>CAMQGK010000171.1:7705000-8905000 GCA_947000775.1 Pterois miles | reverse complement strand
CAAAGGGTGGATGGCTTTCCTAGGTATATTGACAATAAGGGGGTTTCTGAGCAGTTTCTGCAACAGAACTGTTTGCCATCCAATCGCCAAAGAGTGCAATTCTTGCAGAAATCCCTAAATGTCAAAACATTTTTTTAAACCAAATCATTTTTCTGTGATGTTCCTCGAGGTCTTGGTGTCTCTATGTCGTATTTTGGAGGAATTACTGATCTTTTTTTAATTCTAGAGTCGTGCAAAATGGTTAAATTTAGCACCAAATCTGTGTAACAAAAGGCATCAACCCCAAAACTGCTTCAACAGCTTATGAGACACTAATGAGCGTGGGAATGGCCGTCATATACTTCTATCGTAATGTTCTAAGTCCTTATACACTTAATTAACACTTATTAATTCATTCATGTTTATTTCTGATTTATGACTAGAACAACTTGACACAGTGCTGAGCTGCATCTCACATTAATCTTCAGGTTCCCAGCTTTCAGATGATGTTCACCACTTCTATGTGACATCTACTGTTAACCTGCTATCTCCCCCCAAAGACCCCCTGTTCCCCCCTAAAAATCACCAAAACTGGCCTATTGTGGAGGATTGATGTAAGGGGTCATAAAACATGGGGAATCTTTAACAATGTGTGAGGATATTTTTATAAGATGTAGGTCTTTTTGTGTAGTGAAGTAGCATAAAATAGAAAAGTCAAGATTTAAGTACAGGAGTGGATGCTGACGCGCTTCTCCAGGTGAACTAATACCAGTAAATGTGTCGATGCGTAGAGACAACTCAACCCGGGGCCTCGCACGGTCAACCGGAGGAATTCACGTGTGGGACTGGGTGTGGGCGCCCGCCCTCTACGTCACCGAGCTGCAGCCTCAAAGCGAGGACGCTCAGCCGCGCTGCCTCCACTCTGTCCTCCCTCTCTCTGCCGGCACCTCCCTCCGTCCACCGCTGCGGAGGCGCAATGCTGCGGGGGAAACATGCTCTGTAACTCGGCACGGAAGATTTCACAACCTGTATCCGACTGACTCAGCCCTTCACCGCCACAGGTAAACCCACCTGGATGAGTGCTCTTCCTCCAGGTACCTATTTGTTCTTCTCTTGGAATTATGTTTTGGCGTCTTGTCTGCAAAAGTTTATTTGTTTTTGTCATTATCTCCGTGGGAAGTTGTCATTCCTTCCTTCTTGGCTGTTGTTGAAGTCGTTCCTCTCATTCTCACGTCCCGGTGAAAACCTCCCGAGCCTGTATTAGGTTGGGATCTGGTTTTGCTGCATGTCTGTAGTGCTTTTACGCAAAGAAATATTCTGAATGGCTTCACTTTCTCATGTCACCTGACTGCACGTACTGTTATGGCTCGCTACTATGGCCACTATCTTCTTGTTGTACTGGAGCTTACTGTGATTTCAGGTTTTATTCAAAGCAGCTTCCTTCTTACGGTATATGGGGTTTGGCATGTGCACTTGCCTTTGGAGTGGAGTCATGAAATATCTCTTGGCTTTGGAAAAAACTGGCACCGTGCACTGATCTGACATATGAAGCATTTCAGTTTAGACTCTTCTTATCATCCCATTCTACTTTTTGCTACTTACTACAAAAGTGGATAGATAGTTTATCAGACATTATTACATTTAGGGCTAGAACTGCAATGATTAATTGTCACTTATTAAATCGATTGCCATCTATTCTGAGTGATTTATCAGTTTGAGTCATTTTAAAGAAATTGAAATCTGATTCCAGCTTGTTAAATGTGAACATTTTCTGGTTTCTTTACTCCTCTATAACAATAAACTGAATATCTTTGAGTTGTGGACATTTGAGGATGTCATCCTGGGCTTCAGGATACACTGAATGACATTTTTCACCATTTTCTGACATTCTATAGATGAAACAACCAATTGATTAATCAAGAAAATAGTGTAGAGATTATTCAACAATGAAAATAATTACAAATAACAAATAATTATTTGCATTAATAATGAATCTGCAAATTATTTTCAAAATGATTAGATTATTTGGTTTACAGAATGCCAGAAAATTGTAACAAATGTATAATTTTTCGCAACCCTAATTTCCCAGAAACCAAGGCGTTGTCTTCAGATGTCTTAAACAGTCCAAAACCCAAAGATATTTTGTTTCTCATATGGCAAAGAAAAGCAGCTTATCCTCACATTTGAGAAGCAGGAAATAAACAATCCATTAATCGATTAGCTTTTGCTCTGCTTCACGTATGGTTTCACTTCCTGTGTTTTCTTGTTCTCTTCCCACAGACTCACCTCTAAAATGGCCCAACAGAACCACAGCTGTCATTATAATGAGTCCATGGGCTTCTTCTACAACAACAGTGGCGCTGATGACAAATGGGACAAAGCCCAGTTGATCCTGGTGCAGGTGGTGGGCTCTCTCTTCTGCTGTTTCATCCTGGTCTCCAACGCCATGGTCATAGCTGCTGTCATCACCAACAAGAGGTTTCACTACCCTTTCTACTATCTTCTTGCCAACCTTGCCGCCTCGGACTTCCTGGCAGGTATAGCGTATGTGTACCTGATGTTCAATACCGGCGAGGTGTCGCGGAAACTTACAGTTAAAGGATACTTCATCCGTCAGGGTCTGCTCGACATCAGTCTATCGGCCTCGCTGGCGAATCTGCTGGTCATCGCTCTGGAGCGCTACATCTCCGTCATGAACTGGAAAGTCCACAGCAACCTGACGAAGAGGAGGGTGACTCTGCTTATTGTGCTGGTGTGGGCCATCTCCATCTTCCTGGGCGCTGTGCCGAGTTTGGGCTGGAACTGCATCTGCAATGTGAACGACTGCTCGCAGCTGGCCCCCATCTTCAGCCGGAGCTACCTGATCTTCTGGTCCGTGTCCAACCTGGTGGTGTTCCTGGTGATGGTGGTCATCTACATGAGGATCTACACCTACGTCAAAAGGAAAACTGCAGTGCTCACACCGCACACCAGCGGCTCCATCACCCGCAAGAGGACACCCATCAAGCTCATCAAGACGGTCATGGTTGTGCTTGGTAGGTGTCTGTGCAGCATTGTTGATACAGTGATTCAGAACATTTCCTGCAATAGTGAGGTGTTAGCAGTTGTGGTGTGCAGCTGTTCGTCTTTCATCAGGCTCACAAAGTTCAAAAAATTCATTGAGTCACTGCTGAACACGCTGGACTGTAATCTGCTTTCCTGATATGAAGGAAAACCTTGAGTGTAATAATACAAACACTTATGCCTTCAGTAAACGTGCTGAGTGCATGTCGGAGGTTAGAGGAAGCCTTTAATGGAAGCAAAAGTGGAGTCAGCAAAATGATATTTCATTTCTCTGCATCTCGTGTTATTAACCACTTTAAAGTCAGATTTCTCTGTTTGTTTTCCGCTCAGAGCCTTAAACTCATGACCCATTAATCTTTCATTTAATTATTTGCATAGATAAATCTATCAGTTAATGAAATGAGAAAATCTATTAGATGTCCCTCAGTCCCCAGTCTCCAGAACCAAACAGGACATCTTTAAATTGCTTGTTCTGTCCAACTGACAGTAAAAAAAAACTCGACTATCCAGTTTACAGGCTGTAAAACAGGAAAAAGAAGCAAATCCTCACTTTCAAGAAGTTGAAACGAGTGAATAAGCATTTTTGTGCTTTTTGTGGACTACTGTTTTTACAATAGACTAGTCCCATGTGCTCAAATAAAAGACATGGTATGATAACAAAATGACTGTATCTCAGAAACTTCAACAAGCACAATCAAGTTATTAGTATCTATGAACTTATAACAAGCTGAATATCAACGATATCCACACAAATAAAATGTAAACAAATATTTCATATGGAAGACATATAAAGATCTAGTGTGTAGCAGAGGCGATCCAACTGAAGCATCTCCCGCGTGTTTTAGAGCTACGGGGGACAACTGATGTGAAAACGTGAATGGCCTTCTCTAGAGCCAGTGTGTCGAGTATGTATGTGTGTGTGTACATGGCAAAGTGAGTAGTGAAGCGAGAGAGAGAGAGAGAGAGAGAGCGGCGGCAACAGGAGCGAGTAACGTTATCGACTCTGGCCCAAGCAGGAAGAGTTAACAGTTGATTCTGGGCTACTGTAACATGGCGGCGGACTCCATGGAGAAGAACCGCTTCGTATGTAGATATAAACGGCTCATTGTAAGGTAACGAAAACACAATCAGGTGATTATACACTAAAGAAAACATACTTGTTAATATTATATTCCATTTCTGTCAATGAATCCTCCTAATTGTTACACACCAGTATTGTGTTTATGAAAGGACCAGTCCTTTCATAAACACAATACTGTTTTTCCTCATTTTTCCAAAATCCTGATATTGACTATTACTTAAGGTGTAATGTAAACATTTCAAAGTTGAAGTGATAGATACTTGTACAAAGGATGTCCTTATCAAATTTAAAAACTTTTGAACAATCAGAACAACACGCTGTGGCATTTTTCCTTTTACTAAACACAGTCTTTGAGCACAAATGAGTTAATTCATTATGAAGTTGAAGGGCATTTATCTGATCGATTTATTGCTGGCAGCACTACTGAGAAAAATTTCCTTCTGTTCTCGTGCATTTTCATCCTAAATGAGCCAGTCAGATATCCTGGTCTGCCTCTCTTTGTTTAGGTGTTGTGATAGGATACCTTGCAATGGAGGAGCTGTACTCAGATCGTTCCCCTCCCAGCGCTTTCCTGTAAGAACGGAACAATAGGGCTGCACCATCGTTTTCTACCGTAGCACCGAAATAAGCTGTTAAATACATATTCTCATACAAGTATAACCAGACCATCAAACTATGAAAGGGATGCATTTCAGAAAGCACTGCATATGTTCAGTTTTTGTTTTCATAAACTCTTCATCCAGATAGAAGCATGCATTAGATAGTTGTAGTGACTTTGCCTGGTCGACTGGCTGCAGGATAATAGTCTGTCATTGTTCTTTGTCTCTTGGGGCACTCAGCTTGCGGCCTGGCCAGATGGCCTGGTATAGTTTTGTAGCGTAGGAGCTGTCTGCCTTTGTACACTCTTTATTCCCGGCTGCTGCTGTGTAATTATCTCTCCCTGCAAGGACACTGCTCCTGAGCCTGTGCGGCGTACCATCCACACCACACCACACTGGCCTTCAATGAGCGTCCCCACTCCCCCACCCATCCAGGAAAAAAAAGGGAAGAAGCTAAACTTGTGGACTTTGGCAATTGCTTTCAGATGCTCTCCCTTGAGTTTGTGGAAGTGTTGGTATACAAGTGTCCCCGTGGAGAGAGATTACTGTGACTTTTGGAGTGACGTGTAAAAAGAAAAGTACCCCAAGCGCTCTTGAAAGGTGGTGCAAATAACGCAGCAGCTATCTGAGAGAGAAAGGATAGAAATCTCAAGAGCTCTGAGGCATGCAGTCAGCTCCAGGTCCATGCGATATATATTATTATTCAGCAAAAACTTTTGTTCTACAAGAGCAGTCTCCTGAGGTGCAACTGGTAACTGGACAAACCAGTTTAACCCACACATGCTTTGTTAAAGCAAGAGTAAAATGAATGAGTGCGTTGGGTAGGGATACAGTTGGACACTGTCACCGACACCTGAAGAAGTAGAGAACAAATTCATGTGTAAATTCTGATTTAGTCACTTTGGATTGACGTCTGTTGTGTTCTCTTGGTTTAGGACTGCAACTAATGATTATTTTCATTATCTATGAATTTTTTTCTCGTTTAGTTGTTTGGTGTATAAAAGGTAGGGTTGCATGATTATGGCCAAAATGATTATCATGATTATTCATTGATTTTAGGGACTAAATATTTTGTTGCACTTTCACATTTAAATGAACAGACTGCTTTCACTTCCATGTTGAGCTACATTCCTGCTAATGTAAAGATTGTTGCATCAAGACATAATATAAGGATCCTCTTCATTTGAATTCAGTGCATTTATGTTAATATAGAGGATATTACTCTATATTACTTCTCTGGACCGCAACATTCAGGAAAGGTTTTCACAGGTGGCTGCTGTAGGGTGCGTGCAGCAGTGAAGCCAACACATCTTGATTGCCGGCTGGATGCTGGCTCTTAGTTTAGGAAGCGCTTGTTTTGATTTGATTTGATTTGATTTGATATGATTTGATTTGATTTGAAGCAGAGTTTTCTACAAGCGGAGCATGCATTTTAAACATCAGTATCGCAGTTAATCAGGTTCATTTAATTGTGGGAAGCCAAAATCGTGACTACGATAATATTCTTTTAATTGTGCAGCCCTAATAAAATGTCTGAAAATGGTGAATAATAAGTTTCCCAAAGCCCCAGATCACATCATCAAATGTCTTGTCTTGTCCGCAACTCAGATATTTATAGAGGAGTAAAAAAAAAAATTTGAGAAGCTTCAATCAGAGAATTTTGACTGTTTTTCCTGAAAATGTTCTCAAACAAGTTAATTGATTATTAAAATAGTTGGTGAATAATTTCGTACTTGACAACTAATTGATAACTTGTTGCAGCTCTGTCTTGGTTTATACTTTGCTCTTCATGGTGCTAGTTTGGTAAAATGTCATTTTTGTAGTTTAATAGCCTACAGCCATTTATTTGTCGTATATCTGAGAGCTCTGGTGCCTGTTTAAGTGAAGCGTGCAGATTCAGATTTTGTTTTCATTCTTTGAGTGCAACCACAATCATCAAATGAATACCAACCAAGACAAAGGACACATGCTTGAAATGTGTGCTCCTAAAACACTCTTTTTGTCCCTCTGTCATAGATTAAAGAGGAAGAAAGTCCACTTTTAAACTTCAATACATAGAAAAACTGCCAATGGGAGACCATTAAATGGGGTCTCATGCAATTTTTGTTCACTTTATTTTCAACATGTGGGCCATCAAAGACACAGAGGAAGAAGAGCGAGTATAAGAATAGAATTTCACTGTAACATGTGGCAAACTTTTTGACCTTCAGGCCTAAGGGCAGTGACAAACATGAAAACACTTCCACCAGATCCTCTCCATCTGTGTGCACATGTATTAATGCTTGTGTATGTGAGACAATGAGCTCTATAGAACAGTACTTGTTTTTGTTCTGCACATGTATTGAGGCCGTAGAGATGCAGGCTGTACAGACAAGTTGCTGCTTGTGGCTTTCTTTCAGTTCCAGAAAATCTCTTGGTGGCTCTGTTTTTGTGCCCAAACATGTTTGAAATTGAGCGCTAATTGGCTGCTTCAGTAGCCTCGTGACCTGCTGTATTATTTACCAAACACATAGCAATAAGAAACACAATAATGGCACCATGCTCCCAACCTGTGTCTGCTTATTGTAATGGTATTAGGATGGCATTACTCTGTTAAAATGAAGTGATTGTAAAGCATGTTATCACCTTATATGTTCGGTGTTTTAGCGTCATTAATGGAAGTACATGAAATCATCAAACACATAATATATATACACTCACCGGCCACAAAATTAGGTCCACGTGTTCAATTGCTTGTTATTACAAATAGCTAACCAGCCAATCACATGGCTGCAACTCAATGCATTTAGGCATGTAGATGTGCTCAAGACAACTTGCTGAAGTTCAAACCGAGCATCAGAATGGGGATTTTAGATGACTGGTGAACGTGGCATGGTTGTTGGTGCCAGACGGGCTGGTCTGAGTATTTCAGAAACTGCTGATCTACTGGGATTTTCACACACAACAATCTCTAGAGTTTACAGTGAATGGTCTGAAAAGAGAAAATATCCAGTGAGCGGCAGTAGTGTGGACGAAAATGCCTTGTTGATGTCAGAGGTCAGAGGAGGATGGGCAGACTGGTTCAAGATGATAGAAAGACAACAGTAACACAACCACTCGTTACAACCAAGGAATGCAGAACACCATCTCTGAACGCACAACACGTCGAACCTTGAAGAAGATGGGCTACAGCAGCAGAAGACCACACTGGGTGCCACTCCTGTCAGCTAAAAACAGGAAACTAAGACCACAATTCTCACAGGCTCACCAAAAATTGGACAACAGAAGACTGGAAAAACGTTGCCTGGTCTGACAAGTCTCGATTTCAGCTGCAACATTCAGATAGCAGGGTCAGAATCTGGTGTTAAAACATGAAAGCATGGATCTATCCTGCCTTGTATCAACGGTTCAGGCTGGTGGTGGTGGTGTAATAGAGTGGAGGATATTTTCTTGGAACACTTTGGGCCCCTTAGTACCAATTGAGCATTGTTGCTGACCATGTCCACCCCTTTATGACCACAGTGTACCATCTTCTGATGGCTACTTCCAGCAGGATAATGCAGCAGGTCACAAAGCTCATATCATCTTAAACTGGTTTCTTGAACATGACAAAGAGTTCACGGTACTCCAGTGGCCTCCACAGTCACCAGATCTCTATCCAACAGAGCACCTTTGGGATGTGGTGGAACGGGAGATTCGCATCATCGATGTGCAGCCAACAAATCTGCAGCAACTGCGTGATCCTATCACGTCAATATTGAATTGAATGTTTCCACCACCTTGTTGAAAGTATGCCACAAATAATTAAGGCAATTCTGAAGGCAAAAGGCGGTCCAACCTTTTACTAACAAGGTGTACATAATTATGTGGCCGGTGAGTGTATTTGCTTTGTTAAAACCCATCTGAACAAAAATTGAAGACATGAACAAGACATGAACATCATTTAGTTACTGTTTTAAATGTAATGCTGAAGCGGTTAATTGATTTATTCAATTGACAGACAGTTATTTAGAAACCATTTTTTGATAATACATTATTATTATTTTTAATTAAGTGTTTATCGAGGAATATGCCAAAACTTCTCAGTCAATATTGACAGTAATCATTAGTTGCAGCCCTAATTAAAACTTGACCTTAAAGGGCTAGTGTGTAGCATTTAGTGGACTCTATTGGCAGAAACAAGTATAACATTCATCACTATGTTTTCATTGGTGTATAATCGTCATCATCATAAATGTGTTTTTAGACTGTCTACCTGCCAGTTCAATTTTTACGACCAGCATAAGAGCGCGTCGTGCAAGAAGAGTTGAAATGTGGGACCACACCAGGACTTCTTGTGATACAGAAATATGACCGAAACAAATGTTGAATGCATTGGCTTCTTACAGATTTGTGAGGGATCATTAAACAAATTATTACAATATATTAGCATTAATTTTGTTATGTTTGTTTAAGCTTACAGTATTTGCTTTCCTGCTGAGAGTTAGATAAGATTGATACCACAGTCTAGAAATGCACCAATCCAACCTTTTCAGTCCCGATACCAATAGCACTACCTGGGCTTTGGATATCGGCCGATACCGAGTACTGATCCGATACCGGTGTTTAATTAATAAGCTGTATGCCTCACTGTGTGGAGGTGACCGGGATCATTCTAAACATTGCTTTCCCAACTTTGTAAAACAATATGTAACAAATAAATACATAAATTTACTTAATTTTTATTTAGGTTATTATTAAACCATACACCATCAACTTGGTGAAAAAATTTTCAAAACAAGTAGGAATTACTGTTCCTCAGGTGTAAATATTTTTGATGCAGCAACAAATTAGTCAAAACTGGAATTAAAATCCCAGTATATGTAATGTACAGTGTTTTGTTTTGTGCAGGTATCACACTGACACCTGCACAAAAAAGGATACATGTGAGGAACGAGCCTTAAAAAAGTCTAACTGTGTGTGATTTGCGGTATTTTCTCCTGAAGGGGCCTTTGTGATCTGCTGGACTCCCGGCCTGGTGGTTCTGCTGCTGGACGGCCTCCACTGTACGAGCTGTAACGTCATGAAATTAAAACGCTGGCTGCTGCTCCTGGCTGTGCTCAATTCCGTCATGAACCCCTGCATCTACTCCTACAAGGACGAGGAAATGTGGATGACCTTCAAGAACCTCATGCGCTGTATTGGTAATGGCACGCGGCGGCAGCGGTCGACGAAGGCCAACGCCAGGCCGCTCAGCTCCGCTCAGGATACGGGCAACAGTCAGCCTCCGTCAGAGGAGGCAAAAAATGACAATCAGGACATAATCAAGACCTGAAAGTGGAACTTGTGAACTTCTGTCCAGCTCTGACTGGGCGTAGCTTATGAAGACGCAGATTGAAGTTGACTTGAAAGAGAAACTGCACCAGTTGGTTTCAGGGGGTTTTCATTGTCTTCAGATTAAAATTACTTTCTTGAAGAGACACTGCAGGCCAGCTGCTCCAGTGTAGCGCTGGTGAGATGGAGATAAGAAGAGATTTTGATGCACTACCAATACCCCAAATGGATGCAAAGATTTTCATCTTTTTTCAGGATTTTACAGTTTTTGGACACAGTCCTCCCATTCATGTGAACAGGGATATTTCTGTTGCTGTGTCATCCTGCTCCTTTTGTCTTCCTCATCACTTTCATGTGGGTTATTTAAACTTTTCTGCTCTGTCATGGCTGAAGAAAGAATCCAGTGTGAAGTACACAGCGGTACATTTCTACTTTTACCTCCAGAAGGGTAAAAATCATACAACGGATGACTTAACATTGTCCTTAACATACAACATGGATGATCTAATTAAGATATGGAACTTGTTTGTAGTCAGGTACTATAAAACGGTAAGTTTGCTTGGGTAGGGCAGAGATTTTAAACACAGCCAGCGAAAGATACTGTAAACTGCTGTACTATATGTATATACTTGTACATCCTGTTAAATGCTTTCAAGAAGAGGTGAGGTAATTTCAACTGCATGGCAGCCAGCATGAGCAGCATGAACTGATTGCTTTGCCATAATTTACTATTTTAAGTCTGGAAACTCACACCCTACTATGTTTTGTAAAGCAGGTTTGCCTCTGGGGAATAGATAACAGAGTCACACCTTTCTTGTCCCATCTGTCGTCTTTTA
Organism: Pterois miles; assembly: GCA_947000775.1. Lineage (NCBI taxonomy): Eukaryota > Metazoa > Chordata > Actinopteri > Perciformes > Scorpaenidae > Pterois > Pterois miles. Next base: position 8,894,150 of record CAMQGK010000171.1, on the reverse strand, counting down.
TCAGTTCACTTCAACAAACTCATGCCTCATGGAGGCAAACTTGTTCTCCCTGTAGCATTTTTACACATCCGCTTTGAGTCACTGAATGGCTGCTGCTGCTCTTATGCAACAGCTGCTAACCTGACGTTGCAGGGTTGTAAAATGTTGTTGCGACACACTGGATTCCTGCTGGAGCTTCATCTATACCTTGAGTACCCACAGGAACCGAAGAGGATATGACTGAATAGACTGTAACTACTCACACATGAGCCCCCCCCTTCTCCTGAGACTGCTAAATCATTGACAGGGTTCAAATGACTCTTCTTCAACCTGCTGTACAGTATTTATGCCACTCCTGCCGTAAGAGACATGACATCATTAAAGCTATTTTGTTTTTATCCTGGAAGTGCAGCAATGCCACACTAGAGAGTAATGACTGGAAAGGTTTACAGCTCTGATGATGGTATTTCTTTATCTCACTGAGAGTACACATAGATAAGTCATTCCTATCTGGTGTGACTTTCAAACAACAGGACACTTAAAATCAGAAAAAAATAACTATTTTTGTTAACTAACTAATGGAGTTGCATGTGTTTTTTGTCAAACATAATGCACAACGTGTTGTTTTGTGTCTTTTTCCTGTTGCAATGACATAATATGATACAGAAACAACAAGCAGAACCAACAAACCCATCCCAACTCTCCACATATTGACACTTTGTCAGGACCCCTTGATGTTGCTTTCTAGCACACTGGGTGACCCAGCCTGTGAAGCAAACTATTATGCTTAGGTTTAGGAAAAAAACATCACAGTTTGGTGTAAAATTACTACATTTGCAAAGTGAAAATGAAATGTAATGTTGTAAACATGGGACAAAAACTGCTGTTTGTGAAGTGAAAGTGAAACTTAAAGTTGCGAACACAAAGACGAACAACATACTGTTGGTTTTACACAGGACATGAACAGTGGTCTCCTGAATGAAAGCCCTGTGTTTGCTGGACCCATCCACCTCTCCTCCCATTCGCCCATGTGTGTTTTGCTCTTTAAACTACGTCACCACACTCCCCGACCGCTGAGGGTTAAGTATTGATGCAGATGGGATCACATGTGTAGTTACTTGAAAGCCAAGTGTGTCTCATACAGACATTAAAGGGTGCTTTGTGCGTTGGTATCACACGACAAGGGGAGTGACTACGTGGCGGTATTTGGCGCCCTGGGAATGAGAATGGGCTGGCAGCGCAGAGGCTGATTTCACTAAAGGGATTTCTACTATATTACAGTAAAGAAATCTTAACTTTCACTACATACTGTAGATAGTATAGGAACCTCTAATATGAACATCAGTCAAAGTACCAAAAATTGGTTAAATATTTCTATTAAATTTACAGAATGTGATTTAATCTTACAATTTTATGAATTCACTACATTTTTCGCCATGCTACCAGTGTGGCTCATGGCGATGCTGGTTTGTTGGTCCATCATTTTGGTCCAGACTGAAATATCTGAACAACTACTGGATGGATTGTAGTGATTTTTTTAACAGATTTTCATGGTCCACATCCTAATCCTAATAATGTTTTTGTGTCTTTTCACCTGGCACCACCAGTAGGTCAACGATTTCACGTATCTGGTGAAATATCTCAACATGTTCCTCACGGATTGCCACTATATTTTGTAAACAATCGCCTGACTTTTCCTCTAGCGCCACCATGAGGTTCACATTTGTGGTTTTGATTGAAATGTCTCAACGACTATTGGATGGATTACCATATAATTACAGACATTCATGTTCCCTTCAATAATTTAATGATTTCCACCATCAGCAGCTCAAAACCTTTTGTATTTGTCCAGTACATTACTTTTGATTTATGACTAAATACCTACAAAACTAATGACATCAGCCTCAGTTATACTTAGTGTGTGGTGTTCATTAGACAATGTTATCATGTCAACATGATGAACTAACTTGGTGAAGGTGGTAAATGTTATACCTGCTAAACAACACTGTGCTAACATTGTCACTGGGAGCATGTCAGCACTCTACAGTGGCTGCAACCTTTTTAAACATTGCTCACACCATCCATTTGGCACCTACGTTAGCCAAACCAAACCATGAGATTACTTGTAAATCCTGTTTGACTGAGTCACACTGTCTCCTGATTTTGAATAAAAAACTGTCACTAACTGATAATACCTGTAAGAGTAAAAACGCTGGTGCGGATGTTAGTGTGCTAACACACAAAAAACACTGGAGGGATTACCTGACGCTCCTATTTTATGACTTGTGCTGCAGTCAGTAGTTAATGGTGTACCGCTGCTTGAGACTCATGGTGCTCAAGAGCAGCCACTTTTGGATGATTTACTCTGTTCAGGCCAATTAGTGGGTGACCTTCAGTTTCCATTCAGTCAGTTACATTATTGATAAAAGAGCGGGAGAAAAACAATTGACTGTTAAATCTTAAGGTCCTCCGCAATTAGACTGCAGAGTGCTTGAATCAGTAAAGAATAACTACATACAAGCATTTTTATTCAGATTTAATACACGATTAACAGTAACCTGGCACTATTCATTGTCCCGTAAATGTCACACATCTGGAAAATGTTTCAGTGTTGTCAGCTAAATGAAGAACGAAATGCGTTTAAACATTAAAACATGTTTATGTAGGTCAGGGGTCTGCAACCTTTTTTCCTCGGAGAGCTAATTCACAAAATGAAAGTGTCTGAGAGCGACTCATAGAACCAGGTTCTACACTGCCAATAGCAGACATATGATGGTTTTAATAACGTTACAGACACTGCAGTCAACACCTCTATTCCAATCCTGCCATGGGCGAAGGTCTGTTTTAGATGTTTCATTCCATGCCACTAAACGAAGCCTCACTTGCTGTGTTGGCCTTCCTCATCAGTTTGCTAAGCAGTGACTGATGTCTTTTAAGTGCTGTTTTCAGTTTCTTTGCCTTCTCTCTTCATATACTAGCTGGATATATTGGATAGAAATTTAAACAGGTTTTCAAATTAAACATATATGTACATATTATTTGAACCTTGAGCGAGCCACTCAGAATCTACTGGTAGCTGTCAAGCTACTTGTTGAGGACCCCAGATGTAGGTTATAAACGACATATTACGTGCATCTAGATGCACTGTAAATCCCACATACTACGTACTGTATTCTGTATCTCTCTAATTTACTCAAGTCGACATGCAAGTCTTATTCATAACCTGTCACTCTTTGCAACCACAAACCCACAGTTGTTTTTGTTTCTTCCTCATACTGGTAACCTGCTTTTACAACATTTCTCCTTTTATGCTGTAAAATCCCACTCAGGATTTAATCCCCTAAACACAACGTGCATTCTTTGACAGCAGAAGAAAAAGGTTCAACACTGTACATTTTCCTCAGGACAAAAAAGACATTCAGTTATGTTTCATGTTGAGGTTTGACTTGTCATTTATTTTCCATAGAAACATGTTGTATTGTAGCGACTGTGTGTCCTCAGTAGATCTGTCGTGACTGCTGACTGCCACTCTGGTTTTGCATTCCCAAAAACATGAACTGTAAACTTGTGTGGTGTGGCAGGCCTTTTTTCTACAGCTGTGCTGTAATTATGCATTCTTGAAAAGCCAATTAAATTTCACAGATGTTCAGAAATGCTGTCTTTTGGTTTGGTCTTAATCTCAGGGTAAACAGATGTAGGCAGAGAAGGCAAATGCTCATCTGTGGGTATGATGTTATATAAAGATACCTTGTGTCGTAAAGGCGAGGACTCTTAGGGGCCAAGTTCAAAGTTAAATCATATATAACTTACAGATTTTACTGGTTTCTCCTACAAAGTTTCCAGCTCAGTTTCAACTGAACACAATGCTCCAGTCTAAGATAATGACAGTGCATCATCACAAATCCCTCTACATATTACATTTTATTATATATGTAAATTGTAAATGGACTGCATTCAAATAGCGCTTCCACAATTTGCATCTCATTCATGCAATTGTGCATGTGTTGACTTATTCTTTGATCACATAGTTCCTGATTTAAATTATAATTTTAGATTTTTCATAGGTGGCATTTTGTTATGACTAGTTGTGTTTAGATAACATTTAACAAACCCAATATACTGTATGACCACCTGTTATCATGTGACCAAAGCTCCATTAGATCATGTGATGGCAGCTGAGCAAAATCCTAAGGAAGACTGTAAAATGTGGCTGAAAGTGCTAGAAAAGGCTTGTTATTATGTTCTTTTTAAGTTTTTTTGCTTTTAGTAGAAAAATGTGTATGTACTTCCTAAAAGTATGGTGTAGAAAAGCTCATTTGCAGTATTAATGAAAGTTGCCCAACCAAAAGGTCACTGGTCTGGCGCCTGTAACCTCAACAGCTAATGCTTCCTGTTGACACATCCTCAAGGAAGACAATAAAACCCATCATGCATTGTAAGCTTAATGCCTGACATAGTGTGTTAAAGTATAGTGTGCTCTATTCAATTTCCAGAGCAGCAATATGGCAGCAAACAACTATTTGCTATGTAAAGATATAGAGTGGGGACTCTTCTGTGTGGAGTTTGCATGTTCTCCCCGTGTAAGCGTGGGTTTTCTCCGGGTTCTCCGGCTTCCTCCCACAGTCCAAAGACATGCTGTTTAGGTTAATTGATGACTCTAAATTGCCCGTAGGTGTGAATGTGAGTGTGAATGGTTGTCTGTCTGTATGTTGTCTGTCTCTATGTGCCCTGCGATGGACTGGCGACCTGTCCAGGGTGAACCCCGCCTTCGCCCTATGCCAGCTGGGATCGGCTCCAGCCCCCCCGCGACCCCTAACGGGACAAGCGGTTGACGATGGATGGATGGAAGATATAGAGTAATGTCTACCTGAGCAGAGAATGAAGTCACTCTGAGTGTGTGTGTGTTATAATTCAAGCTTCTTCCTGCTTTGTTTACATCAGCAAGCTGGCTACACATGGCTCACTGTTAGTTCATGTTTGTGAATGTGAGCGTGCTCACTGGCTAGCTCACAGCCGCCACTCTGCACTGCTCTCATACAGCGGTCACAGCTGATAACACCGGTCCAAGCGACAATGCAGTTGTGGAAGTGTAGCATGCAGTTTTGTGGCTTTTCTACTTAAAGGGCAATGCATTTTGCAACTGGCAATTCATTATGCAATTCAATTTCTTCAGTATATGATTAAAAGTTTAAATGAAGGCTTCCATTTTCTATTGCCATGATTTTTCTCAAGGCATTGCCATTTGACATATAGAATTGCCAATTGCAAAATGCATTGCCATTTGAATAAGAGGCCAAAAAGCATCCATAGATTCTGACCTGTAGGACAGTGAAGGTGAGCTGAAGCACCTTGTGAACAAGTGCATGATCAAACTGTGATTGGAGAGCCTCTTCTGCTGATTGGACAATTAGGGATGAGGGAGAGGGTGGGCTAATAATAAGAAGGGTACTTGGGTGCTAGCTGTGTTAAGGTGACACACAAACACGCACACGCACACACAGATTTGGTCATCCACTCATTCGGTCAGTTCAGAGCATCCAGCGACAACAGCAAACCTCCTCATGGCTCTACGTACAGCAGCATCCCTTTACCTGTGTTTCCTGATGGTAAGTTCTTCCATAGTAGATGATTAATAATTTGAACACGACAACAGATCTAATTCCAGAGAAGAAATGTGGACAAATAGCCCCGGGTGTTTAAGGTTAACCTGTTAATGGACTGCACAATAATGTGAAATGAGGGCAGAGGTGATGCATTTTCTCATGACTGTGTTTAGATGCAGGAATACAAACTGCTGTGTAAACCGAGTGTGTGATATTCACATTTTCATCTATTGCTGTGGAACCCCCCTTGCTTTTGTTGTCTTGTCAGAAACACTTGTTGCTGCCGGTATGTGGTCATGGGCTTTTAGCGTTTCTGTGTATTGCTGGGTTGCTTGCCAGCTTCTTGAGGGGCTGATATCCTCAATTAGAAAGCATTTTGTAATCAAGTTTGAATAAAAAATAATGCTGTGATTCTTACTTATTTTTATTCACTGTAGTGCTTTTGCTAGTAATGTCAGCTGCTGTTGCAATTGGCCATTCAGTGTACACGGTGGCAATGCATTGAGAAAGACTCTGGCAATATGAAATGCAGTAGACTGGCCTTTTATTTTCATGTTTCATCACAATAATTCAAGCTGAGGATTGCATTGACACTTTGCATATGTAATTGCTAATTGTTACTCTTTGTCATTTTGGCTCAAAAACAATAAGGCTCTACAGAGTTGAGTTGTGTATTTAATTCATTAACATACTCACATGATGAGCTCTGACTAACTGATAAAAGACTTTACACACATTAAGCTTTTCAAATTTGTTTACACACCAAAACCTGCCTGTATGTTATAAAAAGCTTCCCGTCTTTGCCTGCAGGGAGTACATTGCTGGCATGATCTTGACAACACGGAGTACGACTGTTGGCCGATCAACGGTCCGAATGATTACAACATGATTAGCTGTGGTGGTAAGTTTTTATGCATTTATTTGTCTGTTTGTTTGAGTGTTTCGTAGCAGCTGAAACAGCTGATCTGTAGATGCTTTGGGTGTTTTCTGTGAGTATAAATCAAATACTTTTCTTGCTGAAAAAGCAAGACGACTAGGTGGAGCTCACCAGAATTACACCCAAATACAGCACACAGTGTACTTTAGTATCCACATGCATATACTATATGCACACTGTTTGCTGAACATGTATGTTCAGGACAGGTGACGAACATGTGTGTTGTCACAGGTCTGGAAATGGCCTGGGTGCAGCGTCCTCCAGAGAAAGTATCCAATGGGGAAGAGTTCAACGTCTCGTACACAGTGACGGCCTCAGATTCCTTCTACGAGTACGCAGTCAGGAACAAGATTTTCCAGTTCAGGTGAGTGTGTTTCGTAAACACCTGGCATCCTGAATGTCTGCCATGCCCTGAATGTGTACACACACATACACACCCACACACAGCCAGATATTCGTGCAAGTTTGTCTGAGTTGATTCACAGATCAACTCAAACTGGGATGTGTATGCTGGGAAAAACTTAACAAATGACTAAACTATTACTGAAACACACTACATACTCTCTCTCTCTCTCTCTCTCTCTCTATCTCTCTCTCTTTCATACACACACGCACACACACACATACACACATCCACACAATTTAGAGTGACATTACATTGACTTACATTAAATACTCTAAACTTAAACCAAGTGTTCACCCTAAAAAGGGATAATTTACATTATGGTGATGTACATTTTGCCCCGAAAAGGAAGGCGAGTCTCCACAATGTGACTGTGTAAACGGGTTTATATTCTCACCACATGCTTAATATGCGCCTGCACACACACACACACACACACACACACACACACACACACACACACACACACACACACACACACACACAGAGGTGTATTGGTAGACTGACTCCCTACCACAACGCAAGGAATAATCTGTGGAATTAAATAGAAATAAACATTTTTAAATTAGTACATTTAGTATAAACCCACATCATACAATGTCTTAATTCACATCAAAAAAAGAAGGACGACAATTAATCAGATATTACCGATAATTAATGACCTATTCCTGACTGATGTATCTGTGTAATTAAATATCTTTTATCTTAATAAAGGCTGCTTTCATTCAAGTTCAAGGGAAGCTGATCTACAGGTTTTTGTTTGAGCTTCTATTGCAGGGTTTTGTGGTAATTTATTTGTTTGTTTACCCCCCATGTTCTCTTCTAGTAATGCGTCAGAGGCAAAGAGGTTCTGTAATGAACACGAGTGCCCAGCAAACTGGAACAATGCCAATGAAATGAACTGCTGCGTGTATCACGCCAACATCCACTCCTGTCCTCTTGCTCTGATGGTGGGTACCCAGTATGATGTAATCTGAGCTTCTCTACTTTGTTGACATACATTGGGGCTGGCCGTGCCTAATTCAGAGCATGTTTGTGCATGTGAGCTGCCCCGCTGGCTAGCTAATGGCCGCTGCTCTGCACTGCCCTCGTACCGTGACAGCTGACAGTGCCTTCACCCCGGTTCCCCCGGTAAACACTGTTAGCTCTGTCAGCATTGTTACCTTCTTGACACATCTGGCTCAGACATCACCACATTAAGAGCTGTGCAGAGGTAATGGAAATACTCCCAATCTCATATTTAGCACCTTTAACATTAAAGGACCAGTGTGTAAAATTTAAGGGGATCTATTGGCAGATCTATCTATTGGCAGAAAATGCTTCTCATTTACGGATTTCACATGCTGTCAACAACTTCAAGAACACCCACAGTGTATTACAATATAACTTAGCACTGTTTACTGTGTATCTGCTCATTACGGATCTTCATTTTACATTCTTCTATATTTAATTACAAGCCACCATGTTTCTTATGGCTGCACCAAGACATCGAAGAGAATCATTACAGACGTTCTTTGCCTTATTCTACACTCCCTGTCTCAAAGTTTATCTTAAGACTTGTTATCGTTGGAAACTCTGGTGTCCTGAAATATCAGTGGTTTTAAAAACTGTCTGCTCGTTTCTAATGGTTGACTTATTGTGACTTTATGGTATGAGAGGTTAATATTCTACATTGTTTGTAAAACAAAGCTCCAAGAAGGTTGTGTCATCATCAGCCATCACAGTAAAATATGGATTCATTTTTATAGGGTTTTCTCTCACTTTTCAACACAAACATAGAAGTCATGTCATGTTTGATGTTTCTTTTAGATTTGTGCTCAAGGCCTTGTGACTTTGAAATATTGGCAATACAGAATAAGTTGGATTTTCAAAATGTTGCCCAACCATCTTGAGGGAAAAACATCACCTGACAGACAATTATAGTTAGAATTATAATAAAAAATTACATAAATGTTAATTTTAGTTTCTAGAGTAGCAGATACACATTTACTTTATGAGTGAGCACAAAACTTGTTGAACCCTAGTAACAGTTATTCAAATATCATCACTTACTAACACATGGAGGAACTGTCTGAAGGGCATAATTTTGTTTTAAACCCTCTTCAAACTGTTGTGTCGTCTCTTTACAGAAACAAGGTGGAATCTGTGGACCGTGGATCCCTGACGATGGAAAAATAGTGACTCACACTGTCTCCAAAGCAGGCAAGATGTCCCAGAAATACTGGACATCAAAGGTGAGCCAACACAAACAAAAATCTTCAAAAGAATGGGCACATTTTTAACATGTGTTCATATTTGTTCATACAACACCGTATCTTGTTAATACCTGCACATGTTTAATTCTATGTATTGGTTTTAATGCAGAAAGACACAAATCCCCAACAAAAGATTGTACAAATCACTCTCTACTATTCACAGTTCACCAACTGCATTCACACACAGTAAGAGTCTGGTGTCTATTTTTGATAAAGTAGTCTGCCAAAGTGCAGCCATTCAACTTTAAAGGGTAACTCTGGTATTTTTCAACCTTGACCCTATTCTCCCATGTCTCTGTGTCTAACTGACTGATGGGGACAGCAATTTCTGAAAATAGTCCAGTATTGAGAGATTGCACTGTAACCGCCAGGCAGAAAACAAGAAACAGGATCCTACAGAGATATAAAACGTTTTTCTTACCTTTCTGTTGATCCGATCTGATAGTTATTGTGCCCAACTCCTGCTCAAAGGAGAAGTCTCGTTGTGAAATCTGAATATCCGTATAGTCTGGCTCAAATAAATATGGGCGGACATTGAATTCAAAGCACTCATCTACATTGTGGAAATAAATTAAATATTCAACCATGCCACTGAAAATGTTTTAGATAACACTAAGGTATGCTTTCTGTACTCCAACACAACAAACTCTGCCCAGCTGGGACACACAGCGTTTCCACCATGGATGTACTCCATTATTCCACCGGTCAGACAACTCATCAGCTCACCAGATTTCAAAACGAGACTTCTCCTTGAGTGAGAAGCTTGACATTATGTCAGACATTTATAATAACAATCACAGACTGCAATTTAGGTTAATTGGTGACTCTAAATTGCCCGTAGGTGTGGATGTGAGTGTGAATGGTTGTCTGTCTATATGTTGTCTGTCTCTATGTGCCCTGCAATGGACTGGCGACCTGTCCAGGGTGAACCCCGCCTTCGTCAGCTGGGATCAGCTCCAGCTCCCCCGCGACCTCTAACGGGATAAGCAGCTGACGATGTATGTATGTATGTATGTATGTATGTATATATATATATATATATATATATATATATATATATATATATATATATATATATATATATATATATATATATATATATATATATATATATATGTTCGATCAAAGTAACACATCCTCTGTGAAGCTTGCAGTCTGTTATGCTGGTGTGTCACGACACAACATGCAGCAGGATGTAATTACTTGTCTGTTAGTGGGAAATTACAGGAGTACAGAAAGCTATACTTTGGGTTGTGGTTTATGAAATGACGCAAAGTACAGACAACCGAGTAAAAGACAACAATTAATTCATGGATAATGCAATTTTATTGTTGTGCTTGATAGTTTCTCTTATATAATCCTTAAAAGATGTAAAAGGACTAAGGCTGTCAAAGGTAATGCAAAAATAATGTCATATTACAAATTTGTTTTAATGCTACAGTGAAGATGCTGGCACCATGCCATATTAGCTTATTGAGAAAGATGCTAAAAAAAAGCTACGGATTTTGGCAAGGAAAAACTGGCATTACTATTTTCAAAGGGGTCCCTTGACCTCTGACCTCAAGATATGTGAATGAAAATGGGTTCAATGGGTACCTACGAGTCTCCCCTTTATAGACATGTCCACTTTATGATAATCACTTGCAGTTTGGGGCAAGTCATAGTCAAGTCAGCACACTGACACACTGACAGCTGTTGCCATTTTGTAAGGGTTTTTGGACAATAGTTGTCATGTTAGTGTTTCTTATTGATTTTCAGTTATAAATATACATTTGCATAAAACAAGCATATTTACTCACTCTCATGCTGATAAGTATTATACTTAACAAATCTCCCTTCAAGGTACATTTTGAACAATAAAAAATATGTGATTCATTTGCTATAGACAATCATGTGATTGATCATGGTTAAATATTGTCATTTTTATTGACAGCCCCAATAAAGACAAACAGTTTCTTGTACAATTGATACATACATCTACAGCTCTGACTGTTTGGATACATTTTAAGCCATAAGTCAGTGAAATAAAGTGTGAAAGTTATGAAGTATCTTCTATATATATTGTTTTCAACTGTAACAAGAGTCAGTGGTCTGAATAATTAGCAGAACTGTTTTTCATGCATTTTATTTTATTTAGTGAGGGATGGTGAACCATCATTTTGTTGTTTTATTCCCTAATAAAACAAATGTCAGTGATATTTTTGACTGAGACTTAGCAATATACAAGCTATCGCTTCCACAGTACGTGATCATGATGTTGTCTCATGTAGGTGGTGCTGATCCATGTGGGAGTCACCTCAGTCATCGCTCATATCAAAATGGGACACATGCACGCAGCACTGGAGTCCAAAGTGCTTGTTGTCAACGCTCAAGGTCAGTTTGCTGCGTTTCTGCTTGTTGATATGCTGAATCTTACAGTATGTGTTGAAGGAAGCCTCTGCTTCTCTGCCATGATCTGGTAAAACTACAAAACCACTGTCTTGGGGTGTTGAGCAATGCAGAACATTAGGAAAAAGTTGTTTTATTAACCAGACAAAGACACTATGAGCACTCTCTTGTTTACATCCTGAACTTGTAAAGATTAACTTGTGTGAGACGTTGCAATAAGAGAGGCCATCCTATCAAAAGTTACAATAATCAACTTCATTTTGTGCTCACTCGTAGAAACCTAAATTGCCAATACAACCTACTGCCTGTGGGAAAGATATGCATATTTTTACACAAATACTTATTGATATGAATGTATCTGTAATTTTACTTAAAACGTGCGGATTACATACTTACATTCCACATATCTGCTACTTTATACTTCCACTATTTACTTGATAATTTTAATTACTAGTTACTTTGTAAATTCAGATTAATACAAAATGTGACAAATACATATTATTATAGGTTAAGATAAAACAGAATAAGACTTTGTTGATCACTGTGATGACGTAGTTTAAAGAGTGAAAGAGACACACAGGGTGGAAAGGGAGATGGATGAGTCCTGTTTGTGTCATTTGTGTTATGTTTCACTTCCACATTACATTTGTTCGTGTCTCATGTTCACAACATTCAGTGTCATTTTTATTTCACAAATGTAGTATTGTAAGCACAACCATGTTTTTTCTAACAAAGTGGTATTGTTGCCAAATCCTAAGCAAAAGTTTCTGTTTAATTAACAACGTTAAGCATGTTTTATTGTGACCAAAAGTGCATTTTGATGCTAACATTTGTGTACTTTTACTTATGTATAATTTTGATTCCATTGTATTTATGTATATTTTTACAGTGTGTTTTTGTTACTTTCACTAAAACAAACGATCTGAGTACTTCCTCCACCACTGAATTCAGTCAAATATAAAATGTGTGACTGTGTTTCAGTGTGTGGGGATGACGTCTGCATGCTGGAGGAGAACTGTCTCAACTGTCCTGCAGACTGCGGTATCTGCCCGATGTCCATCACTATCAAGGTGGCCATCGGGCTCCCAGTCGCCCTCTTCAGTAGCGGCTTCATCCTAACCATGGTGGTCAGTTTCTGTAACACACACACACACACACACACACACACACACACACACACACAGGAGACGTTGCATGATGACGCTGATGTTTATCTTAATTAAATGCAGTGGCTCCAGTACCACAAACAGAAGATGCTTTGGGATGAAAGCTGGATCATCAACTACAAGAGCATAATATTCGGTAAAATGTCTCACACTGAAGTTGCTAAAAGAAACTTTTTACAGATACAGAAAATGTTCACTTTCATTTCACTTTAAGGGGCGACACCACCGGTGAATATAGTGAAAACATTAAAGCTACTGTGGGCAGAAATTTTCCTAAGTCTTTCCTGTGATGGGAGCCTTTGTCCAATCACAGGTCATTTCAGAGAGAGCGAGTGTTCCTACTGGCTGTGCTCCGGCTGCTGGGCGGTGCTTGGTATTTCCTCATCAGATGTCAACATGGCTGCCGGGTCACAAACTTTCTCATGTTACAACTAAACAGTAACTACAAGATGTTTCTTTAAACATCTGAGGTGAAAAATAGTCATTACAGTAACAGAATATAGATTCATATTTGATCAGCGCTGCAATTTGATTGGAGTTCACGAGATTGCAGGCTGCAGCTCGGCCCTAATTAGCTGCTTTCCTCCGGTCTGTGAAATCTTGTAGATGCCATTAGGAGCACCAGAGGACACAGAGGACCATGATTTCTTTCAGATTACCTGCCTCATGCACTACTGACAGGATATAGTGAATGTTTTATAAAAATATCTTCTCAAAATCATATTTGCTTCAATCTCGCCTGCTGCTACTTTAATATAAAACGTCCCCAGTTGATTATACTTGTGTTACAAGTTTTCTGAAGTTTTATGTTAACCTTTGCAAACGAGGCATTATATGATTAAATGTGGGATAATTAGCATGACTTTCCAGAGCAGAAATCTGAACACTGCATAAAACCAGGTTACTTCTTTTTGTTTGTCACTTCATAAATATAGAAAATATAGAAAAATAAAGAAAATACTCTCAATAGCCATGAAAAAAATATATAGATATATACATGATATATGAACAAACCCCTCTGTAAAAACCTTCTGAATATAAATATACATTTTGCTGATATTAAGTTGATTACTTACATTAAGACAATTATCTTTTGTATTACTAGTTTAAATATGCAAATGAGACATCATCTATTGCTAACTTTGGGTGAATTCAGGAGAAATCTACACACTAGTAAAATAAACACCTGATGTGTATGTGTATGGGGCTGCACGGTGGTGTAGTGGTTAGCGCTGTTGCCTCACAGCAAGAGGGTCGCAGGTTCGACTTGGGACTCTTCTGTGTGGAGTTTGCATGTTCTCCCATTGGTTTTCTCCGGGTACTCCGACTTCCTCCCACAGTCCAAAGACATGCTCTTTAGGTTAATTGATGACTCTAAATTGCCCGTAGGTGTGGATGTGAGCGTGAATGGTTGTCTGTCTCTGTGTGCCCTGCGATGGACTGGCGACCTGTCCAGGATGAACCCCGCCTTCGCCCAATGCCAGCTGGGATTGGCTCCAGCCTCCCCGCGACCCCATAACGGGATAAGCGGTTGATGATGAATGGATGGATGGTGTATGTGTATTTTGGATGTTTTCTATCCACTAGTCTGAAAGAAGACATGTTATGGAAGCAAAATAGCTCAAAATCTCAAAATCAACCTCTGCTTGGGTGTCTCCCTTTAAAGCGACAAGAATATGGTCAATATATCTATTGTGATATCTTTTATATCTGTTGCTATTGTGTGAATTACATTCTCAAATGTGGGTCTGGCCTGAAGGTCACTATCCTCTCAAATAAAAGTTTTTATTCATATTTATAAAACTACTAACTATTTTACTACTCTTCTATCTGAATATCTAACTGTGTCTGCAGGTAGAGAGCCCTGCATGGGCCTCTGCAGCACCACCAGTCTGCAGCGCATCAAGAGTAACTCCACCATCAGTCGAACCACTGACGTGACCGTGTGCACCAGATTCAATGCCTCCTTCAAACAAGTCTTCATCCAGCCAGGCATCTAGTGAGAAACATTATTATTTAGTTCATTCAGAAACAGAAACATTCAACTAGCAAGCAGATGTAAACAGGCTTTATACACCCTGCCTTACTCTTTTACTCCTTTGCTGTAAAGATCAATAAAATATGAACAATACCACATTCATCAGTTAGGAGCTATGTCAAATTTATGATAAGACTATTGATCCAAGACGGGAAATTCACATTACAGCAGTAAAGAGACAGACTGAGATGTTGTAAAACAGATCAAGTGAATCGTGCAAATATTTGTGCAGAAGAAGTCCAGTAGTGCAACTCAGTCATAATGTGTGAATGACTTATATTGTATAAATATATTGCCATATTTATGGTAATAATATTTCAAAGTATATAATGTTATATATGCAATAATAATACAATACTATGAAGTATATACAACAGAACTCAAAGAGAATAATACAGTAATGTAAAAGCACAATGTAGTCTTGTAGTTGTTGTATTAAAATATAATTAATAAGTGACACTTTATAATAACCAGCATTTAGTTATGGTAAATTGATAGTTATTATTATTATTATTATTATTATTATTATTATATATACATATGTATACATATATACACATATATATAATATAATTGATAGTTAAACATAATGTTAATGTTATGGCTGATTGGTGTAGATATTGTACTACTTGTTTCATTTCATTCATTGATTTACAGTTCATGTTCATGAATTGTTTGGAAGTCAGTAGATGATTAAAACCTGTTCTTGTCAAAATGCTATTTTATGGCTGGTTCTTGTGCATGTCCTGTGTCTCTGTATACGATGATGCGTTTTGCGGATTATTTCTTCCATATTCTGACTTGATGACGTTAACTGTCTTGCAGTGACGGGAGGACGGTGGCAGTGAAACACATCCAGAATAAACATTTCACCCTCACTAAAACCATCAGGAAGGAGGTGAAAGAAGTTAGGTGAGGAAAAAAAAAAAACCCTACATTTTACTGACATGAGTCTCACAAACTCCTGCATCTCCTGTAATAGTTCGTACTGGCTATAGGCAACTGGATCACCCCAATCTATGCAAGTTCATCGGTGGTTCTGTGGAGGTCCCGTACATCAGCATCATCACAGAGCACTGCCCTAAAGGAAGTCTGTCTGATGTCCTGCTGAATGACGACATCCCCATCAACTGGGGCTTCAGGTGAGACAATATCACCACAACACTTTCTGTGACCCCCATGTATATAATGCATTATAAACATACTTCTAACGTGTTATAATCTGCTTATAGCACTGTGCACTTATAGTTATAAATACTCATAAACATTCATAATGCTCAATAACAGTAATCATTACACATTATAAAGCATTTTTAAATGACTTATAAGGTCAAGTACTTCATAATACTTCATAATTGCTGACATTTTTGTGCAAGGTGTATTTGTCATAGTTTTAATACATTCTAATTATTCTTTATTTATAATCTCTTCTTATAACATGATTATGTATGATTAACTTACTCTGAGTAGTAATTGTTTGCTTTAAGTAGAAATTTTACAACATATTGTTGTATGTAGTTTTATGGATAGATTGTTTTTAAGTGATCACTTTATAATATAGTGATTATGATATATTTTGTAAAAAGATTGTAATGTTTAGATTAAACTTTTCCACAGATAACTGGCTCACAGATGTCAGCATGATGTGATAAAACACTAAATGTGTTTTGCTGAGTAAAACTTCAGCAGGAAATGTTAGATTTTGGTGGTAATTTGTCAGATGAGCAATGAGGAAGAGCTTCATTCCTGACTCAACATTTTACACCACAATTCAACAAAAAAAGGAAAAAAAAAACTACCATAGTAAAGACCTAAATATTAATTTCCCCAATAGACCATAATGCAATGCAAGCTATGAGGCATACAGTATTGTGCTCTTGTGTTGTGGTGTGACCCCATTTTTTTAATATATGCTTTGACATTTGATTGAAAACAAATGCACATAAAGAGTAAGATCTAAGAGTGTTTCTTCCCCCATGCAGACTTTCCTTCGCCACTGACATCGCCCGCGGGATGTCATACCTTCACCAGCACAAGATGTTTCATGGGAGACTTCACTCCAGAAACTGCGTTATTGATGACCGCTGGGTGTGCAAAATCTCAGGTAACTATAAACCCTCCTGCTTCAAAGCATTTGGGTCATTATTATATTCTGTTTTCACCAATCACACGTTTGTAATAAGTCACTCAGCTTACACAATTTAAATAACACTATGAAACAAAAACATCTCCTGATGGGAATAATTTCACTTCTAAACCACATCCAGGAAATCAACATCCTGCCTCACTGTACTCTGTATTTTCCTGTATTTGGCTTCAGATTACGGGCTCACAGCCTACAGAGGGGAGGACTTTGAGGCCGTCAGTAATGGCTTCAACTGTGGGGATGTAAATCGTATATACTGTGCCCCAGAGGTCCTGCTGGGAAGCAGCTCCAATGTGACGCCAGCAGCAGATGTTTACAGGTGTGTTTGAGTGTCATATTATAAAGCAGTTAAGGGGAGATATTGCAGGTGAAAACATTTTTTCTTCTATAACATGTCTTCTTTCAGACTAATGGAAAGAAACATCTAAAATACACATTTAGGTGTTTATTTTACTACTTTGTCTATTTGTGTCTGTAGATTTCTCCTAAAATCACCAAAAGTTACCATTAGATGATGCCCAATTTGCATATTTAAACATAATCTTTCAGAAAACTTGTATAGTATAGAAAAACAAATTATCTTGATATAAGTAATCAGCTGTGGAAGTTTCATAGTGATATCTATTTTTTAATTTTAGAATTTTTAATTTTTAATTTTTACCCTATACAGATGTAGTGTCTTGACATACATATGAATTTCTAAAGGCTATTTTCTCAAAATAAGTTTTTTCTCAGACTCTGAGCCAGAGAGGTATTTACTGTTTGTTTGTTCATATATAACATTTTATTCCTCAAAACATGGCAGAAATTGATTTTTTAATGGCTGTTGACAGCATTCTCTGATTTATGATGTGATAAAATGGGATATCCAAGAACCCCCTCTGTTAAAATTGTTTGACTCTAATAAGTTAACAAAATGAAACAAAAACTTTCAACTTGGCTTCCTCTAATGTTCAGATTTCTGTTCGGGAAATTAATGCAAATGTGAACATATTTGTGCAGATAATGCCTCGTTAGCATATTTAATCAAACAATTTCAGAAAACTTGTAATAGAAAAATAATAGCCTTAATGTAGCTAATCAACTGGAGAAGTTTCATGGTGATTTTTTTTTTTTTTTTTACTCTATTCCCCTGTAGTGTCTTAAAACTGTAGTTAAAGCTGTTCATTCTGGATCACTCGTGAAAATCATACAGTTAATTCAAAGAT
Source organism: Pterois miles (assembly GCA_947000775.1). Taxonomy (NCBI): domain Eukaryota; kingdom Metazoa; phylum Chordata; class Actinopteri; order Perciformes; family Scorpaenidae; genus Pterois; species Pterois miles. Next base: position 8,876,027 of record CAMQGK010000171.1, on the reverse strand, counting down.
GTGGAAGTTTTGGTGGACAAGCAACCATCTTCATTTATCAGCCATAACATTTTGACCACCTGCCTAATATTGACTAGGTCCAGCACATCCCACATGTGCTCAATTGGACTGAGGTCTGGAGAATTTGGAGGCCAAGTCAACAGCTCAAACTCCCATCCATCCATCCATTGTCAACCGCTTATCCCGTTAGGGGTCGCGGGGGGGCTGGAGCCGATCCCAGCTGGCATTGGGCGAAGGCGGGGTTCACTCTGGACAGGTCGCCAGTCCATCGCAGGGCACATAGAGACAAACAACATATAGACAGACAACTATTCACGCTCACATCCACACCTACGGGCAATTTAGAGTCATCAATTAACCTAAACTGCATGTCTTTGGACTGTGCGAGGAAACCGGAGAAAACCCACGCTTACACGGGGAGAACATGCAAACTCCACACAGAAAAGTCCCAAGCCAGAATCGAACCTGCGACCCTCTTGCTGTGAGGCGACAGCGCTAACCACTGCACCAGCCCCCAGCTCAAACGCGTGTTCCTCAAACCATTCTTGAACCATGTTTGCAGTGTACACACTGTATCCACCAGCTTGTCTTCTTCCCGTTGTGCATTCTAGTGCCATGTCTTCTCCAGGTAAGCGATGCACACGCACCCGGCCGTTCACTTGATGTGAAAGATAACGAGATTTATCAGACCAGGCCACTTTCTTCCCTTGCTTCCCACATGCATCAATGAGACTTGGCCGCCGTGACCCCTGTCACTGGTTCACTGGTTTTCTTTCCTTGCACCAGGTGCTTTAATTGGTCCTGACCACTGCAGGCTGGGAACATCCCACTAGAGCTGCAGTTCTGGAGATGCTCTGACCCAATCGTCTAGCCATCACAATTTGGCCCTTGTGCCTTGGCTTTGCTCACATCTTTATACTTGCCCATTTTTTCTGCTTCCAACACATCAACTTCAAGGACAAAATGTTTACTCGATGCCTGATATATCCACCCACTGCCAGGTGCCATTATAATGAGATAATCAATGTTATTCACTTTACCTGACAGTGGTCATAATGTTATGGCTGATTAGCATATACTGTATGAAAATTGTTGCATGTTGAATGTTTGCACTGGAAAATAATATCCTCGCTCTACTTTTCCCTCCTGTCCTCAGCTACTCCATGATTCTGGTTGAGATTGCAACTCGCTCCGACCTCATTTCAGTGAGTGTGACAGCCTCCTCTGTAGATTACAACCTTCAGCTTCCCTTTGATCTGAGCTCTGTAACCAGCAGTCCTCTCTAACAGGACCAGGCGGAGGGAGTGAGGATGGATATCGTGTGGCGCCCCCCTCTGCCTGAGGTCAAAGCAGGGAAGGCTGACACTGACTGTCCCAGTCAAGCAGACTACTGTGAGGTCCGTCACACAAGTATTCCGATACTTTACTTAAGTTAAAGTATTAATGCCACACTGTGAAAATACTCACAATACTCAATCCGGAAGTGAAGATGTTACCGAAGTAAAAGTATGTACAATCAGGAAAATGTACTTAAAGTTCTCAAAGCAGAAAAATCTAAAAACAAACCAAAACAAAATAAATTTAATAGATTTAAATAATTGAAAGGGAAAAGCAGAACATCTTCACATTTGTGAAGTTTGAACCATAATACTTTATAAACAATTAATAAAAAGGTTGCAATTTTTTAATTTTCTGTCAGCTGGCTAATCATTTCAGCTGCATTTATATAAAAGGCTGAGTGGTTTAATTTATAACAAAATGTGCTTTTTAAGTTTCATGTGCAAAAATCTTGATTTTTAAAGTGACTAAAGCTGTCAGAGAGAAGAAAAGTCTGAAGTAAATTACAAGTACCTCAGATTTGTACTTTTTGTGTGATGAAATATTTACTTAGATTAATTCATAGTCTACAACAAAAAAGACATACTAAGAGGAAATAAAAGGAAAAATGAACAAATAATGATATATAAATAAAGTAAAATAGTATAAAACAAAAGCACCACTCCTACTCCCCCAACTCAAATTTGTACTTGAGTACTTTGTTACACCCCACCTCTGCTGTCATGTGCATATATTGCTAGATCTGTGTATTGAAAAATGTGATACTGGTACTAACACTGTTGTTGAATTGTTTCTTGAATAACAAACAAACAAAAACTTGGAGTTGTTGTGTTAGTATTATATGTCATAAACTGTGTAAACATATTAGACAGTAAGGTGTTGCTCTCTTCTCTGGAGCAGCTTATTAAGAAGTGCTGGTGTCACAGCGTCACCATGAGGCCCACGTTTGAGCAGGTGAAGAAGATGCTCGACAAAATGAACCCACACAAAGTCAGCCCTGTGGACATGATGATGAACCTGGTAATAAACCACTGAATATGGTAAAATAATGTGCAATAACGTTGATGTAAAGATACACAATTTGCCAGCGTGTTCTCATCCCAACTCATTTCATGCTGACGCTTTGTCAGACCCGTCGGCGTCACTTTTCATTTGCAGTAAACACATCCTTAATATTGTCAAGTAAACAAAAAGGTTTAGACAACATAACTGCTTTAGTTAGGTTTAGGAAAAAACTACATGGTTGGGCTTAAAATTGTTATAGTTGTACAATGAAAATGACACTGAATGTTGTGAACACAGGACACCCACGAACAGCTGATTGTAACTTGAAAGTGAAATTAAACTCAAGGGACGCAAACAGCGGTCTCCTGGATAAAGGTCTTGTGCTTGTTGGATCCATCCACCTCCACTCCCACCCACCCAGTTTATCGCTTCTCTTTTTTCATGACGCAGATGGGTTTACATTGTAGCTAATGGAAAGAGCAGTGTATCTCATACTGACAGTAAAGGGTGCATTGTGCATCGATATCAAATGCCAACGCCAGTGACAAAGTGTGGGTATCTGACGCCCTGGGAATGAGAACAGACTAAGTATACATATACCAAATGTAAAGTGACATTATTTGTATTAATTTCCCAAACTGTACTTCAAAGACAAATGCTAAGAAAAAAATTGCAATGTGCTGTCCGGATTGTTGTGAGTTTCAGACACAAATAGAGTTTGTTTAATTGCAGATGGAGAAGTACAGCAAACATCTGGAGGCCATCGTTGCTGAGAGGACGCAGGACCTTCTTCAAGAGAAACAGAAGACCGATCGGCTGTTATACAGTAAGTCAGTGTGGAGTGACGGTTTGAAAGAGCTGCGTGGCTCTAATGACTGATTTCAAACAATCATACTGTTGACCAAATGCAGCTTTTAAGACTTGGTCTTGGTGACATTACAGTGATAACACTGATATACTGTATGTAGTACAAGCAGGACTAGATTTGTAGTTCATTATGTAAAGAGTGATAAACAGTAAACTGTAAAATGTGCACATAGCAGTTCATTATCTACAATATGTGCATAGTGCAACACATGTAGTTGCCTAAGGTGGAGTTGTTAGTGTTTAGTTAATGTCAGTTAATCATCCATGAGTTAATTTAACTTGAAGTGTAAATGCTGAAGTATTAAAAGATACAGTGAAAGATGCTCACTGCCATCTAGTGGTGCAGAAGCAGCACCTTCATTGTACCCACCCATTGAACCAAAGATTGTACTGGGGCATATTATTTTTAAAGAGGACCTATTATGCTTATTTTCAAGTGCATAGTTGTGTTTCGGATTTCTTCTACAATGTGTTAACATGCTTAAATGTTCAAAAAATACATCATTTCTCTCATACTGGTTGTGCTGCTGCACCTCTTTTCACCCTCTGTCTGAAACACTCTTTTGGTCTTTGAGCTTTGTAACTTAGCAGAAAAACTATATAACACACAAGATGGAAAGGAAAAACACAAAAGCATAATAGGAGCCCTTTAAATCATGACATTCCTGTACAGGTATGCTACCAAAACCAGTGGCTGATGACCTTCGTCAAGGTCGAACGGCGGAGGCTCAGAGCTACTCCAATGCCACTGTCTACTTCAGGTTTGTGTTGTGGAAAGCAAGTTAATTACTTTCATTTCTTTCAGTTGTATGTTTTTTGGAGTATAACGTAAATATGTTTCATTAACAGGGATCAGTTTGTTTGTATTTCCCCCCCTGTACATTGTTATGTTGCATGTGTATTGTTTGGTTATATACATGTAGAACTAGAGATTACTAACTCTGCATCACTCCCCTGTGACAGCGATATTGTCGGCTTTACTCAGCTGTCTGGCGCTAGCACTCCCCACCAGGTTGTGGACTTCCTCAACCAGCTCTACACCACCTTTGACGACATTATTGACAACTATGATGTCTACAAAGTGGAAACAATTGGCGATGCTTGTAAGTAAGGCTAGTAGACTGATTTTGAACTGCTATATAAAGCATTAAAATGTTTTTAAAAATATATATATCACAGCTTGAAGATAGGGACGAACATTTGTTGAGAGGCAGATATACAAACGAAACTGATGATTTAAAAGGCAAAAACAACAACTGATTTACCTTCTAGGGACCGTCTGAGTGTGTGCTTTGACATTTCATTATCAGTGCATCACTCTCTTCCTCCTCCTGGGTTGTCTCTTGGCTTGTCTTCCAGACATGGTGGTCTCTGGGGTCCCTCAAGAAAATGGCATCAATCATGCTGGAGAGATAGCCAGCATGGCTCTTGATCTGGTCAGTGTCTGCCACACTTTCAAGATCCCTCACAAACCCAACACACAGCTGAAGATACGCGCCGGCATCCACTCAGGTACTGTGGACATCTCTCCTGTATCCAGCCTCAGTTTATCAGCTTATATGACCCACCTCACTTGTAAATAACACATATAATCTCAAGGTGCATTATAACAGAAACATTTTTTTTTTTAACTTTAATTCATTTAGAACATAATTTATCAAAACCTTTTGTGCATTTTCTACCAGAGGTTAAGGCAATAGGCTTTCAGATGACACATTCACAGTTTTTAGTGGTCAAAAGCTGCAGAATGTGTTTGAAAAGAGCCTTAAATGACCTTGTTTGTGTATAGCAGAAGTTAAATGTTGATGAAATTAAATGTATATGCTGCATAATTTGTTATAAGAATTTCATCTTAAAGGTGTATTATTTCACAGAAAACACCAAAGATGTTACATTTCTTTTAATGATGTTTTCATCATCTGGTCATGATGTAAAGGAGAATGCATAATGTATTATTTTTGTATTAATTTTCCATAAATCTCCTCAACTCTGACCCATCCACCCTACAACCCTACATGAATTGTATTGTAAGATAGATAACGTAATAAATTGCCTGCTTCAAAAAGAGTAAGGTTTAAAGTATTATTACATGTCTCATCACATGTGCAGCCAGTGGCCTCAAGTCTGGACAAACCAATATAATACATTCATTATCATTCTAGCAACACAGGTCTGTAGCTATAGAAACTGTTCTTTAAAACGACTGCTATACAGATCAGTTTTGAGGACACATGAGGTGCCTTTTTCATATTCTACTAATACTTTTCCTTCTGTTCCTTTGTCAGTAGAAAACCCTTCTGCATGTTCATACCGCTGTGATTTTTTTCTGATTAAAGTAACTGTTTTTCTATTCACAGAAATGGGATATAATATTCATAACTCTATTTTCATTAGTGTATAATCACCTGAAATTGAAAATCATTGCATTTTTGTAAGCTTACAATGAGCCCTTCATGTCTATGGAGCGGGTCCTCTTCGAAGAGTCCGTTATGTTGCTCCACCATGTTTCTACTGTAGACCAGAACGGACAAACCACACACTGGCTCTGGAGACAGCCTTTTGCGTTTTTACATAATCTGAAAACCACCGTAGTTCTCTGATATGCAAACATAAGCTGCAGAGTGTAAAACCGTGGTACCGCCAACCGCCGTCTGACTTCTGTTGCTAGTGTTATTATGGTAAGAATGGCCTCTGAGCGAGGTGACCTGTGTTACCACAGTCTTAGGAAGGGAGGAGCGAGCAGAGGGGTACTCAGTTGCTTGCGATCTGCAACCACACCACTAGATGTCACCAAATCACTGCACCTTTAAAAGTGTACGATAGGTTTTGGATTTCCTTTTTAGGAGCTTGTCCATGCTCACAATCACTGATTGGACTGTTTCATATGCATACAGCATATTGTAGATGTGGATAACAATAACTTGGATATTCCCCTCTAAATAACCTCACATGCATTATCGTGATTCAGCAATGCCACAAATACAGTATTATCCATTCAAAGTGTTGCTTACAATCACTGCTGTTTTATTCTGCCAGGACCTGTTGTGGCTGGTGTGGTCGGCACCAAAATGCCTCGCTACTGCCTGTTTGGGGACACTGTCAACACGGCGTCACGTATGGAGTCAACAAGTGAAGGTAATGAAGGATTAAACACACTGCCTTTGATCCAATTAATGTCTGAGTGTGGCATAGTTGGTCTCAGGAAATATCAGGTTGATTTCTCTTTTAATTTTTACTGTATGAGTTGAACAACTGTGCTTCATGACACCTGTGTGATCTGTTAATATTGTGTCTGCTGTAACTGACTTCAGTAGCAGTTCAGATTTGGCCTGTATAGTTGCTGCTGCTATCATGCCAAACAGGACTGTCTCCATGTTTGCACACCAGCACAGTGGAGTTACTACATGGAGGCTGGACAATGTGATCACCAAGCACCTAATTCTCTGCATTAAGCTTGTGGGATAATGGAAAAACACTGAGTGGCTGTAGGCTCAGAAGTTAAAAAACAAAATCTAAACTTTGTAATATGAGATAAAACCTGACCTGAAGAGCTTCATACAGAAAATTTAAGTCATTTTGCCCACCATGTTAAAAAATGAAGGGCCATACATGTTGAAAAATATGCAAATTACATAACTGGTCTGTGCAGTTTATCTTGCATAATTACAGACATAACTTACCAACCTTATAGTTGTATGCATTATGTATACTATATGCCACTCAGTGCAGCACTATTTATTTTTAGTTTTTTTAGTATATGACTTGCACACCATAAAAATGTAAAATTGTATTGATTATTATGTGAAATATGTCTGAAATTGACTATAATGATGACACAAAATCTGATATATACTGTAAATTATATAATGTAAATTGCATGTCTTATTCTACACCTTACAAATATTCATGTTAATGACCTCTTTTACATACTATAAGGGTCAACCATTGCAATTTGGTTATAACAGTAATACTTTGGCTGTTCAACACACGGTGTAATAAAAATCTGTAAAAGATTTAAAAACAGAAATGACATGATCAAAAAGGTGCAGTGCATTTTGTACATAATGATGCATAAAGATCATACAAAAAATAAAATTGCTACAAGAAATTTCAGGCATGCATTGTTCATATTACTATGCAATATCACATGCTGTGTGTTTCTTTATGTCCATAGCGCTGAAGATCCAGGTGAGTGGTGCCACCACTGACCTGCTTCACACACTTGGAGGTTACATCCTGACCTGCAGAGGAACACTTAATGTTAAGGTAACATTTATTCATATATATATGTTCATATGTACATATACATACTGTATAAAGTTGTGATGAATATTGAGATGCTGACTGCAGTGACAAACCCAGAACTGTCAGCGCAGCAAACGTGTGTTGAGCTTCCTGTAGCCATTCGACCGGTTTAATTCAGATGTGTCAAACTCAGTTTCATAAAGAGCTATAATGGAAAATGAGAATCACATCAACGTCCAAACATCTAGAATTTTTGACATGCTTTTATTTCATAAAAAACATGAAAATACAGTCTTTGACTATGTTGTTACATGTCCCATATCGCCATCTCACATACAATTTCGTCCACGAAGCTCTAAAAAAAGTCAACCAAAATGTTGCTTTTCGTCAAGTAAAATAAGGCATTTTTAATACATTTTTACAAGTTGGCTAAAACTAAAAGATTTTTGATCATGTATAGTTTACATACTACTTAGCCTTCAGTTGGCTGCACATAAAACCCTAAAAATGTACCATTCTGTGTTAGCTAGCTTGCTAGCTTGCAGAAAGTGGAGGCACGCCTGTGCGTTTGGTGCACTGGACATACAATATATTGCTGTGCACACCACAACTAGGTGAGCCAGGATTTATTTAGGACCAAAATTGATATAGGGGCTGGATCAAACTTTGCAAGGGGCTGGATTTGGCCCACAGGCCTTGAATCTGACATATATGTTTGTATTAGGAAGACATATTTTGTGACACAAAACACTGAAGACAGCATTATGTTCAGCACATCCCTGGTCATGGTTATAATGGTAGCTGTCGTCATGGGACATTTTTTTATGTTTTATTGTGCACAAATCAATGAATTGAATTACGGAATTGCATTGTGTTATACTGACAGGTATTTCTATCATTTTATTATTTTTACACCATTTATATCAATTAGGGTAGACTAAATAACAGATACACATCTCTGTATAATGCAATACAATTCAACAGCACCACAAATTGCAGCCTCCAAGATGACCAGTTTAATCAACACCCCTCAGAGAGATTCAGACTGAACATTATAACCTTCACAAGGTTAGGAGCTGGAGATGTTGAGTGTATCTCTCAAATAAAACCTCATCAGAGTGATAAGCTTTGTTGTGTGATACTATTTTTGTGGAGGTAACGGTTTCTTTAAAAAGCCTGATAAATGTAGCGATAATCATACAAGTTGGTGCACCACCTTTGAAAAAGACAAGGGATTTATGAGGCTGAGATTTGAAAAGATCACAGGAAATTCAGAACATCCCTCTGAGGGACAAGAGACTGGGTGTGTCTGGGAAGTATCATCCAGTTCACTGGCTTCTATTCACATTGTAACCTTCGACCTCTTACTGGGTGGTGCCAGTGTCATTAATGGGGGAGGGGTTTACTCCTCAGTCCTAATGGACAGGGCAGCTGACACTTGTGATATCTTGCTAAGAGGTGGCCCCAGCTGCCGCTCTCTGTTCCCCATCCAAACCTAATGGCTTTATTTAAAATTCAAAGGGACACATGCTTTGCAATATGACTCTCTTCACTCTCTCAATTGTCTTGACCCAACAGGGAAAAGGGGAGATGACAACATGGTGGCTTGAAACAAAGAGAGATGAATACACAGACCCACTGCTCAGATCTGAATCCAGAGGAGTCCCAGTGCCAGTTAGTGACTAAATCTGGGGACAGCCTGAAATGTTACAGTATGAAAACTGGTCAGGATTTTGTGCAATTGAATTGTGTCCATTGAAGTACGTTGTGGTTAAAAGTGCAGATACAGTGATAAGATGAACTAATAGTTGATCATGAATTTAAATGCCAAGTTGCACTGTAAATCCAATAGATGTTAGCCTAACAGTAAAGTTTTCAAATGTGTTATTGTGTCACTATCACTGTTGTGACCACAAGTGATGATGGCCAGCATTCTAATAATACAGTATATTTTAGAAATAACCAGAGAGGCGCAATATTTCACAGGAGAAGAATGTCAAAAATATGCAGAGACTCATGCCACAGTTTACGATTATTTTTTAATCACAAATTTTCATTTTTTTCCAATTTGGATGTATAGTTTTAATTCATATTTTTGCAATTTCAGGCACTTTCTTTATTTCTGATCAATTAAAAGTAATTGCGTATTCACTGCCTAAAAACGACAAAAACCATCTCTTACATTAAATACATAAATAAATAGATAAAAGGACTTTGATAAACTCCATCTGTATTCTTACATTTCAATAATTTTGGCTTATAACTGGCATCTGAATGGGCCAATTTTCATTTGAAAAAACAGATATAATGTTAGCAAACTTGATAATGGCCTGTTACATTTGTTTTTGACAATTAGGGCCCCAGTATTGCATGATCGCTCATTCATATTGCTTCTTTGGAAATTAAAAAACACAGCCGTTGTTAATGTTATTAGTTTATGTGCTTATTCTGTTGTGAGAAGCTTGTTGAGAAAAAGGTAAATTATCCTCAAAATGGATGTACAAGTAGTTTAGAATCAAACTCTTCTATTCAAGCAACTTGTAGTTTCCCAATTGTGGTTTTCCTTGTTGATGCATAATAGGTTTGATACATTTAGCCAACTGAATTACCATAAGGCCAACTACTAACAAACAACTGTTTAACATTTGTAAGATAAGACTGTACAGCTGTCTGTAGTAGTTTTGCAAGGTGTTGTTTACTGTGCTGTGCAATGAGCTATTTTATTGTATTTTTCAGTGATGTACAAATTGCATTAAAGTTTTCAACAATTTTGTTGATTCATATTGTGTATCTATTTAACTAACTTCCACTGCTTTATGTTAGTTAATTAACTGAAATAATTTACATTTTTGAAGTCTTGCTCCTTACACATTTAAGTCACTTTAACTGATGTTTCTGAATATAGTATAATAAATGAAGTACATACTGTTTTTTTTTTTAGAATAATCGTCAAAATATAAAGAGTAGCAAATAAAACAGGTGTTCTTCATCAGTGTGGTTTAAACAATTCATTAGCATAATTAAAACAGCTGTTTAAAAATTAATTTCCATTAAAGACACTTGAAGTAGCTTACAGCCAAGAGCCAATCATATTGAGCCGTGTTCGGTTGCTAGACAACGAGTCAGCCAATTAGCGTACTGCTTGGTTTGCTACAGGTTTGCTTGCAGTCAGTCAGTGTTGTGTGTATGTGTGTGTGTACTGTAGTCCGACTTGGCTTATGGAGCTGCTGTATCGTGAAGCAAGGAGCAATTGGGAAATACAACGTAAAGTAAGTCCTCGAAATAAGTTGGTAGTCACTTCTTTATAAAGTCAGCATTTAAACGCCCGTTTTTAACTAGTAAAGTTGTTTGGCTACGATAGCCAGCCGCTCGGCTTCAGATTGTTTTCAGGTGGGGGCACACGTTTGGTTAGCTAGTTTACAGACTGCTGTGTAAAGTACCAGTTTTCTTTTATCTCGTTAACGTTATAAACAAAACATGATCTGTCGAGGGAACGGTGTGCTGGAAATAGCTACCCCAAGTACACATCATTATCGACAACATAACTTACCTTTGCTCCAGGCTATCCCACTGTCATCCGTTTGTAGCTAGCTAACGGTGTAGTTACCACTAGCTAAAATAATGTTACGCTACTAGCATTTGTTTAGCACACTTGGCTAACAGTTAGAAGGCTTGTAGAGGTAACCCAAGACACTCTGGTCACCGGAGTTTGTGCTTTCACAGCCCTTTCTGGCCAGCCCCAGCAATTAGAAGTCACTTAGACTGTGTTACACGTCAAATGGACTGACTGAGCATCTGAAACCTGACAAATACAGTTTAAATGCTGGCTGTGGCAGGTACAAAATACAGGTCACCTGCCACCATGGCAGGTAGGTTTTTCCCTATGTTAAGAAATGTTCATTTTGAAAAGCAATTCCTGTTAAAAACGGGGATTAAGGTTACACGATGTAGTCCTTATTTTGCTGTCTGACACCATATGTCAGAGGTGGCAGACAAATAAATTGTTCAGTGACCTGCTACATTGGCAGCTGCAACAAGCTTAATTTCAGACGCTGCCAAGGATATGTTAATATATTTCAGTTTATTACATACACCTAGCTAAAAATAATGCAATCTAATACTTATGCAATAAATCCTACTTTCATGAAGGTATTTCCTGTGTTGTAGAATGACAATAAACAAACCCTGAACCTTGTTATAATGTATAAATAATATATAAACAATGTTCAGCCTTTGCTGAAACTGTTGAGGTGTTGATTCAACTCCATGTTCATTTTGGTGGCTAAGGTTTGTGATGCTGTCGTACTGTATTATACTGAGAAGTGTGTCTTATTTTTATATCAATGAGGGTGATAAAATAGACTAAATGGAAACTGAAAAATTGAACATTATAATTTCTTATTATGGTGGGATTTATTACAGGACTGTTGCTTTAGTGTGCATTAGTTATAGGTAGTTCTAGGCAAAGCTGTCTCTTGTGATCCCATCAAGTACCCCTCATGGTTGAGAATCTGGTCTAAAAGGTCAGTCAAATGAATTGCTATCCTACATCGCCCAGAGGGATCACAAACCTTAATGTTTACTCTGTAAATGCTAACTTAAAAATGACCCTTTGTAGATTTTGTACTGGAAAGAAGCTTGGCTAATGAGTTAAAGTTTAACACTTGTTGAGTCTAAGCATGTAGGCTTGTTAAGCTTTGTGGCTGTAGGCTTGCCATCTGTCTTGCCGGGCTGATTAAGTATCACTGAAACCAAAGGGTAGGTCCCCTGGGTGTCACAGCCTTCTCCTGACTAAAATGTATGGAAAATTAAATTCACAAAATGTTCTTTATAATGTAAATATTCAGTTTTAAATTAAGTTTCTGCTCATGCTCTGATAGTTGCTGTTCAAGGATGAGGTGATGTATATAATACTAGTTTTCAATAATATCTATAGGATGGTTATTTGTGGAAATTATAAGCATTTTTCATACAGGACAGGAGGAGAAATGTTTCTGATTCATTTGGTTCTGCAGACAAATCACCATGCTGTGTGTCTGGGATTAATCTGATCAGCTGATAAGAGTATTGGGTTAAGATGCCAGCCTGGTCCCATCCTGTAACCTGTTAAATACTCCTGTGGTGCAATACAAATACCACAACATCAACATAACAATCTTTGTAAAAGACTCTCTTAATAAACGCATTTTAATATTTAAAATTATCTGTTTGATGGCTGTGAGTACACTATGTGATGACTGTTAAGCGCATTACCTGTGATAGATGAATTACCTCTTGTGAATTTGCTGTACTCCTCACACTCTGTTATGTAGGTTGCTACGTGTTTCCACCCCTCATCACGGCATGTTTACTTCAGCTGCTTCGTAATCTGGATTTTGTTGAATGGACGCTCTTAATCTGACCCTCTATTTCAGGAGCACCATCTGCGTAGGTGAATCTCGTGGCGAGCTTTGTGTAACCTGCACATGTAGCAGACGATCCAGGCACGTAGCCTGAAGGCTGCTCTGCAACAATGCCAGAGTCCTCCCTGGGTGAGTTTACATTTTCACATCTTTGTAGACCAGTGAATATGCCCTGTGAATGAGATATGGTGTACTCAGCAGTTGTTCATTAACACCTTTACATGTCTAAGAAACTGTCTCTATCTTGTACTCTGTATCGAACCTTGTGAGTTAGGAAAAGGTTAAACAGACCCAAATAGGTGAATGCTATTCTTAGTTTTTGTGTCAAATTTTACCACAATTCCTGTAACAATTACTGTATATGAAGTGGTTTTCTTTTCTAGTCAAGCATTAACAAATTAGCATAAGGTCATATTGCATATATGTGATAGAATTTTCTTTCACCCAGAAGTCAAGGACATTTGCAGCAGCTCCGTTGAATGTAGACCATCTCCCTTGAGGCGGTTTAGCCAATCATCGCTGCCACTGCACAGAAACTACATGCTCAGTACCTTCTGCACAGAGAACAACGTGCAGGAATGTCTATCACACATCAGTCAGGTTGGTAACCTTATGTGTCTCTGCTGTATTGATAAGTACATGCTTGTGGTTTAAGAAGTGCACAATATAACTGCTATGTTGTTCCCTGTCCTCTCCCATTTGCAGGAGGTGTCATCTCTTGGCCTCCCACCAGTTTGGAAGGAGTCGAGCGGCAGCTCAGAGATGAACATTGTGGCTGTGCTAAATTGCATGTATGACCTGATTCAGCTGCACCGCAGGGGCCTCCGGACCCTGGAAAACATGGAAGTGGAGCAGCTTAGGTCCAACAGCAATGTAGACTTCCTGCGGCTCACCAACAGCCAACTAAAAGTACAGTAACATTTAATCCCAGTAATTACGTTTATAATGGTATGTGATTTTCATGGTTTCACAGTATTATTATTATTATTATTATTATTAGTAGTAGTAGTAGTAGTACTAGTAGTAGTAGTAGTATTAGTAGTAACGGTAGTAGTAGTACTAGTATCAGTTACAGTGACCCCAAGGAAGGAGAGCTGAATTATAAACCTGATTTAAAAAAAAAAAAAAACTATAATGTTATCTAAATAAAATAGTTTACATGCTCGCAGCACTCTAACATGTTAAATTAACTACTAAATGAAATATAACATCAGCTGTGAGATTTTAGAATAATGAACTATGATTATGAATTCTTAGCCTGTACTGTAGGTGCACAACAACAGCACATCAGCACATCTTTAGCTCTCACACACTCACTTATATCAGTTTATTTTGATACCATAGATCAGCAAATATACAGGGTATGATAACCATTAACTTTCATACCATGGTATATTTGATACAGATATACCGTTACAACCCTACCAGCGATTGACTTCCTTATTAATGTTGTTTTCAAGTTAGATATACTGTACAGATCAACAAGACAAATGTTTAACCAAAACTACAAACCTCAAGAGTTGCTTGTCAATACTGAAAAAACCTTTCATGTTAAATGCTTATGCCAGTCCTGTTCTTTTATCACAGGAGCAGCTTGAACTGTCCAAAAGAGAAAATACAGGACTCCTCGAGAGAGAACGACAGCTGCAGCTGAAAGTGAAGAGTTTGCAAAACTGCCTGAAAAATGAAAAAGAAGAGGTGTTTTCTTTGGACTTACTGCCCCAGACAATGTTGAGTGTATCCACTTGGTCTGATTTGGATAAATATGATAATTATTTGTTTTATTTCCTTGTGCCAGGTGCAAAAACTTCAGAACATTATTGCAAGCCGGGCCAGCCAGTACAATCATGAGATGAAAAGGAAAGAAAGAGACTTTAACAAACTGAAGGAGCGCTTGAATCAACTCCTGGTTGATAAAAAAGAGAAGAAACAAGGTTAAAGATAAAACCTGTTTGGCCTCAACATTTATCACGTTAAAATTAAACCAGCATTGTTAACACACAAATTAATATGTACAGTAATGTCTAATGTTCTACATTTGTCTTTCTTCCAGCCATTGATGTATTAAACAACATTGGAAGAGCAGATGGGAAGAGAAGCCTTTGGAAAACTGAAAAGACAGAAGCAAAGTACGTTCATTTCTAATGGCTTCTGACCTTATCTATGAACCTGGTCTCCAAAGACATACAGTATTTGTATGTGTGCATAAAAAATGTGTGAATGCAGGAGAAAGACAGCATGATCTGAGAACGTACTACTAAACCTACTGTTGCACATCAGCTCATTTGTCAGCTTTCTAGGTGACACAGATTTATTTTAGGAATATTGGCTTCAAATATGGTGGCACTGTTGAGTGCTGGATGTTACTGTAGCCGTAATTCATTTTGTCTGTGTTATATGAGATTATAGCGGATGAATAAACAGCGATGATTATCTTTGTCATCCCAAGGCATGAGGGGGAGATGTATAAGACTCTGCTGAGCGACTATGACATCCGACAAAGGGAGCTGCTGCTGGAAAATGCCGAGTTGAAGAAAGTGTTGCAGCAGATGAAAAAAGACATGGTGTCTATTCTGAGTTCAAGGAATCCAACACTTAAAGGCGACAAACATCAAGAAGATGGCGCACAGGTAGGACAAGTTGTTTTTCTCTATTCTCTGATGCTACTTTTCAACTGAGGGGCTAAAAAATCATAAAATCTTCCTTTGGCATGGGTTAAAATACGTGAGATGAAAAAGTAATAAATGGGACAAACGGTTGGGATGAAAGTGCTAGAATATTAATAATTATTAATACATATCTTAATTAGACATAATAAAAAACAGTGGCACTAATATCTAATAAAATCATTTGTTTAGTGAGATGACAAGATGGAATAAAAAATATCTTAATGTGAAATTGCTTATGTTTCTCGTTGCCTCGACGTGGCGAGATTCCTAAAAACACAGATTTCAAAGTGACTGATCAAGCAGGTAACCAATAACCACGGATAAAAAAATATATCACTGATTGACAGCTCACAGCCATACTGCCATGCCTATTATCTTGTCAGTGCCAGATGTGCTATCAATAGATTGAAAAATATTTTCATTGTCAGGCTGACTCAGAGGAGGAAGACGAAGTGTTTGATTCCAGTAAAGAAAGTGTAGAGCAGTATTGTGTTCACGCCCGGGAGAAGCTGACCTACAGTATTCGCCTCCAGTGGAGAAGACTCAAGAGCCACGTTGAAAGATTGGACAGCCAAGGTAGTCGTCATGCAGCATTCTGTCCCTGTTTGACCCTGACACATGAAGGAATGTAACTTGGTATCATGTAAGGATTTCAGATTATTTGGATTCCTCTCTAACTTGAGAGAAACTGATTTTCAAACGAGCTTCCAGATTGCATCCTTCTTGTCTGTTAAAATACATAATAGGTTGAAGGTGGAAGTAAACATAATTGTAAAATCATATTTTCTGGGGTGTTTATTCAGCGTCTTTAGCTCAGATGGGCGGGAACAAAAACACTGATGCTGTTTCCAGAGAGACTCATGAGGAGGAGATGGACAGACTGAAGCTTGAGATCCAGCAGTGCAAAGACTTCATTCAAACACAACAGCAGCTTCTGCAGGTAAGACTGAAATATACCCTGAAATGTAATTCATTAACCTCTCTGGAAAGTTCAACTGGCCAATGTCGAGTCAGAGTCACATTGCTGAGACCAGACGCCTACTTCTGTTTCTGAATAGCGAAGAAGTGTCTTAAACTTGTATTCTCACTAACAGCCAGGCGACTCCTCTTGTTGCAAAAAGAGGTCTGATTGTATAGAAGTCTATGAGAGAATGATCCTACATCTCACTTGGAAAGGGGATGTTTTTTTGGTTGGGGAGTTTTTCTTTACCCGATGAGAGGGTTGCATTGTAACAGACAGAGGGTGTTGTGTCATGTACAGACTGTAAATCCCGCTGGGGATTTGTGATTTTGGGCTATAAAATAAAACTGATTTGACTTCATTTGATTTATTAAATCAGTAAATATTTTAACTATGAGTTTATGGACTCAATCGCTAGTTTCAAGTCTTCTTTAATACAGCATGATATTCGTTTAGTAAGTTATGGTCCATTTAGAGTCAAATAGACCATAAAACAGGGTATGCTTTAAGGCGTGACTACCTTGTGATTGACAGGTCGCTGTGACGGCGTTGTCCAGTCTGTGAGTTGTCCATGTTTTTGTTTTAAAACTTTAACCCTTTCACAGTGTGTTTTCAGTTCGTGAAAGTTAATTATAGCCATTTGGTCACCTAAAATGTTTCATTCACTGTTCGATTCTACTTACATACGCCTCCTAGTTTCACTTTTGGTTTCAACATATGACAATATTATATCATATGATATTTGGTGATGGACAAAAAACAATATGGCAATGGCGAACTCAACCGTAGTTTATAAACCAATGGGTGATGTCACGGTGACTATGTCCACCTTTTAGATACAGTCTATGTGAGACAATAGCGCCATATAATCAATAATCAATTCTGAGTAGGAGGTGAAGGAACACTTGGAAAGTTTTACATGTTAAACTGCTAGATTAAAACGTTAGCTGACCTCTAGCTCTGTAGCTTTAATTCAGTGTTTTAACCAATCCCTTAAATTGAGAATTTGGTTGCATGTTGGAGGAAAGATGCTGCATTTTATTTGTTGCAACTCTTCTTCTGTTAACTTCTGGCTAAACAAAGCATGCGTCGTCTTCTTCTTCTTGTAGCAGCAGCTGAGCTCTCCGTGTGATGAGGAGACGGCGTCCCTGCTGAGTGACTGCTATATGCTGCAGGAGAAAGAGCGCTTCAGAGAGGAGTGGAAGACCCTCGAGGAGCAGAGGAAGATCTTTGAGAAGGAGAGGAGGAACTTCACTGAAGCAGCTATAAGACTTAGCCATGAGGTGATTTATATGTATAACATACTTTTCCAAAAATTGGTATGAAATAGAAGTGAACATGGCACATTTTGCTCTTTGTGTAAAACAGCAGTGTGCTAAGATGAGTGGTTTATATGTGTGCTAACTTTAAGTTTAAAAAGTGTGACTGTTTTTGAGGTGACCTGTATCTGGTTTAACCTGCAGAGGAAGGCCTTCGAGGACGATCGAGCGATGTGGCTCAAACACCAGTTTTTAAACCTGAGTCCATTTGCCGACTCAAAGAACCCCCAGATGTCAAAGTCTAAAAGTGCCTTTTCGATTTGTGAGTTGTCTGCTCTGTTACATTGTTTTGGCAGTTCACCTTTGTCTAGATATTAGAATTCTCCTTTTTTTAGGGGGTACAGGGGGTCTTGAGGGGGGGTAGCAGGTCAACAGTAGACGTTACATAATAGTAGTGTACATCATCTGAAAGCTGGGAACCTGAAGATTAATTTGAGATGCAGCATAGTCATAAATCAGAAATAAGCATGAAGTAATTAATTTAAATACATTGTGAAAGTGTATAAGGGCTTAGAACATAACAATGGAAGTACATGATGCCCATTCCCATGCTCTATTACGTCTCATGTTGCAGCAATTTTGGGTTGATACCATTGTTACACAGATTTGGTGCTAAATTTAACATTTTTTACCACTCAAAAATTGATTAAAAAAAAAAAGATCCATAATCCCTCCAAAATACCAAATTAAGACACCAAGACCTTGAGCAACACCATAGAAAAAGGCATACTGTGATTTGGTATCAAAACCTTTTGACATTTGGAGATTGCTGTAAGAGTTACATTTTTCGGTGATTGGATGGTGAGCACTTCTGTTCTGTAATGAAAAATTAAAGCCTTGGTCTCGAGTTTGTAGTTGTAAAGTTTCATGAGGCTGTGATTATCCTAGAGGTCACCACAGGTCATTTTATACAGTGAGGTCAAATTTAACAAAATGGTCTCACTACAGTAAAATTGCTCCTATGGGGACAAACTTAATCACACAAGAGTCTCAGCTTTAAAGTGATTTGGGGCTGCTGTGGCTCAGAGGGTTGAGCAGGTCTTCCACCAATCGGAAAGGGCCAGTATAGACACATCCAGTTGATGTGTCCTTGAACAAGACACTTAATGTACCCA
Source organism: Pterois miles (assembly GCA_947000775.1). NCBI lineage: Eukaryota > Metazoa > Chordata > Actinopteri > Perciformes > Scorpaenidae > Pterois > Pterois miles. Next base: position 8,857,106 of record CAMQGK010000171.1, on the reverse strand, counting down.
AGGCATAGCCATCGGTGTGTGAATGATTATTTAGATTAGATCCTGATTGGGAAAGTTGGAACCTTAGCATCCTCTGCCCTCAGTGTATGAATGTGTGTGTGAATGGGTGAATGCTGACATAAAGTGCTTTGAGTGGTAGGATGACTAGAAAAGCACTATATAAGTGCAAGTCCATTTACCATTTACCATACCAAATATATGTAATTCCAAGACTGTTTAGGGACCGCAGTCTGCAGAAACCATTTTAAGAATAGGTGAAAATAACACATTTATACAGCATGGGAAAAAAACTGCCTGTTTTTGCATGTGATTATTCATAAAGTGGGCCTGTTGGTAAAGTGGATACTCGTGGGTACTCATAGAAGCCACTTTCACCCAAATATCTTGAGGTCAGAGGTCAAAGGACCCCATATTCAAAGGGGTCCTCACCAAACTTAAGCCTAGCTTTGGAGCTTCCTTGTAGCTTTAAAACTGAGCCTGCTACAGCCTCTGAAAGACAGTAAAGTCTGCAGAGGGCACTGGCACCCTCAAGGAGCGGAAGAGGTTAATAAACTGAATGTTAAATGATATCAATAATGACAGGTTACCAATAGAATAGAATATGAACAATGTGCTGATTTCATTCCTTTATACCACAACCGTGATGCAGTTTTATTTAACTAAATTGCTTCTGTTTAACACTTTTATTTTTGAGTTACAGTGCGAGTTTATGTTATAATTTGCATTACCTGCTTGTTTTTATTTATAACCATCAACAAGTCACTTTCCTGAGGAGGATTAATAAAGTTTCATCTTATGTTTGCAGCAAAAACTGAGACGAGTGCAGCGTCGGGTCCAGAAAAGCTCATCAAATGCCGGTCTGACACAACCTCCCCCACACCCAGATGTGTCCCACTCAAATCACCATCAACAGCCGACCTGTATCACATGCTTTGCCTTATCCCAGAAAACAGGTACAGTATCTTTATTTGCACAAATCATGACATCATGTACCTGTAAATGAATGCAGCTATTGTGTATCCCTGACTGTCATATTTTACTTCCAGGTCAACCAAACCAAAGAGAAAGACTGACCATGTGGAAGAATCAAGCATGTTTTTTAATGGAAATGTTCCAGTTCAGCACAGACAGTGGGACGACAGTGAAGACCACAGCAGCCACACACTTACAGAGGAAAAGACCAGCTCAATATGAAGCCAGAAGCGTTTATAATTCGGATCAGAATTTGTGTTGTTGTCCATTGATAATGGATGATTTGTGGTATTTCAGTGAACGCCAAACACTTGAAGATAGACTGTAAAATGCCTGGGTAGCTGTTAATGGTCGAAGCCAAACAGAGTTCTAGTTAGCTGCTGGTGTACTGTGGGACTGACGGAAAATTTAATTGTTTCTTTTTATTCTCTTACTGTTTTATTTTTAGATTATGTGATATATGTATTTATGTATTTATGTGGTGTGTAAATCTTGGTTTGGCAGTCATGTCTCATGTGTAGGATCTTAGTCTGAGACTAGTACTTTGGCAATGAAGGTGAGCCAGAAAAGATAATGTGTCTCAGTAATGACATGTTGTTTGGCGCTCTTGGTCGCTATCACACCGAAACTTGTCTAAATGTTGCTGTTTCTATCACAACTTTTTAACTTCTGTTATTGTGTTAAATTTGTCAACTGGCACAATATTTTAGAATGTAGATTTAATGCTGCTGTTTCACAAAATGCAATAAGAAACTTGGATCTATAGTTTGATATAGAAATGTGGTTGACATCGTAGTTTTCTAGTAACTGTTGCCGATACATTAGTGGCAGGTGATGTATGATGTTAAAGAGGGTGAAAGACTTATTCATGTCATATTAATGACGTGTGAATGTGATTTATGACTATATTTATATTCAAAAGTCTTGAATTGAAACATTCATTATACATTCTTGAAACACGATTTTCTGGTCATTTGACGTTTATTGGCCTCCGTCGAGGTTACTGATCAACAGAACTGAATCATCTGTCCCTGACAGACCATCGGCGGAGACCATCGAGGTGAACAAAGTAAAGCAGCGATTCAACAGGACCGCCCAGTAAAGCGGTAAGTGCTGTAATAAATAGTTACTTTTGTGGCCAGTTTTGCAGTATTGGTAAACACTGTTACTAATATCTCTAGTACAGACCACATACTGCATAAGGTACATGGATGATTCTGTGGTATGTTATGGAGCTGTAAAGTGCATTACAATGAAATGTGCCAATGCAGTGGACACAGCAGGTTGTGTTTTTGACAACTATGAACTATAGTAGTGTTTGGAAACCCAAACATAACTTGTTGGTTTTTATTTTTTAAGGAAACTACTACTTTTCTGGCGGTGTCTATTGAAAGCCTTTCACAAATACATTATTTAACATGGATGGAATAAGCCTCCAAACACCCTGACTGGTCAATTTTGATATTTTGGGCTAATTAGCTTCCATAACGTGTTTTCTTTCAGACTAGTGGACAGAAAATATCTGAAATACACATGCAGGGGTTTATTTTACTACTTTGTCTATTTCTCCTATATTCACCAGTTAGCATCACACAATGCCTCATTTGCATATTTAGATATAAAATTTCAGAAAACTCAATGTAAGTACTAAACTGTGGAAGTTTAATGGTAATGGCTATTAAGTTTACCCTATTTCTTCGTACTCTCTTCAAAATGACCATAGTAGGCCATAGTAGCACTTACTGAACATACACCACTCTTTACAGTTTCATACCTATCTATATTGTGGAGGTTTCTATCGAGGGGATTGTTCATATTTTATTCATAGCCTGTTTTATAGAACATTTTATTACTAAAAACATGGAGAAAATGGATTTTTTTATGACTGTTGACAGTGTGTTCTGGCTTTATCAAATGTTATTGGAAATATATGCAAATTAGCACATTTAATCAGATGATGCCTCATTTTCATATTTCAGAATACCTTTTAAGAAAATGGGTAATGCAAATAAAGATTTGTCTTCATGTAAGTAATCAGGGAGGCACAGTGCTCACAGCCAGTTGGTCGCAGGTTCAAATCCAGCTTGGGGCTCCTCTGTGTGGAGTTTGCATGTTTTCCCCATGTTAGTGTGGGTTTTCTCCAGGTGCTCCGGCTTCCTCCCACAGTCCAAAGACATGCAGGTTAATTGTTGACTCTAAGTTGCCCGTAGGTGTGAATGTGAGTGTGGATGGTTGTCTGTCTCTATGTGTCAGCCCTGCGAAGGACTGGAGACCTGTCCAGGGAGTACCTCGCCTTCACCCAGTGTCTGCTGGGATTGGCTCCAGCACCTCCGCGACCCTGAACAGGGTAAGCGGTTACAGATAACGGATGAATGGATGTAAGTAATCAACCAGAGAAGTTTCATGGTGATATCTATTAGTTAATTTATTTTACCCTGTTCACCTGGGGTGAATTCACACAAGCAACGGCACAACCTTATTATAATGTGATCTGACCACCTACAGCACTAATATCCACCTTGTTTCTAATTATCCAGTAAGTATCCAGTAAGATAAATAAGATTGAGGAACATTTATCATAATGTTTTGCATTTTCCCTTCAAGTAATGCATCACTATGATTATAGCATGATAACAGAAAACCTATTTTGAGATGCAGTTTATTTAAAATTACACTCAAAAATGATGTAAGTGACTGACAAGAAAGTGTTATTAAGCACACTGAGCAGTGCAGCTGCAGGCTAGGTGGGCCTCTGCTGTTTCCCTCAGGTCCACGCTGTAATCGTAGATGCTGCTTGGAGGCTCGGGGCGATTCAGGGCAGGTTCTGCACAAGTGAGGGGAGCAGAGCAATTAGGAACTGTGTGATTTCTCTTTCTAAGTTTTTGTATTCTGTCAATAAAGGCAGCTGTGATTTCTTTGCAGGACTCACCAGCAGGAAGGCAGTGGAAGCCAACGGTGACGGTGGTGGTCTTCACGGGGAAGCAGCCCTGCAGGCAGCGCAGCACCGGCTCAACAGAGTAACATCTGGATTCCTGGCCGTGGATGTTTACCTGCTTCTCCAGCTGCACAGATTCGAGCTTCATACGGCACTCTGATAGAGAAAGGAGTTGATGAGTGAGTCTGTGGTGGCTTCAGTGCATCATAACATGTTTAAATGACCTGCTTTAAGTATGAACAGTTATAGTGTCTCATAATGTAATAATGTCCACAATGAACTTTGTGTCTCACCAGTGGTGTCCCTGCAGCTCTCGGCTGGCAGAACCCAGGAATGAGCGTAGCTGACGGCGTTCTTGGTCAAGCGTCTGTTGGGTGTCCAGAATTCCTGTCTGACCTCCCCATCAGCCTTTCCACAGAGTCCACAGGTCTGTCCCTTCATCCAGTCTACAACTTTAATCTGCATTGCAAGATCATATGACATTAGGGCTCTCACAATACCAGATTTTCACTACACGAATATTGTGCCCCCAAGAAATTCACGATAACGATATTGTCGCGGTACCTATAGAAAATTAGAAGGAAAAAAAATACCTGTCAGGTAAATTTATTTTTAGCCTTATTTATTGTGTTTTTTGTCTCATATCTGGCAAACTAATTGTGCTCAAAACACAGTATGAGTATAGGGAGGTGGAGACAAAGTCTGTAACCATAACTGTAAAAAAGCGTGACTTAAGAGGCACTTGAGTATTAACTATGGCTGTTAAAATGAATGAACTTCTCCTGTGGTAGTAATGATTGGCTCAACAGCACAGTGCTGTATAAATAAGCCTTATTGTTGGGTTATTTAGATATATTGTTGCTTTCAAACTAAAAAGACGACAGATTAAATCTAATTAAAAAATATTTATTTTTAATGCAAAACAAAGGAAATGAGGCACAGCATTTCGGTTATTGTGATAGCCCTATTATTTACATAATATTATCATATGTTTAGAATTATTATGATATTAATATTTCATTTTTAAATTATTGTAAATACCGGCATATTGTGACACCCTTATGTGACATTACAGGCTATCAAATATACAGTGTCAAATTTATCAAAAGTGTAAAAAGCTCTCAAAGGTTGTCTTAATCTTAAAGAAAGAAAGGTGTTCAAATTTTATGTATATTTTTTAATTGTCCATAGTTAATGTTGTATTTACCGTCCATGAGCTCTTGTCAAAATAGACTTCATGAAGACCGTGGCTGGGAGCGAACACAGAGATGCCTTCACCCTTTGGCCTGATCTGGATTTTAGCTGCAAGCAAAAAAAAAAAAAAAAAACAGTTTCATTGTCATTTACTTCAATCCAAGTTAACACAAATAACTTCAGTACTTTGAAGCATTGATGTGTAGTTTGCAATATTAAATTACACGTTGGTACAAGATTTTGAGGTTGGGATGAATGTGTATAGAAACCTGTGGGATGCTGATACGGCAGGTTGTTGATGGGTATTTCCATTCCATTGACCTTCACAATCACGTCAGTGTTCTTCGGGTACAGGTCAATATCACTACAAGTGCAGAAATGAAAATGTCATTTAGTTTCGTTAGCTTGTGGATGAAAACCAGTTCCTTTCTTGTTTCTAATGGACACTCACATGTCAGCAATTTTCACATTGATGTGGTTCTGCTCAATGTTATCCTTCTTCAGCAGAACCATGAATTTCAGCTCATCGGTGCAATCCTGTGCCAGAACTTGGTAGCAAGACAGTGGCATCTCATTCTTGTATCTCCTGTTGTTGAACGTGGTCAGAGTGTCTTTGACAAAGGTGCATTCAGCTGTGAAGAATTAAGAAAAAATTGTTTTAATCATTTGCGCAGCCTGTCAATGCATTTCATATTAAACAATAAGGCCATTCATTACCGGCGCCAGCCTTGGCAAACAAGTAGTGGACTTTATCAGCAATGCTCTCGAAGGGGGTGAGACCTTTGAGTTCATCAAGTGGCAGAGCGATGGGAAGATGCAAAGACAGCTTATAGACAGTACGCTGTAGACAGGATAATTCACATTTATTAGAAAAAAGGTGAAAACAAACATGACCTAATATTTTGGGAGAACTACTAAATTATTCATACTGTTGGTGTCTTCCAAATTAAATCAATGGTCCTCTCAGATGTTGCAACCAATGTAAGTGAGAGCTGATTGGCACTGTTTTCATCCTTTCCTTGAATCCAGCCGGCCAGCATGAAAGCAGGAATGTTTTCATACACCCTGTAAAAGATCTTCCAAAGATCAGACATTTTACATTTTCTATATTGCATAAGAGAGGGCTGCAGATGAAGCTTCGTACTTCTTCGCGTAGTGTTTAAGAGCAGAAGGCAGTTCGTTCCAGGCCATTCGGAGGCGAGCTGCAGGGCTTGGACCAAGAAGACCAGTCTCGGCAGTGATACTGGTGTCGTACTGCTTGCATTCTGCTCCCCATCCAAGTCTAGCCTATTGAGAGATGAAAAGGCAGCTGGATTTAATAGTAGCCTTTTTATATTCTGTCCTAAAATCAATGTAGTAAGTGAGACAGTGTCTTACTGTGACTTTGTGCTTGCTGAGCAGAACTCCATCAGCACAGAGCTTCCAGTTGTTATCAGCAGCCAAGGCAGCCAAAATAATCTGAAGCCTGCTGGTAAGTTTATCCAAGTAGACTGCCAGTTCCCATCCCATCATCTTTTTGTCAGCTCTGACAGCACGGAAGATGATGGCAAAGGTAGGAGGAACTTCACTGCCAAGGAATTTTTTCTGTGGTAACAATCAGGGTTAAATCATAAGAGCACATAAAAAAACATCAGAGAAAAGATCTGAAGGAGTTTTTTTTAATTATTCAAAATGACCAAGTTTCACCTGTTTGTAGATTGCCTCAAAGCTTGAGGCACTGCTTCTGCTTCTGCTGGAAACCACAGCTGCTTGAGAGGTGAGAGTCTACAACAGTAATGTACAGGAATTAAAGGCCACCATGAAAAAGTTGCAACACATGCTGTATGTGCAAACTGTACAATACATTGTTATTGGTTGAAGCACCATATAAATATACCTGCGTCTTGTGGTTCTTCTGGAACGTGTGGTGATAAATCACTTGCTGTTCAGAAGAAATATTTATCAGATGCTATGCTTACTATGATATGCTGACACATTCATAGTCTTCCATGCAAACAGTCTTGAGGTGTTTACCTTTGAGAGATGAGCACTGGAGCTAGATGAACTTGAGCTAGCACTGAAGAGCGATGCAAGGCTAGATGCGGAGCTGGACCTGCTCACAGATCTGGAGGAGCTGACTTTGCTGCTGCTGCTGCTGCTGCTGCTGCTAAGATGAGATGAGGAGCTGGAGCGAAGGTTTGAGCGAGAGCTGCTAGAGCTAGAGGATGAAGACGAGGTGACATTCTTCTGACCGGGAATCAGGATTTTCCTGAGCTTCATCAAGGCCGGTTTTCCTTCAATGATTTCTTCACTCAGGTTGACCTGTTTAATGAGCTTCTCTGCAGCCTTTGGTCCAACTTGAATCTCGATCTCCAGTCTCTCAATGGCCTCACCGTCAACTGAAAGTATCATTAGATAATGCCAGTAATAAATGCTTTGTGCATACTGTATTATATATAAGTACTGTGTTCTCAGTACCTACTTGGTGTGATGGAAAGAACAACAGAGTGCTTTCCAGCCAGTTTGAGTAGGGCAATGTCTTGGATGGAAGCAACATTTTCAGTGGTGACCTTCAAACAGCCCTTCATTCCAATGGCAACAGCTTTAGCACACAACTTCTTCTCAAACTGAGCCATTTTGGGTCTTATAATGGAAATGGGAGCTACCACATCCTGAATGACCTCTGAGGATTTTGACTGTGAAAGGAAAGACATTAATTATATTGTAAATGCTGATACTGTTGTTGCTATCATAAAAGACAATGATTATAGCTCACCCAACTAGCAGCATCAGATGAAACAATCTCAGATGTGATGATCTCTCTTGAGATGGGTGTCACAACTTTGGTGGGGATGATGGGAGTGATTCTTGCAGCAGCAAGATCCTCAATATTTCTCGCTACAGCAACAGTCTCAACACTGTTGAAAGAACAAGAACTTAATCTTGTATAATCTTATAATCTTCCTAAAATAAGTACATTTCGATGTGATAGGAGTTTAATATTTTTAAAGGTAAACATTGAGTTAAAATGTCAGGCGTACTGCACAGCTGCAATGTTTTCAGGCACAGAAACAGGCAGAGCTTCGATCTTGAAGTGGCCCTCAGTGATGTCAAGTCTTGCAGCGATTTTAGCGGGCACAATGGAGTTGAGTTTAGCCCTTGATACCATGGCAGCCTGGAGTATGGCAGTGTTTACCCCCATCACAGCAAATGTGTTCACAGCAATGCTAGAAGGAGAGGACATTTGAATGGCACACTTTACGATATGATATATTTTTGGGCTCATTTCTTGTTTTAGAGTCATATGTTGTACCTACCTTGGTCTAATCTCAGTCTCCAACTGCATGTCTGTCTTCCAAAGGTGAGCAATGTGGAAGTTTTCTGGCAGCGTGGGTGTTGTGACGGCCTTGACTAAGAAAACAAATAAACGTGTCACCATTTGGCAAAATACTTTTAATGCTCTTGATTCCAGTATTGGGTGATATTATGTACCATGTCCTGTCAGTGCATCACTTTTTTTTTTTTTTAATTAAAGCTAAGCACACTTTCCTTTGCTCCTTGGTAAAGCCATGTGACAGTGATAAGCAAGTTGAGACTTGTTCTGGCTGTATCAGGAATTGCAAATGGCTGCTTTTAGCATAAAGTAAACTAGATTAGTGGGATAGGTAGGACCTGTAACAAGCTAAAAAATGGATGCTTTCTAGAATCTGCTCACCTTGAACAGCTGCGGCAGCCACAGCAGCAGTGTACAGACTGAGCTCCATTGGAAGTCCAGCAGCTGTTGGCAGGATGCGCCTCACTTCAGTGGCCAGCAGGGGCTTAGCCATGTTAAAGGAAGCACCGGACAGCAGAGTCTTGATGGCGTTCCTACCAAATGCCTGAACAGAGGGTCCAGTGGCAAGCTGTATGGAGGAATTTATCATAACTAATGTGTCTCACAAAAAAAAAAAACTGTGCTAAACAAAAGGTTTGAAATTGCTATTGAGGTTGACAGATCAGTCATTTGAATAGTACCGCAATGGCCTGGTCAATCAAGACTTTGTCGATATTGGCAAAGGCAATTTCTTGTCCAAAGAATTTGACATAGATGGAGGCCAAAGGTGTGCTGGTGGGTGTAGCCCTCCAATGAGAGAGCTGTGGAAAAAGGGAACACACAATTACTTACTCATTTGCTATGTTTTATCAAGTGCCACTGTATGCCAATGTCTCCTGGTGTTTGCAACGTTTCATACTTACAGCATTAATGACACGCTTCATCTTGGTGATCCTGTCAACATTGTCAATGAGTGAAGGGTTTTTCAGAAGAACCTCTTGGAGTCCTTCAGTTCTTACTCCAACCTAGGAAAATTTCAAGATGTTCAAAAAGGTAATATTCAATTTAAAATACTGATTATATACCTTAGAGGACAGGTGTTTTCTTATGCTTTTACCTCCAGAACATCAGCAGCAGCTCCAGCAAGGTAGGCACTAGTCTTTGCCACAATAGATCTGGGCAGGATGGTGGCAGCATCATTGATGTAGAAAGCACTGGCAGCAGCACCAAGCATCAAGGGATCTGAATGAGTTCGACAAGATGCAGTTAGTTGATGTTCCAGAAAAAAAGTAATAAACTTGAGATAACACAAACCAGATGCGACATTGGCCTTACTGTTATAGATGTCCACGTGGATGGCTTTGCTGAAACGTAAGCTCAGTCTGCCCAACCTTGGGCTCAAGAGTTTGACAGCAACGTTGCAAGCTGCAGCACTGCAATGAAAATTGGAAATAACAGAGTAAGTGGACAAGAGTTCATGGAGATAGACCTGATGACAAATGGGAATCAGAGAGTACTCTTACACCGAGGCATGGATAGCAGCAGTGCTCCTGGTCAGGGACTTCATGTGAGAATAAGTGAAGCTTGCTACCTGCAGATTCTGCTCTGTTTTCACAACGTTGGCAAGAGTTGTCACCAAACCCATTTGAGGCCTTGTCTCAAACAGCACGATGCACGCCAGCATACGAAGCTCTGGGTGAAGAGCCTTGTCCATGTAGAGCTGAAGAGCCAATTCCTGGATCTAATTTACAAGAGAAAGCAAACTCAGTATGAAGTTATGTGTAAAAACTGTCTTAAATACTCTTTGGTGTTGACAAGTCACCATTTTGGGCTCCTTCTTTGCAATGTTCCTCAAGGCCATGATGGCATCAGCATGGACTCTCATGGGCAGAGCTGCAGCTGCAGTGCCATGTATGGGCAGGATCTTTGTGATTGGCTTTAAGCTGACAGGATGGCCAGCATTACCCAAAACCTTCAGGAGCAGGATGATGTCCTGGGTCTCATCTTTAGTGACAGCCTGTGCAAGGAGGTCCTGAATGGGCTGTTGGGGGGACATAAGAAATTAATATCCCCTTTTCTCATTCAGAAATGTGCAGAAGATTTTGAAGTCATATATAAAAAAAAAGATCAAGGTTATAGCACCTTAATAAGTTCAGCAGGGCAGACTGGCATCTCGGCACAGTGTTTTGAAATCATGGTACCATATCCAAGGAGGACGATCTCACGCAAAACTGGATTTTCCAATATCTTGTTGTCGACTGTCAGGGCCTACAAGAGAGCAACAAGCACAAATGTTTCATACCTCATTCGTATTACTGGTAAAGTAACTTGCTTTGTGGTTTACTCACCTCAACCAGCTTGATTGCCTCAGAGTTTGCTGTCACCATGTGAACAGATGCAATCAAAGCCTGAGCAGTTTCAGCGACAGTCAGGTCATGAGCCAGCCATTTCTCCTTGATGAATTTCAGAGCAGCAGGAGTTCCAATGGCAGGGATGGCATCCAAGATCCACTGTCTGGAAGATGAAAATGAAGTTAGTGAACCTGTATACATATATCTAACTATAAAGCAAGGAATCTCTATAAATCAAGGAGTCTCAGTCTGTCTGTCTGTCTGTCCACATGGTGACACCATAACAATGAATTATATGTTTTCACCAGTACATTTTTAACCACTCATCCTATTTTTTTGATAATTCTCCTACACATTTTGAGCAATCGTCTCAAAGTTTGGTACAAAACATCTCTGGACCAAGCTGGAAAGTTTTTCAGATTTTTGATGCTCCATGCAGTTTTGCTATTGTGACGACATTTGTTGAATATGTGCAGATATGATGTCTGAGTGACCATGACAAATTTGGTAGCATTTGGCCAATAGGTGGTGCTATAGCAGAGTCTTCTAACTATAAAGGAAGGAATCTCTGTGTATGAGAATAATTCATCCAATCAACTCCACACTTGGCAGGTGCATGCAGCCATACTGCGGTCCTCGACAATAATGCAAACAGCACTTCTGGGGGCCAAGCAATCAGCCAGTTCCAGATGGACACAAGCTCTGAACGGGTACTGCACCAGTTTTCTTTAATCTTATCCAAATGGGCAAACCCTTAAAGTCACCTGTAGGCAGGTCTGGTTCTGAACTGGCTCCAAAGTAATTCCAGGTCTTCAAAGCGGGCTACACGGAGGAGCTGAATGAGCTCCAAAAACTTCAGAGGGGCGTCCTCATGGATTCTCTCAATATTGTGGGCAACCAGATGGTTCAGGACCTCCACAATCTAAGAACACAAAATTGATTAAATTGTCATTTTAAAATGGTAGCGCCTCACATCCAGTATATCCTGGCTCTACGGATCATTTAGAGCAGTGTGAGATGATACCTGGGCCTGTACATTGGTGATCTTGATGAGCTGAATGGGTGTCTGAAGAAGCTCAGTGGAAAACTCGTACTTCAGAGATCCACGGTGAAGATACTGAGCCTCGATGGGTACAATGGGGGTCCTCTTAACCTCAAGGAAGACCAAGGATTGCCTTGAAAATAATGTGAAAAGGGTTAATCTGCAGCTCCATTAAATCTTGCCATCATTGCATCCATCATAACATTGTCAGTATCTGTTGACATACTTTGTCTCCATCTGAGCAGCTCCATTCAACTCAGTGAAAGGTGAGAACTGGATCAGCTCATTGACCGCTGCCTCCAGGATCATGATGCCATTAGCAACTTGCTTCAAGACGTAGTTGTATGCTGTAGCTCCTCTCAGGTTCTTTGAATCCTGTGAAGACAAACCACATACTTGCTCAGCCATGCAGCATTTTCTGTTTACATAGATGTATGTATGACACAAAATGGGTATAAACCTACCTGCTGGCACTTTGCACATTTCTCAGTGTATGCCAACCCCATGTCCTTAATGATCCTCTCCTGGCAGTGGTTCAGATCCCTGGTCTTTGTCAAAAGGATACGTTCAGCCCTTTCGTCTTCACTGATGGCATAGAGGGTCCTGCACACACCCTGAGCTCCAGCCTAATGAGAAAAGCACACATTTACGAGGGAGATTCGGCTTCCTGTAATGGATTTAGAAATTAGTACTGAGGGATCTTTGACAAACCTCCTGCATCTCGTAGACATTCTGTGTTTTCTTGATGTTGAGCTGAAGGACATTCAGGATACCTCTGTGGATGTTCAGCACCATGGTTGAGATTCCCTCAGGGGCAAACATTTTCCCAACAACCCCATTGGCGTACTCAAACTTGATGGGAGTCAAGAGTTGAGCTGCCAGGGCTGCAGTCAGCTTGGTTGCTCGGATTAAAGGATCTTTAGGCCAGATGCCACTGAACTCAAAGAGCTCAGGTTCCACAAGCTGTAGAGTAAAAATAAGATTTATTACAGACACCTCACACTGTAAAAGTGAGAAGACTGTTGCTTTCTCCTGATTTTGAGCTTTACCTTCAGCATTAATATATTTTCGGATGCAGAACTGATGAGGACTTTGCTGCTAATTTTGAGTCCTGCTCTTGCCAGACCTTCCTCCGGCAGACCTCCCAGGAGCAGCGTCTCGTACTTGTACACATAAGTCTTACCGGCAGCAAAATCAGGAGCTATAAGAACAATTTCACTCAGTGGGAAGTATTATACCTTATCCCCCAAAACTATTTGAATTATATATGAAATCATACTAACCATAAATTATGAAATAGATTTCATTTCATGCATTTTCATAATAATATGAATAAACTATTTGTATAGCCCCCTTCATATAAGAAATACAGGTCAAAGTGCTTAATAATAAAGACATTTTCATGTGTGTCGCATGAAAATGAACATTAAACATTAAGACATTAAGATGGAAAGTAAACAGAAAAAAGATATAAAAGTTCAAATGGAATACACAGATAAAACACATGTAATGCTTTATAATAACCAACTCATAATAATCACTTATAAATGGTATATTAATAGTTAGTTAAACTTAGTTGATAGTTATTGTACTGTTAACAAATAACAACACGTTAATTAATGTTCAGTAATTATTTTTAATGCTATAATTGATGTTATTTTAACAATCTGTTGTTGCACATTATAACATTACATACTATAAATACTATACTTATTAGATAAATAGATGATTGTAACGCTTTGTTAATGGTTAATATTCAGTTTGTAAACCATTGATAAACATTATTTGGACGGTTATTATAAAGTTGCAACTGATAATTATAATACCTTGTTAAATGGTTAACAATTACTTTGTAAACCATCTGCAAACATTGTTTATGTAGATAGTTAAAACTTTGTCAATGGTTAATTGATTTCTGGTCCATCTATCTATGTAATGTTTATAGATGTTTTACAAACAATTTCTTAAAGGTTTGAAATCATTAGATAATCACAAACAAACACTTAATATATAAAATGTTAGAATGTGTACAACAATAAACTGATCAGAAATAATTTACTAGAAGAAGAAGAAGAAGAAGATCTACCTTTATTAGTCCCACAATGGGGAAATTCAATTTACACTCTGTTAAACTCATACATGGTACATGCAGACCTGAAACACACATACATGCATCAATGGAGAGATGTCAGAGTGAGGGGGCTGCTCCTGACAAGCGCCCCGAGCAGTTGGGGGTTTGGTGCCTTGCTCAGGGGCACCTCGGCAGTGCCCAAGAGGTAAACTGGCACCTCTCCAGCTACCAGTTCACACTCAGTTTTTGGTCCATGTCGGGACTTGAACCGGTGACCCTCCGGTTCCCAAGCCAACTCCCTACAGACTGAGCTACTGCCGCCCCTAGTCTACCTACCTAGTCTGCCTAGTATACACTAGTATAATTAGAATGTAATTGTAATCATCTCTTATCGGTCTCATATCAATTATGATACAATATAGAATTTATAAAGAAAATAATGATAAAACAACAAACTATAGCATTTCTAATAATTATTAAACGTAATTTATCATTTCATTGTTTAACAGTAAAATTATAATTACCTAAGTTCAAGTAACTATCAATTTATCATTATAAATAATGTATCTTGACATAATATGTGTATATATAAAGTGTTACCAATGTATAATATAAAATGGAAGATAAAACCCATTGAATAATAATAAAAAAATAATAAAAGTAGACTTCTCAGCATGCATAAATCAAGTAAAAATACATTTTAAAAGAAGGGCAGTAGTGTGTGTGCAAAGCAAAGTGCATAAAACAATGTCAGGCCTGAGCTAGTTAAAGGCTAAAGTGAAGGGATACGTTTTCAGCTTGTTGTTTTATTTTTTTAGCCGAGCTGGCTTCCCTGATATGTATTCCATAGTTTGGGGGCTCAATTGAAAAAGGTTGCATCCCTGATTTTCTTTCCGCTGTTGCTGGAAACCTCCAATAATCCAGCAAATGAGCACAGAGTTGTTGAAGGCAGATAATTAAGGCAGGAGTTAGCCATGTAGCTTGGTCTCAGCCCATTAGGGTCTTTGTGGACCTTAAAGTCAGTTCTACGTGCTACAGGAAGCCAGTGCAGAGCAGCTGAAGCTGGACCAATGTGCCCCTTCCTCTTGGTTCTGGTTAAGAGCCGAGCTGCAGAGTGAATGAGCTAAAGTCTCTCAGTGTTTTCAATAAAAAGTGCACTACAGAAATCAAATCAGCTTGAAATTAATTTTTTTAACTTTTTGATTCATATATAAGCTGTTTCTAAGGCGGAAAAAATGATGCTGACCAGAATAATTAATGTAACTTTGATGGGTTTCCATACTATTGTTTAGAAAAATAGAAGTTACTAAGCTAAGTAATGAACTTACCAAAGTTATGAGGTTGGCCAGCTGAAATGATATTAAAAAGAAATTAATAATCCAGTAAGTGAATGGTGAAACTATTAAATCTTGTTTAAAAAAATGCAAAGAAATTGTATTCTATTGTAAATAAAATTAGAAATCAAAATAATGAATAGGTAGAAGTAAAGAAATGTTTCATATTATTACTCTGACACTGATAATTTTTCTGTTTTTGCCTTAAACTTTGTGTTGAAGCAGTTGCAATATTACATTGTAATGCATTGCATTATACTTTGTTAGAATTATTAATTATTAAATTACAATTTCAAATGCACTATTTTATATATATAAATATATGCAGTTTCTGATTTAATATGCAAAAACAGAGCTCATACTCACCCACGAAGGCCAGGGTCAGGGCAAGCACAACCGCTCTCATGGCTGATGAGGTTGTGCGAGTCTACAGTCACAGGCTGCCTTTTGAAGGAAAATTTCTGCTGACAAAGGAGGAGGATGTCATGAAGGTATGATCTGAACCCTGGCATGTTTGATCGATATAGCCTAATAGGTTTTTTTTTCACCTTTTAGATTCAAACAAACATGGCTTTGGATTGGGGGATGGTGACAGGGCGTGTATCAGTGGATGAAAGTTAGGGTCACCTGACCTTGTTCTTTTCAGATCAAAGTTAAGTATCGTGTTTCAGAAATGTTTGATGTGTCCCATAATTTGTTTACCAATACTGTTTTCATACAATAACCCTAACTTTGTTTGCAAATATTTAGTCATGATTTCACATGTAATAGAAGAAAAAAATAGATATAACCCTTTTGTTTTTAGAGTTAAATTTTCTCCAAATGATTTAAAAGAAATGTATGGTTTTCTTTGACCCAAAGGTTATAGGACCTCACATTTTTAATTAAAGGGAAAAATCAATAACATCGAGAAAATCAGTTCAGGTTATTTCTGTCATTGCGCATACATGTATATAATTTACTGTAGGCGTTGGCTCGGATCATCATTGTTTTTCCATATTTATAACAGTGCTGTTCATTTATTTTGTGAATGCTCTGAATGTGTGTGGCATCTCTTCATCATATTGTTGAAATGCAGTTTCAAAGTTCACACAAGAGGGCACCATGACTATGACTGTTTGCTCACTTTATTTGTTATGGTCAGGGTGACCACTGATGTCATGACATTTCAGCTGGTCTGAACAGCTTTGCCTGCAACTGTGAAATGTGAGCAAATGCATTTCCAAAAAGATCCTAATGACAAATTGATGCTGTGAAACTGGGAACCAGTAGATGTTGACGTGTGGATGTTGCATGGCAGGTGTCAATCCTCTTAAAGCTGTTTGTTCAGACTGATTTTTTTTCTCCACCTGGTATCTCGTACAAACAGATATCGGTAATTAATCTCCGACTGAGCCATTCCTAAAATTTCCCACCATGTCAGTAAGTATTTGATGCATTTCAGTAGATAGTTTTAGCTCCAAAAGTGTATTTACAAGTAGTATACAAACTACAGACTGAGGAAAACAATTAGAGAGGCAATATAAACAGAAGCTGGAAGGCTACTGCTGATGACTATAAGGGCACCACCACAGAGATAACCAATGCCACCATCTCCCTACCTGAACAGTTTAATAATTTCTATTCCCGCTGTGAGACCTCCAACAGTGAAGCAGAGGAGGAGCTCACACACCCAGGAAGAACTCCCACTGACTGTGTCATCAGCTGATGTACACAAAGTCCTAAGGAAAATGAACCCTCCCTCCTGATCAGGATGGACGCCTCGCTCTGGACGTTTTGCGGGCACAGCCAACTGATAAGAGGCCCAGAACACGCTTGAGAGATTTTATGTCTTGGCTGGCCTTAAAAGGCCTCGGGTCCCCCAGGAAGAGCTGGAAAGGGTTGCTGAGGAGAGGGACTTCTGGATTTCCCTGCTAAGCCTGCTGCCCCAACAACCCGACAACGGATACGAGAGAAGAAAAGAAAATTTATATAGGGATGAAAGCAACAGGTCAGGTGGTTCCTGAAGACATGTGCTACATAACAGCTTATCACCTCCATCTCTAACCTGTCTCTTGCACAGTCCACAACCTCCTTTAAAACCACCACCATCACCCCAGTCCCCAGAAGGAGCCTAATCACTTGTCTGAATGACTACAGGCCAGTTGCACTCACTCCAGTCATAACTTTGAGAGGGTGGTTTTGGACATTATCCAGAGTAGCACATCTCAGTCACTGGACCTGCTACAGCAAGAATATGTTTTGGGGCCAGGGACCCCTTACAGTGGAGAAGATCTTCCAAGGACCCTCTCTTAATTGTGACACCGATTAAACATAACGCTTACTACCATTTTTACTATTTGTGTAATAAAACTTTTCAACCTAAATACGTCACACGTTTCATAGTGATAAACACAAACATTTCAGTTTGAATCTGGTTAAATCTTCTACCCTTTTAATCAGGGGATAATTTTGTTTAAATTATATTTGGACTCTACTTGACAACATTTATACTCTTGGAGTAATCGATCTTAAAACCTGTCAGAAAATGAGCAGTTGCAAGAAAAGCATAGTCCTAATAAATCCAGATGTATAAACTAAGTTGTAAGTGCTTCAACTTCAACTTCCCACCCGGAAAACAAACATGGATTCATCAGACTGCTCTTCATCGACTACATCTCAGCCTTTAATACAATTATCCCCCACAAACTCACAAACAAACTGTTCAACTTTGGCCTGAGCCCTACAATCTGACTGGCTGTTAGACTTTCTCATTGACAGACCGCAATCTGTCAGAATTGGTAATCTAACATCAAACAAAGTGATGATGAATACTGGCACCTCACAAGGGTGTGTCCTCAGCCCCATGCTTTATACGCTTTCCACGTACGACTACGTCGTCATTGGTCTGATCACTGGGAGTGACGACACGGCATACAGGTGAGAGGTGGTAAGTCTGATGACCTGGTGTGACAACAGCAACCTCTTTCTCAATCACGGACATGAGGACGGAGAGGAGTATTCATCAACCACTGATGATCCCTGAGTCTGAGGTGAAGAGGGTCAGCAGCTTTACATTCCACATCACTGATGAGCTCTTGTACATCACTCAGCTGGTCAAGAAAGCACAACAGCGGCTATACTTTGTAAAGAGACAGAGGAAAGTTGGCTTGTCACCGAGGATTCTCGGCAGCTTCTACAGTCATATCATAGAGAGCGTCTGGACCAGCTGCAGTGCTACCACAGAGTCCACAGAAGAGCCTGAAACATCATCAAAATCCTCGTTTCTACCACAGGAACTTTCACAACCTTGAGACTTAAAAAATAAGGGTGATTTTGCAAAATTAGGTCAATAGTAGTCAGTAGTGAGATGTGGGTGATGGGTCCTGTCAAACTATAAGGCTAACCTAAAATACCTGGAAGGATAACTAAATATAAGCAAACCAAACTGGAAGCCTGCAAGGCCCCAGATGTACCCTGCTTATATGTGCTCCCAGCAGGTGAGGCCAAGGGAGGGCCACAGTGACAAGGCTGTCACACTTGGGGGGGATACCTTATAGATACAAACTAAGTCCACTTTTAGCTCTCATCAGGAAGTGCTCGTTCCATCGCTGTGAGTTACTCTGTCTCTCCTCTGCTGTGTGCTGCTGTCGGCGAGTCAATTTGACCGAGGACACACTCATCAAGCAGATACGACAGGACAAAGCTGCCCTACGGCTGCATTCATTTAAAATCCGGCAACGTGACATCCTGTGTGTTGAGTCCTGAGTGTTTGTTTGTGCTTCAGTACATATCAGCCGTGAAACAATAACAAAATAATAGTTACTTCTCTGATTCACTGCTTTGTTCTCACTAATGCCCTCTGTCATGGCTCTGGACTTTGTGGTTGTTAGTTTCTTGTGTCTGTGCATTATTGGTTCTGTATTGTGACTTTGACTTGCTGTTATATTCATTTTAGTGTTCCTGTTTGTTTTGTCACCCACCTTTGGTGTCATGTCTTGTTTCTCTCCCTGTCTTGATGCTGGCTTCCTGTCTTAGTTTGTTTCCTGTGTTATTTTAAAAGGTGCTCGTCTCGTGTAATTTCTAGCTTCATTTCCTGCCTCTGTGTGTTTTCCCTCTGTTTTTGTGATTGGCAGCCATGACCTGATTCCCTCACCTGTGTCTCATTGTTTCCACCTGGTTGTCATCAGTTTGTGTATTTAAGCCGTCCTTTCCCTTCACTTTGTGTCCGATCATTCGTGCTGTCACTGCTACCTGCTGTCTCTCGGTATTTCCTGTTAGACGCCGTTCTCCCCCGTGTTTCTCCTTGTTTTTATATTATTCTGTGTACTCTGTGTGTCCCTCTGTGTACTCTGTGTTCCACTGTGACTGCTTCTCTGTGCTGTCTGTGCTTTTCTGTGTAACTCTGAGCTTCTGTGTATTTTGTGTACTCCGAGTTACTTTGTGTTATTCCATGTTCCTTTGAGTTAACCTGTATTACTGTGTATCTTTGTGTTACTCTGTCACTGTTTATCAGCTGAAGATAAAAGGCTCACTTTTGTTGAATCTACCCGTTTACCAGCGTTTCGTTCCTCCATTTAAAAGACACTAATTACATCACACCCTGCCTCTCATTAAAGCTTGACTGTCACTGCTCTGGAGAGGCCAACTTTGAATGACAACTGACAACTTTAACATATTATACGTTTTAGGCCATATGTACACAGGTATTTTTGAAACGCTTCCTTCTCAGAAAAATAGGGCCAATCCCAGCTGGCAATGGGCGAAGGTGGACAGGTCGCCAGTCCAGGGCACAAAGAGACAGACAACCATTCACGCTCTACGTCAGGGCAATTTATAATCAGTTAACTTAAACTGTGGGAGGAAGCCGGAGTACCTGGAGAAAACCCACGCTCACACAGGGAGATATGCAAACTCCACACAAAAGAGCCCCAAGGCGGATTTGAACCTGCCTGATTTTTGGACTCTTAGAATCTTACGGAGGCACGTTCACTGTGTCTTCATGACTTTACAGTTTTATAACTTTTTGCCCCCAACGACTGGAGGAAAAAATGTCATTGAAGACATGGAGGACAGGAAGTGTGTTGCATAGTTGTTGGAGTGCTAAAAGGTGACAAATTTGGTGTAACTTTGGTGAGCTTTCTTTTTCTATTTTTTTGGGGGGAGATCGGCTTTTGCCTGTTGCTTTAAGATTTCTTATTTATTTATTTTAGCTCAGTATAAGTGATAAATTACCTCTCAGAATAAATTGTCTTACAGTTTGCTTTATTGACATTTAGCAGCAGCATTTGTAAAGAATTTCAGATAATACATGCTTCTGCAATTTATTTAAAGTTACAGTTCAGACAAAGTAATTTGAAGTACTTGAATGAAACATAAGGTAAAACATGATATTATGACCGAAGGTTATGAGATCAAGCGCACTGGGTGGTGCAGCGACAGGCCAGGTGGGCTTCTGCTGTTTCCCTCATGTCAATGCTCTTCTCAAAGATGCTGCTCAGACCCTCAGCCTGGTTCAGGTTAGAATCTGCAGAAGTGGAGAGAGTAAAACAGTTAGTATAGGATAACAACATGTAGTATTACTCAGTTCTGTGAGCCAGCTGTGATTTCTTGCAGACTCACCAATGGGCAGGCAGTGGTAGCCGACAGTGACGGTGGTGGTCCTCACTGGCAGGCAGCCGGGCAGGCAGCGCAGCACGGGCTCAACAGAGTAGCACTTGGACTCCTGGCCGTGGAGGATCATCTGCTTCTCCAGCTTCACAGATTCAAGCTTCATGTAACACTCTGGAAAAGGGTGAAAAAGCAAGGACATATGTTCACCTATAGCAGCAGTGTTTATTAGTTTCTTTATATGCTGCATTTTGCCATTGTGGGCGTAAGTGCATTACCAGAGGCATCACGGCAGCTCTTTCCAGGGAAAACCCAGGAATGAGCGTAGCTGACAGCGTTCTTGGTCACGCGTTCGTTGGGTGTGCGGAACTCCTGTCTGATTTCACCGTCAGCCTTTCCGCACAGTCCGCAGGTCTGTCCTCTCATCCAGTCCACAACTTTAACCTGAAAAAAACCCCAAACAATTCAGTGTTTGGTCCATGACCAGAATGGTGATTAATAAATCCAAATTAGATTAGGGATGCACCGATACCAATCCTGGATAGGATATCGGGCCAGTACTCACTCAAATAGTTGGATCAATATCAGTGACCAGATCTGTTAAATTTAATTCTATATTTTCTATACTATATATACTATATACTGGAAGTTTTGGCCAGTTTGGATTACACTTGGATTGTAATTCCTGTTAATTTTCCAGATTTATTAGTTTAATAATAAAGAACAATTAAACTTTTTAATTAATGTATATCTATGTATTTAATGGTCACATTGTGCTTTTTAAGAAAAGTAGTGTTTTAGGCAAGCTTGATTTTTCTTTACACATAAAAGAATGATCACAGTTACTTCTACATAACCATATAGCTTATTAATTAAACACCGGTATACTCTGTATCAGCTGATACCCAAAAGTCAGGTATTACGGTTGGTTTCAGGACTGAAAAGTCAGATCAGTGCATTCCTAAATCGAAATCGAAATCTAAAATATAGTAATGAGATTCCTTGTATCACCTTCAAGGCATTCTGGTCCAGGAAGACCTCCTGGAGACCGTGGCTGGGAGCATGGAGGGCGATGCCTTCACCTCTCTGTCTGATCTGAATTTTGCCTAAAATGAAAGCAAATATATAAATGTGTGATTTTTAACTTTCAACAAATTTAATAATTTGGGGATGACCCTTAATTTGAATTAATAGAATAAAAAACCTGTGGGATGATAATATGGCAGGTTGGTGATGGGGATTTCTACTCCATTAACCTTCACCATGATAACGCTGTCCTTCGGATACATCTCCACATCGCTGTTGGAAAAACAATTGAAATACATGTATTACAGTCAAAGTGGGGGTAGCCAGAATGTTTCCATAACTTTTCACCATATTGTAATTCAAGTGTTTCAGGTGTCAAACTAGACTCTGGCTGGTGGACGGTGCTTGGTATTTCCTCAACTGATCTCAATGTGGCTGCTGGGTCACAAACTTTCTCATTTTAATGCTAACCATTGCACTACAAGATGTTTTTGTAAACATTTGAGGTGAGAAATAGGCATTATAGTAACAGAATATTGATTCATAATTGATCAGAGTTCGTGAGTGATTGACAGCTGCTCATAGATGGCAGGCTCCAGCTCAGCTTCTTGTCTTTATCTTGCAGATACGAATAGGAGCACATGATTTTTTTCAGATTACCTGTCTCATGCACTACTGTCAGGCGTAATTCATATAGTAGTTCAGACTATAGACTATAGTAGTTTCTAACTTTTTTAAACGATTTGCTCCAATTCTACACACTACTGCTTTTTTTAACTGATTTTGTTTTGTCTTTCTGAGGCGGACAATTCCTACAATATATATATTTTTGTTCTTACATGTCTGCTATCTTCACGTTGAGCTGGTTGTGTTCCTGTGCTTGATCCCTCTTCAGCAGAACAATGAATTTCAGCTCTGGGGTGCAATCCTGAGCCAAAACCTGGAGGCAAGAGTGGGGCATCTCGTTCTTGAATTTCTTGTTGTTGAATGTGACCAGTGTGTCTCTGACCATGGTGCACTCAACTGGAGTGGAAAGAAAAGATTAATCAGTTAGTAATCTATTTACTAATTAGCCTGACTGTTCAGTAAAACCTGTTTCTTTACATGTTTTCACCTGCGTGAGCCTTGGTTAGCATGTAGGAGAGCTTGTCAGCCCAGTTGTTCTGGAATGGTTCAATCTCATCAGCAGTGGCTCCGATTGGCAGGGAAATGGGGATACCCACACCGAGTTTGTAAATAGTCCTCTGTAATATTACAGTGACAAAATGGTTATGAAGCATGTATATTCAAACTGGGTGAAAACATATTTTCTGTGTGTAAATAATGGGCAATAAAAGCAAACCTTTGGTGTCTTCAGAACAATATTCAGGCTTGTCTCAGAAGCAGCAGCCACAGACAGTTTGATCTCATTACGAACATTTTTGACCTTTGCCAGGCTCACTTCGTATTCTTTAATGATCCAGGAAATGTACTTAGAGATCCTAGGTGGGCATAAAGGTTAAGGTTATTCTTTAAATGTGTGGTAAATAGGTGTATTGGAAAATGAAAATGAAATCATGCCAAAAGAAAATAATGAATTCCCACACACATCTACTTCCAGGATGATTGATAAATATCTGAATTAAATGTTGCATTTTTAACAAAGGTAGTCGCAGAGGATATGTAGGACTTCATTACATTGTGATGCAGTTTTTTATAAAAGGGATTAAAATTTTTGAAATATGCATGATGATATTACTTCCTTGCATAGTGCTTCATGCTCTTTGGCAGTTTGTCCCAGGTGATCTTCACACGGGCTGCAGGTTGTTTGCCCACAACGCCAGTCTCACCTATGATCTCAGTCTCAAATTCTTTGCACTCAATGCCCCAGGCAACCTTGGCCTAACAGAAATCAGAGTTAAAATGTCAAGCATCACAGATTTCTAACAACTGTTGCCTCATCACCAAATCAAAGTTTTTACCATCAGTTTGTGGTAGCTCAGCATCACACCGTCGGCACAGATTCTCCAGTGGTCATTCTCGGCCAGGTTGGCAAAAATGACCTGCAGTCTGGCGGTAGCTCTGTCAAAGTAAGCTGCAATCTGGTATCCCTGAACCTTGTGGTCGGCTCTCACAGCACGGATGAGAATGGTCACAGCAGGAGTGACAGCATTAGCGAGGTACTTGGCCTGAAAACCAACGTTTGATATTAATGATTCGATTTTTCCCACCAAGTACAAGAGACTGTAAATGGCTTGGTCTGATGACTTACCTTATTGTAGATGGTCTCGAAGCTTTGGGCACTGCTCTTGCTGTTGATGTGGTCTGAGACGGCATGCTGTAAACAAGGAAACCATACATTTAGCCTGTTCATATAATAATTTACATGATGTGGCTGTCTCATCAAACTGATAATTACCTGGTGGATGTGGTTCTTGATAAACTTCATTTCAGTCACTTGTTGCTGCAACAGAAAAAAATCGTAGATTAATACTTTCACATACTTTTTTGATTCTACTGTTATTGTTTTTTTGTTTTTTTAAAACATGTTCAGAGGTAAAGCTGTCTCACCTTGGACAATGAACTGGACCAGGCGGAGCTGGAGCTGGAGCTGGAAGAGTGGCTGCTGGACTTGATTAATGAATGCCTGCTGCTGGAGCTGGAGGAGCTCCAGCTCAGTCGGCTGCTGGAGGAGCTACTCCAGCTCTTTGATGCCTTGCCGATCGGAGGGATAACGTCGACTATCTTGCTTGTGTGGCGAGAGGAGGAGATGGAGGAGCTCTTGGATGATGAAGAAGAGAGGACGCTTGAGCGGGAGCTGCTGGAGCTGGAGGACATTGCAGTGCTGTTCTTCAGACCAGGAACCAGGATTTTCTTGAGTTTCATCAGGACATTCTTGTCTTCGAGAATTTCCTCTTCCTCGCTCATGTTAATCACTTTGATGATCTTTTCTGCTGCTTTATCTCCAACCTGAACCTCAATTTCAATCTTTTCGATGACTGGTCCAGCAGCTGCAGCCACACAAATATAAAAGATAAAGATAAACAGATATGTTCAACAACTTCTAGCAAAATTACTTAAGAATTACTCAGTAATTTAATGTCATCCATTCCACTTGCCTGGTGCAACCTCAACCAAGACGGCATGTTTTCCAATCATGGCATAGAGTGGGCAGTTTCTGATGAAGGCCGCATTGCGAGATTCAATCTCAGTGCATGCCTTGACACCAAAGGTTTCAATTTCAGCACACATTTTCTTCTCGAAGGCCTTGGGGATTCTCAGTTTGCTGGTAATTTTGCTTGGCAAGTCAACAGGAATGATTTCCGATGATGCTGACTGTAAAATCACATCAACAGAGGTTACCACATTAGTTTAGACAAGGGCGAATGCTTGTGTCAGAAATGGTGGTCAGTGATACAAACTCACCATGCCACCAGCCAAAGTGGATGCCATCCATGAAGTCTTTGAAGTAAAGGAATCCCGTGACATCCGTGTTGCCATTGCAGCTGGAATCATTGGTGTGATTCTGGCGGCTGTGAGGTCTTCCACATTTCTTGCAACAGCAACAGTCTCAACACTGTAAGAGAAAAGAAAAGTAGTTCTGAAAACAGATTTTCCAAACTGGGTGATCCATGTGACCTGGTGACAAGGAAAAGTACTTACACTGCAGATGTAATCTTATCAATGCCCTGAACAGGCAGGAGCTGAAGCTTGAAGTTGCCCTTAATCATGTCTACTCTTGCTTCCAACTTTGCGGGAACAATTGTGTGAACTCTGGCCCTTGACAGCAGAGCAGCCTGGATGAAAGCAGTATTCACTCCCATAACTGCGTAGGTATGCATGGAAACACTGCAAGAGACAGAAAATATAAATGCTAAGGATGATGTCCTCAAATGCATTTGTTTTTGATATCAAACCGATGAGAAGAAGCTTAATTAGTTGTCAAGTAAGCTACACTTAGATTACCTTGGAGAAATGGCAGCCCTCATGCTAATGTCAGACTTCAGAAGCTGGGCAGCGTGATAATTGGCAGGCAGAGGTGGTGTCACGGCGGCTTGGACTGTGAAAAACAACACATTTTCAGTATCAGTATGAATCATTTTCTCAAATCAGCAATAGTTAAGTGCAACTTACATTCAACAGATGCAACAGCCACAGCAGCAGTATAGAAACTGAGCTCCATGGGCAGACCAACGGTGGTGGGAAGGATGCGGCGGACCTCAGCAACCAGCACTGGTTTAGCGTAATGAACTGCGAAACCAGACAGCAGTACATCTAAAGCTTTCCTGCCATAAGTGTGGATTGCTGGTCCATTGGCAAGCTGTAAACACAAAATCAGATATTCAGTTACATTTATTACTTAGCGGTCACTTGTACTGTAGAATATGCCGATACCGTACCTCAATAATCTGATCAACAATGGCTTTGTCAATGTTGGCAAATCCAATTTCCTGTCCAAAGAATTTCACATACACGGAGGCCAGGGGCTGGCTAGAAGGATGAGCCCTCCACTCAGAAAGCTGTGTGAAGAAGAAAAGTCAATGGGATATTGTATAAAACATGTCTAAATATAATGTGCGTGTGAGTGATCCCTTAAACTTACAGCCTTCATGACTTGTTTCATCCTGGTCATCCTGTCAACATTCGCAGGAGCATCCTTGATTTTCAGAATGGCCTCCTGCATTCCCTCAGTTCTCACTCCAAGCTGGAAGAAGGAAAAAGCAGCATTTAGTGGGTGAGTATTTATAATATTATTAATAAAAATATAATGTGCAAGGTGCACCCATATTTATGAAGCTTGTTGACAAAAATGTGCATTAATGAAGGTAAATCTAAAAATGTTAACTGTAAACAGCCTGAGATGTAGATGTTAATTTACAAAAAGCAAGTTAAATTTCCCTCTTTTTGCTGTTATGATTTGACATGGTGCATTGAGCAAAGGTACATAGGAATGGGAGGGACATGTCAGATATATAAAAGCCTTTCATTATCTTAATGTAAGTCACAATTACCTCAAGAACGTCAGCGTAAGCTCCTGCCAGGTAGGTGCGAGCTTTAGCAACAATGGCTCTTGGCAAAACAGTAGCAGCATCGTTAACATAGAAGGCACTGGCAGCAGCACCCACCATCCAGGGGTCTGCAGGGCAAAATATTATAAACCACATGTCAAACCCCATGCTTTTATCTGAAATCTTTGATGACAAATTGTTAGCCTGTGGTGCTCTTACTGTGGTAGGTGTCAACATAGAGAGCTCTGCTGAAGCGGTAGTTCAGTCTGTCGAATTTGGGGCTGAGGATCTTCACAGCAACGCTACAGGCAGCAGCACTGCAAGTAGAATGTTAAAATATGAGATTTGTGGTGCTAACATGTTTAAATAGCAAAGAAACTGACATATTAAGTTTCTTACACAGGGGCAAAATCGGGTGCGGTGTTCTTGGTCATGGCCTTCACGTAAGAGTAGACAAAGCTAGCGACCTGCAGATTTTGTTCTTTCAAGAGGGCATCGGCAAGAGTAGTCACCAGACCCATGGGCAGCTTGGTCTCAAACAGCACGATAGCAGCAACCATACGGAGCTCTGGGTGGAGAGCCTTGTCCATGAACAGTTGGACAGCCATTTCCTGGATCTAATTAACAAAAGATGAATATTATAAACAAAGAGGGTTTCAAGTGCATCCGTTAATAGTAATGGAAGTAACTAGAAAATGCAGTCTAACCATCTTGGGTTCCTTCTTGGCGATGTTCCTCAGGGCCATAACAGCATCAATGTGAACTCTGAGTGGCAGAGTAGCAGCAGCATTTCCAAAGCCAGGCAGGATCTTCATGATTGGCTTCAGGCTGGCAGGATGTCCGGCATTACCCAGGACTTTGAGAGCGACAATGAGCTCCTCAATGTCACCTCTGGCAACAGCCTGGACAAGAAGTTCATGGATGGGCTGTGGAGAGAAACAGAAAACATTAACACCACTGGTGTTATAAGTAAGAGGTAATGTACAGCGAGCCAGTCATTGTTGTGAAATAAATCTCAACAGCGTCTCTCGTCACCCTGAAGGGGTTTATTTCACAACAGTGACCTGTTAGCTGTACATTATCCTGCTTATTACACAGTTACTTACTTGAGAAATCAATAATTTGACACAAAAATGGTCCACTAAAGTGTGACAACAGAACTGCGCCCATAGCAAGTCTGTTATACATAGAGTCAAGTATTGAACAAAGTTGTGCAATAGCTGAATTTAAGTTATATAAAACACGCAAAAAACAATTATACGTACCCTCACTAACTCAGCTGGGCATGTTGGGTTCTCTGCACAGTATTTAGCAACCAGGGTGCCGTAGCCCAGCATGACAATCTCACGCAGAACTGGGTTTTCTTGGATCTTGTGGTTCATAGCCAGGCCCTGAGGAGTGATGAAAATAAATAATAAATAAATATAACTGATAATGCCGTTGTTACATCATTATAAATACTCTAGAAAACTTTTAATGTTGACTTGCCTCTGCAAGCTTGATGGCCTCGAGGTCAGCTGTCACCATATGTACAGATGCTATTAGTGCCTGAGCAGCTTCAGCAATAGACAGCTCCCCAGCAAGGAACTTCTCCTTGACAAACCTCAGGGCAGCATGAGAACCAATGGCAGGGACGGCACTCAGGATCCAGTGTCTGGGAAAAAGAAATATTCAACTATCTATGACACATTTTTTTTTTTTCAAAGTTCTTCTCTGAATGAAAGTCGCAGTTACCTGTGATCGGCTCTAGCACTGAACTGACTCCAGAGGGCTTCGATACTCTCGAATCTTGCCACACGCAGCAGCTGGATGAGCTCAATGAACTTCAGAGGGGCATCTTCGTGGACCTTGGCCACATTGAAGGTCACCAGGTGGTTCAGAGTCTCAACGATCTGTCAGGACAAAGTATTTCCCATCATAAAGCTGGTTGCCACGGGTTGAATTTAACAAAAATTTGAAAAAAGGGTAGATTATTTTGAAGTACCTGAGCTTCGGCATTGCTGATCCTCAGAAGCTGGATGGGTGTCTGGAGAAGCTCGCTGCCAAACTCGTACTGCAGGGATCCACGGTGAAGATACTCAGCCCTGATGGGCTCCACTGGGGTCTTCTCGATCTCCATGAAGGTCAGTAATTGTCTGTGAAGATACATAACCACTACACCAATCTGCATTGTGACATTTTGTGCTGAAAATAGTGCTGACAACACTGTTACTGCATGCTTCTTTTTTCATTTAAACCACATACTTAGCCTCCATCTGGGTGGCGCCGTTCAAGATGTTGAAAGGTGAGAACTGGATGAGCTCTGTAGCAGTTGCCTCCAAGATCAGAGCACCTGTGGCTGTTGGCTTCATGACATAGTTAAAAGCAGCGGCTCCCTTCAGGATTTGTCCTCTCTGCATTGACAAGAACCACAATATCATCACACCAGCAGCCTCTAGGAGTGTAGAGATTATGAAGCGAGAGGGAAATTACACTTACAGCCTGACACTCAACACATTTCTCTGTGTAAGCTAAGCCGATGTCCTTAATGATTTTCTCCTGGCACTGGCTCAGGTCCTTAGTCTTGGTCAACAGGATGCGTTCGGCCTTTGCGTCCTCACTGATGACATAGTGGGTCTTGCACACACCTTGTGCTCCAGGCTAGTTTACAAAAACCCAGACATAGATTGTTAGTTTAAGTACTGTGGCATTTTGCGGTTGTAACTCTATGAAAATGAGTTGTTACCTCTTGCAGCTCATAGACATTCTGGGTCTTCTTGATGTTCATCTGGAACATGTTGAGGATTCCTCTGTAGACATTCAGCACAGTTGCAGAGATGCCAGCCGGTGCGTACACTTTGCCAACAACACCGTTGGCATACTCGAACTTGATGGTTGTCAGGAGCTGAGCAGCCAGGGCCGAGGTGAGTTTGGTGGCTGGGATGAAAGCGTCTTTGGGCCAGATGCCACTGTACTCAAAGATTTCTGGGTCGACAAGCTGTAAGGAATAGTGACAGAGTGAGTTTGAACACTTGATTGTTTAGGAGCCACATTGAAAATCATTATTTCAGTTCACTTGTTATTTATCATAAATAAATTGTATTACCTTCAGCATGAAGGTGTTAGCAGGAGCTGCACTGATCCAAACTTTGCTACGGACTTTCACTCCAGCCCGTGCCAGACCCTCCTCGGGCAGGCCACCCATAACAATGGCTTCATACTTGTAGACATAGGTCTTTCCAGTTACAAACTCTGGAGCTGCAGTAATAGACATGGATACAAACTATTGAATGCTTTTGCATTTCAATAAAATTTAGAAACTAAGAAACATAAACCTTCTATATTTATACACCAGAATTACATATGAATGTAACAGAATGATGACTTACCAAATTTGACCTGGTAACCCGCTACAAAACATAATAAAATGTTATTTTGATGTTCATAAAGGACAAAGAAGATATGTGTGATATGCCATCTTTTTTTCAAACTGTATTAAACTGGCAAGACAGTTAAATACAGAACTCAGTGTCTGTTTTTCTGCTCCAACATTGGTTATATATCAACAACATTATAATGTTAGTAAGTGCACTAATAGTTCTATTTAATTTATTTTCTTATTTTTGTCCTAATTTAACACAATATCATTGGAGAATTGCTACCATGAACTCTTCTAAAATATATATATATATTTAATTTGAAATTAAAGTTGATTTGGTTTTAAATGTATGAAGACATACTCACCCGCAAGGGCCACAGTGAAGGCTAGCACTAGCACCCTCATGGCTGGTGGATGTGATCTGCTGCTACCAGAGGCTTCCTTTTAAAGGCAGTTTTCTGCTGACTGTGTGCCCATCGAAATGTATCATTAACTAAATATCAGCTTTCATTGTCATTGATGTTACCATGCCCCGAGATTAGACAAACAGAGTAAAACACAAATGAAAAATGTCACAGACGTGACAAGTTGTCTTAACCTGAACAGCTCAATGTCCAAAATCCAGAGATGTTTTCTCTCTTGTGGCATTACACATTTTTAACAGATGACATGCAGTGTTATTTCTTATTTTACAGTATAGTATAACACATTTATGTTCACATATCTATAAATATTTAACTTACATATATTTCACTACACAATAATATCTAAAAATGTAATTTACATGTATTATTATTCAATAAATGGACAAAACTATATTGTTACAGATATGAAGCAGTTTTATGACTTAATCTAACATAAATTATCATTAAAAACATTTTAGTGAAATGAAATATAAAAATGCTGTGATAGAATGGTTGCAGTTGCATAAATATGCAAATGTTTCAGTGTTTCAATAAAATGTCATCTTGACGTGACCTGAGATTTTATCAAAATCGTGTCAGCTTGATCCATGAGCTGTTGACTCTCCAAACAATCCAGCTGTTGTTTACTTAACTTTCATCTGCACAATGTTTCAAAATCATCACTTTGAAAGGTGATGATGCCTTTTTTATTTTCTAGTACTTGTTTTTATTACTGTGTCATGCAGAGATTCATGCCCTGCCAGCAAGATGCCATTAATGAATATAAACCAGACTCTGAATGTGGTTCATATATTTTCACGTGATACTGCCAGCTGTCAAGCAAAAGACTAAAACTAGGATGAGAAGATGAAATAAGGAATAGCTAAATGCAGCTGTTGACATGGTGCAAGGGTTAGATGGATAAACTGATTGTTACTGCTTATAAAATCCATTTTAGTCCAAGCCTTTAATTTAGCCTTAAGTTTATACAGTACATATTGTATAGAAGAAGAAGAAGAACATAGTCCTTTATTAGTCCCACGAGGGGAAATTCAATTTTTTTCACTCTGTTGTTAACTTATACACGGTACATGCAGACCCGAACACACACACAAACATGCAACAATGGAGAGATGTCAGAGTGAGGGGGCTGCTCCTGACAAGCGCCCCGAGCAGTTGGGGGTTTGGTGCCTTGCTCAGTGTGTTTTAACAGCAGCTATGTGTATAATAATCCAATAGGACTCACTTGTTGAAGCATGTCCTATTATATATTGCATATTTAATAGACATAAGACCAATATAAGTAGAGGAAATAGAGACAGGATTAACCCACATCACTGACACAGGAAATCTCTGCTGAGGCCACAGATTTTATAGATGGATGACCTGTCTCCCACTGTATAAAAATGGAGCCAAAATATCCCAGCTATACGAACACTGCTTTCTTGCTTTTTTGATGTCAGATGATGATGATGATGATATAGTGACAGCTTTCTAAAAATAACTTATTTAAAAATCATATTTGCTCAATTTCTACCCACTGCAGCTTTAAATAATAATCATAACTTTGAAAATAATAACAATTTAATTTAGTTTTCTTCACAAAAATGAATGAAAAGCTGAGATACAGGGCCAGGTCAACTATATACTGTTTATTTATTACTGTATATTTATTTCAAAAGTTGTCTTATATCCTATAAAATCCAGCAGGGTTTGCGACCCCCAGTGAAACTTTTGATACCCCTGGTGTAAACCAGTAGAGCTGCTCTGATCACATCCTCCTCACATAACCACCCTATGCTTAAACCTTATGACAGAGTATTAGGGCCATACTGAGGAGAATAAAAGGCTGAGATTTCAGGAATAAAGTCATAATATTATAAGAACAAAAGTTTTTTTTTATTTAATGAGAATAAAGTCATTTTATTTCAAGAAAACAATTGTAAAATTACAAGAAAAAAGTCATAAGTTTACAGGAAAAAAAGTAATTTCCTCCTCCACAAAAGAGTCAGTTTCCTCCAGGTCTGTGTTTTTTTCTTCGGAATAAACACAGTTTCTTGCACAATCTTTTCAGGGTCCTGATACTGATGATAATGGTGCTGATGAGCCAAAAGCTATTTTGTATTTCATTATTTGTGAAAACCTAAAGTATAACTTCACGAGATGCTCCACATACCTCATTTTGACGGCATGCTGCTCTATTTCTCCTCTAAAATAACAAATAAAATTACTACTTTATGATATTATGACTTTATTCTCATTATACTACAACTTTTTTTCTCATAAAATTAAATTACTTTACTCTCATAATGTTATGACTTTTTTCTCATAAACTTCTGATTCAATTCTGATATTATGACTTTTTTTCTCGTAAGCTCAAGACTTAATTCTCATAATATTACAACCTTATTCCCATAAACTTCTGACTTTATTCTCATTATTTTGCAACTTTTTTTCTTGTAAACTTAAGACATTATTCTCATAATATTATGACGTTTTTCACGTAAACTTAAGATTTTGTTCTCATTTTTTTTCTTTTTTTCCTCATAAACTTATGACTTTATTCTCATAATATTACAACTTTTTTCTCATAAACCTAATACTTTATTCCCATAATATCCTGACTTTTTTCCTCATATACTTATGATTTTATACTTATAATATTAAAACTTTCTTCTCATAAATCTAAGACTTTATTCCCATAATATTCTGACTCCCCCCCATAAACTTACGACTTCATTGTCATAATATTACAACTTTTTTCTCATAAACCCTAAGACTTTATTCCCATAATATCCTGACTTTTTTCCTCATATACTTATGACTTTATACTTATAATATTAAAACTTTCTTCTCATAAATCTAAGACTTTATTCCCATAATATTCTGACTCCCCCCATAAACTTACGACTTTATTGTCATAATATTACAACTTTTTCCTCGAAAACTTAAGACTTTATTCTTGTAATATTCTTGTATTCGTAATATTATGACTCGAAATGTCAGATTTATTTATTTTTCCTCAGTGTGGCCCTAATACTCCGTCATAAAACCTCTACACAAGTTTGAATTATATTTAATGGCCTTAACATGCGTTTTTAATGTGCTGACAAGCTGTTGGTGCTATAAGCCTCGCGGTGTGCTGTGACCGGATGAGGATTGTCCCACGTCAGCCGCCGTACAGGATCGATTAGGCTGATCTGCTCGCAGTCACACCGGTTCGCCGCCATTCAGTTCAAACTTCTTCCTGGTCTGAAAATGTGGAAAGCGTCCCGTTTTCTTCTGTGTCTGTCGTCGGTAGTGGCGGCGTGCAGGGCTGCCGTGTGTCCGTGTGAGAGACCGGAGCTGTGTCAGCAGATCCGTGGGGAGAGAGACTTTGAGGTAGTTAAACGCCAGCTTGGTAAAAACACGGAAAAGTGTCACGACATGGTGCAGCTGACGCTCCACCTGCAGCGCGCTACTGCTCATTTAAACGTACTGTTTAGTTTGCTTCTTATGAATTCAGTGAAAACGGAAAGATGGTCAAAATGAGACCATATATGATGTCGACAAAAGTGAAAATGTGGTTTTGTTGGCAGTAAATCTCAACTGAAGTCAGTGCATTAATTATGGTACTTTGACATCCATTTAGCTTATTAAAATTGTTTTTTAAAGGAAAGGAATTCACATTGAAACTTCCTCAGATTTCTAGCATTATCTCTTATATTGTATTAGCTTATCTCCTATCAGCAGACTGAAAATAAATAAATAAGTAAATAAATCACAGTTTAGACATACATAAATTCAAAAAATCAAATGTGAGCTGTTTTTTTTCTGTAGGAACTGGCAAAGTAAAACATATATGTTGACATTAAAACTCAATTGAACTAGTAGCATTAAATTATTGCACTTTGATAACCACCTGGTATATTTAAATATTTTATTATGGGATCATTCACCTTGTAAACTTCCACCTGTTTCTAGCATTATCTTTCATACTGTACTGTTTCCTATAGGCCTAATGGTTACAGCACACTGAAAGATTAAAGATAAAACATTTTGTTGTTTAGATAAATGGAAAATTGGGGGCTTATAGTGGTATATTACATAATGTTCATGACTAATAAAACTCGATCATATGATTGCAATCTATAAAATGTGCTCTGGATAGTGAGCATTAAACTGGCATCTTCACCTATAAACCTTGAATTAAGCCCAGATAAACTAATAAGTAAAATAAATAATAAAGTAAAAAATTAAAAGTAAACTATTTTTTTGCTGTAGCAGCTGACAAAATTAAACATGTTGACATTAAAACTCACACTTTGTAACACACACTTTGATAACCATCTAGCATATTTTAATTGTTTTTACAGGATAATTCACCTTGCAAACAATCAGTTTCTAGCATTGTCTCTTATAGTGTAGACTACTATCTCCCAGAGCCTGTAGGCAGACTGAAAGAATAAATATAAAATATTTTTTTGTTTAGATAAATAATGTTTCCGCCGGGTGCCCACCGCTTTTTTTTCTTTTACATGATGTTCATTACTGTAATAAAATTGGTGGAAGTCTATAAAATGTGTTTTGGATACTGAGCATTAAACTGACATCTTAACCTATAAAACCTTGAATTTATCACAGCCTAGATATACATAGACTGAAAAATCAAAACGTGAACTGTAGTTTTTGCTGTAGCAGCTGACAAAATAATACATCTCTGTGAACATTAAAAGTCAGTTGAACTCGTAGTGTTAAATTATTGTAATTCTGATAAGTATGTAGCATATTAGAATGATCTTTTACAGGATAAGTCACCTTGCAAACTTCCACCAGTTTCTAGCATTATCTCTTAAACTCTAGCCTGCTTTCTCCTATAAATCTATCTTATTATGTTATGTATGTTATTATTATGTTACTGTATATATATCCTATATATCCCGAATTTCCCTCCGGGGATTAATAAAGGTTCATCTTATCTTATCTTATATGTAGACTGAAAGAAGAAAAAATAAAACTAAAAGTTGTTTATTCAAATAAGTAGGAAAAAAGTTCCTGCTGGGTGCTGATAGCTGTTTTCCATTTTTGGTATGTAACAAACTTTTTACTCATTTATGTTTAAAAATATGGGATGCTATGTCTATATAATGTTGTGCTTTGGATAATGAGCATTAAACTGGCATCTTCATCTACAAAACCTTGAAATTATCACAGTCTTGACGTACATAAGTTAAAAATTAAAAAATGCAAACTCTAATTTTTGACAAAATGGCTCTATACCCATTTCATGATAAGGGACTTTAAAAGTTGCAGGAAAAATGAGATCCTTTAGCACTGTACAGTGTTATTAATGTCAGTATTTGCTGAACCTTTCTACTGTGGCTTCAGTTGCAAGTTTCAGTTTGAGACCGTTGTTCCTCTTTGTCCAAGCAGAATTTCTGTTTATTTCATGGTCATGTGATATTTGACAAGGTTCCCTTTTTGGGCACATTTGGCCTCTTGGACTTCTGTTATGTGTCACGTTGCTTCAAAACTCACATATCAAAGTGCTAAGTTAAATATCCCTTTGGTAGCTGTACAAGTATCAATGTTTAGTATTTTCTAGTTGACAAATTCAAAACTAATAACCTGAATAACCGCTGCATTTCAGTTAAATGTGCCAGAGCCCTGATATTACCTGATATGGCTCAATATCACTGTTTCATGTTGCTTTGAAGCAACAAAATCCTTTTTTCAGGAAGTATGTGCTGTTACTTTGCATTATTTTTCACAAATGCAAAATTAAACATCAGTCACTATTTACTTTACAGGCTAAACAATGTTACTAAGAAACTTTATTTATGTAGCACATTTCATACATGAGTAGGTCAAAGTGCTTTACAACAAAGTGGAGAAACAAAACTAAATGAAAAAAGACATTAAAATATGCAAATACTGCATCATAAAACCAGGCAATAAAACATGTAAAAGATAAACATAAAGGAGGAGCAACAGGTACTTGAAGGCAATTCTGGATACATAGATGTTTATCCAGACGCTTTTCATAGAGAGCAGGTCAAGACCGTACTCTATAATTTAGAAACCCAACAAGAGATCCCCCATGAGCATTGCGGTCTATGTGACAGTGGCAAGAAAAAAACTCCCCTTTAAAGGGTGGAGATCTTGGGCAGAACCAGGCTGGCTGGCCGGCCATCTGAGAATCAGTCAAAGCCAGTTTCAATGATCGACTTATAATTTCAAAAAACTGTTGAGTACAAAACATTGCTTGGGTTTCACTTGTAATACTCCTGACTAATACCTGACTCATTCAAAAAGAATCAATACATGAACTGATGATGAAGATTATGGTTAATTGCAGTCTCCGTCTTCAGCTGTTTGGAGTTCAGGATACTATATGTTGTGGTAGGATAAAGAGACTGACTGAAAAAAACTTATCTTACATGTTTCCTGTTTGGGGGATTAATCAATGAGTGGGATGTTAATGGAGTATTACTAGAGTCGGTCAGTCTTACAGTCTTGTCTGTGTGGTCTCTGTGTTTTCAGGTGTTTGTGTTTGACGTGGGTGGAAAGACATGGAAGTCCTACAACTGGAGCATGGTGACGACAGTGGCGACATTTGGAAAATACGATGCCGATCTCATGTGTTACGCTCATTCCAAAGGAGCACGAGTTGTGCTTAAAGGTAACATAACTTTGTTCACTATGGAATAAAATGATTTGTAGAGACTGTAGAGTACGGTCGTTGGGCTTCATGCAAGAACATTTTTGTATTCGTCTCATACCAATGTGCCACGTCAGATTCAGCAAATTTCAGCTAGCCGTGTAAATGACCTGTGTAAACATGATGAATGCTACTAGTGTGTAAATGAGCGCTGTTCATGAGAATTCCTCCAAGGTCCTGATGCACATCAGAAAGAAGTAAAACGTGATTTATGCTTGCTGCATCTGCGAGGGTCATGAGTGACGTCACATCAGATGTGGTCCTTTGTGGGGTTTCCTTGTGACAGGTTTCCGAGAAAACGTTGCTGCAAGGAGAAACCCGCACAGAGTATAAAATATCCAAACATTTCCTCACCATGATTCCTCGTCAGCTCATGCCCATGCAGTCGTCCTTATACGGACATTTTAACCTTCAATTAGTGCATAATTTAGGTTGTTTTTCTGTTTGAAATGTTTATATTGATGTTGTAGTGTTACACAATGGCATTAATGGACAATTTAAATTAATATTTCTATTGTTAGGCTATATAAATACATTTAGAATTATATTATATTATTAATCAACATAATTATGGAGTGTAAATTATAGTGTATTTTCAAACTCAAAATGTTTCAAAATAATGAAATATACAATCCATTAGTGAAGAACAAGTTTGGATAGCGACAGAAAATTCAAAATACTAGAAAACCGGTGAATGTGGGAAGTTCTCCTGAATCACTCGTACAAGCCAGTTAAACCTGCAGTAAACGGAATATTTTTGGCATCACAGGGAACAAGCATATATATATATATATATATATATATATATATATATATATATATATATATATATATATATATATATATATATATATATATATATATATATATATATATATATGTGTATATATATGTGTATATATATGTATATATATATATATATATGTATATATATGTGTATATATATGTATATATATATATATATATATATATATATATATATATATATATATATATATATGTATATATATATATATATATATATATATATATATATATATATATATATATATATATATATATATATATATATATATATATATATATATATATATAGACACACACACACACACACACACACACTAGGAGACTTTGGACAATCACAGGTCATTTCAGAGAGAGAGCATTCCTATTGGCTGTTCATTCAACAGAGGCAGCTGTCAATCGCTCACAATCTCAGATCAAATGGTCGAACTAGGCAGTGCTGATCAAATATGAATCAGTGTTCTGTTACTGTGATGCCTATTTCTCTCCTCTAATGTTTTCAGAAACATCTTGTAGTTACTCTTTAGTTGTAAAATGAGACAAACTTGACACAGTTGTTTACAGCTAAACAGTACTAGTTGCCTAGTTTGCAAGTAATTAACAGCTGCTCATAGACAAAGGCTCCAGCTCGGCTCTGATTGGTTGTTTTCCTTCGGTCTGTGAAACCTTACAGATGCCATTAGTTGCATCAGAGGACACAGAGGAACATAATTTTTTTTTAAGATTACCTGTCTTATGTACTACTGTCCGGATATAGTGACTGTTTTATAAAAAAAAAAAAAAAACTTTTTTTAATCATATGTGATCCAAAAAAGCACAGATCTGTTTGTAGGAGTGGTTATTATGAGGCCCGTTGCTCTTAATTTAAGTAAACAAGCTATCTACATCAGTATTACATCGAATCTTCCTTTTCACTGAGATTTGTTGGTATAAATCCATCTAGTGAATGTTATTAGCATGGAGCAACTCCAGCCATTTTATCAATTTTGGCACTACTTTATGCTCCTGCTTTCAACGGATCATTGATCTGTTGTGCTCATAATTATGTCCATCTCTCTCTTCCCTTGCTGGTTGGTAAAGGTGACGTTCACGTCCCCTACATTGTGGACCAACATAACAGGACGGCATGGATAACCGAGAAGGTCAACTTGGCCAAGAGTCAGTTTATGGATGGGATAAACATTGACATCGAACAAGCAGTGAACGAGAGCTCGCCAGAGTACTATGCTCTGACTGACCTGGTCAAAGAGACCACCGAGGCCTTCCACAGGGAGATCCCCGGCTCACAGGTGAACACAATGTTTTGACACTCTTTTCCAGTAAAAACGTGGTCTGTGTTAGTCCTCTCGCTTGTTTTTTACCCCTTTGAAAGCCCTCCATCACCCTAAATAGGAATTAACCAGGCAAGTGAATGAATGAGGTGCGGTGAATCTGCCCTAACCTGTCTGGTCTCAATGTTATATTTATCTCATCCCGATCTCAAGGTCTCCTTTGACGTTGCCTGGTCACCAAATTGCATTGACAAGCGCTGCTACGATTACGTCGCCATCGCTGAATCCTGCGACCTGCTGTTCGTGATGTCCTATGATGAACAGAGCCAGATCATGGGGGACTGCATTGCAATGGCTAATGCCCCTCTCTCTCAAACACTGAATGGTTTGTTTGTAATATAATGAATGAGAATAAATCAGCTTGTCAATGCAGCACTAGTCATCACCATTATATGAAATGTCTTTCTTTTTAGGTTATGACCAGTTTTTGAGTCTGAAGATTGAACCAAAGAAGCTAGTGATGGGAGTGCCATGGTACGGCTATGACTACACATGCCTCAACTTTTCCCAGGTAAGATATCTTAATTTATCAGAAACACAGATAAAATGTTTGTTGTTTTTAAGTCTAGTAATCTACTATGTTTTTTGCCGAGGTCCTTAGGTCCATAGAGGATGAATCATATTTGCCGACCCTCCCAATTTTCCCATTTTTCATCGCCCCCTCCTGGTTTTCTCCCGGAGTCACAGTTGCATTTCTGACAAATTCAGGGCAATTTATTCAATTTTCTTTCCTGGGAGTTAAAGGGAAAATCAAATGTTAACATAAAAATGCTGTTGTAGTGCACTGCTTTTCCCAGACGGATAGCATTTGGGGATTTCAGTTTTCACATCAAATTTTAGATGGATTGCCATGAGATATGGTGCAGATATCCATGGTGCCCTGCCCAGTGGATGAAACCTAATAACTTTGGTGATCATCTGACTTTTCCTCTGGCGCTACCTTGAGTTTGACGAGTGTGGTTTTAAGTGAAATGTGTTAACAGCTACAGGATGGACTGATGTGAAATTTGGCAGACTTTCATGTGCCACCTTGGGATGATAACTAGTATAGTATAGCACCATCTTCTGGTCAAAATTTCCATTTGTCCCATGACATTCCCCTCAGCCTTGTGTCAGCATTGTCACTGTGATGCATATTAGCATCATAGATATGGTTAGCAGTTAGCATTTATCTCAGCGCAGGGCTGTGCAGACTTAGCGTCCCTAGGATGGCTGTAGACTCTTATTCTTGTTTTTTGTCAAAAACTGAAACTAACAATGAATTGATTCTCCAAACAAGCTTTGCCTGTGTAGCTAAAGCCTGATCTTTCTTATTTCTCTGTACCACAGACCTTCATTATTGTCTAAAACCTATTAAAAGCACATCAGTGAGCCATCAGTGTTGCACTGACATGCTCCTTCATTACCATTTATTCTAAGTCATTTACACTTACAGTACACCATACTGCTGCTGTAAGTACTCACTGGAGCACTAAATGTGTATTAATCCGTACCTCAAAATAGTCTCCAATGAATATACTATTTACTACGGATAGGCAATACCAAACATTTTAAATTCTATATGATATCAACACTTTTTGTTAAATTGTTAACAATGCTGATCATTTCTTAACCCTCTGAGACCCTCTGACTTTACTGTCTTTCAGAGCCTGTAACAGGTTCAGTTTTAGAGTTAGAGTGAAGATAATGGTATCATCATTCCCTGGTGGTCTAGTGGTTAGGATTCGGCGCTCTCACCGCCGCGGCCCGGGTTCGATTCCCGGTCAGGGAACTGACTTTTGGGGGCGGCAGTAGCTCAGTCCGTAGGGACTTGGGTCAGGACGCTGAGGTCACCGGTTCAAGTCCCCCATGGACCAAGACCAACTGGTTGCTGGAGAGGTGCCAGTTTACCTCTTGGGCACCGCCGAGGTGCCCCTGAGCAAGGCACCAAACCCCCAACTGCTCTGGGCGCTTGTCAGGAGCAGCCCCCTCACTCTGACATCTCTCCATTGACATGTATATGTACTGTGTGAACAACAGAGTGTAATAAAGGAATATCTTTCTTTCTTTCTTACAAAACTATAAAAACCTAAGGAGTCCCTCAACCTCTGACCTCAAGTCTTAGTTATGTAAATTGGGTGTCACTGTAAAGATAGTAGTAGTAGTAATAGTGATAGTTGCCACATCATTGTGTTGAGACCATTTTTTGAAACTTGACGTCACTGTATAAAATGACCAGAGGTGACCTCTAGGATAATCACAGCCTCATGAAACTTAACAGCCACAAACTAGAGACCTAGAGCATTCAGAGGATGGATGGCTTTCCTAGGTAGACTGACAGTAAGGGGGTTTTTGAGCAGTTTACACAAGTGCTCACCATTCAATCATGGAAAAATGCTATTGCTTCAGAAATCTCAAAATGTCATTAGTTTTTGATACCAAATCAAAACATGGCTTTTTCTATGGTGATACTCAAGATCTTGGTGTATGAATGTGATATTTTGGAGGGATTCTTGATCATTTTTATCAATTTTTGAATGTTAAAAAATGGTTGAATTTAGCACCAAATCTGTGTAACAAATATTATCTCCCTAAAAGTAGCTGGAGTAACTCATGAGACATAATAGACCATGGGGATGGTCATCATATATATATATACATATATATCTGTCACAATGTTCTAAACCCTTATACACTTTATACACTAATTTATTTTCATTAATTCATGTTTATTTCTGATTTTTGACAAGGACAATTTGACACAGTGCTGAGCTGTGACATCTACTCCTGACCTAAGGACCCACTGAAAAAGACAAAACGGGTCTATTGTGGGTCTCAGATGGTTAAATGGGTAATTTTTCAAAATAATGGTAATTTTTAGAAAAAAATATTACAAAAGCAAATATGAGTACAATTAATCAAAATGTTTCTTCCCTAAAGGGTAAAAAAAAAATTGTCCCGTATTTTCCAGAAGTACTATGATTACATCATAAACCTCCTTATAACTTTCAGGCTGTGTTATTTACTTGCACTGCTGTAAGTGGCACTTAAATGTTAATAGTGCACCTTGCTGCAGATTTCTTAATCTTGTTACGTTTCCTTTCTGCCGTTCTCTCTGATGCTCAGTTTCCACAGTCACAGGACACGGGTCAGCTAAATATGTCAGGGCTGTTTTGGCACAAACATTACACAAAAGTAGTGAAAAGGTTTGGAAATGATGCAACATTATTTATATAAAGTTAACAATATTTTTAAGGGAAACAGTACCAAATGAGTAGCTTGTGAGTATCAAAGCATTGATCCACCCGTCCCTACTATTTAATACTGTTAATGTCATGTACAGTGCCCACTTAATTCCTTCAGTAGAAACAAATGACGACAGACAGGGTTGGGAAGTCAGAAAATATTGGGAGACAGATAAAGGCATTGTGTTTGTACTGTTATGGGCTTTATTGACAATATGAAAAAGTAACATCAACCTTGTAATTAAGTGAATCATGTAAAGCACTTTAATTGCCTTTGTATGTGAAATACAAAATGATTTGCAGTGTCTATACAGCAACTATTACGCTCTTTTAGCCTTTTCTCTTTCCCTGTGATTCACAATCTTCCTTAACTTGATGTTTTCCATCCCTAAATATGTTGTTGAAGACAAAGCATGCTACGTCATTTATTTACACATATTTTATTATAACAGTGTATCATAAGTTGTTCTGTCTGTCTTGTCTTTTTCATATACTAGGAGGGAGTATGCTTTATAGTGGAAGTTCCTTTCCGTGGAGCCCCCTGTAGCGATGCAGCTGGAACACAGAAAACATACAAGTGGATCATGAAGCAGGTCAACAGCTCAGTGTCCGGCAGGCTGTGGGACGACAAGCAGCAAGCTCCTTACTTCAATTACAAGGTATGTTGTCTTTATTATAACTCTTAATTGCATGTTAAGTTGCTTAAAAATATACAGCTATGTTTGGGTTAGATAGCTTTAGCTTTCTGCCAAGTTCAAGCTTGATTAACTTCACCTCTTCTAGTCCCGATAAATTAGGACTAAACAAATCAGTTTATCGGCGAGGTGTCGGTGTCCACCTGAGCTACCACAGTGACACTTCCCAAAGAAAACAATTCACAATTCAGAGAGAATTAAAAATTGATAAAATCAACTTAGTGACAATTACGGCCCATTAAATAGTATTAGTCTTAAAACACCATTTCCAAGGTATTGAATTTTACACCTTGTTTTCAATATATATATTTGTCCTAAAGTTTGTGTGCTAAACTTGCACAAGTGTATGGCATACTAACTACATTTTTATGGCATGCTTCTTACAGTAAATTTTTGTGATGTTTTTTTATATGTTTTATTACGACTATGAATTTTATGGCATACTTTACTATGGTTTGACATTTTTTTATGGCACACAATACTATGATGTTTTTGCATTTTAATGACATACTAAGCTATTACTTTATGGCATTTTAATGCCTCTATACTATGACTTTATGACTCTTTTTATGGTAAA
This sequence comes from Pterois miles, assembly GCA_947000775.1. Lineage (NCBI taxonomy): Eukaryota > Metazoa > Chordata > Actinopteri > Perciformes > Scorpaenidae > Pterois > Pterois miles. The sequence goes on along the minus strand of CAMQGK010000171.1, from coordinate 8,813,219 downwards.
CTATACTATAACTAAAGTTTATTAAATGTGAGAGTAGGAACAAAGATTGCCCGGTAGATCGAGAGCTTTGCCTTCCGGCTCTCGCTTTGTCGCACCAGCGCAGTAAAGCGACTGCAATACCGCCCCTGCTGCACTGATTCTGCGGCCAATCTCACGTTTCATTGTCCCCTCACTCGCGAACAAGACCCCGAGGTACTTGAACTCCTTCACTTGGGGTAAAGACTCATTCCCTACACTGAGTAGACAATCCATTTCCTGCTGAGAACCATGGCCTCCGATTTAGAGGTGCTGATCCTCATCCCAGCCGCTTCACACTTGGCTGTTAACCCTGGCAGAGACCAACCCCCACCGGAAACAAGTCCACTTACTGCCGAGAACCTGGACAATAGCTCTTGCTTTGGAAGTACAGAGACTGGATGGGCCAGAGAAGTGACCCCCCTCACCTCATACTCTTGCAGCACTTCCCACCGTATCTCCCGGGGGACCTGGTCATATGCCTTTTCTAAGTCCACAAGCACATGTTGACTGGATGGGCATATTACCAGGCCCCCTCCAGGATCCTTGTGAGAGTGAAAAGCTGGTCTGTTGTTCCACAGCCTGGATGAAATCCGCATTGTTCCTCTTCAATCAATCTTCAAGTCATCGACGACAGCCCCTCCACACCCAAAGCCTTCAGCATTTCTGGTCAAATCTCATCAGTCCCAGAGGCTTTGCCACTGTGGAGTTGCTTAACTACAGTGACTTCCACCAGGGAAATTGACAATGATTCCCCATCAGCTTAAAGCTCTGCCTCTACAATCGAGGGTGTATTAGTCGGGTTCAGGAGTTCCTCAAAGTGCTCCTTCCGCCGCCCAATTATCTCCTCAGTTGAGGTCAATAGTGTCCCATCCTTACTGTACACAGCTTGGATGGTTCCCTGTTTTCCCCCTCCTGAGGTGCCGGATGGTTTTCCAGAAGCACCTTGGCGTAGACTGAAAGAAATTCTCCATGGCTGCTCCGAACTCCTCCCACACCCCGCTATTTCATTGTCTGAAACTTATACATACTATAAATTTTAAATTTTTCTTTCAACATACTATGCTATGACTTTATTTTTTCAACATATTAAACTGACTTTTTTCAACGTACTATACTATCAATTATTTTTTTGTTAAATGACATTCAATTAACTTCTTGAAATACTATGCTTTGAATTTTGTTTCAACATAGTATCCTATGACCTTTTTAGACATACTGCAGTAAGACTTTTTTCAGAATAATACTGTGTTCTTAAAAAAATCAATATACCATACTATGACATTTTTTTCAACAAGCTACAGTATGACTTATCTTTTCAACATACTATATTATGCCTTTTTATTCAAGATACTATTACTATTTTATTCAAGATACTATTCTTACAAAATTTCAACATACACAATGCTAACTTTTTTTGACCTACTATACTATGACGTTTAAATTTTTTTTTGACATACTATACTATGACCTTTTGACATACTATACTATGACCTTTTGACATACTATAGTTAGACTTTTTTTTTGACATGCTATACTATGACTTTTATCCCTTCAGCATACTATCCTATGGCTTATCACTTTTTCGACAAACAGACAACAGTCATATTATAGTATGTTAAACAATATTATAATTAAAAAAGTCACATTATAGTACGTTGAAAAATTTCATGAAAAAAAGTCATAGTATAGTATGTTGAAAAATTTCATGATAAAAATGTCATAGTATTAAATATTGAAAAGTTTTATGTTAAAAGTCAAATTATAGTATATTAAGCAATATTATGATTAAAAAGAAGTCATACTATATTATGTTGAAAATTTCATGATAAACAGGTCATAGTATTGAATCTTGAAAAATTTCATGTTAACAATCATATTATAGTTTGTAAAAAGATATTATGACAAAAAAGTCACATTCTAGTATGCTGAAAAATTTAATGAAAGACGTCATCGTATAGTATGTCGAAAAAAAAATTAATGAAAAACAGGTCATAGTATTGAATCTTGAAAAATTTCATGTTAACAATCATATTGTAGTATGTTAAACAATATTATGATTAAAAGAGTCAAATTATATTGTGTTGAAAAATTTCATGAAAAAAGTCATAGTATAGTATGTCATCCAATTTCATGAAAAAAAGTCATAGTCTAGTATACATGTGTCAAACTCGAGGCCTGCGGGCCAAATCCGGCCCGCCACCTCGATTTATGTGGCCTGCGAGGGCTTGCAAAGAATGTGGAATGCATATCATTCAATTCTGTGCCGCTTCACAGAAGTAGTGTCCTTAAACTGCATGTCCCACAATGCATCTCGATTTTTTGACATACGCACTGTAGCGTCTCAGTCTCAGCGGTTTCCAGCAGCAGCGCAGTGTTGCCAATTTAGCAACTTAGCCGCTATATTTAGCCAGTTTTCAGACCCCTCGATCCCTCTTTTAAATTAGAAATTAGCAACAAATCTAACGAGTTTTGCTGTCCCTCCTAGCTGCAGTCTCTGTTCACCCCTCCGCATCCAGACTGAATGAATCACGCATGCACGCGCATGCCACTGGCTGATGTAAGTGTAAAATTTTGGGAATCAAACCCTGAATTTACAAATATAGGGAAAAAAAGAAATTACTCCACCAGAGTGTCCCCTTTCACTTTTGCTGGTCCCAAGCCTGGATAAAGGAGGAGGGTTGAATTGTGGTATTAAAAAAAAAATAAAAAACAGAACTGACAGAAGAAAGTTCATTTGTAGTTCTAAACATTTTTAGGGAATTGTTTTACTCACTTTTTGTCTTCAGAGCTAGTTACAAAATAAATTATTACTAAAAGTAATAATAATCAAATGCGGAGGCAATTTTGTAAAATGATCAAGGGTAGATATATTTATATACCGGTAGTCTTATAATTACAACCGGCCCTTTGAGGGCAGCCATAATGCTGATGTGGCCCGGGACGAAATTGAGTTTTGAGACGCCCCTGAAATTGAGACGCCCTATATAGTATGTTGAAATTTTTTGTAAAATATTGAAAAATTTTACAAAAAAAAACCCCCGCCATAGTATATACTAAGTCGAAATTTTTTGATGAAAATGTAAAAATTTTTTGATGTTGAAAAAAACCATGAAAACGGTCGTAATATAGCATGTAGAATGATTCTATGGTGAGCAAAAGTCATTTTGTGAAATGTTGGAAAATTTTACAAAAAAACGCGATAGTATAGTATGTCGAAATTTTTCGATGAAAATGTCAAATTTTTTTGATGTTGGAAAAAAAACATGAAAACGGTCGTATTGTAGCATGTAGAATGATTCTATGGTGAGCAAAAGTCATTTCGTGGAATGTTGGAAAATAAAAAAAAAAAAAAAAGCCAGAGTATAATATGTCGAAATTTTTCGATGACGTCAAATTTTGTTGATGTTGAAAAAAACATTAAAATGGTCGTATTATAGCATGTAGAATGATTCTATGGTGAGCAAAAGTCATTTCGTGAAATGTTGGAAAATTTTACAAAAAAAAACGCCATAGTATAGTATGTCTAAATTTTTTTATTCAAATGTCAAATTTTTTTGAAGTTGAAAAAATCATGAAAATGGTCGTATTATAGCATGTAGAATGATTCTATGGTGCACAAAAGTCATTTCGTGAAATGTTGGAAAATTTTACAAAGAAACGCCAAAGTATAGTATGTCGAAATTTTTCAATGAAAACGTCAAATTTTTTTGAAGTTGAAAAAAACCATGAAAACGGTTGTATTGTAGCATGTAGAATGATTCTATGGTGAGTAAAAGTCATTTCGTGGAATGTTGGAAAATTTTACAAAAAAAACGCCATAGTATAGTATGTCGAAATTTTTCGATGAAAACGTCAAATTTTGTTGAAGTAGAAAAAAAAACATGAAAACGGTCGTATTGTAGCATGTAGCATGATTCTATGGTGAGCAAAAGTCATTTCATGAAATGTTGAAAAATTTTACAAAAAAACGCCAAAGCGGCATCGAAATCGGCATCGAAATCTTTCAATGACAACGTCAAATTTTGTTGAAGTTAAAAAAAAACATGAAAACGGTCGTATTGTAGCATGTAGAATGATTCTTTGGTGAGCAAAAGTCATTTCGTGAAATGTTGAAAAATTTTACAAAAAAAACGCCATAGTATAGTATGTCGAAATTTTTCGATGAAAACGTTAAATTTTTTTGAAGTTGAAAAAAAACATGAAAACTGTCATATAATAGCATGTAGAATGATTCTATGGTGAGCAAAAGTCATTTCGTGGAATGGTGGAAAATTTTACAAAAAAAACGCCATAGTATAGTATGTCGAAATTTTTCGATGAAAATGTCACATTTTTTTGAAGTCCAAAAAAAACATGAAAACGGTTGTATTGTAGCATGTATAATGATTCTATGGTGAGCAAAAGTCATTTCGTGAAATGTTGGAAAATTTTGCAAAAAAAACGCCATAGTATAGTATGTCGAAATTTTTCGATGAAAACGTCAAATTTTTTTGAAGTTGAAAAAAAAACATGAAAACTGTCATATAATAGCATGTAGAATGATTCTATGGTGAGCAAAAGTCATTTCGTGGAATGGTGGAAAATTTTACAAAAAAAACGCCATAGTATAGTATGTCGAAATTTCTCGATGAAAATGTCAAATTTTTTTGAAGTTGAAAAAAAACATGAAAACGGTTGCATTACAGAATATAGAATGATTCTATGGTGAGCAAAAGTCATTTCATGAAATGTTGGAAAATTTTACAAAAAAAAACACCATAGTATAGTATGTCGAAATTTTTTTATTCAAACGTCAAATTTTTTTGAAGTTGAAAAAAAACATGAAAATGGTCGTATTGTAGTATGTATAATGATTCTATGGTGAGCAAAAGTCATTTCGTGAAATGTTGGAAAATTTTACAAAAAAAAACCCTGCCAAAGTATAGTATGTCGAAATTTTTCGATGAAAATGTCAAATTTTTTTGATGTCCAAAAAAAACATGAAAACGGTTGTATTGTTGCATGTATAATTATTCTATGGTGAGCAAAAGTCATTTCGTGAAATGTTGTAAAATTTTACAAAAAAAACGGCATCGAAATCTTTCAATGACAACGTCAAATTTTGTTGAAGTTAAAAAAAAACATGAAAACGGTCGTATTGTAGCATGTAGAATGATTCTTTGGTGAGCAAAAGTCATTTCGTGAAATGTTGAAAAATTTTGCAAAAAAACGCCATAGTATAGTATGTCGAAATTTTTCGATGAAAATGTCAAATTTTTTTGAAGTCGAAAAAAAACATGAAAACGGTTGCATTGTTGCAAGTATAATGATTCTATGGTGAGCAAAAGTCATTTCGTGAAATGTTGGAAAATTTTACAAAAAAAACAAATAGTATAGTATGTCGAAATTTTTCGATGAAAACGTCAAATTTTTTTGAAGTTGAAAAAAAAACATGAAAACTGTCATATAATAGCACGTAGAATGATTCTATGGTGAGCAAAAGTCATTTCGTGGAATGGTGGAAAATTTTACAAAAAAAACGCCATTATAGTATGTCGAAATTTCTCGATGAAAACGTCAAATTTTTTTGAAGTTGAAAAGAAAACATGAAAACTGTCATATAATAGCATGTTGAATGATTCTATGGTGGGTAAAAGTCATTTCATGAAATGTTGGAAAATTTTACAAAAAAAATGCCATAGTATAGTATGTTGAAAATTTTTTATTCAAACGTCAAATTTTTTTGATGTTGAAAAAAAACAGGAAAACCGTTGTATTGTAGCATGTAGAATGATTTTATGGTGAGCAAAAGTCATTTCGTGAAATGTTGAAAAATTTTGCAAAAAAAAACGCCATAGTATAGTATGTCGAAATTTTTCGATGAAAACGTCAAATTTTTTTGATGTTGAAAAAAAACAGGAAAACGGTTGTATTGTAGCATGTAGAATGATTCTATGGTGAGCAAAAGTCATTTCGTGAAATGTTGAAAAATTTTGCAAAAAAAACGCCATAGTATAGTATGTCGAAATTTTTTTATTCAAACGTCAAATTTTTTTGAAGTTGAAAAAAAACATGAAAACGGTTGTATTGTTGCATGTATAATGATTCTATGGTGAGCAAGTCATTTCGTGAAATGTTGGAAAATTTTACAAAAAAACGCCATAGTATAGTATGTCGAAATTTTTCGATGAAAACGTCAAATTTTTTTGAAGTTGAAAAAAAACATGAAAACTGGTATATAATAGCATGTAGAATGATTCTATGGTGAGCAAAAGTCTTTTCATGAAATGTTGGAAAATTTTACAAAAAAAACGCCATAGTATAGTATGTTGAAAATTTTTTATTCAAACGTCAAATTTTTTTGATGTTAAAAAAAATGAAATGGGCCGTATTGTAGCATGTAGCATGATTCTATGGTGAGCAAAAGTCATTTCGTGGAATGTTGTAAAATTTTACAAAAAAAACGGCATCGAAATCTTTCAATGACAACGTCAAATTTTGTTGAAGTCGAAAAAAAAACATGAAAATGGTTGTATTATAGCATGTATAATGATTCTATGGTGAGCAAAAGTCATTTCGTGAAATGTTGGAAAATTTTACAAAAAAAACGCCATAGTATAGTATGTCGAAATTTTTCGATGAAAACGTCAAATTTTTTTGAAGTTGAAAAAAAAACATGAAAACTGTCATATAATAGCATGTAGAATGATTCTATGGTGACCAAAAGTCATTTCGTGGAATGGTGGAAAATTTTACAAAAAAAACGCCATAGTATAGTATGTCGAAATTTCTCGATGAAAATGTCAAATTTTTTTGAAGTTGAAAAAAAACATGAAAACTGTCATATAATAGCATGTAGAATGATTCTATGGTGAGCAAAAGTCATTTCATGAAATGTTGGAAAATTTTACAAAAAAAACGCCATAGTATAGTATGTTGAAAATTTTTTATTCAAACGTCAAATTTTTTTGATGTTGAAAAAAAATGAAATGGGCCGTATTGTACCATGTAGCATGATTCTATGGTGAGCAAAAGTCATTTCGTGAAATATTGGAAAATTTTACAAAAAAACCACCATAGTATAGTATGTCGAAATTTTTCGATTAAAACGTCAAATTTTTTTGATGTTGAAAAAAAACAGGAAAACAGTTGTACTGTAGCATGTAGAATGATTATATGGTGAGAAAATGTCATTTCGTGAAATGTTGAAAAATTTTGCAAAAAAAACGCCATAGTATAGTATGTCGAAATTTTTCGATGAAAATGTCAAATTTTTTTGATGTTGAAAAAAATCATTAAAATGGTCGTATTATAGCATGTAGAATGAGTCTATGGTGAGCAAAAGTCATTTCGTGGAATGTTGGAAAATTTTACAAAAAAACGCCATAGTATAGTATGTCGAAATTTTTTTATTCAAACGTCAAATTTTTTTGAAGTTGAAAAAAATCATGAAAACGGTTGTATTATAGCATGTAGAATGATTCTATGGTGAGCAAAAATCATTTCGTGAAATGTTGGAAAATATTACAAAAAAAAACGCCATAGTATAGTATGTCGAAATTTTTCGATGAAAACATCAAATTTTTTGGATAATGAAAATAAAACATGAATACAGGCGTATTATAGCATTGTTACAACCCGGCCTAGGGGAAACCCGTTGCAACACAAATAATGAGGCTCCCCTTTCCCAAACTCCCCAAAAACCACCAGCAATAAGGGATTTACAGCCCTTCTAAAAGGTTCATTCAGAGAACCAACATCAGGGTAGGCAATGGCAAAAATAACAACCCAAACAAGCCCTAAACTGCTCTACTCAAACATAAGAAAACAAAAGACAAGACTTAGCCCTAACTCCTATAGCCAAAACAGGAGAAAACGGATTAAATAAAAAGTGCCGCCTACCCCTACTTACTGGGCTGGACAGATTGATCTATTACAACTGGAAATATCTCACAAAGTTAACTAATGCTGGTAGCCTTGGTGGAGGGTTGAGGAAGGAGAGCCCGCTGGGACTGAAGGAACCCGGCTTTTTACATCTGTGGCTGGAGACTGGAACCAATCAGCTCCTTGGATCAGGCCTCGAGGCCTACCTGCAATCAGCCACCCACACCAGCTCACCTGCAGCTCATCACACACACACACACCCACACACATCATAGGACAACAGAAAAAGAGAGATCTACCACAGAAGACTTTGTAGCACATACTCTAAACAGGATCAAATGCTAATACGACCTCAGGGTCGTAACAGCATGTAGAATGATTCTATGGTGAGCAACATCATTTCATGAAATATTGAAAAATTTTACAAAAAAACGCCATAGTATAGTATGTCGAAATTTTTCGATGAAAACATCACATTTTTTTGAAGTCGAAAAAAAACATGAAAACGGTTGTATTGTTGCAAGTATAATGATTCTATGGTGAGCAAAAGTCATTTCGTGAAATGTTGGAAAATTTTACAAAAAAAAACGCCATAGTATAGTATGTCGAAATTTTTCGATGAAAACGTCAAATTTTTTTGAAGTTGAAAAAACAACATGAAAAGTGTCATATAATAGCATGTAGAATGATTCTATGGTGTGCAAAAGTCATTTCGTGGAATGGTGGAAAATTTTACAAAAAAAAACGCCATAGTATAGTATGTCGAAATTTCTCGATGAAAATGTCAAATTTTTTTGAAGTTGAAAAAAAACATGAAAACGGTTGCATTATAGAATGTAGAATGATTCTATGGTGAGCAAAAGTCATTTCATGAAATGTTGGAAAATTTTACAAAAAAAAACACCATAGTATAGTATCTCGAAATTTTTTTATTCAAACGTCAAATTTTTTTGAAGTTGAAAAAAAACATGAAAACTGTCATATAATAGCATGTAGAATGATTCTATGGTGAGCAAAAGTCATTTCGTGAAATGTTGGAAAATTTTACAAAAAAAACGCCATAGTATAGTATGTCGAAATTTTTCGATGAAAACGTCAAATTTTTTTGAAGTTGAAAAAAAAACATGAAAACTGTCATATAATAGCATGTAGAATGATTCTTTGGTGAGCAAGTCATTTCGTTAAATGTTGGAAAATTTTACAAAAAAAACGCCATAGTATAGTATGTCGAAATTTTTTGATGAAAACGTCAAGTTTTTTTGAAGTTGAAAAAAAACAGGAAAACAGTTGTATTGTAGCATGTAGAATGATTCTATGGTGAGCAAAAGTCATTTCGTGAACTGTTGTAAAATTTTGCAAAAAAAACTTCATAGTATAGTATGTCGAAATTTTTCGATGAAAACATCAAATTTTTTTGATGTTGAAAAAAAAACATTAAAATGGTCGTATTATAGCATGTAGGATGATTCTATGGTGAGCAAAAGTCATTTCGTGGAATGTTGTAAAATTTTACAAAAAAAATGGCATCGAAATCTTTCAATGACAACGTCAAATTTTGTGGAAGTTAAAAAAAGAAAACATGAAAACGGTTGTATTGTTGCAAGTATAATGATTCTATGGTGAGCAAAAGTCATTTCGTGAAATGTTGGAAAATTTTACAAAAAAAACACCATAGTATAGTATGTCGAAATTTTTCGATGAAAACGTCAAATTTTTTTGAAGTTGAAAAAAAAACATGAAAACTGTCATATAATAGCATGTAGAATGATTCTATGGTGAGCAAAAATCATTTCGTGAAATGTTGAAAAATTTTGCAAAAAAAACGCCACAGTATAGTATGTCGAAATTTTTCGATGAAAATGTCAAATTTTTTTGAAGTCGAAAAAAAACATGAAAACGGTTGTATTGTTGCAAGTATAATGATTCTATGGTGAGCAAAAGTCATTTCGTGAAATGTTGGAAAATTTTACAAAAAAAACGCCATAGTATAGTATGTCGAAATTTTTCGATGAAAATGTCAAATTTTTTTGAAGTTGAAAAAAAAACATGAAAACTGTCATATAATAGCATGTAGAATGATTCTATGGTGACCAAAAGTCATTTCGTGGAATGGTGGAAAATTTTACAAAAAAAAACGCCATAGTATAGTATGTCGAAATTTCTCGATGAAAATGTCAAATTTTTTGAAGTTGAAAAAAAACATGAAAACGGTTGCATTATAGAATGTAGAATGATTTTATGGTGAGCAAAAGTAATTTCATGAAATGTTGGAAAATTTTACAAAAAAAACGCCGTGTGTTGAAAATTTTTTATTCAAACGTCAAATTTTTTTGATGTTGAAAAAAAAATGAAATGGGCCGTATTGTAGCATGTAGCATGATTCTATGGTGAGCAAAAGTCATTTCGTGAAATATTGGAAAATTTTACAAAAAAAACCACCATAGTATATTATGTCGAAATTTTTCGATTAAAACGTCAAATATTTTTGATGTTGAAAAAAAACAGGAAAACAGTTGTATTTTAGCATGTAGAATGATTATATGGTGAGAAAATGTCATTTCGTGAAATGTTGAAAAATTTTGCAAAAAAAACGCCATAGTATAGTATGTCGAAATTTTTCGATGAAAATGTCAAATTTTTTTGAAGTCGAAAAAAAACATGAAAACGGTTGTATTGTTGCAAGTATAATGATTCTATGGTGAGCAAAAGTCATTTCGTGAAATGTTGAAAAATTTTGCAAAAAAAACGCCATAGTATAGTATGTCGAAATTTTTCGATTAAAATGTCAATTTTTTTTGATGTTGAAAAAAATCATTAAAATGGTCGTATTATAGCATGTAGAATGATTCTATGGTGAGCAAAAGTCATTTCGTGGAATGTTGGAAAATTTTACAAAAAACGCCATAGTATAGTATGTCGAAATTTTTTTATTCAAACGTCAAATTTTTTTGAAGTTGAAAAAAATCATGAAAACGGTTGTATTATAGCATGTAGAATGATTCTATGGTGAGCAAAAATCATTTCGTGAAATGTTGGAAAATATTACAAAAAAAAACGCCATAGTATAGTATGTCGAAATTTTTCGATGAAAACATCAAATTTTTTGGATAATGAAAATAAAACATGAATACAGGCGTATTGTTACAACCCGGCCTAGGGGAAACCCGTTGCAACACAAATAATGAGGCTCCCCTTTCCCAAACTCCCCAAAAACCACCAGCAATAAGGGATTTACAGCCCTTCTAAAAGGTTCATTCAGAGAACCAACATCAGGGTAGGCAATGGCAAAAATAACAACCCAAACAAGCCCTAAACTGCTCTACTCAAACATAAGAAAACAAAAGACAAGACTTAGCCCTAACTCCTATAGCCAAAACAGGAGAAAACGGATTAAATAAAAAGTGCCGCCTACCCCTACTTACTGGGCTGGACAGATTGATCTATTACAACTGGAAATATCTCACAAAGTTAACTAATGCTGGTAGCCTTGGTGGAGGGTTGAGGAAGGAGAGCCCGCTGGGACTGAAGGAACCCGGCTTTTTACATCTGTGGCTGGAGACTGGAACCAATCAGCTCCTTGGATCAGGCCTCGAGGCCTACCTGCAATCAGCCACCCACACCAGCTCACCTGCAGCTCATCACACACACACACCCACACACACCATAGGACAACAGAAAAAGAGAGATCTACCACAGAAGACTTTGTAGCACATACTCTAAACAGGGTCAAATGCTAATACGACCTCAGGGTCGTAACAGCATGTAGAATGATTCTATGGTGAGCAACATCATTTCATGAAATATTGAAAAATTTTACAAAAAAACGCCATAGTATAGTATGTCGAAATTTTTCGATGAAAATGTCAAATTTTTTTGAAGTCGAAAAAAAACATGAAAACGGTTGTATTGTTGGAAGTATAATGATTCTATGGTGAGCAAAAGTCATTTCGTGAAATGTTGGAAAATTTTACAAAAAAAACGCCATAGTATAGTATGTCGAAATTTTTCGATGAAAATGTCAAATTTTTTTGAAGTTGAAAAAACAACATGAAAAGTGTCATATAATAGCATGTAGAATGATTCTATGGTGAGCAAAAGTCATTTCGTGGAATGGTGGAAAATTTTACAAAAAAAAACGCCATAGTATAGTATGTCGAAATTTCTCGATGAAAATGTCAAATTTTTTTGAAGTTGAAAAAAAACATGAAAACGGTTGCATTATAGAATGTAGAATGATTCTATGGTGAGCAAAAGTCATTTCATGAAATGTTGGAAAATTTTACAAAAAAAACACCATAGTATAGTATCTCGAAATTTTTTTATTCAAACGTCAAATTTTTTTGAAGTTGAAAAAAAACATGAAAACTGTCATATAATAGCATGTAGAATGATTCTATGGTGAGCAAAAGTCATTTCGTGAAATGTTGAAAAATTTTGCAAAAAAAACGCCATAGTATAGTATGTCGAAATTTTTTTATTCAAATGTCAAATTTTTTTGAAGTTGAAAAAAAACAAGAAAACGGTTGTATTGTTGCATGTATAATGATTCTATGGTGAGCAAATCATTTCGTGAAATGTTGGAAAATTTAAAAAAAAAAACGCCATAGTATAGTATGTCGAAATTTTTCGATGAAAACGTCAAATTTTTTTGAAGTTGAAAAAAACATGAAAACTGTTATATAATAGCATGTAGAATGATTCTATGGTGAGCAAAAGTCTTTTCATGAAATGTTGGAAAATTTTACAAAAAAAACGCCATAGTATAGTATGTTGAAAATTTTTTATTCAAACGTCAAATTTTTTTGATGTTAAAAAAAATGAAATGGGCCGTATTGTAGCATGTAGCATGATTCTATGGTGAGCAAAAGTCATTTCGTGGAATGTTGTAAAATTTTACAAAAAAAACGGCATCGAAATCTTTCAATGACAACGTCAAATTTTGTTGAAGTCGAAAAAAAAACATGAAAATGGTTGTATTATAGCATGTATAATGATTCTATGGTGAGCAAAAGTCATTTCGTGAAATGTTGGAAAATTTTACAAAAAAAACGCCATAGTATAGTATGTCGAAATTTTTCGATGAAAACGTCAAATTTTTTTGAAGTTGAAAAAAAAACATGAAAACTGTCATATAATAGCATGTAGAATGATTCTATGGTGACCAAAAGTCATTTCGTGGAATGGTGGAAAATTTTACAAAAAAAACGCCATAGTATAGTATGTCGAAATTTCTCGATGAAAATGTCAAATTTTTTTGAAGATGAAAAAAAACATGAAAATGGTTGCATTATAGAATGTAGAATGATTCTATGGTGAGCAAAAGTCATTTCATGAAATGTTGGAAAATTTTACAAAAAAAACGCCGTATGTTGAAAATTTTTTATTCAAACGTCAAATTTTTTTGATGTTGAAAAAAAAAATGAAATGGGCCGTATTGTAGCATGTAGCATGATTCTATGGTGAGCGAAAGTCATTTCGTGAAATATTGGAAAATTTTACAAAAAAAACCACCATAGTATAGTATGTCGAAATTTTTCAATTAAAACGTCAAATTTTTTTGATGTTGAAAAAAAATAGGAAAACAGTTGTATTGTAGCATGTAGAATGATTATATGGTGAGAAAATGTCATTTCGTGAAATGTTGGAAAAATTTTGCAAAAAAAACGCCATAGTATAGTATGTCGAAATTTTTCGATGAAAATGTCAAATTTTTTTGAAGTCGAAAAAAAACCATGAAAACGGTTGTATTGTTGCAAGTATAATGATTCTATGGTGAGCAAAAGTCATTTCGTGAAATGTTGAAAAAGTTTGCAAAAAAAACGCCATAGTATAGTATGTCGAAATTTCTCAATGAAAATGTCCAATTTTTTTGAAGTTGAAAAAAAACATGAAAACGGTTGCAATATAGAATGTAGAATGATTCTATGGTGACCAAAAGTCATTTCGTGGAATGGTGGAAAATTTTACAAAAAAAACGCCATAGTATAGTATGTCGAAATTTTTCGATGAAAACGTCAAATTTTTTTGAAGTTGAAAAAAAAAACATGAAAACTGTCATATTATAGCATGTAGAATGATTCTATGGTGAGCAAAAGTCATTTCGTTAAATGTTGGAAAATTTTACAAAAAAAACGCCATAGTATAGTATGTCGAAATTTTTTGATGAAAACGTCAAGTTTTTTTGAAGTTGAAAAAAAAACAGGAAAACAGTTGTATTGTAGCATGTAGAATGATTCTATGGTGAGAAAAAGTCATTTCGTGAACTGTTGTAAAATTTTGCAAAAAAAACGTCATAGTATAGTATGTCGAAATTTTTCGATGAAAACATCAAATTTTTTTGATGTTGAAAAAAAAACATTAAAATGGTCGTATTATAGCATGTAGGATGATTCTATGGTGAGCAAAAGTCATTTCGTGGAATGTTGTAAAATTTTACCAAAAAAATGGCATCGAAATCTTTCAATGACAACGTCAAATTTTGTTGAAGTTAAAAAAAGAAAACATGAAAACGGTTGTATTGTTGCAAGTATAATGATTCTATGGTGAGCAAAAGTCATTTCGTGAAATGTTGAAAAATTTTGCAAAAAAAACGCCATAGTATAGTATGTCGAAATTTTTTTATTCAAACGTCAAATTTTTTTGAAGTTGAAAAAAAACATGAAAACGGTTGTATTGTTGCATGTATAATGATTCTATGGTGAGCAAGTCATTTCGTGAAATGTTGGAAAATTTTACAAAAAAAACGCCACAGTATAGTATGTCGAAATTTTTCGATGAAAATGTCAAATTTTTTTGAAGTCGAAAAAAAACATGAAAACGGTTGTATTGTTGCAAGTATAATGATTCTATGGTGAGCAAAAGTCATGAAAACTGTCATATAATAGCATGTAGAATGATTCTATGGTGACCAAAAGTCATTTTGTGGAATGGTGGAAAATTTTACAAAAAAAAACGCCATAGTATAGTATGTCGAAATTTCTCGATGAAAATGTCAAATTTTTTGAAGTTGAAAAAAAACATGAAAACGGTTGCATTATAGAATGTAGAATGATTCTATGGTGAGAAAATGTCATTTCGTGAAATGTTGAAAAATTTTGCAAAAAAAACGCCATAGTATAGTATGTCGAAATTTTTCGATGAAAATGTCAAATTTTTTTGAAGTCAAAAAAAAACATGAAAACGGTTGTATTGTTGCAAGTATAATGATTCTATGGTGAGCAAAAGTCATTTCGTGAAATGTTGAAAAATTTTGCAAAAAAAACGCCATAGTATAGTATGTCGAAATTTTTCGATGAAAATGTCAAATTTTTTTGAAGTCGAAAAAAAACATGAAAACGGTTGTAGTGTTGCAAGTATAATGATTCTATGGTGAGCAAAAGTCATTTCGTGAAATGTTGGAAAATTTTACTAAAAAAACGCCATAGTATAGTATGTCGAAATTTTTCGATGAAAACGTCAAATTTTTTTGAAGTTGAAAAAAAAACATGAAAACTGTCATATTATAGCATGTAGAATGATTCTATGGTGACCAAAAGTCATTTCGTGGAATGGTGGAAAATTTTACAAAAAAAACGCCATAGTATAGTATGTCGAAATTTCTCGATGAAAATGTCCAATTTTTTTGAAGTTGAAAAAAAACATGAAAACGGTTGCATTATAGAATGCAGAATGATTCTATGGTGAGCAAAAGTCATTTCATGAAATGTTGGAAAATTTTACAAAAAAAACGCCGTATGTTGAAAATTTTTTATTCAAACGTCAAATTTTTTTGATGTTGAAAAAAAAATGAAATGGGCCGTATTGTAGCATGTAGCATGAGTCTATGGTGAGCAAAAGTCATTTCGTGAAATATTGGAAAATTTTACAAAAAAAACCACCATAGTATAGTATGTCGAAATTTTTCGATTAAAACGTCAAATTTTTTTGATGTTGAAAAAAAACAGGAAAACAGTTGTATTGTAGCATGTAGAATGATTATATGGTGAGAAAATGTCATTTCGTGAAATGTTGAAAAATTTTGCAAAAAAAACGCCATAGTATAGTATGTCGAAATTTTTCGATGAAAATGTCAAATTTTTTTGAAGTCGAAAAAAAACATGAAAACGGTTGTATTGTTGCAAGTATAATGATTCTATGGTGAGCCAAAGTCATTTCGTGAAATGTTGAAAAATTTTGCAAAAAAAACGCCATAGTATAGTATGTCGAAATTTTTCGATGAAAATGTCAAATTTTTTTGAAGTCGAAAAAAAACATGAAAACGGTTGTAGTGTTGCAAGTATAATGATTCTATGGTGAGCAAAAGTCATTTCATGGAATGGTGGAAAATTTTACAAAAAAACGCCATAGTATAGTATGTCGAAATTTCTCAATGAAAATGTCCAATTTTTTTGAAGTTGAAAAAAAACATGAAAACGGTTGCATTATAGAATGTAGAATGATTCTATGGTGAGCAAAAGTCATTTCATGAAATGTTGGAAAATTTTACAAAAAACCACCATAGTATAGTATGTCGAAATTTTTTTATTCAAACGTCAAATTTTTTTGATGTCGAAAAAAAACATGAAAACGGTTGTATTGTTGCAAGTATAATGACTCTATGGTGAGCAAAAGTCATTTCGTGAAATGTTGGAAAATTTTACAAAAAAAACGCCATAGTATAGTATGTCGAAATTTTTCGATGAAAACGTCAAATTTTTTTGATGTTGAAAAAAAACAGGAAAACAGTTGTACTGTAGCATGTAGAATGATTATATGGTGAGAAAATGTCATTTCGTGAAATGTTGAAAAATTTTGCAAAAAAAAACGCCATAGTATAGTATGTCGAAATTTTTCGATTAAAATGTCAATTTTTTTTGATGTTGAAAAAAATCATTAAAATGGTCGTATTATAGCATGTAGAATGATTCTATGGTGAGCAAAAGTCATTTCGTGGAATGTTGGAAAATTTTACAAAAAACGCCATAGTATAGTATGTCGAAATTTTTTTATTCAAATGTCAAATTTTTTTGAAGTTGAAAAAAATCATGAAAACGGTTGTATTATAGCATGTAGAATGATTCTATGGTGAGCAAAAATCATTTCGTGAAATGTTGGAAAATATTACAAAAAAAAACGCCATAGTATAGTATGTCGAAATTTTTCGATGAAAACATCAAATTTTTTGGATAATGAAAATAAAACATGAATACAGGCGTATTGTTACAACCCGGCCTAGGGGAAACCCGTTGCAACACAAATAATGAGGCTCCCCTTTCCCAAACTCCCCAAAAACCACCAGCAATAAGGGATTTACAGCCCTTCTAAAAGGTTCATTCAGAGAACCAACATCAGGGTAGGCAATGGCAAAAATAACAACCCAAACAAGCCCTAAACTGCTCTACTCAAACATAAGAAAACAAAAGACAAGACTTAGCCCTAACTCCTATAGCCAAAACAGGAGAAAACGGATTAAATAAAAAGTGCCGCCTACCCCTACTTACTGGGCTGGACAGATTGATCTATTACAACTGGAAATATCTCACAAAGTTAACTAATGCTGGTAGCCTTGGTGGAGGGTTGAGGAAGGAGAGCCCGCTGGGACTGAAGGAACCCGGCTTTTTACATCTGTGGCTGGAGACTGGAACCAATCAGCTCCTTGGATCAGGCCTCGAGGCCTACCTGCAATCAGCCACCCACACCAGCTCACCTGCAGCTCATCACACACACACACCCACACACACCATAGGACAACAGAAAAAGAGAGATCTACCACAGAAGACTTTGTAGCACATACTCTAAACAGGATCAAATGCTAATACGACCTCAGGGTCGTAACAGCATGTAGAATGATTCTATGGTGAGCAACATCATTTCATGAAATATTGAAAAATTTTACAAAAAAACGCCATAGTATAGTATGTCGAAATTTTTCGATGAAAACATCAAATTTTTTTGAAGTCGAAAAAAAACATGAAAACGGTTGTATTGTTGGAAGTATAATGATTCTATGGTGAGCAAAAGTCATTTCGTGAAATGTTGGAAAATTTTACAAAAAAAACGCCATAGTATAGTATGTCGAAATTTTTCGATGAAAACGTAAAATTTTTTTGAAGTTGAAAAAAAACATGAAAACGGTTGCATTATAGAATGTAGAATGATTCTATGGTGAGCAAAAGTCATTTCGTGGAATGGTGGAAAATTTTACAAAAAAAACCACCATAGTATAGTATCTCGAAATTTTTTTATTCAAACGTCAAATTTTTTTGAAGTTGAAAAAAAACATGAAAACTGTCATATAATAGCATGTAGAATGATTCTATGGTGAGCAAAAGTCATTTCGTGAAATGTTGGAAAATTTTACAAAAAAAACGCCATAGTATAGTATGTCGAAATTTTTCGATGAAAACGTCAAATTTTTTTGAAGTTGAAAAAAAAACATGAAAACTGTCATATAATAGCATGTAGAATGATTCTTTGGTGAGCAAAAGTCATTTCGTTAAATGTTGGAAAATTTTACAAAAAAAACGCCATAGTAGTATGTCGAAATTTTTTGATGAAAACGTCAAGTTTTTTTGAAGTTGAAAAAAAACAGGAAAACAGTTGTATTGTAGCATGTAGAATGATTCTATGGTGAGCAAAAGTCATTTCGTGAACTGTTGTAAAATTTTGCAAAAAAAACATCATAGTATAGTATGTCGAAATTTTTCGATGAAAACATCAAATTTTTTTGATGTTGAAAAAAAAAACATTAAAATGGTCGTATTATAGCATGTAGGATGATTCTATGGTGAGCAAAAGTCATTTCGTGGAATGTTGTAAAATTTTACAAAAAAAATGGTATCGAAATCTTTCAATGACAACGTCAAATTTTGTTGAAGTTAAAAAAAAAACATGAAAACGGTTGTATTGTTGCAAGTATAATGATTCTATGGTGAGCAAAAGTCATTTCGTGAAATGTTGGAAAATTTTACAAAAAAAAACACCATAGTATAGTATGTCGAAATTTTTCGATGAAAACGTCAAATTTTTTTGAAGTTGAAAAAAAACCATTAAAACTGTCATATAATAGCATGTAGAATGATTCTATGGTGAGCAAAAGTCATTTCGTGAAATGTTGAAAAATTTTGCAAAAAAAACGCCATAGTATAGTATGTCGAAATTTTTTTATTCAAACGTCAAATTTTTTTGAAGTTGAAAAAAAACATGAAAACGGTTGTATTGTTGCATGTATAATGATTCTATGGTGAGCAAGTCATTTCGTGAAATGTTGGAAAATTTTACAAAAAAAACGCCACAGTATAGTATGTCGAAATTTTTCGATGAAAATGTCAAATTTTTTTGAAGTCGAAAAAAAAACATGAAAACGGTTGTATTGTTGCAAGTATAATGATTCTATGGTGAGCAAAAGTCATTTCGTGAAATGTTGGAAAATTTTACAAAAAAAACGCCATAGTATAGTATGTCGAAATTTTTCGATGAAAACGTCAAATTTTTTTGAAGTTGAGAAAAAAAACATGAAAACTGTCATATAATAGCATGTAGAATGATTCTATGGTGACCAAAAGTCATTTCGTGGAATGGTGGAAAATTTTACAAAAAAAAACGCCATAGTATAGTATGTCAAAATTTCTCGATGAAAATGTCCAATTTTTTTGAAGTTGAAAAATAACATGAAAACGGTTGCATTATAGAATGTAGAATGATTCTATGGTGAGCAAAAGTCATTTCATGAAATGTTGGAAAATTTTACAAAAAAAACGCCGTGTGTTGAAAATTTTTTATTCAAACGTCAAATTTTTTTGATGTTGAAAAAAAAATGAAATGGGCCGTATTGTAGCATGTAGCATGATTCTATGGTGAGCAAAAGTCATTTCCTGAAATATTGGAAAATTTTACAAAAAAAACCACCATAGTATAGTATGTCGAAATTTTTCGATTAAAACGTCAAATTTTTTTGATGTTGAAAAAAAACAGGAAAACAGTTGTATTGTAGCATGTAGAATGATTATATGGTGAGAAAATGTCATTTCGTGAAATGTTGAAAAATTTTGCAAAAAAAACGCCATAGTGTAGTATGTCGAAATTTTTCGATGAAAATGTCAAATTTTTTTGAAGTCGAAAAAAAACATGAAAACGGTTGTAGTGTTGCAAGTATAATGATTCTATGGTGAGCAAAAGTCATTTCGTGAAATGTTGAAAAATTTTGCAAAAAAAACGCCATAGTATAGTATGTCGAAATTTTTTTGAAGTTGAAAAAAAAACATGAAAACTTTCATATAATATCATGTAGAATGATTCTATGGTGACCAAAAGTCATTTCATGAAATGTTGGAAAATTTTACAAAAAAAACGCCATAGTATAGTATGTCGAAATTTTTCGATGAAAACGTCAAATTTTTTTGAAGTTGAAAAAAAAACATGAAAACTGTCATATTATAGCATGTAGAATGATTCTATGGTGACCAAAAGTCATTTCGTGGAATGGTGGAAAATTTTACAAAAAAAACGCCATAGTATAGTATGTCGAAATTTCTCGATGAAAATGTCCAATTTTTTTGAAGTTGAAAAATAACATGAAAACGGTTGCATTATAGAATGTAGAATGATTTTATGGTGAGCAAAAGTCATTTCATGAAATGTTGGAAAATTTTACAAAAAAAACGCCGTATGTTGAAAATTTTTTATTCAAACGTCAAATTTTTTTGATGTTGAAAAAAAAATGAAATGGGCCGTATTGTAGCATGTAGCATGAGTCTATGGTGAGCAAGTCATTTCGTGAAATATTGGAAAATTTTACAAAAAAAACCACCATAGTATAGTATGTCGAAATTTTTCGATTAAAACGTCAAATTTTTTTGATGTTGAAAAAAAACAGGAAAACAGTTGTATTGTAGCATGTAGAATGATTATATGGTGAGAAAATGTCATTTCGTGAAATGTTGAAAAATTTTGCAAAAAAAACGCCATAGTATAGTATGTCGAAATTTTTCGATGAAAATGTCAAATTTTTTTGAAGTCGAAAAAAAACATGAAAACGGTTGTAGTGTTGCAAGTATAATGATTCTATGGTGAGCAAAAGTCATTTCGTGAAATATTGGAAAATTTTACAAAAAAAAAACACCACAGTATAGTATGTCGAAATTTTTCGATTAAAACGTCAAATTTTTTTGATGTTGAAAAAAAACAGGAAAACAGTTGTATTGTAGCATGTAGAATGATTATATGGTGAGAAAATGTCATTTCGTGAAATGTTGAAAAATTTTGCAAAAAAAACGCCATAGTATAGTATGTCGAAATTTTTCGATGAAAATGTCAAATTTTTTTGAAGTCAAAAAAAAACATGAAAACGGTTGTATTGTTGCAAGTATAATGATTCTATGGTGAGCAAAAGTCATTTCGTGAAATGTTGAAAAATTTTGCAAAAAAAACGCCATAGTATAGTATGTCGAAATTTTTCGATGAAAATGTCAAATTTTTTTGATGTTGAAAAAAAACATGAAAACGGTTGTATTATAGCATGTAGAATGATTTTATGGTGAGCAAAAGTCATTTTGTCAAATGTTGGAAAATTTTACAAAAAAAAAACGCCATAGTATAGTATGTCGAAATTTTTCGAAGAAAACGTCTAATTTTTTGGATGTTGAAAAAAAAAGGAGTACAGGCGTAATATAGCATGTAGAATGATTCTATGGTGAGCAAAAGTCATTTCGTGAAATATTGAAAAATTTTTCAAAAAAAAAAAAAAGCCATAGTATAGTATGTCAAAATTTTTCGATGCAAACGTCAAATTTTTTTGATGTTGAAAAAAAACATGAAAACGGTCGTATTATAGCATGTAGAATTATGCTATGTTGAGCAAAAGTCATTTTGTGAAATGTTTGAAAATTTCACAAAAAAAACGCCATAGTATAGTATGTCGAAATTTTTTCGATGAAAATGTCAAATTTTTTTGATAATAAATTATCATAATACCTTTTTCCAAACTATAATATGATTGTTAACTTGAATTTTTTTAAGATTCAATATTCTGACCATTTTACCATGAAATTTTTAGACATACTACGCTATGACTTTTTTTCATGAAATGTTTTAAGACAATGTTTTAACGTACTATAATACGACTTTTTTTTATCATAATATTGTTCAACATACTATAATATGACAGTTAACATGAAATTGATCAAGATCCAATACGATGACCTGTTTTTCATGATTTTTTTGACGTCATATAATATGACTTTTTTTCAGGAAATTCTTCAACATAATAAAATTTGACTTTTTTTTGGTCATAATATTGCTTTAAATACTATGATATGATTAACATGAAATTTTTTTACTTAAATTACTATGACTTTTTTCATGAAATTTTTGTGAAAGTAATGTGACTTTTATCATAACATTGTTTAGCATGACCTGTTTATCATGAAATTTTTTCGACATAATATAATTTGACTTTTTTTATCATAATATTGCTTACAATACTATAAGATGATTGTTTATATGGAATTTTTCAAGATTCAATTATGACCTGTTTATCATGAAATTTTTCAAGATTCAATTATGACCTGTTTATCATGAAATTTTTCAACATAATATAATTTGACTTGTTTTTAATCCTAATATTGCTTAAAATACTATAATATGATTGTTAAAATGAAATTTTTCAAGATTCAATTATATGAAATTTTTATCAAGAAATTTTTCAATGTACTACACTATGACTTTTTTATCATAGTATTGTTTAACATACTATAACGACTGTTAACATGAAATTTTTCAAGATTCAATACTATGACCTGTTTTTCATGAAATTTTTCGACATACTATACTGACTTATTTCATGAAAGTTTTCAACGTACTATGACTTTTTTATCATAATACTTTTTTACAAACTATAATATGATTGTTAACATAAAATTTATCAAGATTCAGTACTATGAACTTTTTAACATGAATTTTTTTCGACATACTAAACTATGACTTATTTCATGAAAGTTTTCTACATACTATAATGTGACTTTTTTTTTATCATAATACCTTTTTATAAACTATAATATGACTTTTAACATGAATTTTTTTCAAGATTAAATACTATGACCTTTTTATCATGAAATTTTCCAACACAATATAATTTAACTTTTTATCATAATACCTTTTTACAAACTATGATTAACAAGAAATTTTTCAAGATTCAACACTATGACCTGTTTATCATGACATTTTTCGACATACTACACTATGACTTTTTTATCATAATATTGTTTAACATACTATAATGACTGTTAACATGAAATTTATCAAGATTCAATACTATGACCTGTTTTTCATGAAATTTTTCGACACACTATACTATGACTTTTCTTCATGAAATTTTTGAACATAATATAATTTTCTATATCTTTAATTATAATATTGCTTTAAATATGATAACATGATTAACATGAAATTTATCAAGAGTCAATACTATGACGTTTCTCATGAAATTTTTCAACAGACTATACTATGACTTTTTTGACATACTATACTATGACGGTTTTATGAAATTTTTTGACATACTATGCCATGACTTTTTTTTTAGATATACTATGACTTTTTTCATGAAATGTCTTGAGATACTATAGTATGACTTTTTTCATTAAATATTTCGACATACTATACTATGATTTGGTTAGAGAGGAGAGTTAGATGAAAAGATTAAAGAGTGAGGATAGCTTGGTCAAAGAAGAAGGGCAAAGGAGGTGAAGGTAAAAAAAAAAAAAAAGGGAGTAAACAAAAATGGTACTTCTTTGCTTTCCCGTTGGATCCAGTCAAACAGCAGCTCCTGAGCTGTGTCCAAGACCTCTCTGTCTCTCTTCCATCTAATGATATGCTGCTTCAGACCTCTGCCTCCTGTTGTCTGCTTCAGCTGACAGAAGGGCTCATCCACATGCACATCCATGTCTGCAGCTGACCCGAACAGTATGGATGTGGCCTTCATTCTGGGCAGCATCACCATCCTGTACTCTCCTAGACACATGAGACAGAAATGTACATAAACTGTACAGCTGCAAATTCAATCACACAGTGACCATTAATATATTTCAGCCTTTTACGTCTGCTGTCAGCTCCAACTGTGGCTGAATGCAGCTGCTTCTAAAAGAGACAAAACCATTTAGCTTCAAGTCTATCACAGGAATTATCTGATATCAGACACAACTGTTACCTTGAATTTTGTGGAGTGAGCAGATTCAAAAGGTGAGGACCCAGGAAATCAGAGAAATTCAGCCAAACTCTTTCGTATAAAGCAGTGTTTATATTATGGAGGAAGTAAGCCGTAACATGTCCAGTTTAGTACTTTAAGGCCCTGTTTTCACATTTTCTGCTTAGACCTCAGCTCAGGTTGAATAAAATTAAATTGCATGAGTTCACTACTCTATTAATCCATTAATTTATAAGAAATTATAGATATACAATCTTTCAACATAATATCAGCATTATTACTACAGTTTCAAATTCTAAACATCTATAGATTATGTCACAGACAATGAAGGTGATCTTCTGACTGTACATTGACATATCAGCAACATAACTACACTTTCAGTGACTAGATATCTATAGAAAATGTCACATGAAAAAAAGTCAAGATGTATTTTTAAAATCAACACTTCCTGCTTTCATTTCAAAATAAAACCCTTCAAGTGTTTTTTTTTTTTCCTGTGGGCAGAACATGAGGCTTTTATTCTGAAATATTTGCAGGACAGTGTTGTAGAACATGCAGTGACATGCAGGCCTCCATGAATGAATATAGTACAGGATTTTAATTGTGTATTATTACTATCATTTAAAAATGAGCAAACATTTCTTGACCTTTCTCTATAAATGACATTTATAATGACATGAAATGGTCATTATGAGAGTCAAACTGTGCAGAAAGAGCAGCAGCAGCAGAAGTGTGTGTGTGTGTGTGTGTATCTATATAAGAGTAGGCTGAATTGTATTTAGCTGCTTCAGTTTCAGGGTTCTGTGTTGTGCATGCTGGCTCACTGTCACATCTGTATTCTACTCATAATTGCTGTAAGATGTTATAATCACTATTTTAAATTGCTGTGTTCCTTAGGTGACACAGTTTTGAATTTCTCATTTGAGTGTTTCTTCAATAAAATAAACATTGAACAGTCATGTATCAGTAACAAATCTTTCAGTTTATTACTGGTGAAAATTTCCAGATTAGTAACTTGAGTAAAAGTAGCATTAGCACACTGTAAAAATATTCCATTACAAGTAAAAGAGCTGTATTAATGGTTCCTGACACTTATTTCATTATACATTATTGGATTATTATTTCTGATGCATTAACATGTAACATGCATAATTTTAATGGTCAAGGTGGAGCAAATTGTGACCATTTTATACAATGATGGGTAGTTTAATGTACTTTACAATGCTGATGTTGGTGGTTAAATCTATAAACTGAAGTGAACATAACAATGAATTTACTTTCATGAAAATCAGGAGGAACTGCAATAAAAAGTGAAAACGCATAACTGGAATCAATATGAATCAGATATTTCACACTAAACTGTTATAATGTGGTCAACTTTTAGTCAATGGCACAGCAATAGCAACAGGAAATGGGGGTGTATTTTAGGATTCTCATAGGAAATTTTCTTATTATTCAATCACAATAAAACCCGTTGCACGTTAATCAAACAAATCTTCGCTGATTTCTCTCTGTTCGTGCCTGACATTCAGAATAATATTTTGAACTCTGACACATATTTCTTTGATTTGTCGAAACTTCACACAAAATATAAATATGAAAAAAGCAAGTTGGTCTAAATAAGCTCAGTTGGCAATAAGGTTCACCTTGATCACATGAGAAAATCTTACCTTGCTTCTCCTCCTGTGTCTGCTCTTCATGTCAACTGAACACAGATATTGTAGAGTATGCCCCCAAAAGACGACCAGGCAGTAGTTGGTTGTGAATCCAGCCAAGCTCTGTGTAAAAGTGAGTGATATGATTAGAAGATGCACACATACACATAGCTGCTATGATCAACTCCGATGATTTAAGTCCTAATCACTACATGAATCAACATCAACAGATTCGTTTAGGTCCACAAAGGAAAATACAAACAGCAGCAGGTGTTATGTTGAAGTCTGTTCCCTGTTGAATGCTGTGTCCCAATTGTTAAAATAATAGCTCCCCTTTGGTTCAGGTAAGGGAGACACATTTCAATGAGGAACAGCACTCGACACAACACCTAAAATAAGTAAAACGCAGTTAGCCATGGGTGGGTAGCCCACAGGTGTGGTAACGTGCAGCACCAGTGGCGTCTTTAACCGCATTAGGGAGACAACACTGGGGTACTCTCCCACAGCTAGCTAACACTTCAACCGTTACTTACTCTGATGGCGGACAATGGTCCCGTCTAGGCCCAGTGGCGATGTAGAAAACGTCCAAACTGGTCCCAGTGGCGACGAAGAAGGGGAAGCAAGCAGCAAAGGTACAACCATGCGGTCACACTGTGCGCTGCCTGTTGCTCTGCACCAAACGCTAGCATAACTTTAGCGACTATGCTAACGAATAGCTAATCAACAGATTAGCAGCCTATGGGGTTAAGATTAGCCAACTTAAAACCTGCCCGCTTCAATAATAATAATTAAAAAAAACTTAATCATGTGCAATAGGAAACAAATCATAAGCTTCACATCTGCATTAAATATCCAACAAAAAAATGTTAGACAAATAGGCAAATGCATCCCACAACCAGGGAGCCAAATACACAAATTACCATGTCAACATTAATGATGATGACACCGAAGTCCTCCATCTTCCCTAAGGACGACTGAATACAGCTCATGTCAATCAAATATTACTCAATTAAATTAGTCAATAATATGCCTGAGTGGACACAAAGTTTACTGAATATTGTATCTGTGTTTTTGACCATAAAATGACTTGTGTGAATGTTTGTTTGGTAATATTCTTTTCACAATATTTTCAAAAACCTGCCAAATGTTGACAAAAGCAGCCCATCTACCAGCAAAATGCTATTTTTCAGAGCCCAACTTAATTAAAGTATTGGAAACCAGCCCAACTAGCCCAAACTGGCAACACTGCACACAATTTGCATCATTTCTCCACCAGCTTCTGGTTACCCATTAACCAACCATGGTCTACTACTGTAGTAGCTGTAGTGTTTCTACTGCTATGCACATTTAACTCTGGGGATTTACCCAGAATGAGTGTATAGTAAATTTAAGTTAAAGTGTGTCACAGATGTAACTGGTAAGAACTCAAAGTGGCAAAGATGTCTTAAAATATATTAATTATTATTTAATCATTATCCTGTCTTTCCTCAGGACCAGAAAGGACAGATTCATCAGGTTTGGTACGATGACCCACAGAGTATCTGTCCCAAGGCGGAGGCGGTGAAATCTAAAGGTTTGAGGGGCATTGGCATGTGGAATGGCAACATCTTGGACTACAGCGATGAACCGGTCGCCAGGCAGCAGACCGCAATGATGTGGAAAGTACTCTTAGGATGCTAGCTTCAATACACTTGACCCTGCAACAGAAATTTACATCAGCCCTGTTTGTTGCTAAGTCCAATAAAGGGTTGTGGCTTCCCTCTGTTCGGGGATGCATAATTGCACTTCACAGTTTACTGTGGCTTTTATTGCATTTGTCATTGAATGTCGTTCTATCTCAGACATCCCTTTATTCAAACTAAAAGCACTGACTCTTGGAAAAAAGACAGCCAATCTTTAAAATGAGACACAGACTGTATTTTTGATTGACCAATATTGAGCTAACTGAGATCTTTGCAGTTTTATGCTTTACATAACCGTTAAAAATTTCACTTTTTTCTTAACTAGCTTACAGATCCTGAGAAATTCAGAAATTTCAGCAGTCAGATTACATTAAGCATGAAGTAATAATAAAATGTGGGAAAAAGCAACAGCGCCAAAATATAAAACGTAGGTGCAAAATAGCAAGACGTGTAGAAAGTACAGCTACAGAAAATCAAAGAAATCAACATCAACTACTGTGCCAGTAGGGGTTTTGTTCACAGTTCTGTATGTACTGAATTAGATAAAGGTGCTTTGAACTTGCAGTCTGTCTCTTGTGGTGTTTCCAAAGCCCAGAAAGGACATGGGACCAGGATGAGAGGACTGGCTCTTCTTCTGGGCCAGCTCAGCCTTCAGGGCCCTCAGCTCTGTGGCAGCCTGTTTCCTCAACTATGCAACCATACATGAAGAAATAACATGGTTATTTTTCAATTAAAAGTACTTATACTTGAGTATTTCAATTTTAAGGAACTTTATACTCCTACAGCTCAAATATTGTACTTTTTAACTCCACATTTGTCTGACAGCTAAAGTTATTAGTTACAGTACTATTAAAATTGCATTTTTTATCCCCTTCCTGTCCAGTAAAAACCATGTATTTTGAAATTTGGTGAATTTTTCTGATAAACCGATTTGATGAAGTGTCCCTTTATGTGCTGAGAAAATTCTCCTACTTCTTAAACTAAATGAACTATTTAAAACGCCTCTTGGATCAGCTGGAAAATGCATCATCACAGAGCTGAAAACAGAGCCTGTTTCTCACAGGACGGCAATGCTACATAGGATGATTTTACAGGATGTGGTGCATTGCAGTAGATAAAACAGTAAATAAAGGAGATAAAATGAGCTACAGCAGAAAAAACAACATATACAGTATCCAAAAACATATATCATCATACTGCACAGTACTTTTTACTTTAATGAAATGTTGCTAATAATACTTGCATAAGTTTTATTTAAGTAAGGTTTTGAATGCAAGGCTTTCACTTGTAGTGGGGTATTTTCACAGTGTGGTATTGTAACTTTGACATAAGTAAATGATCTGAATACTTCTTCCACCATCAGACCTGAGCCAAGGAACTCATTTAACATTAAAAGTAAAGCAAAGCACATAATGTAGCATTTTTATTAATTCAAATAATTATACAGTATATTTACTGTTCAACCACACTGATTTGCTCCGTAGTTCTATCTAGTGATAGTTTTATCCTTAAAGTAAAATATATAAAATATTTTATGGACTAATGTCACTTTCTACTGCATGTTAGAACACAATATTTGTAGGATTTTGAAAAGAATTCAAATGTGTGCCATTTGTTTTAAATATGCCTCTGGCATTATCAACTTCATTTGTTGTACAGCAGCTACTTGTTCAGAGGTTATATAAACATTTGGATAGATTCACAGAAAACCACATACCTTTATCTCTGTCACCAGCTTCATCTTAGCATCCTCCACTTTCCTCTTCAGGTTGTCAATTTCATGGCTCTCTGTCATGATCTGAATGATCAGCTCATTCTGAAATTCATGAGCAGTCATTTACTTTACTTTTATGGAAAGAAAAAACACTGGCAGATGCTGTCAAGCTTCAAAATTTGTTTCAGTAACGACAGCACTAGTGACATTTTCAGTCAACAAGCCCTGTAATAGGCTTTTTTTCATAGCAAAGCAAAGTGCTCTACTTACAGCACTTTGCCGTTATGCAATCTTAATTATACCTTTGTTTTTCCTGCTACAAGTTGAAATGCATGCTATTAAAAAAGTATATAGACAACTCAAAATATGACTCAATTTATCAATTTTTTTTGCAAACTTTGCAATATTTAGATTCCACTAAAGAATATGTCAATAAAAATCAATCTAAATACATACTTTACCTTCCTTTAAATATTAGTCAACACAGACAATACAGTACACAAAATCAAGATAAATTCCATTTTACCTTTATGGAGGATCTGCCCTGTCGTCTAGGTTTCCCTCGGTTATCTCTGGCCTGGAGCTGGTGCAAGAGTTTGCCGTAAAATGTCTCCAACTCCTGACGCAAGTTTCTCAGGTTTTCCTCTAATGGTGCTGTGGCCTTCTTGGTCTCAAAATATTTCTTCTTCCAACTGTCACGTGCTTAACATTGAAGAAAAGAGCAGCAGCAGAACTGAGTTACTTTTGACAAGTTTGACCCTAATAAAAAAATCTCTCTATATATATTTTTTTATTTACTTTTTTCTATCTTAAAGGAATAGTGTGTAACATTTTGGGGGTTCCCCTGGCAGAAATGGAATATAATATTCATAGCTATGTTTTCACAAGTGTATAATCTCCTGAAACTAAGAATTGTAGTGTTTTCATTATCTTAGAATGAGACCTGCATATCTACATAGTGAGTGGGTTCTCTGCGAGTCTGTCATGTTACTCCACTATGTTTCTACAGTAGCCCAGAACAGACAAATCAAACTCTGGCTCTAGAGAGAGACTTTCACATTTTTGCATTACCTGAAGGCCACTGTAGTTCTACGACACATTTGTGAAACTGCGGTAGTGAGACATTTCCCATTGCTCTTAAAGAACCCATTGTGGTAAAGATGGCCTCTGAGTGAGGCGAATGTCAATACCACAGTTTTACACTTGGTGGTTCACGTTACTGCAATCTTGAAAGCGAGGAGTGAGCAGATCTATCTGCAACCACAACACTAGATGTGACCAAATCCCACAAACTTTACCTTTAATAACTTGTAATGGTTTCTTATAAGATGTTAGCTTTTTACTCAGCAGTATTTTGTTGCTCACCTTGGTTCCGGCGGTGTCTGTTTTGAGCCAACAAATCCTTCCCCTTTCTTAGCAACTCTTGCCTTGTCCACTCCAGCTGCTTTCTCTCCTCCCTCACCAGCTTGATTTCCTCAATCACTTCCTCTCCTAACAGAAACAAACGGCTTAGTTGGATTAAAGAAAACGATCATCAGTCCTTGGTATGTGGCCAGAGTGACAACTTACGGTTTGTCTGAAAGACGGGAGATGTTTTTTGAGTGACCACAGTGAAGTCTAGCCCTGGAGGTGGAGAGGTGCGCCCAACAGGTCGAGACAACCCAGCCTTAAAACAAGCAAGAAATACGACATGAGTCTTCATCTGAATGGATTTTAATGGACTAGCCTGTTCTTTGTTCACTTCAGCCACCTCACACTCCACCAGACCCACCTGCTGGCAGAGGAGTTTAGACTAACCACAACACAAAACAGCTTGCAAGAAACTGGACATTTCCTGTTTGTTTTAAAAGCCCTGGAAGAGCAACCTTTCTCTGAGGTTTAAACTCAAGACAAAAGGCTGCAGAAGACATGCTGAGACATGATTTATCAAAAATGTAATGCTATACATTACTCCACTTGTTGCTTTATTCCTGACAGACTTCAGTGCATGGACATCTTTTGATTTCCCAAGCCTGCAAAGAGACACACCGTTACAACAACCAGTAGTAGTAGTAGTAGTATGAGTAGTCTGCAGTGTACAAGTATGGCACGATTAGTAATGCTGCACAGTACCCGTCTGTGAGGGAGAAGCCTGAATCTCTGTCCTCCAGAGACGGGGCGACTCCTGAATCTCTGGCTGCTCTGTTCTGTCTGTGGTACGGTTTCTTCTTTCTGCAGGTTTCCTCGCTCTGTGGCGACTCCTTTAGCTGAGCTGAATCAGCTTCACACCGCTGTAAAGCTGTAGATATAGAACAACTGAAGAGCTGAGTACAGTAATGTGAGATCCAGAAGATTAGTTTAAAAAAGGGCTAAAAAAGTCAACGCCACGGCCAGGTGAACAGATCTGTTCAACTATCGCAACAAGTTCCTGGTTAACCATGGCAATGTAATTTTTGCAATAAAATAAAAATAATTTAAAAAATGTTGTGCATCATTTCATGTCTGTTTTCATTTGCCTGTAATGAGCTTTTCAGTAAAGATGAGAATATTTTGTAGTATGATACAACAGTGTATCCCAAATGTTTTTTTTCTTGTTGACCCTAATAAAATCTTCTAAATCAGTCTTTGGGAATGACCAAGTTGCAATTTTCCCCATTTATCTCACCGATATGAGTCACAAGATTTGAGCAACAAGTGCTAAGATTTATTCTAAAATGTGGTCAGCAGCACTTTGTTTGAAATTATAGAAACCAGTTTCATCACATGGGATAGCTGGACAAGTGTTTGTACAACTAAAATGGATAAAAGATTTGTTACAGAGCAAAAGTTAACGTATTTTACCTGCAGTTTTACTTTTATTCTGTGAAACAGGCGGTGGTGCTCTTCGATTCTGAGGCTTCGTTGAACAACATCCCTGCTCTGCCCACTCTAACTTGTTGGACGAGAGACCCTCCTCTTCATTTTCTCCTGCCTCTGAAGAACTATAGCTCTGCTCCTCATCTTCCTCCTCATCTTCCTCCTCCTCCAGGCTGGGAGTGGGAGGTGGCTGATGGGAACACTGGGGGATGAGGGGGAATTTAACAGGCTCCTTTGTTCCTGCTGGCAGGCTGGAAGTCTTGGGAGGGTGGTAGTAGGTCTGGTGGTCTGGGGAGCTGCTGCTGCTGTCTGGGGTGAGAGACGGGGAGCAAAGACTGCTGTCGTTCTCCACAGCAGGCAGCAGGTAGAGCTCCGGCTGTGGGGCCTGCAGACAGGTGACAATGAGACAGTAGTGGAGCTTCATTGGTACATAATGAAGCAGCATTATTGACATCTGCAGATCACCAGATAATGCAGCGCTACAAGGCTAACAAACAAATTAGACAAATACCTACAGAAGAAAAAGTAAAGTGGACTACTCATTTTTAAAGGATAAACAACAACACACATTTGTAATCCACTGGATGTGACTGGGAACACAAGAGTATATTAGGTTTTTAGACATTTTGGTTATTTTTGAAAACCTGGAACACTATTCTTGTGATGCCAAAAAAGGAAAAATCTCACTGAGAATGTAAAATACATTTTCTTGAACTTCAACTCTTCAACAACTCACATCAATCTGATTATTAAAGTATTCCGAAGAAAAGAAATATTAAATTTAAATATGGATTCTACATACATACGGTGGAGCAAACGTTTTCACTTTCAGATCCGTCTCCTGTTTGCTCTTGACCTGTAATAGCAAAGGATTTGGTTGTTGTAAGAGGCATGGCAGTAAAAACTGTGTGCTCACTCTGTCTCACACACTTTACACCCTTTAGTGTTAGCAGCTTGAATAGTGAACTTGTTAATCAAACGGTCTGCATTGTTTCTCTCAACTGTCTGCCCGGTGAAACAAAACCTGCTATAGAAAACCACAGTAAACAGCCAGCTGCACTCACCAGTGCCAAACTGCGCCCCACACATTTCAGGAAGGAGAATTTGTCGATGCTCCTCTCGGCGCCAAGGAGAGCTCCCAGCTCGCTCCTCAGAGTTTTTAGGGTGACATCCGGATAAACCCTGAGTGATGAAAAGGAGATTTTAGATCACTGAACAATAACACAAGATATGATCACAAGGTTATAAGATATACTGGGGCGGCAGTAGCTCAGTCTGTAGGGAGTTGGCTTGGGAACCGGAGGGTGACCGGTTCAAGTCCCGACATGGACCAAGAACTGAGTGTGAACTGGTAGCTGGAGAGGTGCCAGTTTACCTCTGCCCCTGAGCAAGGCACCAAACCCCCAACTGCTCGGGGCGCTTGTCAGGAGCAGCCCCCTCACTCTGACACCTCTCCATTGTTGCATGTTTGTGCATGTGTGTGTTCGGGTCTGCATGTACCGTCTATAAGTTAACAACAGAGTGAAAAAATTGAATTTCCCCTCGTGGGACTAATAAAGGACTATCTTCTTCTCTTCTTCTTCTTCTTCTTCTTCTTCTTCTATGTTTTGACACTACTTCTGCAATGTGATAGCACATGAGAAACCAGTGGTGGAAGATCAGATCTTCTACTTAAGGAGCAATACCACCGTGGAGCAATATTGTATTACAAGTTGAAGTCAGGCAAATTTTACTTACGTACATGTTTAAAAGTATTAGCATCAAACTTTACTTAAAGTACCAAAACTAAAAGTACTTATGCAGAATGATCCATTTCAAAATGTATTGCATATAAGGCATATGTTTCACTCCTGACATTAATGTGTACATCATGTTGCATTTGTTAAAAGTAGTTTTTACTTCAGCTACTTCTGGGTACTCCCCCCCGTCCTCAAGTACTGTACTTGAGTAAAATGTACTTAGTTACTTTCCATAACTGTGAGGATCCCGGATAATACTATTAGTAATCTGGGTTTCAGTGGATTTTAGTTAACTGGAATTAAAAAGTAACAAAGTACATTTACTCATGTGCTGCACTGAGATACTGACATGTTTATAATTTAGTTTCACTCCACCAGATTTCACAGATAAATATTGTACTTTTCACTTCACTGCCTTTGTCTGACAGCTGTGGACAATTTGCAGATTAGGAATGTACATACTGATTAATTATTACTAATGAATTACCTGTACCTTCCTAATCAATGCAACAATGCTGAAGTCTCCATGCCTTTGAAATAACAGCAGATACAGTAGACAGATAGATAGTCCAGCTGTTTTACCTGATGAAGCCTGCGGATATGAAGCTCTCTATGGCTTCGGCAGGGACTTTATTGAGCTTCACATCCCACTGGTCATCTGGCACATACAGCACATGGAGCTCCACAAACTAAACACAGAAAGTAAACGGACATAAATGCGTTTTAGTGTAAAAGTACAAAGTGTATTAATTCCCTCCATGTACCTTGCAACTGGCCGGCCTTCTGTCCTCAGGATATCTCACTGACTCACAAGACAGCTCCATTACAACTCCAGCTCAGGATGAGGAGAAGCAGAGAAACGCTCTGGAAGAGGGCAGATTTCCCTTCGCAGGAAGCCTTGTTTATTGGGCTGTGAAGGCGTGGACTGCTCAGTAACTATCTGGTGCAATCAAACACAGCCAGTGGCCCAGTGCAGTCTATTTTATGAGAGTGCCAGCACTGGTTGCTCTGGTGCTGATGGTGACAACTGAAACAAGCAGGTTATCCCATCTGTGGTCACCAGAGCTGACACTGTCCTCCAAGCTGCATCTGTTATAAGATAAGATATTCCTTTATTAGTCCCACAGTGGAGAAATGCAGGTATATGCAATTTTTAAACTAGGTTTTTTTCATATTAATTTGGGTGACTGCTGACAGGGCAGTATATTACCCCTGGTATTTTACTCCTGCATGAGTTATTTAGTAAACGTCGCACATTATATTGATAACATCGAGGGTACGTCGACAGATTTTCCCGGTTACGTGACTGTAATAATGTTTTATCACCGCTAGAGGTCGCAATTTGTATATATGTAATGTTGCCTTCGCGCACACAGGAAGGTGTCGTAATTATTAAGTTTAATTATTAAATGGGTTTTCTCCCCCCAAAAGCCCTCGTGTTTTCATGAGAGACTAAGAGCAAACATAAACTACGTCGACAATCACAAATAGCAAAGAGCAAAGCAATGATGTATAAGCTTACACTTGGCCATAAAAATAACCAAAGCACAACTACTTTTTAATTTTTACTGCTCTTAACTTCGACCGTAAATAATTCACTTCATCCCCAACTAGAAATAGGCTGCTCACATTAACGTGTACGTGTTGTCAACTGGTGTAATTTACATCTAAAACAACTTTAGGAGGAAAGTCTTGGCAACAATTACGAGTTTTAGAACAGCCCATGAAGGCAGCAGCAGCGGACACTCCTTTATAAAACCGGAAACTCGGTGATGAGGAAGGAGTAGTTAGCAAGCTAGCTAAACAACAACTTTGTCTTGTAAGTTTGTAAGACAAGTTTTATATCCGTTGTTATTAAAATTCAGACCCTCGAAATCGTAACAATGTCGGGATCATCCAGCATCGTAGCGATGAAGAAAGTGGTCCAACAATTACGCCTGGAAGCTGGCATAAACAGAGTTAAGGTAACGGCCAAGTTACTCTTCAGGGCGTGTCGTTTCAGTTGTTTCTCTCGTTGTAATAGATGGAGATTCGTATTCAGTGTCGGTTTCATAACAGCTGCTAACTTTCTAGGACTCGGGTTGTCTTCCACAGGTGTCCCAGGCCGCAGCGGACCTGCAGCAGTTCTGCCTCCAGAACGCCCAGCAGGACCCCCTGCTCACCGGCATGTCGTCCAGTAACAACCCGTTCAGACCGCAGAAAGTCTGCTCCTTCCTATAGCAGCGACACACCGGCCGACCCTCTGACTCTGTGAGTACCACATGCTAGCCTCAATAACGTCCCTTAATGGCACCCTCTGTGGCTTTCCGTTGTCACACCTGTTTGCAATCACATCCATTTATTTTGACAACTTCTCATTCACTAGTGTATAAACACATTATCCCAACTGGTGAATCAAGGAAAAATACAGCAATACATCGATGTACTATTAGTTTCAACCAACTTTAGTTGTAATACCTAAAACTGTCTTCTTATACCCGTCCTCTATATTATTATTATTATTATTATTATTATTATTATTATTATTGTTCTTGTGAAAGTCTGTCTTTATGTAGTTATGTTAATGTAGTTTTCTATGATTATGTTTTTTTAATGGACTTCTGGTCTGTCAATAAAGATTAACCAACTATTGGGCACAGAGTCACTCCACTATATTTAGTCAGCTTTTTAAAGAAAAAACATGGGATCATAACCATCATTAACACTGTGAAATATTCAACGACTTGTGCACCATTTTATGTACATTTTCCTGTCATTGTGTCTGACATGATATTGTGGATCTTGACTAGCATAAACTAATGTTAAATTGGCTGTGTAACATGACCTTTTAAAGGTGGATCTCCTGATGAAGTCGGTCAGTTTAAAAGCTTGAAAGAATAACCAAGTAGCAGTGCAGTTATTTTTTGTTATGAATATTTGGCCATGTGATTTTTAATTTCAATGTTTTTCTAGACAAGTCACTTCTTCACAAAAAGTTGTGGAACATACACACCATTTACTAAATTACTGTACTTAAACACAATTTTGAGGTATATGTACTTTGAGTCTTTACATTTTCTGTTACTTTATACTTGTACTCCACGACAGTTCAGAGCAGATATTGTGCTTTTTACTCAACTACACGTATCTGATAACTTCAGTTACTCTGCAGATTCAGATGAATAATAATATAAAATGTACCGTAATCAACAAATACATGTATTGTTACAAGAGGGAGGGGATGTGCTATCCAGAGGTATCTAAGGTAATTAAAACTAGCATCACCTTTAACCAGCTGCAACATTAACATGGTGTTCAGCAATATACATTATTCTGAAATGGATGAAAGTCTGATGCCAATACTTATATACTTTTACTTACTTTACGTTAAATGCAGAACTTTTTCTTGTAATAGAGTATTTCTACACTGTTATTGCTTCTTTAACGTAAATACAGTAGATGATCTGTATACTTTTTCTAACACTGGCAACCGATTACAAGCATCACTGTCTCCATGAGTGGAAAAAAAAATTTAGCAGTTGAGTATAGGCATGTCTGAAAAGTTTAACATGTTTTGCACCTGCTTTTGTACCGATATTAAATGCTTATCTATAATGGATATTGGTATTGGATCAAAGTAAAACTTATAGATCCTTGCGTTTACTTAATTTACAGCCACCCTGTCTGCATTACCTGGAAAAATCTTTGGCAACAAGACAT
The DNA here is from genome assembly GCA_947000775.1 of Pterois miles. NCBI lineage: Eukaryota > Metazoa > Chordata > Actinopteri > Perciformes > Scorpaenidae > Pterois > Pterois miles. The sequence continues at coordinate 8,775,837 of CAMQGK010000171.1, read as the reverse complement.
ATTTCATGTTCACACAACTGGTTTTTATGCTCCACTCTCCAATCCCACGCAAAAATTGTAAATGAAACTTGTTGGATCTTTTTGATGACGTGTGCAGTACTGCAGTAACTTTTTAGTGAAATGCTAATTAGGTCTGACTAATGCCTGTAACATTTTTGCAGGATATTTGGACATTATGGTGCCTTGTTGGAGCTGCAGGACCTGCACTGTGGACTGGAATCGTCTCAGGAGCGTTCAACAATTTGGGGATGAGCAACTAACTTGAGTTTTTTTTTGTTTTTTTTTTTTTACTTTTGCCTTTTGTGAAATCTCATACGGAAACATTTCGAGGTGCTGATGTGGCACGATGCAAGTCTTAAACTCCTTGCTTGGAAGCAACTAACCCATATGTGCCTTTTGAACTGTACATTTTCCATGCCTCATTTTGAGAATAAATAAATGGTATTTCCACATTTCAAACTTGTAACAACATGGTTGTTTTATTAAAATGAGTATTTACATTTAGACATTTGTGAAATGTGTCATCCAGAATTATGTTGAAAGTCCTGTCAAATATGAAAGCAGCTGCACTGTTGACACAATTTGAACCATTTACCCATTTCCAGACACTGTTGCACTGTTCCCGATATCACTGGCACAGACTGTGTAACCAGTGTATGTCTGCATGCATGACAGGCTAGGCTGTGACTAGTGCAGGCTCACAATGACTTTCTGATTAAGTTTTCGGGTCACATCCATAGTTTGTGGTGATTAATTTGAAAAGAACTGCACATCTGCTAATATGTCACAGGGCAGGATTTTCAGGTTATTGGGATTCATGTGGCGTTTCTGCATGTCTCCTTGCTGGTGTCTCCCAACTAACCGAGATGGTAAAAAGTCCTTACAATGAGCTACAGGCTCCTGTCCCCACACCTGGCCTGTAGATGTAGCTTCACAGAGATTGAATCTACATGATCTCATAAAATCCAGTCATCAAGTGAAGTTGAAAGTGGTAACTAGCTGTCCACAAAAAAATCTGGATATCCATTATAAAGTCCATTTGTGCAAAGCCACAAACAGATCTAATATCTTTTATAATAAACAAGGTCGTCCTTGCCTGACCACAAACGCTGGTTGTTATTTTGCATTCAAAGCTGGAACTTCCGTCTGCAGGCGTCCATCTCATGGCGCTGGAAACAGAAAATGTGCATTTCTTTTAGCTTTACAGGTAAAACCTGGGACATGATACCTATTGTGAGTCACATTTAAAAAGTGCCTTTAACATGCAATCAGTGGTAGAAAAAGTATTCACATTCTTTATGTAAAAGTACTAATACCACACTGTGAAAATACTCCACTACAAGTAAAAGTTATACAATAAAAACCTTACTGAGGTCAAAGTATGCATTATCAGCAAAATTTACTTCAAGTCCTGTTCAGTGAGAACAAATCTCTAAAAAGTCAACTTTGGGGATCAGTTGGAAAATGCATCATCATAAAGCTGAAAACGGCTGTTTTTCTGAGTTCATGAAGAAGGTTTTTAAAAAGTTTATTTAGCTTAAGAAGTAGGAGGATTTTCTCAACATAAAGAAACACTTCCAAATGTAATCTGAAAAGTCAAAGCTGTCAGACAACTGTAGTGGACTAAAAAGCATTTGCCTCTGAAATGTAGTGGAGTAGAAGTATATAAATGGAAATATTTAAGTACAGTACTTGGGTAAATGTACTTAGTTACTTTCTGCCACTGATAGCAATATTTTTTAATGGGTGACAACCCTTGCAGCAAATTAGTCTACAAATGAAGGCAAATATTAATACATTGCAAGTGGCATGGCACAAAACGAATGACGATTAATAAAGTGCTGACTCCATTAGTTCCACCACCACAGCTCTGTAATCTGACTCACCTTCAGCACCCACTCGTACTCCCCAAACTTTGAGTCAAAGGTGCCTTTCTGTAGAGAGCGCAGTTTGAGGGTGAAGCGAGGTCCCAGCTCTTGAATACCAACCTTCTTCTCATTCTTGAAGATGTACCTTCAGAGATCGAAAAACATGTTAATTCGGCCATCTAAACTTAAGATAAACTGTCTTGAACAGCCTCTGAAAAGGGGGGGGGGTCATAGTACAAAGACCCAAGTCAGGATCAGAGTTGTTATAGGAAACAAAAACTGAAATGAAAACGAATATAAGCAGTGAAACATATTGTTCATAAAGTGAAACTAAATAAAAACAAAGAAAAATCACACTGAAATGATACTGCCTGGCTAAAAAACTAATGAAAATACAATAAAAAGGAACACAAATTTCCATCAACTCAGAAACAGAAATTGACATTCATTGACATTCCAGAAGATGGCGATATCTCACAATCGCTTCATGAAAAGTAAACATTAAATATTCAACATTATGGCCATTCCTATGCAGTTCTTACACATGTATTTTTATGTATATGTAGATACTACTGAGACATTATACCTGGCTCTAACAAAACCAAATTAAAACTAATGTAAAAGTAAAACGAAATACATTGAAAACTAAACTAAAACTAGTAACCGCAGTCTGAAAAGCAACTAAAACTAAACTAAAATGAAACTGAAAAGTCAAAACTAAAATACAATAAAGCGTAATTGTAAATCCAAAGCTATTATAACCTTGGTCTGAATCCATGGTTAAAATGCTCACCTGTGGAATCTGAAAAAAATGAAGTCTCTCTGGTTGTGGAAGGTGGCGACCTGTCGACCTATAAACTGAGGGTCCTGAGGAAAGAGGGCAGCGAACAGCCGGCCGATAGTGTGACCCAGACGTGTGCTGAAGTTGTTGAGGATCACCTCTGGAAAATGTTCAGTTGGATCTTTGCCTCGTCTCTGCAGAGAGAAAATACTACAATCATGATGAGATCACTGCTAAGTTATGACGACTTGAAACATTCTGGCTTGAACGTCACACCGATAATCATCAATACATTCACGTATCAGCTGCGTTATGACAGTTTTGCAAAGCTAGTGATTCCACTAGGAAGTAGGGCTGCACAATTGATCCAAATTTTACTAAAACCACAACATGGCCAGTTGCAAATTTCAAATCTGAGGAGGCATGGTATTTGTTAAAGGTGAAATGTGTGTTTAAATACTATTTTAAATGAAATATTGTGTTGCTGCAGAGACATCCTAGCCTACAGACTTAAGAAAACATCTTTGTTTGGTACAAAAATTACAGATCTTATCTATATTGCAGTATCAGTCAAAATAATCACAACTAGATATTTTTAGCCCTACTGTGAAGACAAGGTGTCTCAGATGCTGCATCTGTCACTGCACACAGATGTTTGTCAGAAAATAGTTCTATAGTGTAAACCAACTGCTGCAATGTCTAGTTTTTTATTTCTACATCAGGTACAACACAACATGTAAACAAGAACACAGCTTAGAAATTATATGAAGACATACTGTATGTTTCACTTTTGACAAGAGGTAGCAGTTTAAGCTGCTCCCCGCTCTGTGATCGAGTACATTCGTCATGTACATTATCTTCCTCTAAACTCAGTTTTAGACAGATTCTGTATGTAAAAGATAATGTACAGCGAGCCAGTCATTGTCTTGCATCGCCCTGAAGGGGTTTATTTCACAACAATGACCTACGCACTGTACACTATCCCGCTTATATACATCTATATATATATATATATATATATATATATATATATATATATCCATTTTTTATATTCCCTTCTATTTAAATTGTAATAGTTTATGTCTCTACATTTGCTTAGCGTGTTTTTGCACTATCCATTTTGCTGTTGTCCACTGCAAATTTCCCCACTGTGGGACAAATAAAGGAATATTTTATCATAGAAATCATTAGTTTGACACAAAAATGGTCCTCCAGAGTCCAAGATAGCAACTGTCTGATATACATAGCAACGGTCTGATATACATAGCAACGGTCTGTTGTGAAGAAATAGACCGTAGAATGGCATGATTGACCAATCAGAGTCAAGTATTCAGCAAAGCCGTGTAATATAACCCATTAATATTGTCGTTTTACTACATATGTCCCATTTACCCAAAATAGAAACCGATAGAAGAGTTTAAATTTCTGAACTTGCCCTCATCTCCTTGCGTAGTCGAACGCTGCTGATCTTGAAGTGTGCAGTTGGCCCGTCAGGAAGATGACAAAGAACCAAACCATCTTAAAGTCACGGTTAAGGAGCTGACATTAAAAAGGTCACAGTAGGTGAGCTACAACTTTGACTAGCTCACCTAGTCAAGGCTCGTCAGCTTAGGGTCATTCTTCTTGTTCTAAACAAGAGGAATGACTTTTGAATTCATTACTGAGATTCAAAGCACAGTAAAAAGCATCAAAATTGCATGGATTTAATTAACTCAACCCTCATTCATCATCTAAATGACAGGAATGTAATATATACTAGAGGGTAGTATAGAGCATTGTGTATCATCTCCCCTCTCCTGACACAGCTGCCTTTGAGGATACTGGGCACTTTGCGATCCTCGTTGATGACCATCAGGTAGGTGAAGTTCCTGGCGACGCACTGAGGAATGATCCTCTTCAGGGCCAAACCTCTTCTGTAGTACACATGGGCGTTTGGGATAACCGTGGCCAGCTGCTCACAAAACCTCACCGTCCTCTACAAGAGTGATCAAAGCATTGAACAGACACTGTTTGAAAATAATGAGTGAGAAGAGGCCGCATACAGCACCTGGAAAATGTCAATTACACACACTGAATGTTAAACAGCCTCAACGTTATATTAGCTACTGTGTTATGCCAAGTTGGAAACCCTATTTTGGTGCACAACGCTAAGACAAAAACTTCATCCAGAAAAATCCAGAAAGCTTTTACACAATGACTGCCACAAGCAGCGTAAATTACAAAGTGGGGCTGAAATAGAGTCATATCCCTAATAGTATAATTCAGACTGTAGCCTTGTATACTGTAGACTAAAAAACCCGAGTTGTATAATTTTTTTCTCAAACAAGCAATACTGGTCACCATCACTCACTCCAGCTGACCGCTGCAGTGCAGTTTGACTTACCCATCACCTGCGTTGTTTATCAACATTGATGTTTCAGTACCATTGACAGCGCTGTTCTGTGTAGGTGCAGCGCTGTCCATAGTACTGAAACTGAGATGCAAGATCAAAAAAACACTGACTTTGGTTTCTTAAGGTCTTTTACACCAGGGCTGTAATTAATAAACAACACAAAAATGCTAAATACTTGCCTGAGAATATCATACAGTGGCACGAAAAAGTATGTGAACCCTTTGGGATTACTTGGATTTCTGCATAAATTGGTCATAAATGTGTTCTGATCTTCATTTAAGTCACAACAATGGACAAATGGCCTGCTTAAACTAATACCACACAAAAAATAATATGTTTTCATGTTTTTAATGAACCCAACATGTAAACATTCACAGTGCAGGGTGTAAAAAGTATGTGAATCTTTGGATTTAATAACTGGTTGACCCTCCTCTGGCAGTAATAACCTCAACCAAACATTTCCTCAACCATCAACCTCAAAAAACAACAACAAAAAAAGATTGCTTTTTCACCCTATAATATTTGCATTCTGTGTGAAAGTATTCGTGACAAAAACAACATTTAGAAGAATATCTATATATTGACAGGCAAACTAGCCCTTCACCTTTTTGCTCAAATTTCATATGCACCAAAATAATATATAATGCATACTACTTAAGTATTACCACATCTACCAGTGGAACATCATAATTTAAAAAGGTCATTAGTAATTTCCTTAAGAGCATGTTTATTTGCCAGTAGCTGATAATAAAAAAGTGACAGATTCTGGCAACGTCAATGAAATGATGAAAAAAATATAGACCTTTTCAAACTTGGCAACATAGATTAGATGAGCCCCTTTGTGTTTCATGTTGCAATGTTTGTTAATGCAGTAGCTGACAGGAAGCAAACATGGACCAAAGCTGTTGCTCTAACAACAGAATGACAATGAAAAGGTCTATTATAAATGAGTATCACGTCAAGCAGCAGCCACTCACCCCTCTTGGTCTGTCTGATGTTGTGATGAGCACTTTGGGGTTCGTCAACCCGTTGAAGTAGGCAGAAAATTCATCAGTTCCCTCATCAAATGCAATCTGTACACGACAGGTAAAACACACACATTTATGCAAATTCATTAAATATAACCTTAAGTCATTTGAAGAAGTACAACCAAACACACCTCTTCATCTTCTGGGTCAACTGTTGTCTCGTCGTACACCCTCTGGTTCTCTATCGTCTTTGGGACCTCTTTTGGTGGAGCCTTCATGAGGAATAGAATAAAAGACAAAAATAAATAACCAATATTAATGCCGTTACCTTGTTTGATGGTAAAATTAATCAGTCTAGGAGGCCACATAATAAACTTTTTTTATTCCGATAATAGCAACATTCGGACAAGACACTGAGAAAACAAAAACTCACCTTGTCACCTAAAGCTTCCCTTTCTTTCTTCTTCTTTTTCCTCAGCTGCATCTTTTGCTGAAATATGACGACAGAAAAAAATGAACGCTGAAATTCCAGCTGGAGTGTACTGCAGCCTTAAAAGCTGATAAAATGATTAATCACTCTTTTGCCTGAAAATGATCTAGATAAGAAATGAGTAGCCAATTAAGTGATTTGTCATTCAGCATAAAATTACTGGATAATCGATTAATCAATTCTCAAGCAAAATATTCTTTAGTTCCAGCTTCTCAAATGTGATGTTTTCTGCTTATGACAATGTTATATCATTGTAAATTGACTATTGTTGGCTTTTAGACTGTTGGGCAGAGACAATGAGAAAATTATGTCAACTTGGGCTCTGCTAAATTTGCAATTTTCGGGATGTTTTAAAGATTATGTATTTTATGGTATTGTATCATACTGTAGTACTTGATGGAGCACTGTATTGATAATGTTTCTAGTATTATAATCTGCCCAGGGACTAGAGACACATACTAGCTCTTTAGCTTAATGACACATTTACACTGAGATATAAACTGAAATGCTGATTAACGTACACTGAACCTGGTAAATAAAAAACTCTTATCAAATTCAAAAAACATAATTAAGAGATCAGTCAGTCATGATAACAATCGTTACTTGCAGCCCTGACACGATGCATTGACTTTTATATGTTGATTATATGTATAGTCAAATAATCTGCAAACTAACTAATAACAGCATCTTTTAGATAATGCTGAGGGGTAGCATATTTCCCTCTACGCCTGGCAAAATACAAGTACCTTAAGTTTGCACTGAAGTACAGTGTTTAGAAGAAGAAGAAGATCTACCTTTATTAGTCCCACAATGGGGAAATTCAATTTACACTCTGTTAAACTTATACATGGTACATGCAGACCTGAAACACACATACATGCATTAATGGAGAGGTGTCAGAGTGAGGGGGCTGCTCCTGACAAGCGCCCAGAGCAGTTGGGGGTTTGGTGCCTTGCTCAGGGGCACCTCGGCAGTGCCCAAGAGGTAAACTGGCACCTCTCCAGCTACCAGTTCACACTCAGTTTTTGGTCCATGTCGGGACTTGAACCGGTGACCCTCCGGTTCCCAAGCCAACTCCCTACAGACTGAGCTACTGCCGCCCCCGGCAAATAAATGTACTTCCACCACTGATGTGGGGAGACTAAATATTACAAACACAAAATAAAGCTGAATCAGAACATCTAAAAACAGTGTCAACCAGACATGAACTTTATAACCCACACGAAGGGGGGATTTATTGCAGGATTATCAGACTGCATTAGTTTAAGCTAGGTGAACCTAATAAACTCGCTGCTAGCTTAGCTTAGCTACACTTAGCGTTTACTGGCTAAAGGGCAACTCTAACTTAGCTAGTATATTTATGTGCCTTTACCTTTCTTTTCTCCTGCTTGAGTTTCATGAACATGAGGTGTCTTCGCTGTTTATTCTTGATTTCGGACATACTGAAGGTGGGGGGGAAGGCAGCAGCTGCGGGGTGGCTCTTCTCCATCTTCTCCTCCTCCTTCGTCTCAACTCCTCCATCTCCCTCCTGACTCACTCTCTTATTCTTTGGCTTCTTGTTCTTCTTTTTCTTACCTTTGCTGTCCTGACTCACGGGAACCTCTGTGATATCCATCTTGTGTCTGGAGTCTGTTTTAGCTAAAGGTTTTTCACGTGTGTTTGTGGAGCCAGCTTCCTGTTCGTGTGCGCAGGACCGGGGACCGGAAGTGACGGAGTTGTGGTGGTCGGACATAAGAAAGTGGGGACACCTAGTGGTGAGGAGGAGAAAGAGCGGTAACAGCGGAAACGGGGAAAATGTCTCACTTAAAATATACATAAGATATCACATTGTTCGTTATATATATATATATATATATATATATATATATATATATATATATATATATATATATATATATATATATATATATATATATATATATATATATATATATATATATATATAAAATATAGTCAAATATATAAAACTATATATAAATATATATAAATATAAATAAATCTATTAATCAGAATAGAATATATATACATGTATACTGTTATGCGCAAGGCTCATAATCTTGACATATTATTTTTTTGCTTTTAAAATACAAGATTACGCATCTCTAAAAATCTTATGAATGAAAAAAAATCTGAGTGGGAAAAAAATGTGCCAAGGTTCACAAGTTGGTCATTTCCTCATCAGGAGGTGACAAACCCAAAAGAGAGTACTCTTGAAGGCCTTGAGTGTGGTGTGTTCATACAAGATGAGATGATGATAATGAGTGACTGTGGCAGATAAGTGAAATGTGCAAACGAGACAGTAGCAGAAGTTTCTGCAAAATTGTCAAGTTGTGTAAAGTCTTTACAACTGCAGCTACTCAGCTGATTTAGTTTTACATAAGACTGTATGACTCTGACGCCTCCATGGGTCAGATAAACAATGGGCATGGTCTTCAGGGACTACCCTCTCATAAGAATCATAAGCAGTGTGTAACAGTTGGAGACTGTAAAGGGCAGCAACTGGTATATGGCCACACGTTGAGACATGGTGGGAACAGCACAGAGCCAGTGTGGGAGCCGAGGTCACAGGGGGGTCAACGTGACGGCACTATGATCTCCTCCATTTTGAGTCAGTGAGAGATGTTGCTGAACCAGGAACCAGTAGGTGTACAGCAGAAAAACCTAAATCTGAGAGATGGTTTGGATTATAATTGTGATTCCCTGTTACTACCAGTGCAATTTTCTTGTATCAGGAGATTTGTTGAGATGAGTGTCTAAAATAAGTGGATATGTATTGAAAACATGAAATAATCTGGACCATGTGCCAGGATTCTTGGTTTGTTTCAGGGAAATAAGAATTTAGGAAGTAAAAAATGGCTAAATGTAAAGAGCAGTGTTGGTATGTTCACTATCTAATGATCCACAGAGAAAACGCTACATGTACAGTATGATTCTACCAGCCTGACCACAAGGTGACACTGTACACCCAAAACACTGGATATTTAAAATACTCACCAAATGCATCTTCCTGAGCAGGAAGCAACCACTGAGATGAGAAGATGATGCAACAGTAGTCAGTCTCCATCTGAGTAAATTGTAATCACCTTCATTCATTCAGGAAAGTTAAGCAAACTGTATTCTTATCTAGATACGGCCCACTTACACTTATACCGATAAGGTAAGAGTAACGTCAAGTGGAGAAGTTGGGGGTAAGGTCAAGCCTGAGATGGGAATGCAACATTTCAACACAGGAAGGGGAAGCTCTTTCATTTCCTCCAGCTAAATTTAACCCATTTTCTGACCTTCATTGCTCCTGATCTATTAAAATTCAACACATGTTCCCAGCACATTCAGAAGGAGCAGTATTTAATTTAGATTTGCTGAGTTCCTCAAAAAACATAAAGAGTAAAGAAATAAAGGTCCTTACATAAACACAGGTGAGTAATATGTTGCAAATGAATGATATTTTTACATAAATGTCTCCTGCATATTTATTTAACATAGTCACATCATATAGCCTATGCAAGTTTGTCAGTAGATTATCAAAGGCTTGACCTGTTGATATCATCCTCCAAATGACATACAGGTCACCACTATGGCAGCATTTTCATATGTACACAGAAACACAAGTCAGACATGTTAAATACTTGTTGTAGTTGTTGTTTTTTTCCAAGCAATTGATGACTAATTTATTGCCAGCAATCTGAACCCAGATATGTTGAGAATTTAGAGCATTTAGAAACTGCCAGATGCTAAGTTGCATATGCTGGGCAATTAATAATTAGCATTAATTAGCATAATCACATAATATTTGAGCACCTGCTTGGCTGATATGGACAATATTGGAGTGGTTTGGGGGGTTATTGAAGATGCTTAATCCATGGCCATTTAAACCACAAGTGGCCATATTTCAAAAACCATTGGGCCAATTATGATGAAGTTTCAGATTGGACAGATACCTTATGTGTTTGAAATAACTGAAATGACTAAAATAACTAAATAATAACTAAGCTGGGTGCAACATGTACTATCATAGCCTTTGCAGAAGCAGTAGCTGGTACAGGTTAGCCCTGCAGCTGCTTTTGCTTTCCTTCTTGTCCCATACAAACTTGGTGATGTCCACAGCTGATGGATCAGGGAGGTCTGCTGCTTTCCAAAGCAGCACCTGAAGATGGGCATGCCATACATGGCACATGAGGCAGTGTCTTCAGCACTGGTGGTTTTCGCACTTTTGGGAGATATAATTTCTGATGACATTTCGGAGATGTCAGATTCCTCTGGTTTTATGGCCTTGAGCGTGTTGGTGCATCGCAGCTCATCTACCAGGCGGTGCGCCCATCGTCAGGCACTGTGGCTGACCTGGTATTGCCACATCACCTAAACATTTGTCATCTTTGATTGGTATGAGCAAGTTTCTGCCAAAGACCATGAGAGGCAGAGTAGACCTGGGGAGAGTTCAACAGAGTACCAGCTCTCACTGACAACCCCTCTAACTCGGCACAACAGAGTGCTGAAGAACAAGACAAACAAGTGGAGGCTGGACGAGCGCCTGTGCACACACAGCATAGGAGATCACATTGAGATGGTCAACAGAGCAGACTGTATTGTCACACCTGACAAGGCTGACGTCTCTCTCATCTCAAACAAGTCTGATGCAGCCAGGCACGGAGCAACAACTGCCCACATTCTCAGAGATGACAATGATGATTTTGTGCCTCGGGTCTGTTGGTGCAGTAAGGTGGTATCGCATGTCACCTGCAGATGGAGAGCTGGGATGGCACTTCTCTCTAAATCAGTTCAACAGTAGAGAATCTGGGTGAGCAGTGTTGCTCCATCTTGACTACGTACGCTCTCTCTGGGTGTGACACCACCTCCTATCCCACCAGGAAGGTATGGAGCAAGTGATTTGCAGACCACAGAAGCAGTGAGGAGTTTTCTTCCTAGCTCTGCACAACCGGAGGTGCTGCTTTGGAAAGCAGCAGACCGCCCAGACCCACCAGCTGTGGACATCAACAAGTTTGGATGGAACAAGATGGAGGGAGAGGAAGTCATAATGCCTGTCCTTGATGTAAGCCCCGTTGCTCCTCTTGTCCTGTTGGATATCATCAGCTGTATCTGCAAAGTGGGGTTAAAGTCATGTACGGCAAAGTGCAGCTTTACCGTACACAATGTTGCAACCTGCTCACAGACTCACAGCAAGAAGGGCAAGATGACAATAACGTAAAGTCTGGAAGATGGAGATAGAGCAGACAGTGAGGATGAGGATATGGTTTACAACAGTGCAGAATAGTAGAAGTGTAAGGAGAGCTTACTTGATGCGAGTTTTCCATTTGCGTGTTGTATAACTAGTGCACATACAGTTTCCTGCTCTGTTAATTCTGGGAAGTCCACTTATATTTTAAATCCTGTTCCAGAGTCCACTTGTTATACTGTAACTGTTAAACATTTATTTTTACTACTTGTATTATTCTCCCTTCTTTCTCTTTTTTGAGGAAATTATTTAGCCATAGTCTTTTCATTCTAGTCTGGTGTGACACTTGTCCTTGTTACCTTCAATACCTAACTGAGTCACCTCAAAGTGTAATGCTCTGTGAAATAAAATGTAGATGTTCTGCATTGTTTGGATAATTCTATTCATAAATATCCTACAATCAATAACTGAGTTGAAATTATTTAAATTATTTCAGATACATAAGTTCCAATCCAATTGATTCACCATCCTCTAAAACATCTAAATTGACCTTCATCTAAATCGGCCCAACAGGAGCTGAAATATGGCCACTTGTGGTTTAAATAATGGTTTTGAATTTAGAAAATCTCAAATGGATTCAGCAGCTTCAATAACCCCCCAAACCACTCCCGTATTGTCCAAATCAGCCAAGCAGTTGCTGAAATATTACTTATATAGGTGATTATGCTAATAATCGTCCAACATAGCATTGGCAGTTTGTAAATACTGGGGACATTTCTAACATAAAACCTTATAAACTAGAGCTCTATAAGCTGGCAAATCGATTATATTGGATACCTGCACCTTAACAGGACCTCCATATTCAGTCCCGTGAATCTGAATCAGATTCAAACAATGCAGAGTGAATCCAGTCCTAATTATCCTATGGGTCTCTCTCATTCAACAGCTAATGTACCAGTCCACCACCTGCCTGAAGGCCTTGTAAATCACTGGGTTGAATGTGCAGACCAGCCCGCCACCACGCCACTGCTGGGCCCTCTCCCTGTTCAGATCCCCCAGGCAGGTCACCTGGTCCTCATAGGCCAGTGACACGCACCACTTTGAATGGTCGTTGTGGGACTGGAACAGGACTGAACCGGGAAGCCGTATCCTCTTGATGTTCATGGCGTGTTTGGGCAGGGAGCAGTTGGAGGGCAGCTCGTGAGCATGTCTCTGCCAGGACTCCACCAGCAGGTCGGCATCCAGAGCCTGAGCCACCCAGCCCGTGTAGATGTCTGAATGAATGCCAGTGATGGGCTTAGTTCAGTTGGATTATGATGAACAATACAATGTCTTTTTCATATTCTAAATGAGCTCTATAATGTGAATAATGTGAAATATCACTTTAATGCTCCCAGCATTAGCTCATAGATCAAATTCACACTGCACTTTGTCCCAAAACTATCTGGTCCTGAAAAACTGGCTCACACACTCACACAATGTGCAAAAACTAATCGCTTTTGATCTATTTAATCTTGTTTATCGAAGTCTTTTGACAGACATAAAGCATTGTGAATGCATGTGTTTACGATGAACTGATGTTATCCCTTAAGTTGACGACCTGTTTGTTGTATACTTTGTTGATATATACTGTAATTTCTTGGTTCTTCTGTTTTATTTTTTTTGCAATTGTAAAGGGGGACTTGTTCTCATTGGCCTTACCTGTTTAAATAAGGGTTATTAATAAATTATTAGTTTTTAAAAAAGGCTCATAATCTTGACATATTTTTTTTCTTTTAAAATTTCAGATAAAACAGCTGCCTCTAAAGATCCTACGAGTTAAAAAAAATCAGGGAAGGAAAACAGTGACTATTCACAGCTGTCCACATTAAGGCTATAAAATGCATCACAAGTAGGTCTTTGCTTCGTTGTAGGGGGTCACTAGTGGTGTAATGTAATGAAGTAATAATACTTTGTTATAGTACTTATGTATATTTGGGAGGAGCTGTACTTTACTGGAGTTTTTCTACCTCTATCAACATTTACTTTCTCTCCACAACTTTTCATAAATAAAATATGTACTCTCAAAGCCGTAGTTAAGTTTCGATTTCTGCTTGAGTCCAGGCAGGTTGCATCATGCTACATGTTACATGCTACTTGCGACTACAAGAGAAGGAAAATCTGGTATTGCTCCTTAAATCCTTTAAGTTGTGGAGACTTTGTTTTTCTATAAGTGTAATGTAGCCTCTATTTTTAAGGTGGTGTACATATTAAGAGAAATAAACTTCATAAATCTCAAAATTCTGCATTTACTTGTACTATTACTTTCAATACTTAAGTACATTTAATATCAGATAATTACTTTTGATAATTATATCCAAAAAAAATCAGACACATTAAGATTTTTACTCAAGCAATATTCTAATAGGTGACTTAATAATAGTAATTTTCTTGTTAGATATCAGTTCTTTTACTCAAGTGTGGCTTTCAGGTACTTCATCCACCACTAAGGGTTACAAGTCAAAAATGGTGGGAGCAGTAACCAGTGTTTAGTACTCTTGGAGGCCTTGGGTGTGGCGTGTTCATGAGCTGATAGTGTGTCTGCACCTGATAATGACTGAATGTGGCAGACACGTGAAATGTGCAAGCAACACAGTAGCAGATAGAAGTTTTTGCTTAACTGTTGTGTAAAAAGTTTACAACCGCAATTTTTCTGTGAGATTTTCTGTGTTATGTTAAAGTCCCAGCAAAGGAGCAACTAAATGTCTAAAGAGTAAAATATAAATGAATACATGAAGAATACCTTACCGTCCACAAAACGTTCAGATTTGACAAAGCTGACAAATTTCTCCCCTTGCATTGAGAAAAGCTGCTGCACTCTCTTATCTGAGGCCAGCGGTGGTTTGGAGCCCTCACATAACTGAGCCAACTGCGGCACGTCGGCCAAGAATGCAGCAGGTACGGAGCAGTTATAGAAACGTGGGTAAAGGTACAACAGCTGCTTCGCTGGAGAGAGAGGAGAGTGTATCACAAAGAAGAGAGAAATAAAGAGATGCTGTAGAAAACTAAAGGGTGCACTATTGGATGCTTCTATATAAATATTTCACAGGATGATATTCCTGAAAAATAAAAATAAAATTAGAGCTGATTAAAAAAAAAAGTACATTTTACCTGACAGGGTTGAACTGAACTATTGCTGTATTATATCTGTATACAATATCAAACCAGTAGCAAAAATAAATATTGGTTATTATTGTATAGTGCTATGAAAAAGTATTTGTTTTTCCTGATTTTTTATATTTTTGCATATTTGTCACACTTAAATGTTTCAGATCATCAACCTAATTTTAATATTAGACAAAGATAACCTGAGTAAATAGAAAATTCTTTAGACAGCAGTTTTAAAGTGATGATTATTAAGGGAAAAAAGCTATTCAAACCTACCAGGCCCTATGTGTAAAAGTAATTGCCCCCTTGTTAAATCATGAATTAACTGTGATTAACCACATTTTTTTGGAAAGCTGACATCAGTTTCACTAGCCACATCCAGTCCGGTTTCCTGCCAGACCTGCTGAATCAAGACATCACTTACATATAACCGGTCTGACAAAGTGAAGGAGGCTAAAAGATCGTAAAAAGCAACACATCACGCTGCGATCTAAAGAAATTCAAGAGCAGATGAAGCAGATGAAAAAGTCATTGACATCTATCAATCTAGAAAAGGTTACAAAGCCATTTCTAAGGGTTTGGGACTCCAGCGAATCATGGTGAGAGCCATTATCCACAAATGGAGAAAACTTGGAACGGTGAACCTTCTCAGGAGTGGCCGGCCGACCAAAATTACTCCAAGATCTGAAACACCCCAGCAAGTCCACCTCTGAATGGCTTAAAAAAACAAAATGAAGGTTTTGGTGTGGCCTAGTGAAAGTCCAGACTTCAATCCAATTGAGATGCTGTGACATGACCTTAAACAGGCCGTTCATGCTCAAAAACCCTCCAGTGTGGCTGAACTAAAACAAATGTGTAAAGAAGAGTGGCCCAAAATTCCTCCACAACGATGTAAAAGACTCATTGCTAGTTATTGCGAATGCTTACTTTTTCACACAGGGCCAGATAGGTTTGAATGTTTTTTCCCTTAATAAATGAAGTCATCTTTAAAACATCAAATATCAAATATGTAAAAATATAAGAAATCAGGAAAAACAAATACTTTTTCACAGCACTGTGTCCTGTCCTCAACACAGCTACAAAAACTTCTCTCTTCCCATATTTACTTCAGCGTTAATTCAAGTGTTTTCTTGTTTATTCAAAAGTTTTTTTGTATTTTAAATTTTCTCTTACTAATACAGAGTTATGGTGGGCCCACTTAAAGGAACCCTCAGGGTTCAGTCTAGTTGATAAAGTCTATTTCATTAAGATTGATTTTCTGAGCTTTCGCACTATAATTTGAGGCATCAACCAGGTGAGTTGTGCCTATATTCATGAAACAAAACAAAGAGACTCTGTAGTCCTAACCAGGAAGGCAAACTTATTACTCCTTTCAACCTTGACAAAAGCAGCTCAGACCAGATCCACTCCTCCGTTCTCACCCTCCACAATAAAGAACCTAGACACATAATATTCGCAGGCAAGTACTTCGCATTTTCATTTTCTTTATTTGTCACACCCCTGGTGTTACACCCCTTGAGGTAATGAAAACACAACTATTTGTGTTTCAGATATTGTACGCTCAAGAAAAGATACTTATTAATATAATATTCTATTTCTACCAATAGAGCTGTCAATAGAGCTGCTAGCCATTAAAATATCTCTTAAGCTGGTAAAACTTGAAGCTAGTGACTCATGTCACATACACAGAAAAACACACATCCGGTGTATACTGATGGGTGGGTTGGATGGCTGCCAGATCAAAGAAATATGTGGCAGAATTATTGCTGTTATGTTGTAACAGCTATAAAAAGCCTAACGGGAGCTATCTGGTGTGTGGATCTATCTGGTTTAATTCTACATACACAGAGTATCATATTGCAAAACAAATGACAACACTGTGAACAACATTTATCAACGGCATTGCTCACAACGCTACCATATTTCTTATTGCAAACCTCCACCGGGCATGTTTTATGGCAATTAATATGAATAATGATTTGTGACTGATATAGTTATTCCACAAAAGAAGTTTAATTACCTTGTTAAAAAATCCCAACGCTACATTTACTCCTTCTCCCTCATTACAAAAATCTATGATGCAAATATTTTCTTTTCAAAAGTTTAATTGCTGGATACAATATATCTCCTACTTTATAGTATATTTTCAGTGCTGGAGGTTTCTGCATTTGTCTAAGCTGTATATATATATATATATATATATATATATATATATATATATATGTTCCAGAGCTTATTATATAAGAGTAGACCCTCAAAACATCACTGGACTTTGCAGGTTTGTGTGCTTTTGGAGGTGATCTGTGTGTATTGATGACACTGATAAAATTCAAGTTTACTGTATTCAGCAAATTTCGTAAGTTTGGGATGTGTTCAGAGCTGGAGTAAGTCAGAGCCTATTGCTTCATGAGCGTTCACTCACCGATCTGGAGGAACTGATCATAGTGGTAGGTCACGCAGAGAGCAGTCTGGCCGTTGACTTTGCCAGAGGAGGGGTAAAGGTAGCCTCTCTCAGGGAACGAGGGGAAATGGGGAATGCTGTGTGAAAGCCAGAAACCTTGAGAGCGGTCAAAGAGCAGTACCCCTGCAGGATGCACACAAACAACCCTGAAGGCAATCACAACACCTCACACGTACATGTAAACCAGCAGCAAACATCTCCATCAAGGTCATATCTTGGTGGTCATTAATCCAGAGTCAACAGCAGTTATCAGACGGGTGCTCTTTGCCCGTTTCCTCCCCAGACACCAAAAAATATATTGATCTGTTCTTTTTTTGCTTGCATTGCAAAGCTCAAACAGCATCCTGGAAATACATCTGTCATTAGCTATCATACACAGGTCCCACAGGTGTAGTGTTATCTTGTCATACAGTCACAGTTCATCCTACTGAAATCAATGCAAAATCAAATGAAAGTTAATGAAAACATAGCTGAATTTTCATAATGTACTGTACCTTTAGTGTGTCCGTATCCTTGGACGTAATCCAGGATTGGTGGTCCATCATTGTAGAGTGCATACACTGAACTGTTAGACTGAGGGAAATACTTGGTTTATGCATACAGCATGTGGAGAAATACACTTTTGGGGATGTGGTTTTTCAGTTATTTTGCAAGACAGCCCCTGTTGATTTCTTAAAGGAATAGTTTGATACTTTGGGAAACTTTCATGTCGAGCATTAGATGAGAAGATCAAAGTCTTGTATCTGTCTGGTAAATATCAGACGGTTAACACAGTAAATATGCAACTGGTTGCATAAAGACTAGAAACAGCTAGTCTGTCTCCGACCAATGACAATTTCCCGTTACCAGTCTCCACTGGTTGCCTGGCAAACTCACTTCAGGAAGTTACTGGTCCTGGGTAAGAAATAGTTTGTCACATAACCCCCAGCAAAAGCACAAGCTGTCATTTGGCTGTTATGCAGGTAAAAAGTACAGTGTGTAGGATTTGGTGATATGCGGTGGTGTGGTTGCAGGTTGCGACCAGCTGAGTACCTCTCCAACTCTCCTCCCTTTCAAAGACCGCAGTAAAGTCAGCCGCTGATTGCAAAACCGTGGTAATGCTGTTCGCCTCGCTCAGAGGCCATCCCTCCTATGATAACATTGACAGAGGAAGCCAGACAGCAGCTGGCAGTACCACAGTTTTACACTTTGCCGCTCACGTTACCACAGTTTCACAAGCATGTCGGAGAACTATGGTGACCTTCAGGTAACATAAAAATGTGAGTTTCTCTCAAGAGCCAGTGTTTGGCTTGTCAGGTCTGGGCCACCGTAGAAACATGGAGGAGCAACATAGCGGACTCTGTGAGGAGGACCCACTCTGTATGTAGATATGAAATGCTCGTTCTATGCTAATAAAAACACATTATTTCTTAGTTTCAGGTGATTATACACCACTGAAAACATAATTAATATATAGAATATTATATTCCATTTATTCTAATAGAGCCCACGAAATGTTACACACTGTCCCTTTAAACAAAAGATAAACTCTGGTAGGTAGATTTTGGTATCTTTGAACAGAGCCAGGTTAGCTATTTCCTGTCTTTATGCTAAGCTAAGCGAACCAGAGCTGACTGTGCTATAGCTTCATATTTACCGTACAGACATGAGAGGAGGCAATCAATCTCCTCATCTAACTCTCGGCAAGAAAGTGAATATGCATTTTTCTTAAACTGTCTAAATAATGCTTTAAGGTGTCATTTTTCTTTTCAGTTTATTCTGTTCATTTTGCCTTGATCTCTAAACACTATAATGTGCAGTTACATGCAACACAAACACAACAGCATGAGGAAGGACTGTGCTCTGGCTGGGGAAGTTTGTTTAATGTCCAGCTTTAACTCAGTTCCCCAAAGGAAATGAAGGAGTGTCCCCTCAGCACGCTCATCAGCTCTGTTAAGTCTGATTACGGCCAAAAGGATCTCTGTTTTCTATAATGTATAAAAGCCACTTGAAGAACATAATCTCACCTTGTAGGCTCTCCCCATGTAAAGCTGGTTCAGTGTGTTCCCTATGGCTCCTTGACTGGTGTTAACCATGAATTTACTCATCTGCCAGCTCCGTACTGAGGAGTCCAGGTACATGTAGTCCACCCCACTGCCGACCTCGCCAATCTTATCCTGGGGCAGTTTGTAGATGATAAACCTGCAGTGGAAGGAGAGAAAAATATACTTTTACTTTAGTATTGAGAAAAGAGGACACAATTTAAAATAATTTAATAAATTTGATATTGATTTCATGCCCAAATATATTATATCATAGTACCAACAATATCTGCTTACCCTCCAAAAGAACGTAAATTTCAAGCATCATACTAAAAACTCATAGCGACTCACCAATCAACAGGCTCGCCAGCTTCATTTTTACAAGAAATCTCAGCACTACACACGGTGCAACACAAATATATGATAATAATCTGGAAGCATAAACAGAAGTGTATGGCCATCTTGAACGACTCCTGCAGGTGAAGTAAACAAAAAAAGGGAATTTGAAATCTTTTGTTGAGTCGTACACTTCATGATTGAGTAACTTTGAAAGTGAAGACAGCAGCTGCCTGTAGATGCAAAACAGGAAGTCATATGTTCTGGTCACATGACGGGGGAATATTAAAGGGAAAGTCAGAGTTTATAACAGCGATATCAAATTAATTATTTGGAGGCTTTTACTGGCTCTCAGTCTGTGTGAATACCTTGAGCCTAGATACAGTACCTCTACTTATCCAGTGATAGTTTTGGTCTTTTTCAGCACGTTCTTAACATTAAAAGTGTTCAATGATGAGAGCTTCTCAGTGCAACCACAGTTGTCTTTTATTAGTGATGGGTCACTGAGAACTGAACTGGAAACCATCTGGTCAAAACACTCTCACCTTGTAAGAGAGAAGTGAAATGAAACACTTTCATTTAACTTTGCTCTCTATTTATTTGTCAGTGGCATCGATTGAGGCTGAGATTTAACTCAATTAAATCAGTCAACAGTCAAACAATAAATCACTGACAAGGAAGAAATAAAGCATTAAAAACATGTAAAGATAAGATAAAATAAAATCCATTCCTGCTACAGTATGTCTTTTAATTTTTAAAAATTGTTCTCGGTTTTGAAAAACAGGGTAGACGTTGCTTCCTTTAATGCAGCCACAAAGTGAATCAGCATTGGGGCTG
Source organism: Pterois miles (assembly GCA_947000775.1). Classification (NCBI taxonomy): domain Eukaryota; kingdom Metazoa; phylum Chordata; class Actinopteri; order Perciformes; family Scorpaenidae; genus Pterois; species Pterois miles. The sequence continues at coordinate 8,755,366 of CAMQGK010000171.1, read as the reverse complement.
CATGTCCAGACCACATAGAATAAAATAATCTATAACTATATCTGTTTGTTTGTTTGTATATATTTATAATTTCTGTACAAACACATAGGTGAGAGTCACATCTGTAGAAACTTTATCAGCAGATGTTGTGTTTATTAGTCATCAGCTCAGTAAACCAAAAACGAGGCCTTTATAACGAACCACTGGGTTGCCTGGTTGTGAAAAATCTCAACAGATTGCTAGATCATCACGCCTCTAAAAGATTGAACATTTACCTCCAGGTAAAGGTCTGCTGGGCATCAAGATCTGAATCCTTTTATGAACTTGAAGGGCACGCAGAGAAAGTGAAAAACAATGCCTGTATCTACTCTGTGATTTCCATCCACTCCAAAGTTGAAGGGGTTCTTCCTTGACCCATGCTACACCCTTTCACCAAATTTCATGTAAATCGGTCCAGCAGTTTTTTTTGTAATCCTACTGACGTTCAGACAAACAAAGCAATGGCGTAACCTTCTTGGTGGAGGTAATAGCATATATTTACATTTATACCTGAAGACTTGATGACTCATTACAGGGTGACCTACCCATGATCCTTTCATAATGACTAACATTTCAAGTCATTCTCTTCCCAACTCGTCACATACTGACGCTTTTCAGACCCCTTGGCCTCACTTTACTGTCACAGTAAACACATGCTTAAATAACACAAATACTTTGGTTGAGGCAAAAACATCATGGTTTGGCTCAAAATTAGTAAGTTCATTTAATGAAAATACAAGTTAACGTTGACAGCGGTCCCCTGGATGAAAACATTGTGTTTGTTGGAGTGTGTGACGATTATTGAGAAGTTTGCTGGCCCCGACAACTGTGGAGATTTCTCACCCTCTGTCCAGAAGACCCTTTATGAAACGCAGGTTCTGGTCCTGGATAAAGTTCCTGAGGTAACTACACATTTCAAAGATTTATGCCAAACCTACAGGTAAAATCTGATGTAGTCATAGCAGTAATCAAGCTACATGCACAATAAGCTCATGCAGTAAAACTGTACTTTTAGATTGAAGAGGTAGAGGTGGTCATGCCCAACCAGCATTACTTCACCATAAACATGACAAGGCTGGCCCTCACCAATAAAGATAGGTGCTGTTATCACAACTAATCTTTCAAATTGTTTAGTCAACATAGTTTGGTTATTGATGTATATTTTCCCCTCGCACCCTTCAGGGAACATCACAGGGACAGTGCGCAGGAAACTGAAATCCAAGCTGTGAAGGCAAGACCACCATTTATTGCAAATCATTGATTCAGATATTCAAACTCCAGTGTTATGTTTCACATACACATTGGACATGGTCATTTCAGTACAGTTGTTCTTGTGATAATGCTGAAAGCACCACAGGTAGAAACATCAGAAGAACATATATTGTGCACATAAATATTTTCATGAGTGCCTCAAGCATGACAATGCAGGTACAGGTGCAGGAAAATAGAGGCTTGTTTCTGGGAAAACAACATGCTAAGAATATTTCATGGACTCAGCTACACAGTTTGGAGCATAACTACAATTACCACATCACGTTGTATGCCTCTCTTAGAACCAGTGACTGTGCACTTTTCATCCATGTCTGTCCACAGTGTCATCGCTATGTCATTTCACCTTATTAGACATTTGTGTGAGAGTGTTATAAGTAACATATGAATTCTTTAATTATGGCCAAACTGTGTTTTGTGAGATCATTGTGACACTTGATCACCAAAATCTAATCTGTTCATCCTTGAGTCCAAGTGGAAGTTTGTGTCATATGTGAAGAAATCCTCTCCAGGCGTTCCTGAGATATTGTAAAAATGGGACGAATGTGAGGTCACAGTGACCTTGACCTTTGACCACCAAAATCTAATCGCGTTTACAACAATATAACGTTCATATGGACAACTTGAAGACATAATGCCTCTGGCTATGACTGTCGCTAGAGGGGCAAAAAAGAGGCAAAAAAAAGCAAAAAAAAAAAAAAAGTACCAGAATCATTTTCAGGTACAACAGCATACGTCGTTTTCATTTGTATACTGTATATCATCTTATATACAAATCATTGTTTTAAACCAACCTGGGTTAATTCACTTTGCACACATGCACAAATCATACCTGCACAATATTCACCCTAAATTTCCTTGTTTTAAATAAATCTCTCTCTCTCTCTCTCTCTCTCTCTCTCTCTCTCACACACACACACACACACACACACACACACACACACACACACACACACACACACACACACACACACACAAATAAAACACATATCTCAGCTGGCATTGGGCGAAGGCGGGGTTCACCCTGGACAGGTCGACAGTCCATCACAGAGCACATAGAGACAGACAACCATTCACACTCACATTCACACCTACAGGCAAATTAGAGTCATCAGTTAACTTTAACTGCATGTCTGTGGACTGTGGGAGGAAGCCAGAGAACCCGGAGAAAACCTATGCTTACACGGCGAGAACGTGCAAACTCTACACACAAGAGCCCCAAGCTGGATTCGAACCTGTGACCCTCTTACTGTGAGGCGACGGTGTTAACCACCACCGTGCAGCCCCATTTTAAAACCAATAAAAGGCTAAATTATGATCAGACAATAGCCGGTGGATTCCATGATTGCATTTCGGTCAATGCGTTCTACCTCTTTTGCTCTCCACATAGACTGGTTACCTGCATTCAACAAAAGCCTGCTCAGAGGTGCTCGGTCAATATTACACTACCTACAAACGGAAACCAGAACGCATCTGATATCAAAATCTAGTCCTGTTGCCCACAGATTCTCCATTTGAATGCAGAATCTGTTTGGATTAATCATACCTCCAATGGACTGTTTGCACATTTATCTCCTGGTAAAGGTCTGCAGAGCATCTAGACCCAAATCCAACTAGAAGAGCACTCAGAGAGCGCAGACCTCTACCAAGGCCAGTTCATTAAGTGAAAAATAACACCTGCATCCACTCTGTGATTCGGATCTGCTCTAAAATGAAATGTAATGGGTTCTTCCTTGGCCCAAGCTGCACCTTTCCACCAAGTTTCATAGAAATCAATCCAATAGTTTTTTTCTGTGACACAGCTGACAAACAGACAAACAAGGCAGCAAACAAACAAAACAAACTTAACCTCCTTGGAGGAGATAATAACATATAAACATTCATAACTGCAGATGTGATGTATTATTAGAGGGTGATTTTCCCATGATCCTTTGTTAGTGACTTACATTTATAAAAGCAAACGTAGTGCTTATCACAAGGTGACAAACATATGAGTATACTATACACATATACTAATACTCACTCATAGTCATACTGAGAGAATGAGAATGACTGCAGACATGATGGCTTATAAGGTGACAATCTCACCTTTATTGCACACAAACAATATCAGGCAAAAGAGAGTCCTTAAAATAACAGAATGGGAACCTCCAAACTTCTTTCTATGTTTTTACTGTAAATGTTGAACACATATCAACAGCCAGCCAAACTTCATACAAAAGTCATGAAAGGAGCAACTGGCCGTTGGTTTACTTTCACCTAAATATGGCAGACAATCAAGCTTTGAAGAAAGACAATGCAAACTCATCACATGCCATCCATCCATTATCTGTAGCTGCTTATCCTCGCCAATCCCAGCTGACAATGGGCGAAGGTGGGGTACACCCTGAACGGGTCACCAGACGATGACAGGGCTGAGACAGACAACCATCCACACCCACATTCACACCTACGGGCAATTTAGAGTCAACAATTAACAATTAACCTTCATGTCTTTGGACTGTGGGAGGAAACCAGAGAACCCAGAGAAAACCCACGCTAACACAGGGAGAACGTACAAACTCCACACAGAAGGACTCCAAGTGGGATTAAATTTAATTTAATTTTAAATTTAATTAATAATGTTTACTAATTATTGAATATGATATTAGACGTTTATAAATACTATATTGTATAATAGCTAATAGGTTATGGTTACTTAACTATTTATTGATAGTTTATTGTTGCACACATTTTAACATTTTCTATACTATATCAAATATTTGATTTGTAAACCTTTAAGAAATCATTTGTAAAACATCTATAAACATGATAAATGATCAGAAAGTGTTTTTTTACTGATTTATCTAAGGAACATGCAGCATTTATCAAGTGTCATGTATGCATGTCTGTGCACGATGTCTCAGCTATTTAGTCTCCAGATGAAACCTGACTGACAGGAGCTACAAGAAAGTTTTCCACACAATAGAGAGGAAAGTTCATTAGGTGTGTCAGAATACAACACAATAAAAAGATCTGTATTTATTTATGTTATTTCCTTTGGATTCTCTCTGTGATCCTATATGCACATGAAACAGATCAAGAGTGTGTATGTTTGTGTGCACATTTGCATGCCCCAAAGGGTAACTACACGTAGAGGTGTAACAGGTAGAATGGGTTGAAGCACCACCCTCTCTACAAAATCCTCCTCACAGACAGACAGCAGGAAGAGGAAAGGAAGATACCATGGCAGCAGCTTCAGATGAGGTAAATATTCATCATTTTATTCATAACAAACAGTTATCTAAAAGACAGAACAAGTCATTTTTTGTTTTTTCCTTTTAGAGGACAACGTTAAACGATTCAGCACTGGAGTTTATCTCATTTTTGGGGTCAACAACCACGGGACCGAATGCGGTCCGCTGAACAAACCAGTGTTGATAAACTATCATCAAACGATGATGTTGTGAAGTAACCGTAAAATATTTCTGTCAATGCAGATTGAATTCAAATTTCCAATTCTTCACAGATCCTATAAATTAAATCTAACCACAAGGGCTGTCAAGTGATTTAAACATTAAATTACAATTAATAGCACATTTTTATCTGTTCAAAATGTACCTTGAAGGGAGTTTTGACAAGTATTTAATACTCTTATCAACATGGCAGTGGGCAAATATGCTGCTTTATGCATGTATACTGTATATGTACTATTGGAAATCAATTAACAACACAAAGCAATGACAAATATTGTCCAGAAACCCTCCCAGGTACTGCATTTAGCATAAAAATTATGCTTAAATAAAAATATAGCAAACTGCAGCCCAACATGCAACAACAGCTGTCAGTGTGTCAGTGTGCTGACTTGACTATGACTTGATCCAAACTACATGTGATTATCATAAAGTGGGCATGTCTGTAAAGGGGAGACTCGTGGGTACACGGAGAATCCATTTACATTCATATATCTTGAGGTCAGAGGTCAAGGGACCCCTTTGAAAATCTTCATGCTAGTTTTTCTTCTCAAAACTTCAGAGTTAGTTTGGAGAGGTATGTGACCTCCTGGAGAAGCTATTATGACACGGTTGGTACCAGTGGATTCATTAAGTTTTCTAGTTTCATATGAAGCCAGTACCTTCACACTAGCTTTAAAACACAGCCTTTCAATTGCATTAGTGCGTTAAAGAAGAAAGAAAGAAAGATATTCCTTTATTAGTCCCACAGTGGGGAAATTCAGTTTTACGCTCTGTTGTTCACACAGTACATATACATGTCAATGGAGAGATGTCAGAGTGAGGGGGCTGCTCCTGACAAGCGCCCAGAACAGTTGGGGGTTTGGTGCCTTGCTCAGGGGCACCTCGGCAGTGCCCAAGAGGTAAACTGGCACCTCTCCAGCAACCAGTTGGTCTTGGTCCATGGGGGACTTGAACCGGGGACCTCCGTGTCCTAACCCAAGTCCCTACGGACTGAGCTACTGCCGCCCCAAAGCAAAGACTTAACTTTGACAGCCCTATTAACATAATTGCGTATTTTCTTATACTATATATTTTCCTGCTCATTCATGCAAATATTTTATGAGATAAAAAGTATATTCCTATGTGTATTTGACCATCATCAAGCTTGCATGTTACTGATCTACAGAAAATGTAGTAGTTTTAGTTGAGTAGTTTTACTGTTACCTTACATAGATGAATGAAGGTTGGAATGTTGAAAATAATGAAGTTCAGCTAATCTTAATTTTAAAATTAATTTTGATTTATGTTGTTTAATCAGGGACCAATCCCACATTAAACAACATTTACCTGTAACACACGTACAGAAACTCGAACAGGTAATCATAGCAGATTAACAGATAAATCTCACGACACAGACTACAAACTGACCAGAGACCCCAGGTGAAACATCACCATGACACCTCCTCAGCCGATTACATACATTAAGGCAATTATTTTTTTGTATTACATGCTTTCTGAAGTTTCATGTCTAAATATACAAATGAAGCACCATCTTATTAAATATGTGCTCATTTGCATACATTTTCAGAACAGAAATATGAACATTGGATAAAGCCAGGTTCAAAATTCAGTTTCGTTTTGTTGATATATTAGAGTCAAAGTATTTTACTGAGGGGAGCCATAAAGAAAAAAATGTTTCCCATGTTTTAAGGGGTATAATATTTTATAGATCAGGCTATGAACAACCACTCTGTGGAAACCTTCAGAATAATATAGAGAGGAATGAAACTGGAGAGTAAGTGTCTGTAAGTGCTACTGAAGTGGAGATTTCTGGCTCAGAGTGAAAATAAACTAATTTTAAGAGAACAGCCTTTAAAGATATGGACTGTAAAATTCAATAAATGTTGCAAAAGAATATACAGGTGACTAAGTTAAAAAAAAAAAAACCTGATAACCATGAAACTTCTCCACTTGATCACTTACATTAAGACAACTATATTTTGTATTATGTTTTTTTGAAATGTGTTTAATTATGCATATTAGCCATTATTTAATGCAAACTTTTGCTGAATTTTGGAGGAATCCACAGATATAAATAGACAAAGGAGTAAAATAGTAGCGTCTGCCCTTAAAGGAAAGAAGAAAAACAGAATACAAAACAACACATACATCAAATGAAGTCAAGGCACGGTTTAAAACACCAGCAAGATATATAAATATGGAGCAAAACATCTGTTTACAGCCCTGGGAACAGCAGAACTGCAACAGTCAGTAACATCCTCATCTGTTTACGCAGAATGTGGAGTTTGTACGAACAGGTTACGGCAAGAACTCGGTGAAGGTGCTGGTCATCAGGAGAGAGGGCAGCCGCCACTACATCATCGAGCTGAAAGCTGACGTGGAGCTCACACTCAAATCACGCAAGGATTACCTAACTGGAGACAACTCGGACGTCATCCCCACCGACACCACCAAGAACACCGTCCACGCCCTGGCCAAGCTCAAGGGGGTAGGTCACCACCAGCCTCTAGACCGTACGCTACATTACACTCCTGCTCGGAGTGATCACATTACTGAATTGTATGAGAGGATGCAATCCTAATGACAGAAATACTAGGGCTGTCCTTGACTGAAGAAATTTTGTCAGTTAACGCACATATGGTTTTATTGACTAGTCGATTAATTGATTTAATCGACAGATCTGTAAAACAGTTTCTCCACAAAGATTCACACAAAAGCACCACTTTTGTCACTCAAAAGTTTTTTGGAAATAAATCATTCACCATGGAAAAAAAGCAGAAAAACAACCGATCGACTCCAGAGAGCTTAGTCAGCTAAGACCAAAACGACAGATTAGTTGACTAGTTGACTAAGAGGGGGCAGCGCTAAGGCAAACGGTAGGGTTGTTGTGGATTTTGAGTATTGTATACTATATCGCCATAAGCTTTACAGGCCAACCTTTCCTGAGCTCTCCGATAAAAAACATCTTAGCAGGGTAAACAACACTTTATATGTTGTAAGGACCATTTAGGACTAGGGATGCTAATTTTGAAACATTTTCTTAACCGATAACTGACCCTCGTTAACCGCTTACCCATAAGATTTGTGCCTCGCATGAAGCAATGCACCAGCTGCAGTATATGACAGACAACTGAGTCAACAGTTCACCATCAAGAGTGTTACTGTAGCAGCCACGGTGCTGCGTTCACTGTCCCCAGTTCACCGTCTGTCAGCGTTTGCAGCCATGGTGCTACATGCAGTGTTGCAAATATGCAGCCACTTTCCCAGTAAAAGTCCACAACACATTTAGTTCAGTTTAGCAGGTTGTCAGCTGTGTCTGAACGGCTGCCCGGTTTAGTAATAGTGATTGTCTGACAAACAGGGCGTGTTTGTGCTTCGTTAGCAGCTGCTAGCAGCTTGCATTGCCAGTGGCATTATGCTCGCTGTAGCATAACTTCAGCAAGTTTCCAACAGACCGTTTGTGTGGGTTTGTTGGTGACGTTATAGCTGTGAACGTAGCTGTAGCAGACAGTGTGTGTACAGACAAACTTTTCTCCTTAAAGTGACGAGTCGCTCCTCTGCGGTTTTCTCAGCTATTTAATTAATTGTTAATATTAATATTAACTGTTTAACTGAGAGCGTTAATCTGTTAAAATGCTTGATGTTGCTTAAACTGTTAATTATTAACATCCCTATTACATTATTATTATTAAGCCATTACAATAGACAGGAAACTAGTGTAGGGAGGCCACAACTGGAGTTATACGGTTAAACATTAACAGTGTTTTGAAAAGGCTGATGAGAGAGTCATGCAAAGTTGAACATTCAAAATTCTTGTTTCATTTTGTTGACTTATTAGAATCAAAGATTTCTATAAAGGGATAATTGGATATCTCTTTTTATCAGTCCATAAACCATAAAATAATGTCAACAGCTCTTAAAAAATCCATTTTCTCCATGTTTTTAGGGATAAAATGCTCTATAAATCAGGCTATGAATGATATATGAATACACCCCTCTGTAGAAACCTCCAGAATATAGGTAGGTATGAAACTGAAAACTGTTTGGTGTATGTAAGCACTACTGAAGTAGAGATTTCCAGCTCAGAGATTGAGAATAAATAATTTGGAGGAAACAGCCTTTAAAGATATGGATGGTAAAATCCACTACAGGGTAACAGGGGTAAGAAATGTTAACTAATCGATTTCACCATGAAACTTCCCCAGTTGATTATTTACATTGACAGGTGTTTTTTGATATCACAGGTTTTTGAAATTTGAGGCTGAAATGCACAAATGAGGCATTATCTAATGCTAACTTTTGGAGAAGTTTGGAGAGACCTACAGACACAAATAGACAAACTGCAGAAAAATAAACACCTAAATGTGTATTTTTTGTTTGCTTTCCACCAACCTGAAAGGAGACGCAAGCAAAACAGCCCAAACTCTTAAAACTAACCAGTGCATGAAATACAATGATTAACTTTAAAGGGATTGTCCTTTGTTCAACTGGGAGACTCCTACTGTGGTCATACTTTTACCTCACTATACTGACACAAGTGACCACCTTTAACCTGCAGCTCAAACACACACTGATCAAATAAAATCAAAGGTTTTTATGCTCTACTCATCTGTTCAGGTAAAGACCATCGAGCAGTTTTCCCTGGATATCTGTCATCATTTCCTGACCACTTACAAACATGTGCTGAGCGTCAAAGTTCACATGGAAGAGGCTCCATGGAGAAGGTTGGAGAAGGTAAAACATGGGAGTTTGCCTTTTTGATTGATATTTTACTAGTGACAATGGGAAAAGCAACCATGGACATTACAGTACACGTTAAATTCAAACATAATTTTTCACCCAGCTTGTCATTGTTTTCCCAGAATGGGGTAGAGCATGTTCATGCATTTATCTACAGCCCAGAAGCTTATCGCTTCTGTGACGTTGAACAGAATCTCAATGGTAAGCACAACCTAACACACACTCAATGTAGTTGAAAATGTATGTTTTTACTTTTGAGGTGTTAAAATCTCCTGGGAAGGAGTGCTATGTCATATATATGTCATGCAGATATGTTATCTATACAATAGCTGTCTCAGTAGTTAGCATACATATGAAAACTGATGTGCAGTAATGGATACTATGGTTTCATCTGTGTTCAAATTTAAAGGAGAACACCACCTAAATTAAGAGATTCTAAAATGTTGTTTTAATGGCCTCGGAAAAAAATTCTCCACTGTGGGACTAATAAAGGAATATCTTATCTTATCTTATCTTAAAGTCAAGTCAATCAATATTTGCGAACATGAGCATAGACAATGAATTGGGGGATGATTTTATGGACCTACAGAATGTTTATTGTCTTTTTAACACCCAAATGAGCTTTATTCCTTTACAACAGAATAAAGCTCATTTGGTATAAAAATGTGTTTGCAGCAGTGGTGGAAGAAATACTCAGAGTACTCATTTACTTAAGTAAAAAAAGCATTACCACAGTGTAGAAATACACATAAATAAATAAATCTCAGAGTAGAGCCGTTGCTCCTCTGTGTCAAAAGGGGCCAGCTGAGCTGGTTTGGGTATCTGAACTCGATGCCTTCTGGACAAGGCCTTGGGAGCTTTTCCAGGCATGGCCAACTGGTAAAAGGCCTTGAGATGGACCCAGAACACGCTGGAGAGATTATATTTATACATCATTTTGCCTGGAACACCTCAGGATCCCCCAGGAAGAGCTGGAAAACGTTGCTGGGGAGAGGGAGTTCCCTGCTAAGCCTGCTGGCCCTGCAACCGGCCCTGGATAAGAGGAAGAAAATGGATGGATAAATCAACAAAAAAAAAAACATATTTTAAAAAAACTAAAACGTAAAAGTGCTCATCATTCAGAATAGCCTATTTCAGAATAATGTATTGGATTATAATCTATAATTTGATAGATGAATGCACATATGATTTTAATGTTGGAGCTGGTAAAGGTATATTTTAATCTACAATAATATTATCAATAATTATCCATCCATCCATCTGCAACCGCTTATCCCGTTAGTGGTCGCAGGGGGCTGAAGCTGATCCAGGCTGGAGCTGGGCGAAGGTGGGGTACACCCTGGACAAGACACCAGTCCATCGCGGGGCAATAATAATAATCACATATTATTTGTCGATAATATTTTGTATTCATAATTTGAATCTGAATGAACATGGATTGTAATGTGAAATGTAACAGTACAATATTTCCGTCGTAAATGGAGTGAAGCAGAAGCATAAAGTAACATAAAATGGAAATACTCAAAGTACAAGCACCTGGAAAAATGTACTTAGTTACTTTACGCCACTGGTTCTCAGTTGTAAAACAGAAAATGCTCCCATATACTCAGAACATTCCCCTGGTTGTCATCTACAGTATCTCTACCCATTCATTGTCTATGTAGCAGCTTAACACTTTATACCATATGACATTACAAGCTTAAGTTTTAACACTCTAGTTTTTGGAATCTTTTGAAAAGTTGCTCATGTTTACTAATATTTTTTGACTTTCTTAGACCATAGAAACAAAATGTATAAATATTGAAAATGGATGAAGTTCCCCTTTAACTCGAGGCTTGCTGATTAAATCCTCTGAGGTATAAATACTACAGTATTAACTGAGGGATCTTACTGTTACTAAGCCCTTGACAGCCGTGTGATGGAGTACATTTTGTATTTTAGAGAGAGCAGTGTGACGCCTGTTGTCACGTCTGTTCCAGTTGACTGTCAAAATGTTCCCTGATGTTCCTGATTACTGTGTACTCACCGACTCTTTGCTCCAGGCATTCCAGTGGTTCACAGCGGGGTGAAGAACATGAAGATACTGAAAACCACCAAGTCTGGTTTTGAGGGTTTCCTCAAAGACCGCTTTACTACTCTGCAAGAGACCAAGGACAGGTGTTTCTGCACGTCCGTCTACTCTAGGTGGTGCTACAACAAGGCTCAGGATGTCGACTTTGATGCTGCATGGTAATTACCTGAACGCTGCATTCACTAAACATCTTAGTTGTAGGTATCCACAATGGCAGCTTTATCTACCAAAGAGGAGGACAAATGTTATGAGTGCCAAACACAAAAATCACTCCCGTTTTGAAAGAATGAGACAAAAATCTTGAAACATCTGATGTAATGATCATCACATCACCGTTCTCACAGGAAGTGTGTGAAGGAGACAATTATTGAGAAGTTTGCTGGCCCCTACGACTGTGGAGAGTTCTCACCCTCTGTGCAGAAGACCCTTTATGAAACACAGGTTCTGGTCCTGGATAGAGTTCCTGAGGTAACTATACATTTCAAACAAGATTTAAACCAAACCTACAGGTAAAATCTGCTGTGGTTATAGCAATTATCAAGCCACATGCACAATAAGCTCATTCAGAAAAACTCTACTGTGTCTTTCAGATTGAAGAAATAGAGATGGTCATGCCCAACCAACATTACTTCACCATAGACATGACAAAACTGGGACTCACCAACAAAGATGAAGCAAGTTCTGTTGTTACAACTAATCTTTCAAGTTGTTTAGTCAACATATGGTAGTTTGGTTACTGATGTGTATTTTTCCCCTCACAGGTTCTTCTTGCCTTGGATAACCCTTCAGGGAACATCACAGGGACAGTGCGCAGGAAACAGAAATCCAAACTGTGAAGGCTTCAACTAGAGCTGGGCGATATGGTCAAAATCTTCTATCACAATATATCATTGCATATTTCAATAACAATACTGTATCATGATATAGCATGTTTTCTGGTAGTTCAATCAATAACTAGTCTATATGATTGCTGAAATTAATTGCAAAGCATTGCTGAAAATGCAGAAAGGTGAAATGACTTGCCTAAAAATGTTAAAGCTCAAGTCCATTACACTGCATTGATGAAAAACTTTGAAGTTGCAATGTACAGCTGGCAGAGTTGGAAGCTTAGCTGCATTCCCTAAAGAAGCTATGAGCTGAAATAGGCAGCATTTGGGCAGAATCAACCTTTAAAACTACAAGTCGTTAGACATGAAGAAGAATTTGGGTGGAATCAACCATTAAAACTACAAGTCCCTAGACATGAAGCAGTATTTAAGTGAATCAACCTTTAATAGTGTAGAGAATCTAATCAGCCAGTCAGAAACACTTGTTTGTGTCTGAAAGTGTTGAGTCATGGTTGCAGTGACAGTGTTTCCCAGTCAGTAAACCAGAAAAACATCCACCGAACAAGTGCTGATAACAGAAAAAAACATAACAGATATAGCAACAGGAGTATTTCAAAGTGGAGCAAATTTAAGAGGATTTGAAGATTTTCTCCATTGGATTACATTGTGAAAAAGACATGAAAAAGTATAAATAGCTGAAACAAGAAAAGTCATAGCACTAATGTCGAGCTGAATATTTTGATAGTTGAACGGTCTCTGTAGCTGAAAGTATGCAGGAGTAGTTAAAGTCCAAGTAACGTACAGAATAAATAGCTGTTGATGAAGCTGCTGAAGTTGATTAAAGATTCTAAGAGCAATGCTGTGCTGTTGAACAGCATTCACACTAATAACAAGGTAAATCCTATTTCTGTATACTCCTGTGTGACCCGTGATACATGACAAATGGAAAGTACTGAGTATTTTCTTATTTTAAGAACTTTAGTGCCAAATGAACATAACCATTTTAAGTGAAATTACAGCTACAATATACAATAGACATTTTATATCCTTCTGATGATATAAATAGTCATATTGCACAGCTCTAATACCAACACATCCAGGAAATGCTGCTGCGAACTACAATCTGTACAAGCTACTTATAGAAATCTCAATCTAATATCACATAATTCTAATAAAGTTCTGAGAACAAAAAAATCACCTTTTGAATATTCTTTTGTCAGATTTACAATTCAAGATTTCACAAATATGAGTCGAGCTACTGGTCTAAGTACATAGGTGAGGGATAATGTACAGCAAACAGCCACATGTTGTGAAATAAATCCAGACAGGCATCGCCCTGAAGGGGTTTATTTCACAACAGTGACACGATGGCTGTACATTATCCTTATTACATGGCACTTATAAATATTTGACACAAAAATGGTCCATTAGAGTCAAACACCAGGGATGTGTCCATAGCAACGGTCTGCTACTGTATGAAGAAATAACAGACCGTAGAATGCTGTGACTGACCAATCATAGTTGAGTATTCAACAAAGCCATGTAATAAAATAAAATAAAATCAATAAAATTCATAAACTAATATTGTTCATTTGTGAGAAAAGAGCACCATTTATTGCAAATCTCAGATTCAGATATTCAAACTCCAGTGTTATGTTGCACATATACATTGGTCATACTCACTTCAATACAGTTGTCTTTGCGACAATGCTGAAAGCACCACAGGTAGAAACATAAGAAGAACATATACTGTACACATAAATATTTTCATATAAGAGCCTCGGGCCTAGATAATGCAGGTACAAGGACGAAGAGGCTTTCGGTTGGCTCCTGGTTTTTGGGAAAACAAAATGGTTCATTGTTACATGCTAAGGACGTTTCATGGACTCAGCTGCACAGTTTAGAGCAAAAAATGGATTGTAGGGCAAAACGGGATGCACCAGAATCATTTTCTGCATGTATCAAAGTGTTCAGGTACGACAACATACACCGTTTTTAACTATATATCATCTTATATACAAATACTCTTTTTAAACCAACATGGGTTAATTCACTTTGCACACACACACACACACACATACAAACACACACACACACACACACACACACACACACACACATCATACCTGTACAGTATTTGCCCCGAATTTCCTTCTTTTAAATAAAACACACAAAAAATAAAATACGTATCTCAAGCAGCAGAAATAAGAATGGCTGAAAGGGTAAACAGCTGATTGGGCTCCATGTGCAACCCATTTTTGGGGTCCACGCTTATAAAAACACACAGCATTCAAATCCTGTTAAGGTGCCACTGTGGCCAGAGAAGTCTTTGTGAAGTGGCAGCTAACCTGGGGTCTCCTGACACGATGATTGTCACTGAGGTGGGCGTTGGGCCGGCCTGCGGTGCTACGAGGTGTTGCTCTTCAGGTGTTGGGTTTGCAGTGGCTTCACGTGATACTCATAGATTTTCAGCGCGGGGCCGAGCTTTATCGACAGCCCTGTCAGGACATCGTTACGCGTCATCAGGAGCAGGGACTTGCCATCGATTTCCTGTCAAGTGGAGAGATTAACATTTGACTGACATCATAGTTTGTTTTCATCGCGTGGTGGGAATTTTGAGCAGGAAGAAAACTCCAACCTGATCCTGGAAAGCCGTGGCTTGCTCCTCGAACCCTGTTGCTTTGAAGTAATTGACGACGTCGGCGACCCCCCAGTTGGCAGGGTCCGGCAGCTGGCCGTTCTCCACTGGGCTGTGGGTCACAGTGAACACATTCAGACTCAACTGTAACCGGTGTTTAAAACATTCTTTCAAAGCTTTCAATAAACAATGTCTTACACTAATTGTAAATGATACCTTTTGGTGTCAGCAGAGCCATTTGCCTTGTCATCCATGCCGGCTGTGAAAAGAAAAAAGGAGAATAAATAAATACAATAATAATCATCACAACAAAACAGGCATTACGACATGTAGCAACTTCAACCCAACTAGACCTGCAACTATTTTGATAATCTATAAACTAGTTTGAGTATATTTTTTTTAAGGAAAAAAGGGCAAAATTACCTGATTTCAGCTTCTTAAATGTGAAGATTTCTGGTTTCTTTGAGTATCTCTGAGTACTGTACTTGTCTTTCACACTTGGTATATGGGAGAAGTTTCAGTTTGTTACAATCTACAACTTTACTGCTAGATATTGCCAGATCCTACACACTGCACCTTTAAAAAACATTCGGCGAACAGTTAAAACAATTAGGTGATTAACTGACACAAGATAAATAATAGATCATTATTAGTGATTTAAGTCGAACACTGTCTGGTTCTAGCTTCTCTGTGTTTATATCATTGAAAGTTTAATATCTTTATGTTCTGCGCAAAACACGTCACCTTGGTCATTTTTCAATGTTTGCGAATGTTTAAAAGACTGAATGATTAAGCAAAAAGAAAAAAAAAGAAAGAAAAAAAGAAAAAAGGTCAAAATTACATTAACCAATGAAAATAACTGTTAGTTGCAGCCCTACAAATCAAAAGAAACAAATTACCAGCACTCAAAGATAAACGTTTTTTCTTCACCAATGATAGCTGAAATGTGTTCATTTTTGCCTTGCATAAACTAAGAAAGACCCTTTATCTATGAGTGACGATGACTTGGTCGAGACAGATGTCTGCCCACCCAGAGCCTGGTTCCACCCGAGGTTTTTACCTGTTAAAGGGGAATGTTTTCTTGCCATTGTCGCATAATACTGCATGCTCATAGGGGTCATGAGTCATGGACATGGAGTATTTTTTCACAGAGGTTGTTGGTAAAGCTGTGTGCTTAGTTTGCAACAAACATGGCTGCATTCGAAGAATACAACTTGAATGGTCACTTTGAGACAAAACATGCAGAAAAACACAGAATCCTATCTGGAGATGTGAAGGAGAGGACAGCTGAGGGGCTGCTAGCTAAGATACTAAAGCAGCAAGGACTTTTTACAAAGCTGCATGCAACCAAAGAAGGAAATGTTAAGTGTCAATGTTGAGTTAAATGTGCATTAAGTGTTAATGTTAAGTTAAATGTCAAATGTAAGTGTTAATGTTAAGGGTTGTTAATGGAAACATTACTACCCAAAACAGTCAGTCCTGTATGGTTCAAAGACTCCTGTATTTGATGTAATTTTCTTGATAATATGCTGTTTGGGGTGATTTCCAGTAAAATAAATGCTGAAAAATAAGTGTCCAGTATGTTTCCTATAGTGATAAAATAGAGGTTACTTCTGACAGTATCTGTTTGGCCCCCAGCAACAATCTGAGTTTCTCATGTGCCTCCCCAACTGCCCACCTTAACTTAACCCCTACAGATCAGGTAATATAACATGCAGCACCTTAAAACAAATGGTCTCAATATTCCCCATAAAGTGTACCTAAAATAAGTTCATAAACAGGTAAAGCATGTAATACATTGTATGCATGTATTGCTCCAGAAGTAAAATGTTTAAATATATTTCAGATGTACAACTTCAACGAATGTAATGTAAGCACATTTACCTGTAATTCAAACTGCCCTGTTTGGTATATTATATATATAAGTATCTGTGTATGAAGTTGTTGCGAGATTATGAGTTTAAAGGGTGCCTGGTCACAAAACATGAGCTCATGATGAGGCCAACAAAGGCTCTGAGGTGTTGCACCGTAGCTAGTTAACTCTGCTTTTACTTGACTTCATAAACTGTGGTTACTTTCAAACGGAAGCCATGCGGTGGATAGACTGCTGGTTACTAAAGGAAGCTTCTGCTCTCACTGAGCTCATATCAACACTAATTTAGCCCTAATGGGCTAAATGAGTCTCTTACAGTCTGTAACGTTGCAGATATTTTTCATCAGATGTCTTCTCTCGGAGAACTTAGTGAGTCGGCAGCTCAAACACCATCATCGTTTCTCTTTCGAAGTCTGGCATTCACTGCAATAACAGTAAAACAGTACAGTTGTTAAAACAGTACAAAGACCATAAACCACAACATTGATAGCTAACGACCAAAACAAAGCTAACGCTAGTGTTGTATCAGTAACTGACAGCGGAGAGAGATGCAGTGTGTGAAAACTCACGTTGTTAGCGAGATTAAAAATAGCAAAACAGCGTTACATACAACAGAGAACTACTTTAACGGATATATACATGAATTAAGTTTTTAAAAAAGCAACTCAGTACAGCGCAGTACAGAGATAACGTTACGCTAAATGGCGATAGCTCACAGTTAATCGTTGCCTCGTATTTCGTATTAAGCTAACAGGGATAGTTAGCTGGGTTTGCTAATACAAAATTTAAGTTACCTTATTTTAGCTGATTCCTGCTTGACAACAACAACACGTCCGAGATAAACACGTACGTTGGATAACAAAACGTTTTCTAATCAATGATATATTTTATTAATTTATGAACGGCGATATTCACTTGATAAAATCAAGATTTAATCAAGTAAAGGCAACTAGCCCTTCTTCAACGGTTTAGCTTCCTTCGCCCACATGACAGCAGAGGATCATGGGAAGTGGAGTTCTTCACCGTTTTAACGCCGGCGTTCGAAGTTCAGCTTGATGAACTACCTGCTGAAAGCGTCACTGCAATTACTAAACATTCAGCAGTATTTATCATCATATTGAATACAAACAATTGTTTTTTTTTAATAAAAAGAATTTATTATAGTGACATATCCTTTATTACATAAAATCTGCTACAGCAAAGTATATTCCCCTTGCAAACACAAGTAAATATGGGTGGGAAAAACGTGTCAGCCTTCTTCTAAATGATGTGCAAAGTATCCCACAAACTAAATACAGACACATTTCAGATTACTGATCCCATACTGGCATGTGTGACTCGCTACAAAGAACTCATAAACTGATTTCCTTCAGTCAGACTCAGGGAGGTGAAGTGGCTCAGGGAAGAGTGCCACTATTTACATCAAATATGACAAACATTATTACACACATATGGGGGATAAATGACACGTAAGAAGAGCTGTGGGGTTCCTACACATTTTTATGGGAAGATTTACACACAGGCAGTTTGGATTGAAACATGCTGAATTCCCAGGTGTAGTTTTCAAAGTCTGTCCAAATAAAAATGTCATTGATTCTGCAATTACATTCTGATCACCCTTCAAACTGGGAAAGTAATGTCAAACTTAATTTTCCAAGCAAATAAATGTAACAAAAAAAGATAGGAAAAATTAGAAAATAAGTTAAATGAAAAGGCTACAAATTTAAATAGGCAAGAGAGGCATCAATGTGTATTAAGTGTGGTAAATATTTTAATGTCTATAAATGTTTTATCTTTAATAAGGGCAAATAAAAAATTACTAACATTAAAAAATCCAATATATTCACTGTATGTAACACATGTGAATAGTGAATACAACAGTTGGAGTGTGTGTGTGCGTGTGTGTGTATATATATATATATATATATATATATATATATATATATATATATAGTCATTTTATTAGACATCTCTAATATAAATAAAAAATAGCATAAGAAACAGCTGTGCCTTTTGAAATTAAGGGCTAAATAAAATACCACATCATGTGCTCAATATATGAAAACAAAAAATCAGGCAGAGCCAATATCAATATACAGTACATCTGTACCTTAAAAAAAAGCATTCAGTCACCAAACCTTTTTCACATTTTGGCTGTCTATGATTGTTGATTAAATTGCATTGTTCTCATCTACAAACACTTGAGCACCATGTCAAATAATGACCAAACTTCAGAAGACTTAAAGAGATGTTAAATTGAAAGACAATGCATTATTGTTTCCATCAAGATGTTTGACATGTAAAACTTTGATTTCCCCACAACCCTGAGTGTCCAAGCTGCAGAAATGACCTCTGACCTCCCTGTGGACGGCAGAGACATACTTCCCTCTCGGAAATCAAAGGATCGAAGAGGCTGGAAGTTAAACAAGTGGACACCTTGGTCTTGTAGGTATTGAACCTTTGACATGATCACCTGCTAAATACACAAGTGAACCCGTCAAGCCTGCGAGGAGCTTGCAGAGGCAGGGACTTCATTTCAGCAGCAAGGACAGGGTATGTGTCATAATTTATGGGAAACGAATGGTGCTCAGTATAAAAAAAAATCCCTCATAAAACCTCTATTTGTCTTGAGGGGAGAACATATATATTAAATATGTGTAGACAATAACTTAAACAGGAGTGATTTACAATGAAAATGTTCTTCAAAAGTCAGACTCTTTTGACCTTATTCCCTTTGGAAATCTGTAACAAGACCAAAACATTTTTGCCTGTTAACGTTCTCTACTCAGCCTGAGCAATTTTGCGAGGAAGAATGAGCAAATATTGCTCCATCACAGTGTACAAACTGGTTAAAAAATGATGCAAAGAAACTACAAGCAATAGTTGAGGTAAGTATGTTTCAACCAAGTGGTGACCAAGACAGATGAATACTTTAAGGTTATGATAATTCAGTTATTATTTCATAGTTAATGGTTTAGTTTTGCTGTTGTGGGATTACGCGGAGGAATATGTCACTCAGATAAAAATCACCTATCTAATGCGTTGATGTCTCAGGCTATGAAACAATTTAATAGTTAACAAAACAACAACAAAACGGATGGGAACACTTTCAGGGCACTATTAGCTTGTGACGCTGCTGTACAAACAAACATGCAAAAGTAAAAATAAAACAAATATGGCAGTTACACAATGTCTTCCGAGTGCTTTGCTAAAGCACAATTTAAAAACGAAATTGAAAAGCCATCCAGGATGGACAAAATATGTCCACGTGACCAACACTTCTCTCAAGAAAATCGAACAAACTGACCTTTCAGTTATTGAAAAATACACTTCATACATTTCTGGACGTACCAAAGACAGATGACCTGTTGTGTGGAGAGTGACACACTCAAACCCCTTCAGTTTTCCTTCCTCATGAAACAGAATTGTACCTGAAAAATATATCATCTTATTCCTTTCATTTAATACCACATCTAGTCTGAGGTGTGACCAGATATTGATGCTACAATTGAGTTAATACAGCACTGACAAGTTTCTGCTTCATAAATAACACTTGTCACTGTTAATGTGTCTCTTCAAGAACTGAATGCCTGAGTAATAAAACTCACAAAACTTCAAGAAGTCATCAGTGTTGCTTTTCCTTCACTAAACACCAGTTTCTTTGTTTGAATTTTGGTCATGCTTTAACAACACAAAGTGTTTGAAAATGTCTCATATATGTATATTTCTATATGCACAAATACACGGCTCTAGGTCTTAAGGACACTAGAATGATGAATAATGGTTAAAGTGGTCATGATTAAGGAATAAACTGATTCCTAAAATACACTCAGGCGTGTAACAGACGACAGACAACTGGCAATTCACCCCCCCCCCCCCCCAAAATCCCTTCTATTTCCCAAAGCTTAAATCACAATATGTGCAATACCAGCTAATACAATCAATCACTCTTTGTGCCATTTGAAAATGGGCATAATATTAGTTTTCATGTTGCATTTCAAATAATCATCTGACTTGAACTAAGGAGGAGGGAGGCTATTCAAAAGGTGGCAAACATAAAAAAGACAAAAGATGAGAACGTGGTCTACTATTTCTGTGTTGCAGCACGAGGGGTGTCTGCATAATGTGCCTGTGTATAGGTTAGTGCTAACTGCACACAGGATCATGGCAAGAAGGACCTCATTCAGCTGTGTGGAATGAAGGAACGAGGCATTTGTTTTGAACATGTGACAAACTCAGTTCCACCTTAACCCTCAGGAGAGTGCAAATATCCCAAAACATGTTGGGCCCTAATGGGGCTCTTGCCCAGCTCACTAGAACTCAGCAAACTCTTTTGCACACTTTTCTGTTTGTGAGACTCGAATGTCCTCCTCTTCGTAATCGTCAAAGTTGCTTGTGTCTCCTGGTCCTCTGCACTTTGGCAAGAAGGGAGCTTCGACCTAAGATCGCAGAAGAAAAATAAATCATTGTTTTCTGATAATTAGTTTAAATATGCCAAACATGGGCTGGTATGTAAATTATGTTGTGTTAATATACTACAAGTTGTGCTTATGGGCTGCACGGTTGTGCAGGTGACGGGGACGCTTCTGTGAGGAGTTTGCATGTTCTCGCCATGTTAGCGTGGGTTTTCTCCGGGTTCTTCAGTTTCCTCCCACAGTCCAAAGACATGCAGGTTAATTGATGACTCAAAGTCGCCTGTAGGTATGGATTTGAATATGGTTGTCTGTCTCTTTGTGCCCTGCGAATGGACTGGTGACCTGTCCAGGGTGTATCCCGCCTTCGCCCAATGCCAGTTGGGATCTGCTCCAGCACGCCCTGTGACCTCTAACAGGATAAGCACTTGCAGATGGATGGATAAACTTGTGGTCATTTTTGTGTTAATCCTTCAATCATTTGATAAAAAATCAGCGGCAGACATCTAGAACTCAGGAAGCTCTGCCTTTGATCAATTGGTTGTAGACTGGCAACGGCTGATTTTCTTTAGTGTTGATGAGATGATGAAATCAGTGTTGATTTCATTAATGAAAAGTATGACAAAATATGTTTATGTGAAAATCGACTTTGTTTCAATTTTTTTTGCATTCTGCGTGAAAGTAAAAAATAATATGTATATAAAAAAAATACATTCATGTGAAAATTCAATCACACAAAAAATGCTGTCGATGTGTAACAGACTAAATCTAAAATGGCTTCCAAAATTAACACTGTTACAAATGTATTCATCAGTGTTTTTCACATTCAGTCAAATGCAAATACAAATACATGATGCAAATATTGTTTTCACTGTCCAACCCATCATGGCTAACACAAATTTACCAAAAAGGGGGCACAGCTCACTATCATCTCAAGACTTGATTGTTCTGTTAAATGTACAAAAACAAATAAATGATGGACTGTACCAGATGTGTCATTGCACAGTTCTGGGCTCAGAAACATGTTCAGACAAAGAATACCCACCTTTCTCTCGTAGATGGCGATCCAGTCTGTTGTGGAGAACCACTTGTGATTTTTGATGTCATTCACGCCGTTCTTCAGGTTGCCAAATCTCTTCGTCAGGTCCACCTGGAGCAGGTTCCTCAGCAGATCCTTCAGGTCAGAGCTAAAGTGAGAGGGAAATCGTACCTAGAGGAGCGAACAAAGAAGGGAACTCTGGATTACAAAGCACAATCAACACAAAGATGTATTATTCACCCGTTTAACACAACAAGCTTGGTTAAAGTATATAAAGATCAGTAAGAAAACACCGGAGAAGCAATGCTAAGTTGATGAGCAGAGAAATGACTAAAGACTAAAAGAATTATAATATTCAAACTCTATAAAAAGCGTGACGATCTCTGCATACCTTGCCAGACACAATCTTTTCGTAGATCTGGATAGGCTGATCAGCGAAAAATGGAGGGTATCCAGCAGCCATTTCATAGATGAGAACTCCAAGTGCCCACCAGTCCACAGCTTTGTTGTAGCCCTGCAAGAATAAGAAACAGAAAAAAAAAAGAAATCCGTTATCATCTAACGGCTGTAGGCTGGATTCCTGGCTCAACCTTAACCATGCAAATCTGCTTCGACAACGACTGGTAATGACAGAAAGAGCAGTCAGATATACGTAAGGAGTGACACATTATTTCTTGCTTTGGCTCTGCACTTTAGTTTGTGGGTTTTTCCACCTACATCATATGATGAGTGTAGTAATTGCATCCCTTCATAAACAGTCCCTCAATTTTAGAACGCATCAAATTAGACATCTTAGCAAGATCCTTTGTATTTAATGACTGGCTGCTGTATTAGACTCAGACACATCAGCAGATACATATCTTCTCTGGTGGAGATCTGCTGGGCCTAGACCACACCCAGCTTAAATCCTTGCTTCCTTCAAAGAGTTTCTGACTCAAGTTTCATGTCTCTGAAAACTCACTTTTATCGTTTGTCTTTTTCTTAAGTGATAGTATTTATTGTAACCATTTAAACTATTTATCCTGTTTCATCATGTCAAGTGTACATTTTTTAGCTGTATTATTGTTTTTTAATCGTAAGGCACTTTGTAACTTTGTTCTGAAAGGTGCAATAAAAATAAATGTAATATTATTATCATTATTATTATTGTCATACATTTTGGGTTACTGTGCATAAAAACAACGACAATTCTTATCCAAATATGAACGAGAAGACCCTTTAAATCTGAACGTCAACACTCACTGTCATTGTTTCATTTCAAATCCATTGAGGTACTGTTTTAGCACTTTCTAACTGTACTGTAATACACAGAATATATTATATGGATATTTGGTGTAAAGCGTTCACCTTGCTGAGGATGATCTCTGGAGCCAGGTACTCAGGAGTTCCACACAATGTCCAGGTCCTGCCTTTTACTCTTTTGGCAAAGCCAAAGTCTGTGACCTGAAGAACGAACAATAGGAGCAAGATAAGAAAAGTAACTACGTCAGGGCAAAGTTAACATGTACTACACTTTAGACCTACAGTGTGGCTATCAACAGATCAACAGTGGCCTGCGTCAGGGAAAGAGAGATGAGTGGTCACTCTGTGTACTCCACTGCAGATCAAAAATAGGTCAAGAGCTCTTGGAAAACAGGGAAAAACTGGGGAACCAGGATGTGAATCCAGGCACTCAAAAAAATGTACGTTATGAGGAAGAAAATAACAAAAAGCCAGAATCATCACCACATTTAGTTAGTTTGGATCAAACCAACTAAATGTATTATCGGGATAGTTCGAGTGTTTTGAAGTAGAGTTGTTTGAGGTACTTATCCATAGTCAGTGTATTACCTACAGTAATAACAGTCTGCATGCCCCTAGATTCCAGTAAAAGACAGGAGTTACCACACTGAAGCAAAGCAATGCACTGCTGTGGACAACTCGTCGGCAGAACGTATTATAGCCACCTAAAAGAAAGGCTCACCTAAAAAAAAAAATCAATATCAGTTTAAGTGTGCGCTATATTTAGGATATTTTCACTGTTGGACAGCCCTTTCTGACGGGGAACTGAAGCCGCTGAATGCATCTATGTTCTCACCAAAACCAACAGACTCCATTGAAAAAAAATGTAATTTCACCTTGCGGAACACAGGGGCTGCTGGTCTACTGCTGCCTCGATCTGTTTATTTGTGTTGTTGTGTGACTTTGGTGAATCTGAACTAACCAAAGTCACACAATAGCTCAGCGCCGTCCACAGTGGTACATTGCTTTGCTTCCATGCCAGTATTCCTGTCTGTTTCTCCGAACTGGGGGCATGCTGGTGGTCAACTAATGTAGGTAATACACTGACTATGTACAAGTACCTCATACAAACCACTTCAAAAAACCTGAACTATCCCTTTGATCTGTTATTTATTGTTAACTGTCTATATTCATAAACAGTAGGTCTACATACTCATTTTGTTTCGTTTTTTTTTTTTTTTACCAGCAGTGGATGAGTTTCTTCTCAGGTACAATTAATAGTTTACAGACAGAACTTGTCGATGACTGACTTCAGTTTACTTTTCTATAACAAACTTGACAGACTGTGTACCTGGATATACCCATGTTGATCTATGAGCAGGTTTTCAGGCTTCAGGTCTCTGTAGATGAGGTCTAAGGAGTGAAGGTACTCAAAGGTGAGCACGATCTGAGCTGCATAAAATCTTGCGTGATTTTCACTGAAAATAAGGGAAGGTGGACAGTCGGACGTCATTGCAATATACGAACAACAGTCTCAATAATTAATTGTATAGCCAAACAATCTGTCTCAGGCTATTTCATCCATGACATTATTAGACCACAGTGAGTTAAGTGAAAACTGTCCAGCTATTAGTGGCTGATTCTGCAAAATAAAATATAAAATACTTAAATTAAAAATTAATAAAACAATACCTGAACCTTCCAATACGTCTGAGGTGTGAGAACATCTCTCCACCGGGCACATACTCCATCACCATGTAGAGGTTTGAGTTGTCCTGTTGATCAAAGCAAGAAAACCTTTAAGCAAGATGAAGCGCTCTCCAGGTAGGGAAATAAAACACCCCAATCAGGTTAAGTGATGGTACGTCATTATGGGGGTGTCCTTTCCGTTGAGGCTGTTTTTAATTACAAACGTGGAGGTGTACTGTACTAACTGTAGCACTGTCAGATGAACAAAAGGTCTGCTGGGTTAGAATTAGGATTCCTTGGTGAAACATGTAAAAACACTTGTAATGTGGTAACCGTGTACTTGATTGTAAGAGGTGGTTACCAGCATGTACCTTGAAAGAGTACTCCAATCTGACGAGGAAGGGGAACGAGACGGCCTGTAGTATTCTCTTCTCATTTAGTGTGTGTTCTATCTGCTTCAACTTCACCACCTGAAAAAATAGGCACAATATAAAAGGGGTATAAGAAAATATCGAGAAACGAGTATGGCAATATTATGATTATGCTACTGATTTTAAACAGTTTACATGCAAATATTTGTGGCAGACAGTGGCCATTTCATGTTGTGTTTAAGCACCGGCCACTAGATAGCAATGTTGTGATCTACAGTATCTTCAGCCATTTTACTCTTCCACTCTAACGTAACAACATAAACTGAGTCAGGAAGTTGCGTAAGAGTGCATTGCTAATGGTTTTGTCTACATATGGTGGTGTGTTCTTTATACAATAACACTTGTCCTTAAATATGATTTTTAAAAAAATCGCAATACATCACCTTAATTCGTTACCCTGTATCGTGATGTGTATCTGATCACCAGATTCTTGTCAATACACAGCCCAACAACATAAGTACAAAGGATAACAATAATGATTATGTGTGTGTGTGGTATGTCATTTCACAAATACAATGTAAAGCAAAGCTACAAGAACCCAAAAGATTTTCATGATTTTTTTTTTTTTTTTTGAGAGCAACGTCTGATTAAAAAGTGAATGCACACTGACATGTTTTACATGTTTTGGCCCAACTGTGACTGATCACTCTGCAAAGCACAGGATTATTTTTTTCCATCTTGAAATTTTGCCTATTCCTCTCTCTCCAGTCATCTACTTTCTTCCATGCATTTCAGTAAGGTGTGAAAAGCAACTTGCACAGACTTACAGTAAAACTTCAATGTTAACATTTTGTTCTGTGCAGTTCATTTAAAACGTCTGCCAATCTGGTGCATTCATGGTTCGGTGGGACGCTCTGGCATGCAAGACTTGACAGTCAAGTGCTCAACAGTATTGCATTCAAAAGCCACATCGTCAGAAAATCAAAGTCAGAATTAGGGCTGTCCTCGAATAAAGACATTCTTTGTCGACTAACACTCTTTTGGTGACTAATCGCTTAGTTGATTTAATCGACAGATCTGTTAACCAGAATTTCTCCACAAAGAATCACAAAAAAGCACCACTTTAAATCTTGTGTTTTACAGAGATGTGCTTATACAGCATGTTCCTTGGAAATAAGTCATTCAGCATGACGACAGATTAGTCAACTAATCAACTAAGCTGGGGCAGCGCTAACACATCACAGAAAGCAACGTCCCAATTTGCCAGGTCTTTGGTTTAATAGTAACTCAATTCAACTGCATTACCACACAATGACATAACACCTGGCTGTGATGAACTACCTGCTGTATCTCATGCACGTTTCAAGTCTCTGAAAGTTCATTTGCATACTGTACCAATATATCTAAATGGAAAACAATGGCTACCTGTAAGACTGTAATAGCACATTGTAAATGCATGGCCTGCTTTGGGAAACTAGTAAAAGTTCAGCATGCGAAGTGTGAAAAAAAAAGAAGTGAGCAGACATACAGTGTATGGTAATTAAGGAAGTCTTTCAGCATTGCAGCTTAAATAAAAAGGCAGACAAGGTTTACCTCTTAAGCAAACTGTGTGAAATTCAAAGAATAAGTGTACTGTTACATTAGCGACGGACACGCTAGCCTCCTCCTACGACTCTCACATCTGTATTTAACCTCTTAAGACCTGAGCTCTTTTTAGATATGCATTTTTGATGTCTCTTTGCTATTTGGGCTTATTGGAACCTGATAAGTATAAAAACTAAGCATCATCTTTTGACATAATGTAGTTTTAGAGAAAAATTATGTCCACATATGTGGACACTCGTTCTGAATTTCCATAAAACACAATAAAGTCACTATTGTGTAATAGTGCAAACCTTTATATGTCCACTCTGAACACAGCAGTGTTTTTCCTGACTGCTTTTGCATTTATTAATAACACTTGCAAACATGTTTTTTTTTAAACATTTTGGAACATCACAGTACAATTTAACAAAATGAAAATGTTTTCCCCTTTTGGACAGTCATAGCAACAGTATGGCTCATTTGAAGTGCTGCAAACAGTTGCAGGACTACTAGATGGCGGTATACGTATCCTCCTACGTGTACACAAGACCCCAGTTAAATAAAATTAAGTATTATGTTCATATGACCCAAAATGTGATGTCATTGCATGTGTACGCCAGGTCCTAAGAGGTTAAAGATTGAAACTCTCCCGTGAAGCGCCTCTGAGGTTTTCAATGATAACGTGCTGGCCGTGAATGAGAGGAAGCGTTCCATTTCCTTTTATGAGATGAGCAGCATTTGTCAAGCATGGGGAAGTTTGCTTTTGATTTCTAACACTAGATCTAAGGAGATGGGTAAACAGTTTTCTTTAAAGCCAAACACTTACTTTTTGTTTGTCCAAGATCTTCATGGCGTAGAACTGATTTGTTTCTTTATGTTTGACGAGCATAACTCGCCCGAATGAGCCAGTGCCCAGCGTCTTGAACCTGTCAAAGTCATCCAGGCCAGTTGTGCTCTGAGGAAACATTTTCAGTAGAAGTGAAGACAGTTAACTGATGATTGAAATGCTTCATTTCTGCTTATAAGTTTGGTGTAATTGCAGCTCTTATAGATGTAACTGGTATGCCATTTTGCTTCCATAAAGCTGGTGATAAATGCCTCTTAGTGTAACAGTACAATTACACAATCAGCTAGCATTCAAGTCAACAAGACCTGAGCCAGGAAGTGGTGAGGCGCCATCAAAAAAAATGTCAATCTGTCATCTTGCCTCATGACAAACAGCTGAGTCTAGCCAGTTAAGGGAAATACCAGTCAACTAACCTGTGGTGGACACTCCCATTTTCTTAAAAAATCTTCTTTGGCTTTAGCTAAGAACTCTTTCACTATAAAAAGAGACAGAAGTATGATTTAACAATTAGCAGTTTTGGTACTCACACAAGGTCAGTTAACATGTTGAGGAAAATAACAAACTGGGGCTGTTTTAACATGTTTGGGGAAACAAACAAAGGCAGTTCACATGTTCAGGGCAACATACGCATCTTAAGGTCAGGCAAATGTCAAGTACTTGGGATGCAGGACTATACTTGACAAAAAATACCTCAAAACCACACGTCTAAGCAGGAAATTGTAATTAATAAAGTGATGCAAAGAGCTCTCGTGGACTTTACAGAACTGGCCAATTCAAAGCTGTTCTGCATCTCTTTCAGAAGAGGTGGGAGTAAAGGGGGAAGGCAGTAATACTGGGCAGAGGAAAAAGACAAAATACACAACATAACTGAGGCAGCGGTGCAGGCATTAGAAAGACACCGTGAAAGTCACAGCAGACATGAGATGTCCAAAGTCACAGAGTCGTGGCAGGTATCTAATGTCTCGCTGGTATGCGGTTGCTGATTTAAATGCATACCTGGCATTGAAGGACTACATATGGAAGCTCTATGTTAACAGAGTGTCCTGTTTAACCCCAATCTTAGTCATATTTAGATGGATAATACAAGCCTAGGAGGCCTAAAACCTGCAGAATAAACTCTGTGACTTAGGACGGCTCATGGAAAAATGAGCATACCAAAAGTCTCTACAGTTCACCAAGGGTTTGCAGGAACATTCACCCACATGGATGGAAATGGTGGAGAAGAGAAAGAGAGGAAGAAACATTTATGAAGTGCTTAAAAACAAGGACATTTGAGATTCAAGTGGTTTAAATGCAACACACGACAAAATGACACTGGAGAAGACAACTAGCACCTGACAGATGATAAACTTGTCTAAAATATTCTACAGCGACAAGAAAATTTTGATCGGAAGAGTTACTCCTTTAATTGATTATAAAAAAAACAATAGTTTTTAAAACAATGTTTTTTGGGGATTGACTCTTCACAGTAGATAGTATTCAACATTTAGACCTAACTTTCTTTCTTTCTTACCAGTATTGGAGGCTTTCACTATCCTACATCTGTCACAGACTATAAAACAACAGTGACTGAAAAGACATTGTAAAAAAGCACACATAAAACACATTTCATACTTGCCAAACAGTACACAAAAATGACAGGACATAGATATTGAAATGATGCAAGCGACTGAAGCACCACAAATGACCTGCTCTATAAAGCTGCTTTTACTAAAGTCTGGATCTGTGTGCTTGACATTTTAAGAACTGACAAA
Organism: Pterois miles; assembly: GCA_947000775.1. NCBI lineage: Eukaryota > Metazoa > Chordata > Actinopteri > Perciformes > Scorpaenidae > Pterois > Pterois miles. Next base: position 8,725,558 of record CAMQGK010000171.1, on the reverse strand, counting down.
CTAATGTACGTGAAAAGAATACTTCAAACTTAAAGATTTTCAAACCAATTCAAAGACCAGTAAAATGTAGACTCATACGCCACTTGGTTTATTTTATAAGCTCCATCTAAATCAGTTTTCCGACAAACAAGAACCACAAACACGAGCTGAGAGTCGTCCTTCTCTGAGCTGCAGACACATTTTAAGCGTAAAAGCAACACAACGCACTTACTGAACTTATCCCACATGATGGTGAACTCAGAGATATGAGGCACCTCGCTCTCTTGCCCTCTCTGCTCTGGGTTACTCTTGCGACATCTATGGAAAAGGCGGCTGGCGAAGGATTGGTCCTTTCCCTGTGCCATTTCGTGACAAATTTCTCGTTCCGCGAGAGAAAAAGTTCACAGAGGCAAAGTAACCGTTTTCAGACTGAAGGCCAATGAGTAATGTGAACTTCCTGTATCAAGCCAAGTGCACTGCAATGCTTGGCTAACCACATAAAGTCAAGCTTCCTGTTCAAGTACTCGCCTCTGCTTCAGTTTTAGCGGCCAACTGCATGTCTACTTTTTCTATGTGGTGTGGAAAACATTTAGGCTACTGGTCTCGACTGCAAATGGTGATGTTTTGACAAAGGGAGACAAAGAAACAAAAAGGGCCAGCCTCTTAAGGTTATGTCAAAAACATTGCTCGGCTGTGGTGCATTCAGAGTGCTGATAAGGAAACTGTGGGCCTGTTACACCCACTCACTGACTTAGAGAGAAGTTATCTCCAGGATATCGTGCTCTCTGGTGGTAAAGTTTAACAATGCAGTGCAGTTCTTCAAAGAGCTTTCCCCAATGCTTAAAGAGGCCCTATTATGCTTATTTTCAGATGTATACTTGTGTGTTGAGTTTCTACTAGAACATGTTTATATACTTGGATGTTCAAAAAACACTATTTTTCTTAAACCAGCTGTGCTGCAGAAACTCTTTTCACTTTGTCTGAAACACTGAGTGCTCCTGCCCAGTCTGCTCTGATTGGTCAACTGTACCAAACTCTTCAGACTCTGCTCCAGCTCCACTCTACCTAGCTTTGTTTGAGGGTGTGCAAAACTAGCCGCTAGGCAGGTATTATGTAACTGTGTTACTTGGTGACATCACCACATTATGGAAGAAAAGGCGGGACTTCAAGTAAGTTGTTTCAGGCAGCTAAGGAGCAGTGTTTCTGTGGGGAAGTGTAATAGTACATGTCGACAGCCTCCGTCCTTTCCATGCTTCCAATTTATTGTCTATATAGGCAGCCGTGCAATGCATTCTGGTAGCGTGGCAGCGTGATCCGAGAGATGGACCATCACAGCACTTGCTCCTCATTTGCATTAAGTTGAGTTTTAAGCTACTTAATGCAAATCACTCGTGTCTGACGCAACTTCCTCTGCCTCTGGAAACTCCTGAGATTCAGCAACTGAATGGCATATTTCTCCCATTAAAGTGTTTTTAGATTTTCAGAAACATTTCAGTGAACTATTTTTGTGATATAAGAGAAGAAAGTTTTCAAATGAGCCACCATGTTGTTTCTGGTTTGAAAGCTGGGAGCAGCAGCCCATGAGGGAAAGCAATTGGTGCAACTCAAATACCCAGTGCCTTGTGTCTAGAGGCAGACCACCAAGTGTCCAATGCTGTGAGGTGAGGTGAAGCCTTTTTAAAAAACATCCTTGTGTATATTTACCTTAACTCCCTAACTCCCTCCCGGGGGCGGCAATAGCTCAGTGAAGGACTTGGGTTAGGATGTGGAGGACCCGGGTTCAAATCCCCCATGGACCAAGACCAACTGGTTGCTGGAGAGGTGCCATTTACCTCTTGGGCACTGCCGAGGTGCCCCTGAGCAAGGCACCAAACCCCCAACTCTCTGCGCTTGTCAGAGCAGCCCCCTCACAAAGACATCTCTCCATTGACATGTATATGTACTGTGTGAACTGTACTGTGTGAACAACAGAGTGTAAATCTGATTTCCCCACTGTGGGACTAATAAAGAATATCTTTCTTTCTTTCTTTCTTTCTTTCTTTGGCATGGACTTTGGGCTTTGTCAGCAGACCTTTTACATGCACCAAAAAAACAAAACAAAACAAAACTATACAACACACTAAAGGAAGGGGAAAAGCACAAAAGCATAATAGGTCCTCTTTAAAGTCTCTCTAACAAACTGACCCTGATACTGCATAAAATGCGAGTTTGTTTTGGCATTACAGCAGTTTGGGCCCCTCTGGACAATAAAATACCTAAAAAAATGCAGAGCTGTCCTGAATACCAAGTTTTGGTGAGAAATATTCAAAGCTATTTGAAGCTTCACAGAACAGAGCGGCGCAGCAAGCTGACATGTTCTTCTGTCTGTCTCCATCTCAGCCATTTCATTGCCCAGGACAGCGCCTCTACACATATACAGCAATATCTGTCTGAGAATAACAAATGATAATTAATGATGAACATGAATCATGTTTTGAGACTATTCCTTATTATAAAAATTTGGGGACTTATATATCATTATTAGGGCACTGTGTAATGGTACAGTGGTTAGCACTGTCGCCTCACAGCAAGAGGGTTGCAGGTTTGAGTCCATATACATATATATATATATATAAAATGTCAAAAATAAGATTGTGAATAGTGGTTTGGACGTTGAATATCATGGCAATGACTGGAACCTTGAAGCATATGGGTCAGCCCTTCTAAAATTCAAACAGAGATCTAAATGACACCAACAATGTGTTAACAGTGTGTTTCTGTGGCTTTCGTGTTTGCATCACTGTGTTATTGTACTCAACCCTAAGCCCCTCCCTGCAGAGACTACAGGTGGCTCCAGTCACAAGGCTGCGAGACTGAATGGACCACTGCCAATCAGAAAGCGGGTCAAGATCAGTGCACTCCAGACAGACAGTTTAGTGGATTAGTTGGTCATTACTGACAAATGCACACTAAACACAACAGAGAGCCCTCTGGCTACTGCTTTCAAGTGATTGATGGAGCACTTCAGATGGCAAAATTGCCATTCAACAGGTGCAATTTTGACTAAGGCGAGAGCTAACTTTTCTTGATGTTATATCATCAACACAACAGGTTAATGTCACTGTAAGAAAGCAGCGACCGAAGCATGACATTTTTGATTTACAGTAAACTTGTTGACAGCTGACTTTGACACATCAGTGTTGGGTGGAAAATGTTGCTAGCATTTGTATTTGCAAAACAAAGCAGCACTAGACACTAAAAACATCATCACCATTACGAACACCATTAGCCTGGTTTAACCACATCAAGCAGCCATCTGGCCAACTTGTCTGATTATCAGGTACCTGTTGTTGGTGGCGACTGGGCCTTGTACTGCAGCTTTAGCAGAGACCAATGTTTGCTGATGTTATCTGGCTCCAGGCAGCTGCTATTAGCTCTTTGTAAATTAAACATGGTGCACTGATAACTTCAGTTACACGTTATAGTGTGAACAATAGGAACACATTTTGCATTTCGTTGAGACTTTACATTCACTGCTGGGGGAAACCTTCAACAGGATGGTGAGCCTCACTGTCATCTGCTCAAATGTCACTTTCAATAATTAGCTAGCTGCATCAGCCGTGGCACTGTATCCAAGTGAGATAAGCAAATAGACACCATTACGAGGGAGCTAACACACCTTGTAAACTGCCCTACCAAAGATGGTTCTTGTCTGCAGCCCGTACTAACGTTACTGTAGTGTCTGCTAACACTGGACAACAACTGCTATGCTCTCCAGTCTCTACGCTGACTTCATGATAAGCAACTGTACGCTAGCTAACGCGAGATGGCTAGCAGGCTAGCTTAGTGTTTTTTCCAGGTACTCACCGCTTTCTTGCTCATTGCCTTTCTTGGCAGTTGCTGCGTTTCCCATCGTAGGAAGACAGGGCGATGCACAGCTGGCTAGGAGCGGTGATGGTGGCGGTTAGCTAACAGGGTCCTCCGTTAGCTAGCTAACAAATTTCAGCTTGTGCTAGCTGGTTGGCTAACAACAACATCAATGTCTTCTCGTTGTGGACAGAACCTCGACGTGCTCTGCTAACCGCCCTGTTGATCTTTATTTACAGTGTCCTTTATCGTTCAAGTATGCCTCCGCTGGAATGAAAACATGATCCAGACTTTTCACCTCTGCCTGCTGTCGTTTTGTGCTGCGTTCACGTCATGTGGGAATACACAGAGAACAGCCTTGATGGGTGAAATGCTGCTTTCAAGTACCGGTCGGAAATCGTACTTTCTCATATTCATTTGATTTATTATGTAAAAGTCATATTTAGCTATTATTTACAAAGGATGCACCAATCCCACTTTTCCATTCCCAATACCTGAGCGTATCTACCAATACCGAGTCCTGATCCTATACCACTGTTTAATTAATAAACTGTATGCCTCACAGCGTGGAAGTAACTGGGATCATTCAGGTCAGTCAGGTTTGATTAAACACTGCTTTCTTAACTTTGTAAAACAAAATGAAATACATAGGTATATATTGACTAAATTTCCAACTTACCAAAATCCTTTGCGCCGCTGCTCCTTTGCGTTGAAAGGAGCCGGTTGAGGTGGTTCAGGCAGTGCCCCCTGGGCGCCTCCCTAGGGAGGTGTTCCAGGCAAGACCAGCTCGGAGAAGGCCCCGGTGAAGACCCAGAACTAGGTGGAGAGATTATGTCTCCACACTGGCTTGGGAACACCTTGAGATCCCCCAGTCAGAGCTGGTTAATGTGGCCCGGGAAAGGGAAGTTTGGGGTCCCCTGCTGGAGCTGTTGCCCCCGCGAATGTCACCACAAACACCCATTTCATAATACTGCAAATATATAAATATTCAGCCTATGGCCCACTTTCATCAGTGGGCCATAGGCTCAATAACCATTGTGTTACATCATTTGGCAATAGAGAGTGACTTAGCCAACATTTATTCAAATGAAAATCTTACAGATTGCCACTTTAAATATTAAATATTTAAATATTTCTATTAGAAAATGTTTAGCAGCATATTTTATTGAGCTCTGATGCATTAAGAGCATAAGTGTAAATGGTGTATACCATGCAACATGACACAATAGCTGTTACAGAGCCATAAAATGTGAATAAGTCCCAATTTTCACAATAAATGTCACATTGTTTAGTCACCCATTATGTTCATTCATTGTATGAACGCAGCAATAGCTTTTAACTTGGTAAACACTGATAAAGTTATGTACTTTGTTCTTAAATATTAATATAACAAACAAAATACCACAGTATCTACCACAATGGAAATATCCAGCCAACTGTCACAGTTAAGAACTCATATCACAAAATGAAGTGATAAAACTCTTTAATTTTGCAAGTGTGAAGTAGGTTTCTGATTTTCCATGAGTCTTGAATGCAGCATTTTGACAGACCATTTTGAGGATTACTTTTTAATTTACATCTGCAAGGCTGCAAGTGATACGGTAGTGGCTTTCAAAGCGTGGCTGTTAATTATTAGTGCACACATGCACTGTAAAATGTCAAAAAGGATAATTGCACATGTTATGTTAGAATTCAAATGTATTAAATTTCCAATAGTATCACTAACAGCCCCAAACCCCAAAGTATTTTTCAATTATTGTTATTATTTCAAATAATCTATTAGTCAACAAATTGCTCCAGCACATCCATGAGAGATGAGGCAGGTATCAGATGGGCAAACTACTTGTAGCCTTTTTGCACTCCTTCTGTCTTCTAATGCTTTTGCTTTAATGTGAAATATAACAAATTTAATTGTTGGGAAAGTAATGCTTGACTCTAGTTTAACCTCACTCAGTTTCTAAGTCATGTTAGCAAACATGACTTAGAAACTAGTATTCATTGGATGTACAGTACCTGCCTTGTTGTGATCTCTGACCTCCAATGAGGCACAAGACCACATAATTAGTTTTACACAGTTTAAATGAAGACCCACACCTGAGGGACTTTGTGTCACCTCTAGTGTGGTTAACACTTTGCATCCAAAGCCAGATGTTCAGATGTGCCTGTTAGCCAATTTTACAACTTCATTGTCTTTGAGGTACTGAAAGAAAGTATGACTAAATGACAGAGTAAATTAAGAGTAAAATATAAACACATCTGAACAAACTACTGAAAAAGCGAAGGTAGGACTACTGTAAATGCATTTGACTGCAAAATACTGATGTTGTCATAAGAAGCAATCCCAAAGTGGAAACAGTAGGAAAATAAATCATCTGAAGATGATTAAATTAAAGAAAAAAAAAATCCAAACTGGTGCCATAACTGGTTCAAAATCTTGATTTTAATTCTCTGTTGACAGAAAATTTTACCAAAACCTAAAGAATTAACTAAATGATTAAACTGAATAAAAAAAACAAATCAAATCAATGCCTTAACTGGTTTAAAATCTTGATTTTAGTTCTTATTTGACTGACATTTTACCAAAACCTAAAGAATTAACTAAATGATTAAACTAAAGAAAAAGAAATCCAAACCAATGCCTTAACTGGGTTAAAATGTTGATTTGACTGGGTTAAGTTGATTGAAATTTTTACCAAAACCTTTGCACGTTTGGCTCAAACAAATATTTGGAAAAATAAAGTTCTACATAATTCACAAAATATGCAAGAGTCTGACAACATTTAAGGACCATTTCCATGTTATTACAGCCATAAACAGGTAACAATAGGTGAAAGGCACGTTAATGACCTCTGAGCGGGTCGCACCCATAACCGACAGGGTTGTTTTTTAGCACCATGGTCAGCGACTCAGTTGCTAGGTAGCTTCCCTCTGTTTGTATCAGCGAGTTGTGGAGGAAGCGCTGCACCGAAGCCTGCGCTAAATAATGACCGAAAGAGGTGTACAAAATACACCTCGCAGGTTTGGTAAGGCTTTTAATGTCACCCACAACTCGTTAAGAGTGGTAAATAATATATGCTGACTTAACACGAACGTCCTACAGTACACCAAACGTCACGTTGGTGCCATGTTGAGAATGCAAACTTCAGCACTTCGTTCAGCTCCCCCTCTCTCACAGGGTGAATGGTTTCGCCCATGGACTCGCTCCAGCACTCACAGCACACAGGAGGACTACAAGATACTGATTTCTGTTTTTTATTGTCTGTCACCCAACGTCAGTTTCTAGTAGTAACGCCAACATAAACACTTATATTGTTAAAACACTCTCGGGGCTGGACTGTTTCTTTAAAGAGACCCCTGTGTTTCACTTAACGGCGGCTGTGTCGCTCGGATGAGACCAGCAGCAGAGCTGCGCTGCCGGAGCCTGGGATAAATACGGTAACGATCACGGGCTACTTCGCTCTCTGTCTCTCCATCCTTTGCTAGGGAGTGCGGCTAAGCTAACTGTACAGTAGCCCGGGGTCATTGTGTTTCCTTTGATTTATTAGACGGCTTCTCATTCAGTGATTCGTTTCATATTGAAGCTCGATAAAAACTCGTTCACAGGGCAGCTGACGCTAAACATTAACGCCGCTTTGATGGCAGCCAGTGAAGTGGATAGCCAGATTGTTTCCTTGTGTGATCCTTCCACCTGACCTGTACAAGTGGCTAGCAACCTAACGTTAGCCGCCGCTCGCTACTGCTAGCAACTTATTCATAGCATTCATGCACCTGCTTAGGCTCTGTGACACTTCATTTGTACGCGCAGCCAATTTCCCGATATCTAAGATGTTACACGCGAGGTTTAAGACATCCAGCCTGTACTAATCCTGAAATACAGGCAAGATCTGTTAAAGGGGGATGGCCTACTATCCTTTCAGTGATCTGGAAGATACCATATTGACTGCTATGCTGTGACAAGCATAGATCCCCTCGCTGCTCTTTAGTAGCATAGCTTCTTAGCTCAGGCTAGCTTTGCATGTAAAGACATCTGTCTTGGCATGAAATACTATTGCTGTGGATGCTGAGAGTCTGGTTCATTACACGGGCCATTTGATTTAGTCTGGTCTGTTTGTAGTCCATGTGTTTAGAGACCACATGCTGATGGAGCACCCTGGAGATGACCAATCTCTAAAAGAGCACATGTATTACATAATAATAACATAACATATGATGTTCTAGATGGCATCCTGCCTCCAGGGTTTATCCCAGAGATAAGGCTATTAAGAAGGATATGATATGTATAATCTTGTATTTTCATGCAGACTACAGTTGGGGTCCTGCAGCTTCTGGATTAATATGGGATATTCATTGCAGCACATTACACCTACGATATCTAAGCAAGTAGGCTTGGTTGCTATTTGACACAGGTTTCCAGTTTTAAATTACCATATGCACAGCAGGTCACATAGTGAATTATCTTGGTCAGCAGCTGGCACCTGGCATGCTGGGTGAAGAAGCTGTTCATTTATTGTTAGTATTTAATTATTGTTTTACTAATAATTAGTATTGTTTGATTTATTATTCTGGATGTTTACTTTGTATAGATTTGATTTTTGACAGTGATTTTGTCTTTTTGCTAGTTAATCATTTAGTTTCTTTATTTCTTGTTTCTTGTAGCCTATATTTAGTTTTTTTGCATTAGTATTTTGTTTTCTTTTGTTTATGAACTGGGTCAAACTGTATACCATATAGGTAGGTAGGTAGGCAGGTAGAGGACCAGCATGCACCTGGGTGGGCTTATGTTTTTTTTTTTTACCAGAACGAGGGAGGCGGCGACATTCATGTTGTCTTTGTGCCTTGCTTGCTTGCGTTTTTTGGCTATGTAAATGATAAAAAAACACATTTTTCATAAACAATGGACTCTTTTATCTGTGTAAATCACATCCCCATAGTGCATCAGTGGCCCTTTGATTTAACTTTGATTTTAACGAAAAATGGCCACTACACCAGGTTTTCCTGACCGCATACCTCTGAAACCCAGTCTTATTTGGCAAGAACCAGATAGGATTAAATACAAATGTAGAGCTGTGTGATTAACATTTGAACCCATATTCATATGTAGTGATGATAAACCTGCATACATGTAATGCTTACTTTGAGTACAGTAGTTATTCACATTGTTGCAACCATAAGTTATTTGCTTCACTTACAGGAAATAAGGTCAGGTAAGACTGTAGTTGATATAAACGTTTAATAGCATTTCTCAAAGCAGCGGCTGATTTTTGTTTTTGACATTTTTGTCTGCATTACTGTAGATTCTCTCTGATAAAGTTAAGCTAAGCACTCAGCTGTTTGTTGGTGTATTTCAGTACCCCGTGGGCTGAAAGCTCCCACACTTGTTCCTCCTCATATCTGGAGAAAGGCATGAAGCCAGAGTTGGGTCACTGGTTTGAGCTAATTTTAGACCCACTGGCAATTCTAAACCAACTACCTCCCTCTGAGAGTAGCCCGCAAACTCAGCTATCATTTTTCCTGGGAGGACAATGTGGTGGTAGCGGCAAAATAGAAGTGTTTTTTACAAAGGGGATCTCACAAGCATGTTGCAGTTTTTAGACCTTAAAGATGTACACAATCACACTGGGACTGGGTCTTTTAAATGTAAGAAAACTCCAGTGAAAAGGATTTATACTATACGACAAAGAGGTCCATTTTCTACTTGAAAATTCTTTTGTTTACATTTGCTTTTCAGTCAAGGATGCGTAATAGTACGAGTCTCTGCTCTTCTTTTGAATGGTTATACATACCCCAAGGTCCTTGCACTGCTGTAATAGCAAGACCAGGACATACTGCCTGTACAGAAAAGAACTGCTGACACAAGGCTAAGTGGCGTTTCCCAGAGCCTCTCTATTGATTCTGTATTTGACGACTGCTTTCAAGATGTAGTTTCATCATGTAAGGCAGGAGGAACATAAAACAAACCCTCAGGGGAAACACCGCTTGTTGTTGAAGGGACTTGTGTAATAGGTGTGACACAGCTCAGCTTTTCCTTTGGCACCTTTCTTGTTAAGATACTTGTGCTGTCCTGTTGAATTTGCCTTTGATATAAAAGGGAGTATTGTATTTTTGAAGTGCCACTGCTGTGTAGTAATGGGATAATATCACTGAGAAGATGAATTTCTAGGTGTTGAACTACAACTGCCTTACTTCCTGATTTGGTTTAGTAAATATTTGTGATGTAGCCTAAATGCTGCAGACAAATATATACTGTGAGAGATAGCGAGAGCCATTATATATAGTAACGTGACTCATACACATTAACAACTTGTGCTGGATAATTAGGGGGAAATTCTGCATGACAATGCCGTGAAAGACAGACATGCTTTTGTCAGGCATTTAAGGCCTGTGAGACAGAGAGTGATGCAGATGAGCAGCGTGAAGAGCTGACTCTCCACAATGAAGCCTTTCTGTGTTGTGTGTAGCAAAGGGGAAGTGCATGAGATCACCATCAAAAGGAGATCTGCCTGTTCAGCTCTGCTCTGGTGTGGTGGCCTTCTGGCTCCCTCTGCTGGAGAGAAAGGGTCGCTGCATCAGAGGATTAACAGTAGATACTTAGTGGAGGGGATTTAGTGAAGATTTAATACTTCTCTGAGGGATTAATTGCAATGATGCTTGCAGTAATATATATCAGAAAGTAATTCTTTTAAAGTCTGTACCCTTTGTGGATGGACTCATGCTGTATACTGCTCAATCTTGTGAAAAGTAACCAGATGGTTGATGTCTTTCTGCATCTCAATGAAGAGTATTACATATATGCCTATTATTAAAAGGAAAAGAGAGGCCTTTGATACTATCTAGAAACCTTATATTCACTGTGTGTAAAATGAAGATATGTCAGATATGTTAGAGACTGAAAGGGGGGAATGTTTGAGTGATAAATGTCTGGCTTTGAACAGGGAGTAATGGTAACCTTTACCTTAGTTATTTGCTTTTAATTATTATTGTTGTATGTTCTTTTTTATTTACTTATGTTTTTGAATGTATTTTTTTAATTGTCTTTTTCTTTTTTTTGTTTTGATGCAAATGTTATTTTGCTGAATTATGTCATGCAGTCTGAAAAAAAAATCAAAATGAACAAAGTGGTGAAAAAAACAGAACCTTGGTGCAAAAAAGGAAAAAAAAAAACAACAGCAGCAGCTCACAGACACTTCAGCAGGACACAATATACCTTATAAGACAGTGCTGTAAAATAAGTCATAAATGTCATTATTTTCATATTGAGCATTCATTATATGTACTGTCTCTATTTATATATTGTGACTTTTCTATTGTATTAGACACAAACTAAAGTGACTGCAGCGGTAGGAAGGGTATGGCATGTGACAGCCATCACTGGGCTCAATTCAAACCTGTGACGTCAGAACAGGATGTCCTGCTTGAGTCACTCTATCAGTCCGTGTGATAACAGTCACTCTAATCTGGTATCCGGATACACTGAAATCCTGTTTCTTCTGTCATGTGAATGCAAGTAAAACTAGGCCGTCTTGCAGCTGATAACCGGCACTAAGACAAATGAGCTAAACACGGCATAGCCTCTCTTTGCTGGGTCATCCATCAGTGAGCTACCAAAGGGCCTCAACTGTGACCTTGCATGTAGTGGAGGCAAACAAGCCTAGATAGAAATCTGAAACCTAGAGGCACAAGGAAAGAAATTTAATGCCGCTGTCAGAGAAGATATTTGAACATTTCTACTGGCAAATGTGCTTTTCTTCCAGTTATCATGGTAGCACAATTTAAGGTGGGTGATCTTGAAAAACTAGCAAGAGTACAGTAAATTTTTAAAAATGATCCAGCTGAAAAACTCATCACAGTGTTTTCAACTCTTTTCCAACGAAAGTAGCAGCACTAGCTCCAAAAGTCCCTAAATCTAGAGAGAAAGTCGCCAAGTTGGCAACACTGACTGCCCGTTGCGTCAGGTCTCCCTCCAATACCACTCCCCCACTATTATAATTAGAAATCTAAACATATCATAATGAATGTGAACATGTCTATTGTTAGTACACACAGCTGTCAAGCTAGCAGCTTGTGGAAGACTCTGGTAACGTGCAATGAGTGCAGGCAGGCAGGTAGACAGGTAGGTAGCCCGTCCAATCATTACATTCAGGGCGGATGAAATGATTGGATGGGTTTATTACTATTTTGATTTATTTATTGCCGTCTAGATCCTTAACAATCCTGCGTTTAAACATGTTGGGTCCAAGCTTAATATTAGCACTTTGAAACTGAAGATCCGAAACAATTAGGTTAATATTATAGAATTAATACTTCTTAATATTGACATAAATAGAAATATTAAGCATTATGATTGATTTGATGTCAACATGCTATTTAGTACAGTGAAAAGTATGTGAGATTTTTTTTAGTACATCCAAAACCTTAGTATGAAACTAATAGCATTTTCTGGCGAAAAATTACAGTATGCAACACTCAACACTACTAAATATCCCACAATGCAGTGCTGTGGTAAAGATGGCTTTAATAACGGATGTTGACGGACAACTCTGTATCATAAACAATGCTTCAGTTTAAGTAGAAGGCCTAATATAGCTTTTAAATTAGTTCAGACTTTGATTCTCACTAATTATGATTTTAGTCACATGAGGTTGATGTGGGTTACCATGGTTACAGGTCTCCATCCAGCAAGGAAGCTCTCAGGATTTTAAATTACTGCTCAGTGCATCTGAAAAGATACATACTACCGTTTATTCACATAGAGGTATGTTGAACGATAGTACACATATTGGGTATGTAATGCATAGTGTGTGGTTTCAGACAAAGCCTGTGTTTAATGTAGAATGTCTACTTTAGTTGTACCTGCTGATATTCAATGCTGATAAATTATGAAAGTTCATAATCCTGAATTATTGTGCAGAATAATTAGGATTAACATCACAGTCCTTGTCTGGGGACTGTGTGTATTTTTATGAGATTACTTGCATTAGATTATTCCTGTGTTCCAGTTGTATGTGTGTGTGCTTGGAGATGTTTAGTTGCATAATATGTGCCTGTCAGATCCCCCTTTGTTCCTGAGGGATTACATGCCACCGAGGTCCAGTGAGACAGTGTTCCTGTAAAGACAGCCAGTACACCGCTGGGAGGTGGGGGCAGGTTTGTTGTCAACAGCACAGCATGCCTCACTTTATCACCCTGACTCTTTGTTGTTGCTCCCCCACCCTCTGAGCTGATCTCATTCCAGTCTCTGTCCTCTCCAGGATCAATGTCTTGTGCTTACCACAGGCGGACCGAGAGGCCGACAGTGAAGACTACAGAGTGATCGAGTAATGCGATTGGATTGTTTCCCCCATTCTAATTTGTCCAGAGGATGCTGATCGAATCGATAGGGTTGCTTCTCAAGTCGGCGTGTGTGCATACAGTATCTTCTAATGTGCCTGTGTGTACATGTAGACCTACAGGTGTATCTGTGTGTGAAAAGACAGTAAACACTGGTAGATGGAGGATGGGATTTTCAGTATATTATCACCACTAGAGGCTACTGTTGATCTCTGTATGAAACGCAGAAGCAGCACCATAAGCCAGTGTAGTGTAGATGAAGCCTAACTGATTTATATTACTAGAGCTGCTATGATTAATCAATTAGTTCTCACCTGTTCTAACTATTTTGATAATCAATTAGTCAATAATAGTAACTTTTTAAGAAATAAAGTCTAAATTTTCTGATTTCAGTTTCTTAAATGTGAATATTTCCTTGTTTCTTTATTCCTCTATGACATTCCTCTTTGAGTTGTGGTCAAAACAAGACATTTGAGGACGTTATCTTGGGCTCTGAGAAACACTGATTGACATTTTCTGACATATTATAGACCAAGCAACTAATTGATTAGTCAAGAAACTAATCGACAGATTAATCAACAATGCAAATAATCACTAGATGCAGCCCTATAAACTGTATTACCTAGTTTATATATTTACATCTGTTACTATGCTCCACAGACTGACACCCTGCATCTTTATGACTCACATATTTGATTATGGCTATTTTTCCTATGCAGAATTATTACATCTCGATTCTTCTTCTACCTCTTCTTGTTTACCTTTTAACCACATGAAGAGGCTACGCAGGAAATTGAGGGCATGGTTTCTAAACTTTTTTTTACCTTGTTGTGGCCCCTGAAAAAGTGGCATTGCTTTCTTGCAGTTCTTTCTTGTTTATGGGTTGTGACCAGATCAGCCAAAATGTGGTATTTTTTTCCCTTCTTTTATTTGAATATTTTTTTTTAGAATCTTGAAGAGGTAAAAAATATCCAGTAATTCACAAGAAATCCAGAAAAGATGAGAGTCTTATAAATATTAGGGCTGTCCTCATCCAAAGAATGTCTTAGTCATCTAGCGCTCTTACCGCAATTTTGTTGACTCAATTAACAAAGAACCACACAAAAGCACCACTTTAAGTATTGTGTTTACCAGAGATGTGCTCATAAGTTTCTTAGAAATAAATCAACACGAGAAAATAATAAAAAAGACTAATCCACCAAATAAATCTTTGACTACGAAGACCAAAACAACTTATTAGTTGACTGACTAAGAGGGGGCTGCCCCAATAAATATACTTCATTCAGTGTTGCAGACATATAGTGTTTATCTCTCTGCTAACCATCTCACAACCCTTCGGATTTATCTTGCAGCTCCTTGAGGTGGAGGATCCATTAGTATGGATCATTGTCGACTCAAAATTGAGCAGCTACATGCACTATTTGACTCGCGAGGATCGTGAGCAGCTGGAATCGTTCAAAGCATGCTGTAAATTTATGGCTTGCCGGTCACTTCACACATGAATTCATACCCTATGGGCAATTTAGAGACTGTAGTCCACCTGAATGCTGCTTTGTCTTTGAAAAAGTGAGGAATCTAGAGCACCTGGACAGGTGAACCACAGCGACAAAAGGAGATCATGCAGACCCCTCACACAGAAGACGGGACTCAAACATCTTGCTGTGAGGCAACAGTGCTAACCACTAAGTCACTGTGCTGCCCCAGCCAGCAAAAAATTAAATGTGACAGGGCATCTCAGTGATGGTTGATTACCCCCAAAAGTGGTTTGAAGACTCACTCTCTGACCACAGCCAAACAATAACAGAATTTGGCTGATGACTGGTGTTGATTTCCCACACCACTTCATAGCCTGAAGCATCCTTTTAACAAACCACTGTAAAGATGCCATCTGTTTGAATGAAGCGACCTCTCAGCCATACAATGAAACCCAGCTGGCACAAAGCATCAGAGACAGTGAGAGTCCACAAACGCTTTACTTGACATCCACATTAATATTTCACAACGGTTCCGCAGAATACCAATTAGTCCGACGGACGTCGCACAGCTTTAGATTATTTCATTAGTAGTACGGCGGTGTCAGAGCTGTAGGCAGCTCTCGTTGAACTGTTACACTCACTGTGTGTCAGACTGACTGATGTAGCCTGTGATAGGCCTGTGTGCTGCTGCCCTACATCAAAAGCATGTCCGATGCACTCCAGTCCAGTGAGAACATACAGCGTGCACTGTAGTCACCCTCAGAGCAACTACCAATACTGCTCTACTGCTGTAAAAAGATCTTTTTTCCTCTCTTCTACAGGCATCCCTATCCATCCCTCTGTCCACCCCCTCAATCCCTCTCTCCTCTGGGGCTGTAAAGAAGCTGGGGCTGCGTGGACCCTTGAGAGGCCCTCCCCCTCCCACTCTTCCCCCACTGCTGCTACCCCCGTTTCTAACTCCCACTCTGACTCTGCTGCTGCTCTTTATGTTGCTGAGAGGCGCTAGGGAGATGCTCAGATGATCCATTGGGCCATCCTGAACCGCATCGTCCACACAGCCCAAGGCAGGGAAGACTAACTACTGCGAGTGTGAGAGAACCCTCAGAGGGTACTGAGAGTACCCTGTGAGGCCCGCCCTCCCGCCAAGCCTGGCAGAAAGCTTGGCTTGCCCCTTCACTCCTCCAGCCCCTGAGATGCCCTCCCCTCCCAATGAAGGAGGTGAGTAAGAGAGGTCCAACTCTCTCAGGACTGACAGTCATATTCTCTTAGATGGTTAGTTGGCTTGCATGTTTTTTTACACATGCATATCTGGCCACCTGCTCATATATGTACCTGCCTGCCATCATCATCAGCACTATTCTCTCCTGCATAGATCCACACACACATACACAGATGATGATAAAAGGATCATGATGCATGCAGCTATAGCAAACCAGACGCCTAATTCATTTACACCCCAGCCCCATAAACAAACCCCCCAAAAAAATAAAATAAAAAATATATTACAATACTCCACTGCTTCCCTTCCAGTCTGGAGCACAAGCTGTGACTCTATCTAGTGTTGTGTGTCGTCTCTTCCTCCAGAGGATCAAGGAGCGTCCCCCGTGAACGGGCCATCTGTGGGCTCCTACCAGAGCAGCGGAAAGAGGAAGGTGCGCACCAAGAAGAAGAAAGGCACCATCACCGCCAACGTCACTGGCACCAAATATGAGATTGGTACGGTATTTCTAATTAACGCTTTTTAAATTACAGTCACCACAACAACACATAAAAATGTTCACAGGATTGAAAAAGGAGCTAAAACAGACATATACATGACAGAAATGTCAGTCTACGAAGATAAGATATCTTTTGATCACAGAGTTCGTCGTAATGGAGAAGCTAGTGCAGGAGGAAAAGAGGCTTTCTTTGAGATGGGTGATGAAACCCTTTCAGTGATGTGCATTATCCTATTGATGTTTTTTGTCAGAAAACAAGCCAGTTGCCTGAAATAGTTTAGCAGTAGTTTTTATGATTGTAGTTTTAGTATAACTTTAGTTTATCAGTTTATTTCTTACATCGACATGATCAGTGACATTTACATGCACAAAATATTACATTTTTTGCCCTTATTCTGAAAAAGACAATATTCCAACTAACCTGTTTACATGGCTAATGAAATTGAATAGTCCACTAATATACCTGTTTGCTTGCAGCTGCTCATACTTTCATTCCTTCAACCACCTTCTTGAAAAGGCCGGCATTGTGATATTAGCATAAAAAAAAAAAAAAAAAAAAGCTGTTGCTATCCAAGTCTTTCATAATGTTTAGAATTAGATGTGTTTTTCCCTCCAACCAGAAATGGGCTTTTCTTTTGGTCATGCATCTCCGTAAACTGACAGCTAGTTGGTTTGTGTGTACAACACACTGAGCTGACCGCAAACAGGCAAGAGGCAGTGTGTCGCAAGCTGCCGCACAATTACGACTAGTCCGAATGTGATATATTCATATCCAAACATGCTCCTGAAAGCCAATATCAACATATTCCACGTCTTAAACAGATAATGCTACATTCAGAATAAGGCCTTATTCACATTATGCTCTTTACATGAGCACTTGAATGTGCACTTGAATGTAGTCACTCATGAACACACAGTAAACGATAATTGTCTGGTAAGCTAACTTTATGCCAGTTCTAGCTACTTCTTGTGTATATAAGGCTGGGCAATATATTGATATATCTATATCGTGTTGTGAGACTAGATATCATAGATTTTAAATATCGTAATATCATAATATGGCAAGTTTACAAACCTTACCAGACTGTGAAACCAATGGGCAACCCTAAAATATTGGTGCTGTATCAATATCAAGGCATGTGGTCAAAAATATTGTGAGATTTTCTCCATATTGCCCAGCTCTACATGTACTGTATACTAAGCATATATTGCAAAGCCTCAGATTTCAAGCATCTGAATTTATTAGGGCTGTCATAAAAAATGTGGTCAAATCATAGCTTGGCAAACTGAAGCCAAACAGGCAACAACAGCTGACAGTGTGCTGACTTGACTATGATTTGGCCCAAACTGCATGTGATTATCATAAAGTGGGCATGTCTGTAAAGGGGAGACTCGCGGGTACCCATAGAACCCATTAACATTCACATATATAGAGGCCAGAGGTTAAGGGACTCCTTTGAAAAGGGCCATGCCAGTTTTACCTTGCCAAAATTTATTGCAAGTTCTTTAGTCTCCTTTGTGACAAGCCAGTATGACATGGTTGGTACCAGTGGATTCATTAGGTTTTCTAGTTTCATATGATGCCAGTATCATCACTCTAGCTTTAAAACTGAGTTCGCTACAACCTAAAAATCTCAAGTTGCATTAATGTGTTAAAGAAATTGAAGTGGCGCTAAAACAAACTTGCGTGAATGTGTTATTATCACGTTAACTTTGACAGCCCTAGAATTTATATTTAGATTTTCTTCATGAAAATTTCATGAGTGAGCAAGACTAACATTTTGGGTGGTCCTGCAGGTACGATTAATATACTGTGACACTGTGAATTGTATATTAATTTTGGAAGCAGCTCTCTCTGTGTGGCTCAGTCAGTCCCTCAAAAACACAGCAAATCTAATCACAATATTGTCTCAACAATAAAACAATACACTGTAGATTTTACTCCCAACAATAAAATCTAATTTGCTGTGGTGGATTGTCTGAAGGAGGCCGTTGTTGTTTAATGTCCTAAATTAAACCTAATAGAGTTGCAGTCCAGCAACAGTTCACACAGAGACAGCTCGGCTTTACATACAGACATAAATCTTTATTGAGGTAATTTAACTTGGCAGTGAGGTCTTTTTGAGAAGGGCAAACAGAAGCACAGTAAGCACTCCTCACATGGCCAGTATATGCCAGTGTGGCAGCACAGCTCTCAGGGGTGAACTACAGCCTATGAAACTAAGGAGTCAGCAGCAGCAAGTAGAAGTTGGGGGCTGCCCAGATCCTGTAGGTAGATGGGAGTCTAGCTGTGATTCAGTTCGCTTGCTGTGACGAGACCCTCACAGTGGCCATTCGGAGAGCAGAGCACGGCTATTTTGAAGCAAAATTAACACTAAGGGCCAGATGGATGGCTCATTTTTGCTGTTACCTTTTTTGTAGCTGTCTTTTTTTTCGTTTCAGAATTGATAGTATTACGGGTAAAGGTTAAAGGTCAGGGAATATGGTGTTGGAAATTTGCTTTACACCAACTGAGAAGGGACTGTACACTCTGGCCCTAAGGATGTCTGTTACATGAGGTGTGTAAGAAAGGATTTATTATAGCTATGTGCTCAGAGGCCCTAGCGGTAACTGGAAGCATGGGTCGGCCGCTGCGATGTACACCCTCCCTGTTGCAGTTAGCAAAACACCGTTAGCCTCCACCGATGTTAACAGATGGATGAAGTTACATCGGAAACACCTTTTTCCCCATTCAAGTGCCATCATGCAACATTAGGCAAGCCTTCTCCAGGTTTGTGAAGGCTTTCAAGAAATTAATTAATACCTCGTTTCGTTAGGGCATATGAATTTTTCATTACTCACTGAATAATGAATAGTTGTCGGATTAATGTCCAAATGGGCTTGCCACCTATCTCTCATACTATGGGGTTTCCAGAGGGATTTGAATGCATTACAGACAATTAATTTATCTTTTTGAAGAGAGGCATTACGATTGGCTGCTCTGCAACCATTCCATGAATGGTAAATATTGCTGAGCTTTTTGATTTATAATCTCCCGGATGCGTCTCTCTCTTAATGTATGCAAAAACAGAAATTAAGCCATAGCAAAATGTTTGAGTGAAACATTGATCTGTAAAGAAGAATTATTTGATTTGTGGGTCCAACTTACATCTTGCTCTCATTTTGCATCTACTGTATAACAGTAAGTTACGTTGTGATCATGAACACAGTTTATTTAAATCAGTGGTTACCAGCCTATTTTGCTTGAAGCCCCCATCCCTTTTACAACGTTCTGGATTTACTGGATCACACTAGTCAGAAACAATCCTATGCAGCTACCACTGGGATCTAATGCCAGGCCAACTAATAATATTAGTCTAGCCTAATCTTCATTTTTTTTTTTTTTGTCCCTGTTAAAAGGGTTTTTTGGGGGGAGTTTTTTTTGAGTCCTGTAGAGATTGTAAAGCCCCTTCAGGCAAATTTGGGCTTTACAAATAAAACCGACTTGACTTAATCTCTATATGCAACTGTGCAGAAATATAAGGTTCAAACAGAATGTGGCCTTCTAAGTAGAAAAAAATGTCTTTTTTCCCCACAGTTCGTATAGTTATAAACGAGGTGGACTACATCAAGACCCGTGAAGATGACGAGACCGCTAACCTCATATGGAACGACTCGGCCGTGCAGCACGAGAAAATTGCTGAGCTCAGGAATTATCAGGTATGCAGCATGGCTATGCCATGTCAAGTCAGCACACCGTGTTCGGGGGCACCGTTGCCTAGAGGTTGGAGAAGAGAGTTGAAGAATAAGGGTGTCAGATCCAATTTCTGCACTGAACAGTAAAAAAAACCCTGGATGTTAACCTTTACAGTATGCTCCAATAAAGCTGCTTCATGGCCAGCAGCCAAAGACCATGATACTGATCAGCTCCCAGTGGATGTGTGCAACTTTGAAAGTGAAAAGACTCGAGCAGCAGAACATATGTGTTCAGCTGACTTTCAAGGTAAAGCAAATGTTAAAAACAAAAAAGCTGCCTGTGATGTGTAAAATCACTGGTAAGGTGAGGAAGGATTTTCCCTTAAGAGAAAAGGAGAAAGTCTCTGAGATGAAACAGTGCAGTGCACCAGAAGAAAGGGATGTAAAAGATGAACATGACAGCTACTGTAACCCTCCTGTCCTGTGCTTAGAGAATTTAATCTTAATGATTTTTCCATAAAGAAAACCAAATCCTTTCCTTCAAAAACTCCTTTGCTTAGAGCTGGATAAACATGACACAATTTTCTGCAGATTCGTCAGAGTTATTACAGCACAAAATATTCCTAGATACGTTTTTTTAACACTCTTGTTGAAAGAACAAACCACTAAACCAGTGTGATGCCAGGCCTTCTCCTGGGGATGCAAACCATAAAAAACAAAACAATCAGTGACGTACAAACCGAAGCGCGGGCTTGTTGAATTATTGCACCACTATTATATGAAAGCCTCCTAATTATTTGATGAGGTGCCAGCGACAGAAGAGGCAATTATCTGAACATAGACCTACTTGACCATTAAGTAGCCTGCCTTATTTCAAGTATATCGTCAATGTTATGCTTCATATAAAATAGAAAGACAGTATCATTCAGTACTATCAATCAATCAGTCTATCTTTGGGGGCGGCAGTAGCTCAGTCTGTAGGGAGTTGGCTTGGGAACCGGAGGGTCACCGGTTCAAGTCCCGACATGGACCAAAAACTGAGTGTGAACTGGTAGCTGGAGAGGTGCCAGTTTACCTCTTGGGCACTGCTGAGGTGCCCCTGAGCAAGGCACCAAACCCCTAAATGCTCGGGGCGCTTGTCAGGAGCAGCCCCCTCACTCTGACATCTCTCCATTAATGCATGTATGTGTGTTTCAGGTCTGCATGTACCATGTATGAGTTTAACAGAGTGTAAATTGAATTTCCCCATTGTGGGACTAATAAAGGTAGATCTTCTTCTTCTTCTTATGTATTTTGGAGTCCAAACATATGGAAGTAGTTTGTTTTTCTTCTCCGTTATGTGCAAAACAAACCGAAACCCCAAAACTGCAATACAAACTAAACCGTGGGCTTGCTGGACCATTGCAACACTCAGGCCTCGAACGCGTTTTTAACACTTATTGTCCAAACAATAACATTTGCTTGTGTATCCTGTTCTGCTATAGCATACACATTACAGAGGACAACTAGGTCTCAGGTGTACTGCTACCTCGACAGTGAGCACATGCCTGCAAAGAGGTTCGTTAAGATTTAAAGGACCAGTGTGTAGGATCTGGGGGTATCTAGCGGTGAAACCAGGAGATTGCAACCAATTGAAGCCTCTCCCATGTGCCGAGCGTGTTGGAGAGCTATGTTGGCTGACGTGAAAACATGAATGGTCCTCTCTAGAGCCACCAGGGGCAGAGCCAGTGTGCAGAGTGTGTGGGTACGTGGGAAGTGAGTGGTAAAGCAAGAGAGAAAGAGTGGCGGCGTCGGGAGTGAGTAATGTTATCAATTCTGGCCCAAGCAGGAAAGGTTAACCGAGTTTGTTTGTCCGTTCTGGGCTACTGTTGAAATATGCTGGTGCAACATGGAGGACTGTGAAGACGACCTGCTCCCCATATACATATAGATAAACGTCTCTTTCTATGGTAACGGAAACACAACGATGATTATACACTAAAGAAAACATACTTATTAATGTTATATTCTGCTGATAGATCTGCCTAATTGTTACATACTAGTCCTTTAAGAAAATAAATTCTCGTTGTAATCAACACTTGTATATACAGCTGGGCAATATATTGATATTATATTGATATTGTGATATGAGCCCAGATATAATCTCAGATTTTGATTATCGTAATATCATTATATGTCATAAGTGTTGCCTTTTCCTGGTTTTAAAGGCTGAACTTTCCATACTGTTCTAGCTGTTCTATTATTTGTCTTTAACCCAATTAGTCATTATTTCCACATTACTGATGATTATTGTGTAAAGTTCTCGCACCACTGGTCAACCCTCCAATATCTTCGCAATATTGATATAAAATAAAATATTGTAATATTCAATTTTCTCCATATCACCCAGCCCTACTTGTATTTGTGAAAATTTTTAAATGTATAATTAGTGCTGAAGCTTATTTAGCTGGCAAGTCATAAATCTTTCACCGAAGAACTGAAAAAGGCTGTTTGCACACCACCCTGCTTTAAAATACGTTTTTCTACTTGTCTCCAGCAGACAAAAAAGAATAGGTAAAGGAAAAGACAGAGAAAAAAGAGATTAGAGCAGATATAAAGGGGATGGTATATAGAGACATTTGGCACAGGTGGGGCTGGGAAAAAAGTTTCAGGCTTAATAGTAAATGTCAAAATGAAATAAAATAGAACAGAAAGAAACGAAACAAGTGGAAATGGACTGAAGATGTGTCCATCTGCCTTTCCTCAGGACCTGGGAGGTAAGAGGGAGGCAGCAGATAGGAAAGAGTGAGTGGGAGAGGGAACAACAGAGAGTACACAGACACAGATAAGAAGATTGACAGGTCGACTGACAAGTTGTGAGCAGCAGGAGGTGGGGAGGAGGTTTCACATGTCACTAGTGATGTTGACAAGACGGGCCTGAAGAACAAGGGTTGCTCAGAGTTGTGTGCACTAGTCTGAAAGTGATCTTACCTCTTTTTGACCTCCCTGTCCTGCTGACTGAACTTGCTGCTCCCCCCTCAGCTCCGAGAATTAGCCATCCATCTTCCAGAGTGCTTATTTGATTAGACAGGGCACTAATGATCGATTAAATCACAGGCTAGAAAGAGTATGGCTTGTTAGGACCGGGGCAGCAAGAGTTCAGCTACGTAGATTGAATAATGCAAATACTGTAACAGCTTAACATGTAGCAATGTGGCTAATGTTTTCACATAGAAAGGGTGATTTGCTGTCAATTGTTTTTGCTTGTGTCTCTCGCGCCACTGTGGCATTTCATGAGATAATTTCTCAGCAGAAAAGTAGAAGTCCCTCAACAATTGGATTTGATTTCCCCTCACAAGCCACGTCGTCTCGCGGCATTGGCATAATTGTGCAATCTCTTCTGAATCCCTAATTATGTCTGTCTCGTTTAGATAATAATCACAGGATTCTTTTACACTGCGTTCTTGTTTTTTCCCCCCTCTGCTCGCTCTCTCTTTTAATCCTTTCCTTTTTCCGTTTAGTGATGTACTGTGAGAGTTTGCTGTCAAGTTTCAGTTCATACGAGCCTAATTAACGCCCCTGTTCAGGCTCATTTGGTCAAAGAATACAGAAAATCCAGAGTTTTTCCTCCCCCCACCACCATCACCCCCCTTACGGCGCATTCAAAGCAATTCATTCAACTGTCACTGCAGGAGCTTGCGATGCAGAACCAATTACCTCGGCCCCTCGGAGTTGAGATTGATCTTTTTTTTTTTTTTTTCCTTGCCTCTTCCCTCCCCAACCTTTAAAGTATAAAAAAACATGGTAAACTAAATAAGGGTTGAGAAAGGTCTCAGCGTCACCTTTTTGTTTTGAGTCTGTAATTGGGCATAAATGTCAGAACATTGTAAGCTCACTTCAGGTTGCTGCCTTTAATGTGCTCATTTTTACGAAGGGGTGGGGGTGGAATTGAGTGGCGTAATGGCCTTAACAACATTATTATGTCTGCCTGTCCCTCTGCAGAGAATTAACCATTTCCCTGGCATGGGCGAAATCTGCCGGAAAGACTGCCTCGCAAGAAACATGTCCAAGTAAGTTTTCAAATGAGAGTACTTTGGTTCAGTTGTAAATGTGCAAAAAACAAAAAACATTTCAAAGCTCAGTGTTTAGCCAGCTGGCACTCTTAAGAAGTCACAACTGGGTACTTGTAGTACGACACAATTATAAACTGAATAAGTAGAAGACACTGCTTTAAAAGCACAAAAATCATCTTTACTGTAAGACAAATTTAACTTGTGATTTAAAAAAAAAAAAGTATAAATTAGCACTGTCAATCGAATAAAATATTTAATATTTACGGTTAATCGTATCATGTGGTGATAAATCGCAAATTAATTGCATATTCAAAATGTACCCGAAAGGGAGATTTATCAAATATTTAATCAACTGATGCAAATATGCTTGTTTTATGCAAATCTACTGTATGTATATTTTATTTTTGGAAATCATTAACAACAATGACACTATATTGTATAGAAACCCTCACAGGTACTGCATTTAGTATAAAAAAATACACTCAAATCATAACATGACAAACTGAAGCCCACCAGGCAACAACAGCTGTCAGTGTGCTGACTTGACTATGACTTGCCCCAAACTGCATGTGATTATCATAAAGTGGGCATGTCTGTAAAGGGGAGACTCGTGGGTACCCACAGAACCCATTTTCATTCACATACCTTGAGGTCAGAGGTCAAGAGACCTCTTTGAAAGTGGCCATTACAGTTTTTCCTCTCCAAAGTGGAGTATAACTTTGGAGCATTTAACCTCTTTTGCGACAGTCTAGTATGACATGGTTGGTACCAATGGATCCATTAGGTTTAGTTTCATATGATACCAACATCTTTACTCTAGCTTCAAAACTGAGCCCATTACAGCCTCTGAAAGATGGATTACATTAATGCGTTAAAGAAATTGGTGGCATTACAACGAATTTGCTTTAACATGTTATTATCGCATTAACTTTGACAGCCCTCGTATAAATACAAAATGTTTCTTTACTCCCACACCCACTTCCTTTCTTTGTTTCTCCAGAATGATCAAGTGCCAGCCTCAAGAGTACAGCTTCATACCCAAAACCTGGATCTTCCCTGCCGAGTACACTCAGTTCCAGAACTACGTCAAGGAGCTACGCAGGAAACGCAAGCAAAAGACCTTTATCGTCAAACCCGCCAACGGAGCCATGGGTCACGGGTAGGTCAGAGGCTAGCGAGTGCCCCGGAGAAATCTAACACTATAAGTCAGGCTATGAGACTGACAGCGAGCCAGAGAGTGACTGAAGCAGAGGATAGAAAGTAAGCAAGCCAGTGAGTGAGTGAGTGGAGGTGGAAATTAGCACTAGAGCAAATAGAGGACGAGCACAACAAAACAAGGCAATAAGAGGTTTGTGACCCTGACATGGGTGTCTATGGAAAAAGCATTATGGCTGCGACCAGATTGAGTATTTGAGCTGAGAGGGTGTGGTGAATCTCATTGTTGGCCTCATTGTCCTCGATGGTCACACTTTCCATAAATCAGAGGTTATCGCTGCCAGTGGAGGAGGACACAGACACAGACAGACACTAACAACACATACACACACACACACATGCACACACGCCCACACACACCCACACAAGGTCCCTGGCAGTTACTGTAGTTCCTCCCCTGAAGGTCTCTGCATGTGATTATTGGATTCCTTTATGAGGCACCATCAGCAGAGACCAGTCAGACAGGAAAATGGACCAAGATGGCTGCTGCAGGGGGACTCTGTCTCACAATAGCATCTCTTTATCAAAAGATGAACAGGCTGTGGTACCTGAATGCATATTTTTCATACTTGCAGTCCCATGGACCGAGAGCCTATCTCAGGTTGTGATGTCACATTTCTATGGTGCGTTTTCACCATCCTGAGTTGAAATCGGGAAGTATTTAGAGAACTGGTGAAGAGGCAGGGTGACATGGCATTTTACTCACTCTAAAACAGGGGTGCCTCAACTTTTTCCCTTGGAAGGCCAAAACTGGATCTCAGCGGTGGACCACAGGTCAAAAGTTAACACCTATAGTATTTTATTGTTAACTGACTACAACTGATTTATGATTATGTTTTTTCCTCAGACTGCGTGTGATTATCATAAAGTGGGCATGTCTGTAAAGGGGAGACTCGTTGCTACCCATAGAACGCATTTTCATCCACATATCTTGAGGTCAGAGGTCAAGGATCCCCCTTGAAAATGGTCATGTCAGTTTTTTCTTACCAAAATTTAGCCTAAATTTGGAGAAATCCTTTATGAGAAGCTGAAGTGATTTGGTTACCGATGGATTCCTTCAATTTTCTAGTTTTGTATTATAACTTTAACACTGAGCCTGCTACAGCTTTGGAAAGACAGTAAAGTTGGTTAATAAAAGTTTGCGAACAGCCTGATGGCAGGCCCCACTTTGGTCTGCCCTGCTCCACAGCAATCAAATGTAAAATTCCAGCAATCAACACACCTTTGGTGAAGCTTCTGCTCCCCGATGCATGTAAACATGGGTGGACAAATCATTACAAAGCACAGTTTACCAAAGAGTTGAACTGACTGCCCTCTGACAGGGTCAACAAAACTGAACCTTATAAGCTTGAGTGAGTGTTTAAAGCTCCTTTGCTTCGAGAAGAGCCAGCTGAACTGGTTTGGTCATCCAGCATGAAAGCTTGCTGGTTTTTGGAGGACTTCCAGATACCACTGACTGGGAGGAGATCTGTTGATGAACATTAGGAAGCTCCCTGGAGAAAGGGAGCTCAGTCTTTTGCCACAACAAAACACAGACCAGGATAAGGCCCTGATCACACACAGCGTGTTTTGCAGGTTGAAAATGCAAGGTGCTCTGCACTACCTTTTTGTTGCTCGATCAGACAGTATTTTTTTTGCATTTTGCTACTGTACATATTTTTTTGTATAGTGCTTCAACCACTAAATGAGTACTGACATAAGCTTAACACAAACCACATACCTAGTAGTTAATAGTGCAGTTTACCTGAAATATAAAGTACTGCACTACTTTGCCACTTGCAGTTTTCTGTTCAGATCATGGCAACTACAGTTGGTAAAGTCATATAGCTCCAGATATCTAGCAAAAAGTCACTCAGTTAATGAGAAAAAACACTAATGGCGACACGAAAGGACCTCGCAAACACACACACGAGTATCCTTCATGGTTCCCACGTGTCCTTGAAATTCTTGAAAGTCTGTGAATTTGAGGACAAAAATAAAGACACTGAAAATAGGCATAAATAGATATGGGTCAAGTGCTTTAATTGATATGTTTTGTGCAAGAGTAGAATAGAAATCTATCGCTCAACTTACACAATACATTGTTTTGCTGTGCTGTGTTAGTGAATGCCAGACACGGCACAGATGAGAAGTGCTCAAACATTCAAGACTCTCTCTCTTGTAATTGTTGTCTGTGAGCTGTGTTGGGTCATTGAATTTGATTGAATTGGGCCTGGAAAGTACTTGAATTTGATGTTCGAGAAGGTGTGGCAAACCTGATCATAAATTGCGTCTAAAATAAACCCAGTAACTGGACTGATGTTCTATGTATGAGCCATAACCAACTCAATGATTTGACCTGTGTGGAAGTCAAGCCTGCATGGACTAAAATAAAGTGGAAGCGCCAAGTTTCAAGTTCAAAGTTTTAAAGTGTGGTTGGTTTTACCAATAATTCTGTTTCATAAAATAAAATAAAAGTAAATGCTTGGCACATTGCTCTCTTGACCACTTCTGAAGACCTTGAAACTGCCCAGATTGTGAAACATTTATTAAGTATTGGTTTTGACTTGTGATCCCTGAAATGCAAGTGTGAAGAAATAGTTTGGAGTGCATTCATCACTGGCACCAATAGGTGGGGATATTGAAGTACAAATGGCTCGGTGTGCCTCACCTCTCCCTCTAATTCTCTTTGAATTTGTCCTTTCTGGTATAATGTGAGCATTACTTATAACTCCATGCTGCACTAAGCCCTTATTTATTAAAGAATAAAAGGCAGCAAAGGCTGAATTATAGCAATACATTAGGAATATGAAAGATGATGAGTTTAGCTCGACCACTCAACGGCGGTCGGCTCACAAGATTAGATTTTTCTCTATTTTTTTTGCACGGTGTGACGCGCCAGGAAATTAAGTTATATCTTCCCCCTGTAATTTATTTTTCCGTCGGCCAACTAAATGAAGTTATTGTTTGTGTCTGAAGCGCAGCTTGTTATAAGGGAAACAAAATAAAAGCGCGTGCGAGGCTTAAAAAGGCGAGATCCCCTCCGGTGCCAAATTAAATAGGCAGGGGAGAGTGGGCCGTGATTATCTGACGCCCCAGCTCATCAATCATGTCGTCTTCTCCTCAGCTACTCCTCCTTGACTAACCAACACCGTTAACCCTGTCCTCATCATTCAACTCGCTGTCTGCATATGAGGAGGGCCCTTCATGTTGTCGGTCAGCCAACCATCAACTTGTCCCCGTTCTTTTTTGTTCAAGCAATGTGATAAGCAGGCCAGTGGAGTACTCCTCTTTCAGACAGCAATATTTTAGTTGGAAGGAGTTAGTGATAACGATGAGACAACATTACACAAAGGCAAATCTACAAGCTGGGAAACCTCTGAAGGGAGGACTGCTGAACTAACACCATAACCAGGAAGCTAATACTTCAGCAGTGGCATTGCCTATTTCTCACTTAAAATGTTTTCAGACTTAGATTTTTGTGGATTGTTTTGATGATATAACAGAAACCTTACGAGCAGGCAGCCATGTTGTTTCCTGTTTGAAACGGCAAGCAGAAAACCAGGAACCAATCAGGTGCATTACACGATCGGGTACGTCATCACTTGAATGGCCAATAGAGTGGAGCAGTGCGTCCCCTAGTGTCCTCACTGGACCTGGTGGAGATGTACTGCTGCATTTAACATTATAGACATCAACACTGACTATTTGTAGAACACTTTAACCACAAATTCCCAGGCTGACCATACATGGTGCCGCAATACACCCAGTTTTGACTGAGTCTTGTTTCTTTCCTTTCACTGGATCTGGTCTGTTTGATATTGTGTCTAAGTCCCGCTCAAAGAGAAGTGAAATGTGAATATTCTTTTCATAGTGTCAGACACTTAAAATAGCAATCCAAGCCTGTCATGGCAAAAACAAGCACTTTTAGTGGGCGTAAATGACGGTGCCAGCTTGCCCCAATTGTATTGCAGCCCATAAGCAGCTGTCGTCTACAGTGTTCTCCCTCAATACTGGACCATTTTCAGAAATTGTTGTCGTTATTAGTCAGTTAGACTCAAAAACACTGGAAAATAAGGTCCAGGTTGAAAAATACTAAAAGTACCCTTTAACCAAGCAGGTGAATTCTTGGGTTAAATTACAGCAACACAGACTACACTGTTCCCAGGACGCTGTATGTTCTGGCCGTGATTACAGAGCAGAACAATGTTTGCCCTCTGGTGGCTCGGTGCCACAATATCTTAATACCTCAGACTGTACTTTTTGAACAATCAAGTCTTTACTTCTTGGCCAAATATTGTGTTTGTGTGCCTGCTTCATGTGTATAATGGAGCTGCCCAGGCCATGCATGCAACCAATTTAGCCCAAGTCTGCCTTAACTATGAGTGATGGTGGCATAGGTCAGTGGCGATGCTTGTACATAGTGGGAGATTGTTTAGAAATGACCCCTCACCCTCCCTGCACGCATGCACACACCCACACACATACATACTTTCACATTCACAAAAGTTTTGAAAATGTTGCCCCTCACCCTCGTGTGCACAGCCACATGGGATGTACACAAACCAACACAACTCATTCTTGAGTCCAGCTAGCAACGGCCTGCATACTATAAGGCCTGAGTGCCAGTGACATGAGACCAAAGCAAATGAATTAAGAGTGGAGGCTGAAACGGAGTGCAACGTCTGCTCCTATTAACCTGCGCACAACTGAAAGACCAGCATTTGATGCCATTCAGACAGAGTTGGCTTCAGGAAATCACAATGTTCCCCAGATGCTTGCAGTAGCACTTCTCAGACAAACCAGCGTTTGTGTCGTACCTGTCTATCTTTTGTACACTTTATTTATTCAACTGTTTTATTTAGATAGCCAGCTATTGGACAGAATAACAAAAAGTTTTGGAGAGTTCAATGCCCCTCAGAGCCAAACAGCTTGTCCTGTTCAAACTAGACCTGAGGCATGCTGAGCACACTCATTTACATATGTTTCCAGTGAAGGTTGTGCAGCAGTGAAAGGTCATATCTTGAATACCATCAGGGCACAATGGCTCTGACCCTTTGTTTCCTGAGGGCTTAACGTCTCCAGTGTAAATGTAAGAGTCATTCCATGCACAGTAAGGACATACCTTCTCCTTGTCATTGTATCTGTTGCTCATTATACTCACAGAGATGTGAAGATTGAAAGTATCACCATAATAGGCAGACCCCAGTAATATGTCCCCAACTTCTCCCGATAAATTGAAATGAAATATAGTGTTAAAACCCATAAAACCTGTATACTGTTTGGCTCAATTTTTTTGCTTCAACACATCTATAAGACAGTGCCAATGTCATCAGTCTTGTTCATGGTCCCTGCTATGCTGCCATCTATCATTTTTTTAATTATCTTTTTTGTCTTTACTGTGCCATATTTTATTATGCTGCTGACGACACCCCAATTTCCCCCCCGAGGATTAATAAAGTCTCTGTCTATCCAGGATCTCGCTTATCCGTAACTGTGAGAAGCTGCCAGCCCAGGAGCACTTTATCGTTCAGGAGTACCTGGACAAGCCCTTCCTGATGGAGGGCTACAAGTTTGACCTGCGCATCTACATCCTCGTCACGTCCTGCGACCCCCTCCGCATTTTCCTCTACAACGATGGTCTGGTTCGCATGGGCACGGAGAAGTACCATGCACCCAGCGAGGCCAACCTGGTGAGTCACAGACAATAACGGGATTTTTCAAAGCTGCATATAGGTGCGCACATGGTCATAGACATACACCTTGTAACTAATACCAAGACATGACTCTTTATCGGTGGACCATATGTGCACAAGGCACAAGTCTGAAGAGTTGTAGACATACACACAACTGTTCATGGATTTATATTAGAAAGTACATACAGTACATGTGGCCAGTCGGTAGGGATGGAAATCACTAGAGGCCCCACAATATGATATTATCACAATACTTAAGTCACAATATGATTTTACTGTGATTTTAAACTTTCTGGCAACAATTGAATCGAAGGCAATATGACCTGGATGAATGAGAACATTCACAGACTGTGATATTAAACATTTTGCGAAATGCAAATATATGATTATTACCTTTTTTTCAACTGCAAATTATGTAGTTTGTCAAAATCTGTTTTATATAATAAGTAGGGCTGTTAACGGGATAATAATGTGTTAATTCAAATTCATTATAACACCATTTCTTTGATGTGTGAAAGCAACTTGCGATTTTTTGGGTGTAGCAGGCTCTGTGTTATAGCTACAGTGAAGATACTTTTATCATATTAAACTAGAACCTAGTGAATCTATTGGTACCAACCATGTCATAGTAGCTTGTCAGGAAGGAGGCTAAATATTGCTCCAAACTTATGCTAAATTTTGGCGAGGAAAAACTGACATTACCATTTTCAAAGGGGTCCCTTGACCTCTGACCTCAAGATATGTGAATGAAAATGGGTTCTTTATGTACCCACGAGTCTCCCCTTTACAGACGTGCCCACTTTAAGATAAGATAAGCTAAGATAAGATATTCCTTTATTGGTCCCACAGTGGAGAAATTCAGTTACAGCAGCAAAGTGGATGGTGCAATGTCCACTGCACCAGTCTGCAACAATGGTGTTTGAGTTTGTCATGTTATGATTTTTTATGCTAACTGCAGTACCTATGAGGGTTTCTGGGCAATATTTGGCATTGTTTTGAAAATACAATGCTTAACAAATCTCCCTTTAAGGTACATTTTGAACAGATAAAAATTGTCTGATTCATCATGTTTAACTATGGACAATCATGCGATTAATCGCAAATGAATATTTTAATCCAATGACAGCCCTAGTAATACAATACAGTTTTCACTTTTTTCATCTCAGAGTTTTCAGTCACATAAAGTATCTTAAAGTCGGAGGTCAAGGGCCCTCTTTGAAGATGGCCACACCAGTTTTTCCTTATTTTTGGAGTGTAATTTAACATTCTTCCCAACAAGCTAACATGGCTTTGCTTGGTGCCAATAGATTCCTTGAAGTCTCATATGATGCCAGTATCTCCACTCTAGCTTTTTAAGACAGAGCCCACTGCCCTCTGAAAGACAGAATAATGACCGGGTCTGCTGGCAGGTCGTCTGATTGTTAAGAAATTAATCGTTTAAATAATCAAAGATGAAAATTTGACATCTGTGTATCATAATAACAACATTGCCATGCAAAATATTGCTATACTACGCTGTATCAATTTTTCCCCTCACCCCTACCAATCGAGTGGATCAGAAATACACTACAGACAGATAGTAGAAGCAGATTCACAGAATGATGTATTTGTGATGCACTCCCATGAGCCAAAGCTGTGGGCTAGTGCAACTCAACATAATCACATTAGACACACAAGCACACAGGACGACAGAGGATAGGAAGCACAGCGTAATCTCTGTATGATCACAGAAATATGCATGTACTCATATACTGTACACAGTCAACAGTACCCAAATGCACTATAAGTATACACACACACACACACACACACACACACACACAGAATGGGCAGCCATACTGTATGCACACAGCTGTGCGTAAATGTCCACATGCCAGATGTCTCCTGTAATATCAAGCCGTTCATATTTGCCTTGAGGTTCTGCACCTGCTGAAGCACAGGCTGTTGCTTATGACAGGACACACACACATACACACACACACACACACACAGTTTCCTATCAAGCGTGATGCCTATCTACAATATGAACATACGCTCACATAGACACGCTGGACCCCTCCTGTGACACAAATGTGTATTGTCTTACCCAGTCTGTGACACATGATAGAGTGAGTTGTGCAATGGAGATGGATGCTCAATCCCACAGAGAGTGGCTCCCATCATGGGCTGGAGTGGCCTCCGGTCACAGCGTTATTACCTTGTAGGCTAAGGACAAGGATGTATTGTCTTCAACTGTGAGGGATAGTGTTTAAAGAGAGGATACTACAACAATAGGCAGTTATAATCAACCATGCTGTGTTGGCAGCATGGGACACTGTGACTCGTCTCTGAGATTCGGTGATCTATGACTGTAAGCGTGTTCTGCTGTTGTCATTATCTGTCGGTCCCATAAGAGCATAAGAACCATCTTTAGAACAGAGGATTGTTAATTCCCATACAGCACAGTGAGCTGTTCTTTACTTTTCTAACTGCACCATTTCTTACCATCTTTAGTTGTAGCCAAGGGACACGTTTGTGATGTTTTCACTTTCTCCTGTATTCATGTCTACCCGTATTACTTTAGAGAAAATGTTTTACATTACAACGTGGGTATGGGCATCATGGGGATAAAAGCACAAACACCCTTGAGGATGCTGTTTGCTGTGATGATTATCATCACTGACAAAGGTATAATTACTCTAAAGAGCACAGCCACAGGTACCACGGCTATTCAAGTACAATATACCATATATAATAATAGAGTTTATACATGTATTAAAATGAATTTCATTGTATCTGCTATTGCACTTCAGTGGAGGTTATTTGTAGCCTTTAGTATTAGATTGCGGTCGTATTGGACAACTATCAGCTATGAATACATCTAAATGGGAGCAGGAAGCACGAGGAGAAAGAGCTTAATTTCTTCATCAGCTCAGTAAATAAATGAATTCAGGGGAAAGAGAATAAGAAAATCATTCAATATAGTGCAAATATCATCTACTGCTGCTATTATATATGAAATGCTGTATTTTCAATGTAAAGACAAGGACTAGACTGTTATGCTTTATCATTTAGATCAGTGGTTCCCAAACGATTTCCATGAGGAAAACCCCCTTTCTATCATGACTAAGTGGCATCTTTTATGGATATTTCATATTATATTCAGTGCATAACAATAACAGTGCAGAATTTTGAGCTAATTATTTGATTTCCTGTGAATATTGCATCACAGATGATTTTTCCTTTTTTATTTTTTTTAGGAACTTTTAATACACTTCTCAGTGTTTTTTTTTTAACTTTTAACAATCATTCATACTTAATTAATACACATACATAGGCTTAATAGACAAATTCAGTATTTCCTCTCCTTTATGCTTGGCCATTGTCATATGAGCTCTTCAGTTGTGTCCCTATGTACGAGCTATCCCATGAAGTTATTGCACTGCTATCAAATTAAATAAAGCTAGAAATCGGTAGCGATAGAGACAGGGGCTATTAAATAGGCATTAGCGGTTGCTATAATCACCATAGGTGTAGGTCAGAAGGAGCCTACTACATCCAATAGTAGGTTTTATCATTTATTCACATGGTAGATCACCGAGAGAAGGTATAAAAGCACACAACCTCTAGTGACCATAGTAATTCTGATTGGAGGTTTTGGTGGTGATGGAGATGGAGGTTGGGGTCGATGTATGGGACACAGAACATAAGGTTTTCCCCCAGGAGACTGACGTTTGCATGTTGTGTAGCTGTCTTTGTGTTCCCAAGCATTAAGACTCACTTTCATTTTTTAGTTTAAATTTTAAGCCCAAACACAGTGTTTTTCCATGAACTTAACTGTTTTTGTGCTTAAATCTGAAAAATAGTAGTTTCGTTGCCTAAACAAAAAAGTATTTTTGTTTGTTTTAAAAAAAATAACATTTGATTTAGTTTTACATGTTACAGTGTGTTGCTTTCACATTTACAACGTAGTAGGACCCTAATGACCCACTTGCATGGTGCTTATAGTGACCGATAACGCCTATTTAATGGCCTGATAATAGTCATATAGAGTGGCTGTGAACATGCATATGTTGATGTCTATGATCGCATAAAGGCCCTTTTAACTCCCCACTTTGTCCCCACAGAGCCAGCTCTACATGCATCTGACCAACTACTCAGTCAACAAACACAACGAGAACTTTGAGCGGGACGAGACCGTGGACAAAGGGAGCAAGAGGTCCATCAGCTGGTTCACCGAGTTCCTCCGCACCAACGACTACGACGTGGCCAAGTTCTGGGGAGACGTCTCTGTACGTGGGTAGTCCACCCAAACAGACGCAAACACAGACACGCAGTTACACGCAGACATATCGTGGCGGATGTTCCACACACGCAAGGATGTGCAGTATGATAACAAAACACGCCACAAATGCAAACAACACACACACATCCGTGAGAGTAATCTGTGAGTGCATATACACATGCTCTCGCTACTAACCAACACACGTTGCACAAAGATCACAAGCGGACCAGCAAAAGGTTTGATGTGATTTGTTATGACAGTAATACAGTGAGCTTCCGAGCTTTGTTTAACTCCAGGAAGAGCTCAGTGAAAACATCATTCCTGAAGCGTGAGCTCTCCCAATCTGGCACGACTCTCGGCTCATCCAAACACCTTTACCTCGATCATTTTCTTTCACTGAAGTGTTTTTGGACGATTATTTTATCTTCTAATTCATTCCCCCTTTTTTTTAAACTTATACCCATCCATCCCATCTTTTGCCCCTTTGCCTTTGTCACTACTCTTTTACTCATTTCTTTTCTACCCATTTATTTATCCCCGGTTCTGTTTTATAGATTCATAGGAGTGCCATAAATAAGAATACATCTGTAAGTCTGGCACTTCAAGGAATAGCAAAAGCAATAGGGAAAGGAAATAAGGAAAAATAAAGACATAAAAATAAAAAAAACTACATTATATAAAAATTAATGCATTTAAAAAATTAGAAATAAAAATAAAATGAAAAAATATATTAGCAAAAAATAAAATATATACATAAATAAAAGAACAAATAAATGCGAAAATACTGTAAGTGAAAATGCTAATTATCTTTTTTATTTGTCTTAATATTTCCATGTGTTTATTCTTTCATATGCAGTGTTCCTCTTTATGTTTTCACGCTCATTTTCTTACACATTTACAGATTTACTCTAATTTTTGTCACTCCTCCATAATGTTTATTCTTTTTCATTTTCATTTCAATCACATTTTCTATTTCGTTCATCTTTACCTTGACTTTTTGTCCCTCTGTCCATATTCATTTGGGTTGTATAGTCCGCCGGTGCTTACTCGTCTTTCACTGTCTGTTCTCATGCAACAAGCATTCAACAACTGTCTGTTTTCTGCTTCAAAATCAATTCCCTTTGGTTATTATGCTCTCCTCAAGGCAATCTTTTATATCTTCTTTCCATAAGCTCTCACTTGTCTTTATGTTCATGTTGGACAAAGTGGCTTTTGAGACTGTTGTAGGTGTCGTGGCCAGTGTTTCACCTTGTGCATTAAGTTCTTGTTTAGGCAATGTTACCTTTCCATTATTCTCCTCTCTTATCCGTCTTGTGTAATCGCTCAATGTGCTCCATTTTGTCAAAGCGTTTAAGTTCTTGTTTCCACTTTTCTTTCTCACTTAAGTTTCCTTTCTTCACATCTCTCTTGTCTTTCAGTGACACATCAGAGTGTCACTCTCTGACTCAGCCGGGCCGTCGTCCTCTTCTCTCGCTCTCTCGCCATTTTTGTCTTTCCTCAGAAGTTGCACCTCTTTGGTGTTAGTGCTG
Organism: Pterois miles; assembly: GCA_947000775.1. Taxonomy (NCBI): domain Eukaryota; kingdom Metazoa; phylum Chordata; class Actinopteri; order Perciformes; family Scorpaenidae; genus Pterois; species Pterois miles. The sequence continues at coordinate 8,688,803 of CAMQGK010000171.1, read as the reverse complement.
CCCGCTCGCTCTCACACACTGCGTTTTGTTACAACTCTGTATTTATGCTCTCTGCTCGCTCTCCTCGCTCCTTCTCTTTTCATCTCTTGTCTTACATTTTATTCCTGTACAGACCGAGCGGGCTGCCCTGACTCTCCCCGCCAATGGTCACGGTCAGAGAGTCAGAGAGTTTGTTTGGCAAAAGATTGTCTGTGGGGGTTAAGAATATCGTGTATGTTTCTTTTTCCATATCTCACTGACATCGCTTTCATATTGAGGTATTATTGATGTGCTGTATGGGGCAGAGTGGCCAAGGTTTGACCAGCAAAGACACAGCTTTTTTTTTTTTTTTTTTTTTTATCTGGGTGTAATATTGAGAGCAGTGTCTGACTACAAATGGGCTGGTTATAGAGGCCTCGGCTAGACCGCCGTACTGCTCTTGTGCACACAGCAGTCAGACTGGACAGAGAAAACTGCAGGCTAGCAGCCCTGCATGGAGTTTGACTGGTGAGGGCAAGCGTAGTGCAGATGGTCTGTGTGTGCGTCACAGTAAGCGTGAAGTCAGTACAATGAAATAGATGCACTTTGTCCACTTGGATGGTGACATACTTGCCAACCTTGAGAGTTCAAAAATAGGGAGGATTTCAAAATGAAACTGGGGGGTCTGGGGCTCCTCCCCCAGAAAAATAACCACCTAACAGATGAAGTCACATGTGACACCTCTGAGGAAGACTGCAGAAGAAAGTAGTCAAAACTGGTACAAACATTTTATTTAACCATAGCCTGTCTATATGAAAAAAGTTTCAACACCCCCCCAAAAAATTTGAGCTTCAGAGTCTTTGTTTCCTGCATTCTGGTGACTTTAAAAGAATAAAAACGAACAAACAAAATAATAAGTACACTACAACAGCATTTTTAATCTTCAATAATTTAAATTTTACGCCCCCCTCTGCATGAACTCATGAACTTTCATTCATTCATTGCCCCTCTTAGTTCTCTCCATTTCACTGTCTGGCACCACGGCTCTGAAACCTGTTATTTCCAATGACTTGCGCCACCATGGATTTTTACTGCATCAAGCAAATCTCAACTCTGGACTTTGCGCTGTGTCGCGAGCAGCTCTCTTCTCACAGCATTAGATGTAGCTGTAATGTTGTCCGGCTGGAAACAGTATGGCTTATTTCAGTGCCAGAAACAGGTTGAGACAGAGCAAAGGAAAAAAAAGGTGTGAACATTTGTCATAAATCAGGGGAAATGCAAGAGAATTTTGACACCGGGAGGAAACTGGGGGAGGACAATGAAAAACGGGAGTGTCTTAGTAAAATCGAGAGGGTTGGCAAGTATGGATGGTACAATTAGAGTGAAATAAATGCTCCCTCTCTGATCCGTTAAGTCTATTGATTTTTTGGTGGATATTCAGAAACAATAAAAAGTTACACTTTTTTATGCCACTTGGAAAAATATGATCTGTCACCATCTTTGTCCTACAGTAGACATGCAGAAGTTTTAGGGGCTTCAGGAAATAGTTTTGATGAGTTCTTGCAGTGTATAAATGTACATCTCACATAAATGCTTGTTCCAACCAGTAAATGCCTTTCAACAGATTTTTTAATCACTTTAGTTTAACATACTTTTATTCACAGTAAAAATTAGTAATTTTATTTGAGGACAAACTTTACTCAATTCGGCCGGCAGTTTAAAGGTGTTAAATGCGATATTGGGAGCATTTCTGTTGCCTCCGGGGTGCTACGCTTCAGGCGGTTACTCACACGTGTAACCGCCTGGTGTGGAAAAGCTCGGATTACAACCCACAGAGGAAGAGTGACTTCATTCTCTGCTCAGGTAGATATTACTCCTCGATACCTTTACATAGGAAATAGTTGCTGCTCTCTTGATATGATGGATATCGTATAGAGCAGTGGTTCTCAAACTTTTTCATGTCAAGGACCCCTAAATTAATACACAATGGACCCCCATTTGATAAGATTTTGCTTCAGGGACCTCCACCTGAAAAATTTTGGTTATTAGATATGATCAAGACCGGAATCCTCAACTACAGTTGAGGAGATGAAACCATGATCAGAATAATCACTCTTATGACTCTTGCTCACACTGAGCTCACTGCTATAGTGATTTAAACAGTGAAAATAAACTATTTCCCCTCCCTCAGACCTTTGGCGAAGAACCACTGTACAGAGCACTTTCAAATATCACAAACGCACACATAAAATAGCTAAAATAATATACAAATGTATGCAGGTTAAAAAAAAAAGCGATAACGTGATTCAAATAAGCTTATGAAACCATTTCAGCCCAAAGCTAAAAAAACACAGGCACACTTGCACAGTGCTCGGCATTGGCCAGAGCTGTGGGCTCAGGATAAGGAGGGAGGTGATGGGGGACAAAGACACACACAGACCAGCCAGAACTGGGGACTTGGGGCAGAAACAACAGTATTGGGAGCAGGTGTTTGTGCTGGGCAGCCTGTGGGTCAGACGGGTGGGTGGACGGACAGATGGATGGAGGTGTGTGAGCGAGAGACAGATAGAAAAGGGAGGGGGCTGCTGCCTTATCAGGCCAGGGCCAGACCACCATACCCCTCTCCTGCACCCAGCAGTCAGACTGGACTGGGCAAACTGCAGGCTAGCAGCACTGCGTGGGGCTTGACTGGTGAGGGGAGGCTTTGTGCACAGTGTGTGTGTCAGAGTGAGCGTGTTTACCCCAGATGCACAGTGGGAGTAAGCAGACAGGTAGCAGCCAGCAAACATACATGCAATCACCCACATTAACGCGGGTTGGGAGCCACTAGCCACACAGATGGACCACCATCAGCATCGCTGAAAGTCTGTGCGTGTGAGTGAAATTCAAAAAGCTTCTGTGCCAGTAACACTTTCTGTTTCTCCTCGGCTTTTAACCTGACAGAGTATCTTGAGACGCAGGAGAACTGGATGTAGTCCTGCTGATGTATGTGTCATGATTACTCCATTATTTAGTCCTACATCTAAAGGTTCAAGCATTTGTCAGCAGTCGCAACCTGCATTCAGAGCCGGACTCCTGATTGCACCATTTTAAGACCTTTAATCAGCTGCTATATAAAAAATGCAGTTATGGCTTTTTAGGATGATTTCAACTAACTGAAAAAAAACAACAACAAAAACAGTAAGACTTGTGCTCTCTTTGTCAGCTCATGTCTCTCTGTCTCTTTGTGTTTGTGTCCTGCCAGGAGCTGGTGGTGAAGACCATAATAGTGGCTGAGCCCCACGTGCTGCACGCCTATCGCATGTGTCGCCCCGGCCAGCCACCAGGGAGCGACAGCGTCTGCTTTGAGGTCCTGGGCTTTGACATCATCCTGGACCGCAAACTCAAACCCTGGCTACTGGAGGTACAACTCTGTGTGTGTGTGTGTTTGTGTGTGTGTGTGTGTGTGTGTGTGTGTGTGAGAGACAACTTGAGTGTGTTTCTCATTTTTTCCCCATAATTTCTACTCACCATTGCTGGCAAAAACGGCATTTTCAATTTTTTTTTTGCCATTCAAGAAAGTCTATTTATTACAATTAAAGGGACAGTATCATTTACTAATTTGTGACTTTTTTTTATTTGTAATGAATTATTTGTAATTTATTATTCTATATATATTATATATATAATATATGTAATTACAATTTTTTTGTTTTTATATTTTTTGATTTATATTTTTGTGTAGTATATTATGTCAATCTTACTTATGTTTTTGAACATTGTGCAGTAGGTGATTTAAGAAATTTTCTTTGAGGGTGTGTATGTGTGTGTTTGTCAGGCAGGTCTGCAGTCTGTGCAGTCTCACCTGTCTCTGCAGCTACTAAAGTGACAGCGGCTCCTACACTGAAGTAATGTGGCATCAGCAGGAGAGAGAGACGTTGTCCCGCACTGACAGAAAGCATAAACACACACTGATTTTGCTTACACACTCTCGTCCCTGGTGCACACACAAACACACACAAACACCCACACGGTTTCAAGTATGCATTTATGTGCCTCCGAACACAAGCAGAAGACGTGTTCCTGTGTAAAATGAAAAGACCGTACGCAACCGCAAACATGCGCACACAATTACATGGATGTGTGCATTCACACACACCCACGCATACAAACAGAAATGAATGCATGCGCAGCTGCATATAAGACAAGACAAAGAGCCCTTTTTCCTCGTACAAAGGCGGCACACACACAGAGTGAGAAAATATAGGTCAGGACGGCAGGTTGACTAGCAAGACACCCGCCCCTCATTCTCTCAGCGTCAGTCTCTCAAGTGTCAGTCATTCAGGAGACGGATTCGAGTTCAGAGTCCACTCCAGGATTTCTGTCTCGCCGTTCTGATGTCAGCCAGTCAGTTAAAGCGTGACCTAAATCCTTTAACCCAAAGTGGCTGCGCGCCTTTTTCCCCCCTCTTTCCCACAAATTGACTCAAGGATGGGAAATGCCTCTGGGATAATTGTTTGTTTTCCCCCCATCATGACAACTCAAAATAAATCCAAAAGCCTCTGATTTCAGAGGAAAAAATGTCATTTGATAATTTTTTTCATGAGAGTCATCGTGGAATTAGGGTGTTATAATTACCTGACTCTTTTTTATGTGGTTGTGTGGACATGACAAAAGGATGTACAAGAGAGAGCAAGAGTGTGGTGTTCCTTTAGACTGCTGGTGCGCTGTGACAGTATGTGTGCATTGTGTGTGTGTGTGTGTGTGTGTGTGTGTGTGTGTGTGTGTGTGTGTGTGTGAGACATGGCAAACAGCCGTGAATGCAGTTGTTCCACTCCAGCAGTAATGATCCCCCCTGTGCTACTAGCAGCTCTCTATAACTCTCATCAATTAACATCCCAAACACACACACGCGCGCGCGCGCACACACACACACACACACACACACACACACACACACACACACACACACACACACACACACACACACACACACACACACACACACACACACACACACACACACAACCCTGCTTCTCTTTCACGCAACATTTACAGCAACAATCATTTATTTCCAAAATTCAACTGATTAGTCAGGGGATACTTGCAAGCACAGAGACCCTTTCTCAAATCCTCACTGCATACGCTGTCAAGCCTGAAAATAACTTTATTACCGCGTTTTAGCCTGTCGATGTTCGTTCCTATTCTGCGGGGACGCCACAGTCTAGCCCACAGGCTGGCTGCCACAAATGCTACCCTATGGCAAGCCCTCAAGTCCAAATTAAATTTTTCAGCAGATCTCTTTTTCAGCATTTTGTCGTAAATTGAATGTATTTCACTGCATTTCACCATTATTATTATTATTATTATTTTATTTCTGTCACCCCCTCGAGTCCAAAAACACTAAAAATTGTGTCAGGAATTGAAACACAGTCTAGGCCTCACAGGTTTGTTTTGAATTTGTGGACTTCAGGTCTCAGGTTTCCTCGTCGGTGTCACTGTGAATTATGTGCACCATGCCTCGTTGGGCCTTTACCCAGACTGCTGTTCCGACAATGTCTTCGTCTCTTACTCTTTAAAACGTCACAGTTGGTTGTTGGACATGCAAACTCGAGGCCAGGAAATGAAAGCTCAACCTGTGTAAACTCAAAGCCGGTCGGATACCTGAACGCTAGATGGTATCATATATAAGGAACTGTCAAATGACATTAATCCTGCTCTTTGAATTTGTATTTTTGTCTGCCATTTTCTGAGCTTGTGTAGGAGGCTGTGGAGGGAAAAAGGAACATGATTGCCTCTCACATCCTCCAATTACACCTCCAGAAAATAGCCACTGTTTTTTTTTTTTTTTTTTTTAGGCAAGGTATTCAAATTTGTGCAACCCCAAACTCCCGTGATTAGAGGACACACTCGCCTTTATCATGCCATTGCAAGATACAATACAGCGGCTCTTTGTAAGCACAAAGAAGAATCATTGCAAATATACTGATAACAAATAGGGATACTTGAGAGGAACAACCCGCAGACCAGCGCACACCTGCTAAATAGCTTGTCACAGGGGTGAAAACAGAGAAGGCAAGAGTGATGCTTCTCAAAACCAAGGCCAGCATCAAACAGACGCATTGTGCTCAGAGCAAGTAGAGAAGAGAAGGTAAAAAGAGAGACAGGCTTTTGTGTGATCCTTATCTTAATTCAGCAGGGTTTTCAACACAAGTTTTACCTCCTATTGACATTCAAAACATTAGCGCTACATAGGACACACACACACACACACACACACACACACACACACACACGTGTAACCCGAGACGTTCACTTTCATTAAACCAGCCCAGACAGCATCTGTGTCTCGTATAGGAAAGGCGTTTCATTGAGCCATGATCTCCTCTTCACACACACACACACACACACACACACACACACACACACACACACACACACACACACACACACACACACACACACACACACACACACTCAGCTTAGGCTGTGGTTTGTATTGTCAGAGCCACGGCTTTTGCTTTGAGGGCTTCATTGAGTGTTTCTTGACAGAAAAATAATAAAGAAATGAAAAGTTAAAATACAATGAAAAACATAAATCAATGCCGAAATAAACATTCATTTAATTTAGCTCAGGACAGGGCTTTAGCAGTCCACTTTTTTAAAGTCTTACACTTGTCTTGGACTCGTGCCTTGTTGGCCCCTGACTTGTCTTTAACTTGGACTCAGCTGTCGAGAATTGGTCAAGTTACGATCAGTTGTTCAGAAAATTGCTCGATTCTAACAGTGTTTCCCATATATGCATCCAATCACGGTGCGGCGCCGCTGCTAAAAATATCCACAAAAGCAATGTGGATCCACCACGTCAAAAAAAACCTAACTCTAGTTCTATGAGCACGAGAAATGCAATATCCTCTTTACCACTACAGGAGGAAATGGGAAAACACTATAGTTTAATTCTACGTTTAAGCTTTATCAATTGATGGTTGTTTTAGGAGGCACTGCAGGACACCTACTTCCTCGTCTGGGCTATTTTGCATAAATAATAATCTCAATATATGAATTGAATGTGAAATTTTAATAAAAATATCCCTGCTTGTGGGCAGGGTTGGGTTAGTTGGGTTGGGTTAGTTGGGTTAGTCCTGGGGTAGAAAGGCCAGTCGCAGATATCAGATCAAATTCAAGGTTTCTAACGTTACACTGTAATGCTCCTCAAACTTAAATTCTATTAATGATTAGTTTGATGTTAAAAGATAAATCAATATTGTTTATAGATTATTTCTGCCCATCCCAACTGATTAATCACTATATTAGCATTGGAAAGACACTATTGCCTATTATGGTGTTGAACAGGACTTGATTTACTCTGGACTCTGCCTTTGGACTTGGTCTTGGACTCGATTAAGTTGGACTTGACTACAGCCCTGGCTCAGGAACTCAGGAAAGATACTCTAAATAAATTCTGCTGGCACGTGTTTGTGTCTTAAAATTGGGGCGCGTGGGTCACAGAGAAGAGCAGCCGTCTCTAAATTCAGTGTGACATAAGGAGTGCATTTACTCAATATAGCAATGGGACAGTGTTATCACCCCTGTAACCCCCCCAACTCTCTCAAGCTAGTCCAGGGCCCGTGTGCTGTAAGCCGGCATGACAAATAACGTCAAATGGAGTGAGGAAAATGGGGAAAAAATACTAGACATTTGGTCGGTGATGGTCGAGGACAAGTGGACACACACACACACACACACACACTAAAAACTGTTCCTTTAAATGCTCTATATGTGAAACAGAACACAGAACCAGATACAGTCAGTGTTCTCATGGGGTCCTGATTGGTGTCCATGGACCACAACACAAGGACGGGTGGATTGAGGCCCAGCCTCATTACAGGCTCTGGCTCACTTCATTTTTTTTTGTTTTTTTTTGTTGGGAAAAAAAAAAAAAAGCTTAAGCTGGTCAACTCTAAATAAGAAGAAGCAAGTGTTTGTAGTGAGCAGGAATAATTAGCAACCTGCCCGGTCTGTGAGAAGCTGTCTCTCTAGTGTCAGGCTCCAGCGGCTCAAAGGCTGCTCGGCCTGCTCGTTAGGGCCACAGTCAGTGTGTGAGGACGCATGTGTGTGTCAACCAATGTGTGTGTGCATCTGAATTTGATTTGTGCTGTGTCAGTGTGTGTGTGGTGTCTGAATGGGTGCGTACTGTAGGTGCTGTGTGTGTGTTTGCCTGCACTATAAACAACATATGCGCTATGAAAGCCACCGCATGCAACTGAGGGTGTTTCTGTGTCTCTTGTGAATGTGTCTGCTATCTCTCTATGTGTTGTGTGTGGACTTTGTCCCTCTGGGAAAAGTCCTCAGTAGTGTGTGTGTGTGTGTGTGGAAGTGTGGTCGGCCATTCTGATGTGCTTACCAAACCAACCCCAGCCCACATCCCCGTCTTTTTATCCAGTCAGAGAGGCATGGAGGAATCCTGCTTAAAAAACACAAAAAAAACAGACCAATTCAGTGTGTAAAGAGAGGAGGGACGAAGAAACCTTGCTTGCCAACTTTCATGGTGTTTTCTGTTCAGTGCTGAGATACCATCGGACACAGGAGCTTAGGCAGCTTGATTATTGATGGCTGCAACTTAACTACTAGCTCCTCATCCATCTCCTTCCCCTTTCTCCCCCTCCTGCCCCCCTTTAGGACAGCTTGGGCAGAGTGATTGGCAGCTAATGAGGCGGGCATGGTTAGGTCAACCGTGGCACTGGTTTGTTTGTGTCTAAGTGTGTGTGTGTGTGAGTGAACGGGCATTACGACAACAGACCAACAGACTGCAGCTGGACTGCTCCCCTAAGGGTGGTGATTCTTCACCCCCCCTCATCCTCTCCCTCCCCTTCAACCCCTTCCTGCAACTTTCCTCTCTCTCTTTCTGTGCTCTGTCCCCCCGATTGTTTCAAGATGAGTTTGGTTTGCCTGTCCATCCCACAGAGCCAACATAATCCAGACTTCCTTTGCTTTTGAGTGTGTGTGTGTGTGTGTGTTTGTGTTGCGGGGAGGGGGTGTGTGTGTTTGTGGGTACTAATCTGCGCTGGCGAGTGTAAACAGATGCCACGATACACATAGAAACAAACACATGGATGTTACTCTCACACAACACGCATAAACAGAGACTGCGAATGAATTGCCGGCTATACTGTGAATTTCCTCCGTGGAATAAATAATGTCTTACACTCGTGAAAGCTTTTGATTGAAATTCCATTTCATCTGCGCAGAATGAGATGAAATTTTTATGTTCTTATAGCTTTCCATGGAGAGTAGCCATTCAAAGCGTATAGCGGTTTTCCCAGGAGTTTTAGAAGAAGGATTTAGAGGTTATCCTGCCTTTCAGACATTTCCTCAGGAAATTTGAGAAGTGTTTTCTAACCCCTACAACATTATTGTGTATTCAGGGTGATTAAGGAGGAATTTACTTGCTACCTGTGCTCTCCAAATAATTTTCATCCCCTCATGATTGAATTTTCTAGGGTGAAAAATGATGGAGGAAAATACATACAGTCTGATGTACTCAATTATCTTTCAGAGTCTCTCTTGCGCCCCTTCCACCTTTCATTCTCCTTTTTGCCTTTGATTAATCTTTGGCACTTAGTGGGATTCGTTCTTGTTTGAATGTAGCTCTGAGGGGGCGTCTTTCTCCCTGCGAACCCTAGGTGGCAGTAGCTACCTGCGAGCTGCTCTCTGGCTTGTAAGAGGTTTATTAAAGAATAATTAGAATGATGTATGGGACTGTCTGTCTCTATCCACATCCATTTTCCCCCAACATGACTATTTCATGGAATAAGTATCAAATTAGGAGCGCGCGGGCCTCGTATGTGGGGCAGTTGAAAACGCACCCCAACATTTAGTCATTTATCATCAGGCGTGTATGGCAGCACCAGTGAGTGTGTGTGTGTGTGTGTGTGTGTGTGTGTGTGTGTGTGTGTGTGTGTGTGTGTGTGTGTGTGTGTGTCTGCATGCATGTGATTGAGAGGGAGGATATATATTGTTTATGAGTGACACATGCAATTGTAGTGTGTGTGGTTGAGTGTCTGTAAAGGGAGATAATATATACTCTTGCATATTTATGACTGACAGTCTCAGACCTGAGATGTGTTTTATTGATATATTCTCGTGTTTGTAAGTGTGTGTGTGTGCGGCTGCATAACTATGGCCACTTTTATCTTTTCGTGCACCTTCAAAGCACCTTTTGCTTTTTGTGTCAGATTATATCTCCATGTGTCTTCAAAGAATAAAAGAAGAGGAAAAGCTACACTCCCTGCACCCCGCCAGCCGGCCAGTCAGGCAGGTCAGGCCGACTGGTGGTGAAGCTAAGCGCTGGCCCGCTCACTCCCAGGACCTTTACCAGCAGCTCAGCATGCCCAGCTAGAGTTTCCCCCGGTCTGATTGGATCACTAAAAACGCCACAAAAAGAACAAAACGGTGATTGATAAGACGGGCTGAAACAAGAGAGCGACTTAACATGGCGGCCAGCTGTCTGTCTTTCTGTCGCTCCGCTACTCACGCTCTCCCTCTCTCCGCCTCGCTCTCTCGTTCTACCATTGTGCAGCAACAAACACTCCATTCTGACAGCGGTTGAACTGTGCCGATACCCTCGAGTGTGCGGGGCAGAATGGGAGGCTTGTCAAAGCAGTGGTTGTTTACACTCTGCCAGGAATAATAAGAGGGGGGTCGCTTTTCTGAACCGATTAATCACGAGCAGCCCTTGCACTTGTTTGACGAGTATTCCAGACACAGAATGGATGTCGATGGGGGGAAGCAATTTGTTGTGGAAAGAAAGCAGCTGATTGTTGTTGATCCATTGCTGTTGCTGTGTTATTAGGGCTGGCGTGACACAGCAGAGGCCGCAGGCGCAAAACTGCTTGATGCCCACATTTTCAACAATGATTGAATCATTGTGAGGATTTTTTTTTTTTTTACAGGGTTTATTCATAATTGACACGATAACAAATTGTTAGACAGAGTTGAGTAGTCTGAGTCATTGCTATACCATAGTATGAACTGAGATTGAGTTACTTCCCTCTCTCTAGGTGTGCAGGATGGCCTGTGGCTAATAATAGTGTTATTGTTAGGGTTTGGTTGCACTGTATGGCCATTATTTACTTATTAACTATCCTTAAGCAGTACACCACCACTGGGGCCAAACATTATGAGACTGACCCTGCATCCAAATAAACTTTTAACAATAATAATTAGGGGTGCAAGACAATATAGATACAGATGAGTATCACAATATTATGTTCGTGATACCGCATCAGTTCTCCAAAACACTGTATTGAGTTTTAATTAAGCTCTTAAAAATCCGACCAATATTTGATCTTTTGCCGGTTGTAGTGGGTTTTAAAGCCGAAGATATCGTCATTGTTATTATATTATTATAATATGAAACTAGAAAACCTAATGAATCCATTAGTATCTCTTATGTTGAGAAAGAGGCTAAGTAATGCTCCAAAGTTGTGCTAAAATTTTGGCACGGAAAAACTGGCATGGCTGTTTTCAAAAGGGGTCCCTTGGCCTTTGACCTCAGGATGTGTGAATGAAAATGAGTTCTATGGGTACCCACGAGTTTACAGACATGTCCACTTTATGATAATCACATGCAGTTTTGGGCAAAAAACACATTTTTTTTGCTTGCAGTAAAAATAGGGTGTATTTCTGGTGTATTCTTTATACTATGACAGTTTACCTAAAATCCCATTAAAAAATGCAATATATTGCAATTAGGGCTGTCAATCAATTAAAATATTTAATCACAATTACTCGTATGATTGTCCATAGTTAATCACGATTCATCACAAATTAATCAGACATTTTTTATCTGTTCTGACACTGACCCTGCACCCAAACCACAGGCTGAAGAGGAATTCCCCTCATGGAAATGAATATACTATATCACATCAAATAAAACATGTAACATTTGCTAGTTGCACTTCTACCTCTCTGTTTGTACTTTAGGGCCTGTAATAAAGATCAGTCGACGCGCTTGTAGTTCACAGACAATTCAAACCAAATGCATACAAGCTTTATTTGCCTTCATAAACACTGGCAGGTTACGTATGTGTCTCAATCACACACCTCCAGGTGCAGAAAATAAAAGAGTAATGTCCTGTTCATGATTTACAGCGCACCCTCTGATCTTTGGATGTTTAACCGGGTGATCACATGACGATAAACCAGTCCTGTGAAAAATTACAGACTGATAGAGTAGGTTCTTCTCCGACATGCTCATTGCGCTGTTTGACGATGATGAGTGATATTTGGGCTACGCTGATGCGACGCCGATGCCGAACCGAATCAAAGCGCGAGTAAAAAGGAGTTTGTAATCTTTTCATCTGACGTTTTTATTGAATGCGTCTTGGAGCGGCTGAGGGCTCCTTTAAGACCCTGCCAGACTCACTTAAGGAAATCAGAGTGGGGGTTTTGAGAGCCTGCGGGGGTTCATTAGGACCAGACTGGTCCAACTTCCTCTGCCAGAGAGGAAAAGGAGAACACAGAAACACGGAGAAAGAACTGAATAAGGGACGTAATGACCAGAGAGTGAGGGCAAGCAAGCAAGCAGAGGAAAGGGGGGGGGGGGGGGGGGGGGGGGGGACCAGACAGAAAACGGGTTGAGAGACGGGAAGAAACAGAGTGGGAAGAGAAACTAACCAGAAGGAGAGGGCGACAGGCGGAGAGTAGAAGGAGAAAGAGAGACAGCGAGCGCTGCGATGCCAGTCTACTCTGTGACAGCTTGACACCACAAATCAAACTAAGAAATGAAGACAAGTAACTAGACAAGCGTCGCCAGGATCACTGCCAGTCTGGCTGTTACCTATAGGCTACGGCGCTCTAAAGCCATACTCTTTTCATTGTGCCTGTCATACTGGGAAGCGCTCTAAATGAAAACAGACCTCTTCCCTCTTTCTCTTTTGTGGTGTTTTTAGGTAAGGTGCTGTAGGTTGAAGTGGAGCTCTGTCCGTCTCAGCACACAGAGGGATGTATTGTAGACTTCGTTCTATTGAGTGAAAGAGCTGGATAGGGTCCCTGTTCCTTTTTTCCTCTTTGATTTCATCACCCAGTCTCCTCCTCCCCCTGATAAATTGTTGCCATGTAGAAAGAAACGCACATGCAGTTACGAATCCCGTACAAACCTATGTCATGTTGGTGTAGATTTAAAAGCTCACTTGTGGTATTTGTGGATCTAGCCAGTGAAGGTTATACAGTTACTTCAGGTTAATATAGACTGCTACAGCTTTCATATCCTTGTGCGGTCTCATTAACCTACGCTCAGCTTCACACAGCTACATGCATTTCAGTATTGTCCAAGCATGTTCATATCGTGGGAGTTTGGGGTTGAGGTGTCTTGCTGATGGACAATTTAGGAGTAGATGTAGCAGCAGCTTTACTGATTCACTTAAGCCTGCCCAGATTTTTTTTTTTGGACAGTCTTTCAGTAGTTACCGCTCTCTTTTGGGCTACCTGCCCCAACGCTCTGGCTCTCTCAGTTCCTTGGAGCCTGGTGGTTGTGATGTAAATATTATCTTACAGCACTGTTCCCAAATCTGCCACACAGCGGTAAGCACCTTTGTGTCAGGATTAGTAATGGCTAGTTCAGAGGAAAGGAAGAGAAAGAGGGATGGGGTTTCTGAGTGCTACCCCCGCAACCTTTGAGACGCTTTGCACATCTCTGTAAAAGAGCTTTTGGGGGTTTTGTTGGCGATTTTCAGTCCAAATATCTTTATGGTTCCAAATGGTGTGATGTTGCACACCAATCTGCTTTCCTCTTTCACTATTCTTTTCCCAAGGTCCTGATTGGTGGATAGAATGGATCTATAATGCGCCCAGATTGGCTCAGCATCGCTCTGTTACTGAAATCTTGATTTGTGATTGGCTGCCGTGTTGTTTTTATGAGTTCAACTGTTTCCAACTATTTTTTTCTAAGAGAAGGTAGGAACAGGACGAATAACGTCTCACTTTAACTGCAGGTTTCGGAGACTGGGGAGGATGGATTTCCAACTACTACTTCCAGCATTATTAGCAGTGATTTGATTGTAAATGATCATTGATTTTCATTAACGGATGCAGCCCTGTTGGGTCGTAGTATGTCAGTAGTTAACTCCACTCACTGAAAACTGAGAGACGGCACATTTCAGTCAGTATGGCTGACTTAACAATGTTTTTTTCCACCTGATTATAACCCCTATGTATCGGTACACTGTATATATCTTATTTTTTTCTTCAAAAACTAGCAGGACCATTTTAAAAAGGGATTCATTGATCTCTGACCTCAAGATATGTGAATGAAAATGGGTTCTCTGAGTACTCAAGAGTCTCCCCTGTTCAAACATGTACATTTTATGATAATCACATGCAGTTTGGACAAAAACCATATAGTTTTTTGCATGTAGCACAAATGCGTTACTATTGCTTTTCTAAAAATATATATTTCTGGTGTGTTCTTTATACTATGACAGTTTTCCTAAAAGTAGATGTTAAAATCGCAATATAGCGCCTGTCTTACAGTATCGCAATTATATCACAATTAGGGTTGTTAACTGAATTAAAATGTGAACTTTTATTCATTTATTAAATTGCAATTGATGTCCGTGATTAATTGCGATTAATCACAAATTATTCATTTTTTTATTTGTTTAAAATGTACCTTAAAGAGATTTTTCAAGTATTCAATACTCTTATCAACATGGGAGTGGGCAAATATGCTGCTTTATGCAAATGTATGTATATATTTATTACTGGAAATAAATTAACAACACAATACAATGACAAATAATGTCCAGAAACCCTCAACAGGCAACAAACACATATTGGTGTGTCATCATAAAGTGGGTATGTCTGTAATGGGGAGACTAGTGGGTACACGTAGAACCCATTTTCATTCACATATTTTAAGGTCAGAGGTCAAGGGACCCCTTTGAAAATGGCCATGTCAGTTTTTCTTTGCCAAAAAGCTAGTATGATATGGCTGGTACCAACGGGTTTTCTAGTTTCATGATGCCAGTACCTTCTAGCTTTAAAAGTGGGCCCGCTGCAACCTAAAAATCACAAGTTGCGTTAAAGAAATGAATAGAGTACAACAAATTTACAATAACATCTAATTATCACATTAACTTTGACAGCCCTAATCGCAATATTTTGAATCATTACCCCTGTATCGTGATACGTATGATATTGACAGATTCTTGCCAATATTCAGCCTTAATAATAACACAAATGTTCAAAATCTAATTTTGAAGCTGTAGCAAATCTAACAATATCAAAAGGTGCCAACCATGCTGGTGTTCCCACATGAAAAAAATAAGCGGTTTGAAAATGTGAATGGCGTTCGGAGGAGACCCAACTTATCTCAACAATCAAGCTTTATTAACCTGAGCCAGCCTGTCGCTGGGCATCTGTTGCATTGTCATTTGAAGTCACCTCATAGGAAGACACCATTCCAATCACGGCTGCCAGTTCACTCACCCTCCCGCCGCACTTCTCCCCATTTTGCTGGCCCTTTTGTTGTCTCACAGAATCTCTTTTTTCACCTTGGCAGAGAGACAGAGGCGAAATAACAAAGAGTAAAAGGGAAGAATTGATTTGTTGTGTCAGGTATAATAACGGATATCTGAATAGCTTGCACCGGTGCTGGAAATTGTTCTGTTAAGAAAGGTAAGCTGCTCTTGAATTTTTTCCCTGGGCGATACTGACTTTTGTACCTCAAATCACAGGTGGCTTATGCTGTTCTCGCTCAGTTGACTCTCTCTCTCTCTGAGCCTTCCTGATTGTATATGATGGGCCTGAGCTGAGCGCTGGTAATTCGCTGATGCTCACAAAGAGATTATTGGTGCCGGTGGTACAGATAGGTGTTGCAGTGCCTGGCATACTTAAGTTACAGAGTCATGGACTGCTGGCTGCAGTTGGCTGAAAAGGGCAGGGTCACTAATCTAGTGACAGTTTAACTTACACAATCTGTTCATAGACTCTTCTTCATGCACAAGCATATGCACATCAGTGTCAGACAGGATTTAAGCACAGGCAAAGGCTAAGAGCTCCAAAATGTCCTTCAAAGAGAAAAAACTCTTCCCATCTCTTCTCTCCTCTTCCCTCTTCTTCTTGTGGGAACAGATGTCTTTTTTACCAGAGATGCCCTCAATCCACTCCTGTAATTGCATAGCATTTGTGTCTGCTGAATTGAGAAGAAAGAAAAAAAAAATTGAGATGAAAACCAGAATGTTCTTTGAATGTTTCTCTCCTCTCCTCTCTGGCAGATCAATCGAGCTCCGAGCTTTGGGACCGATCAGAAGATTGATTATGACGTGAAGAAAGGGGTGCTGCTCAATGCTCTCAAACTCCTCAACATTCGGTACTGTTCTTCATCACAATCACACACACACACACACACACACACACACACACACACAAGCTTGCAGATACAGGAATTGGATCTAGGGGCCCATTGAGTCTCACGCACAGAGGGCAGGCGAAGCTCACGTCACATTTTATTTTACAGGGCTCTGAATGTTTAAAGATTTCAATCGATTCTTTCTTCATTTGGCAACCGTGAAAACTGTGGTGTTACTTTGATGCGCGGCAGCCTTCATCTTGTTGTGTTTTCAGACTGTTGGCACCGTAGTGACATGAGTGTGAATCTAACGGGAGGTTTGAGCGGACAAAAAAAAAAAAAAAATAATAATAATAATAATTACTGTGCTTGTAAATGTGTGTTTTGGTGCTGCTGTAGTGGATACAAAGACAAATAATGGCCAAAGTAAAAAGCTATGCTTCTACTGTGTGCATCCTTTAATGTGTGTGTGTGTGTGAGTGTATGTGTGTGCGTGTGTGTGAGTGTGTGTGTGATAGGAACAGGATAACAGTAAGTTCTGCTATCTGTATTTCACATGGTTTAACCTGCTCTGTATATTTACATAAGCTTACTCTGCTGCTTTTTTTTTTACTCTGCAGGTGTATTTGTTTCCTGTTAAGGTTACGCATACTATCAGTCTTGTTGTGTAATGTATTTTTTGTAGACGTAGTGTGTGTCTTTGTGTGTGTATGTGTTTGTGTGTGTTTGCTGGCATGCTTTTCTGTCCCCTGGCTACAGTGAGCTTGTCCACTGATTGATCATCGTACACCAGACCTCTGGATCTCTGCTCTCTTTTTCTCTTTCTCTCTTTGTGCTTGTCCTCCTCTTACTGCTCTAAATATAGTCTCAACTCTACTAGTCACACACACACACACACACACACACACACACACACACACACACCAATGGATCAATTACATGCAGCACCATAGATCCAGTTTGGCCAAGTGTGGTGCATGGTGCAGCCCTCCCACATAAAAACTCGCTCCCTCCCACCCGCTCGGCTTCAGTCGACACAAACAAATCTCTTATCAGAATGATTTGCTTCATGGCTGATGTTTGCTGTGTTCCCACAGATTAAAAAGGGGAGATTTGATTATTTCATGACAAATAAATCGTAGGAGGCCTTGAAAGGCAGCGGGGAGCTGTTTCCACTGGACAAACTGCTTATGTTCATGCTGGAGTGAATGAAGGCTTTGTTCTACCTCGCTCACTTTTTCCTTATATAGTAATGGCTTTGCTTCCCAAGCGGGAGGGGTCGGTGGTGTGTGGAGGTAGGGTCGGCTCTCAGCTCGGCTCACAACACCAACTGTATCAACGTGGGATCAATTCAGACCCGGCCGGGCATGGACATTGATAAACCTCAGCCCCCCCAACAGCACTCAATATCCAATTTAAAGGGCCAGTGATTGACTAAAATGAATTGCCCTTTTCTCCAGACCGCAATGGCCCACTTGTTCAGAATTAGCTGTCTGGTCCTGTTCATCCTGTGGTTGTCACTTTGTTTGTGTCTCGGCTCTATCTTTATCTCTGTATTGTTGAGTGTTTGACGAGGGATTTTTTTTAACTACCACAATAATAAAGGCAAATTCAGGTCAGCTCATGAGTTAGGGATGAGACCTGCATGCTTTATTTATTCAGTTGTAATTTTACTCTGAACATCACTGATGCAAAATATCGTGGCGCGATATATCATCTCACACCTACCAAAAACGCACTTGTCCTCTTAGATGATGTACTTGAGTGGTGCTGCTCTCTTTCCTTGTGTTTTAAATGTGCATTCTTATGACTCTACTTTTTCTGTGTTGGTCCAGAGCCAGTGATAAGAAACGCAACCTGGCCCAGCAAAAGGCAGAGGCTCAGCGACGACTATATGGACACGGCTCCATGAAAAAACTCTCGGCTGCTTCCTCAGACTGGGAGAAACAACGTCACACACTGGAGCGTCGGAGAGAAGAGCTGGTGAGGAACAAACTAATTATTAAACTACAGCATTTGGTTTAAACCTTAAACCTATTAACTGTGAAAGGATTTGCTGAACAACACTGTAGTTCGGCATTTTGGTCATCTCCATCTTGGTTTTTTACAACCATAAAGGACACGAGAGGGTGGCGCTAAGTACTACTAAACGCTGAAGACTGCACATCGCAGTGGTAGCACCCTGTCAATCAGAAGGTATCCCTAAAGCATACCCTGGGGACCATAATTTACTAAGGAAACATCACGCTGTATTAAAGACTTGAAACTAGCGATAAAATGTACACTCATGTTTACTATGTTTACTACGGTAATAAATCAAGTGAGAAGTAGGCTCATTTTCTCATAGACTTCTATACAATCAGACTTCTTTTTGCAACCAGAGGAGTCGCCCCCTGCTGGCTGTTAGAAAGAATGAAAGGCACTTCAGCATTGGCTTCATTTCTCAGACCTGCAGGTTGCCCACTGATAATTTCACATATTCCCACCTGGGATCTGCCTAGAAAAAACACAATTTTCTCTGCTGGCAGCTGACCAACTGTAGCGGAGCATCTAGGATGCTAAGCTCATGGCTCAAGGTGGTGCATCTTGACTACAGTCAATGGAGTTATGAGCAAAACCAGCCTGGGATCTAAAATAATCATAAATCATGAGATTTTTTTTTTTCCGCACGGCTCTCAACATGACGGTGCAAACAATGCTAACAGTAAAAACACTGGTGACAGTGCTGACAAAGCTAACAGTGTCAATCTGAGGGGGAACCAGAGGGTGGGCACTACGCTTCTGCGATGGTGGCATTGGTCGGGATGGCGATATGAGCTGTAACCGTAAGGCATATGAAAGCAGTGTAGAATGGCGGCAGTAAGCTGGCTAGTGGGGTATACTCATGTGCATGAACATGCTTTAAAAGCATTGGTGGCCGGCCACGCGACATCAACAAAGCATGGAGAAGCTCAGATTACAACACATAGAGGAAGAGTGACTTCATTCTCTGCTCAGGTAGACATTACTTCACATGTAAATAGTTGTTTGCTGCTATATTAATGCTCTGGATATCGCATAGGGAACCTTTACGTCTTTTGGCCATGCCAAAATGAGCACAAATGGTGGCTTGGACTCAGCAATTCAGGGACAGGAGCTCATCAGAAATGTGTTCAGAGGTATAATCAGAGACATTAAGTAAACATGTTAATCTGTTTGTAACAAAAACTAGAAATCCCTGTTTTATAAGACGAGTTCACTTCAGTAAACAACCAAACATTGTGTTTTGCACTTTGAGAGATCAAGAGGAAAAACCTGAGCAGAAACTCTTTCATTTTCTTCTTTCTCTACGTGAAAAGAGTCAAAAGTTTTCTGAGACAAGCATACCATTTAATTAGTTTCTCTTTGAAATGAAGGAGTGGGGGGAGTTTTTCTCATATATATGGGGAAAAGTGGCAGCTACGAGTACTTTACGCCTCCCGCCCCCTTTGATTAGCCTTTTGATCAGCCCTGGCAGTAATCAGTGAGAATAAGGAAAGCTAGCATACAGGCACTATTTTAAAATGGGGACTGCCTCGTGTTTGAGTGCTGTTATGGCTGAAGTGCCAGACCAGGTTTGGGTCTATTGAAGGCACAAATCGCTCAGAGCTCAATGATACTGCAGCGCCAGTAGTGGAGTGAATCCCTCCTCTCTGCTTTATGCTAAATTGGCCACCTGAGCTCCACAATTATACCTTCGTATCAATAAAAGGGTAGATGGAAAAATGCCTCTTAATTATGAGACACTGTTGAGTGAGACTACTTTTATCTCATCTTTCTGCCCTCTTGCCTTCTTGTTTTAAAGACTTCATTCTTTCTCTAATGCTAACAGAAGATAAAAGAGGGAGTGGCAGCAAATTTCACCTGAGAGAGTTAGTCCTTTTTCCTTTCCTCATTTCTAGAAAGAACGACTGGCACAGGTCCGCAAGCAGATCTCCAGGGAGGAGCATGAAAAGCAACATCTGGGGAACTACAGGTAAGGAAGAGGCAAACAGCCGTGGAGAGGGGACTCTCCCTCCAGGAGATCCACCCACTACAGCGTTGCCAGCTCCGCTTACATTTACGGGGTCATCTGCAGAGCACTACGCTCTCAGGAGAATAAATAATGCTGCTGCAGAGACAGCAAACAAAGAGAACGATCAATGTTTTGAGAGGTGGAAGAATTAAGATGGAGAGAATATGTCAAATGGGAAAGGAGACAGAAAATGTGGAATGCGGAGGTTCAAATTGTTATTCACAATGTTTTCAGCATTTCCAAAATTCAAATTGGCGTGTAGACTTTGCCCGCCTACTGCACCTCTACTCTCAACACCAGCTGGGACTCTGGAAGACATAGAGCGTGTCAATTTTTAATAGTCACCTCACAGATGGAGCAGATCCATCTTAAAGCATGACTCAGCAACACCGAGTTCTGATTTGCCGCTTCCCCTTTCCAAATCCCTCCCTCGGTTTCTCTTCCTGCCTCTATCTCTGTATCCAACATGTACACACATTTCCAGGTCTTGAATTTGTGACACACATGCCGCCAAAATTGGCTCACACACACTTGTCCTTCTTGCCGCTGTCTCCCCCAAGTGTAAAGTGACTTCTTGAGTCATCACTTGAGTGAATGGCTATAGTCAGAATACTGATCCCAGCCTGCATGAAGTGCTGTCACCTTCCTCTTTTCAGACAAGCAGCCAGACAGTCAATCAGACAGGCTGAGGTCTGTCTGGAGCACCCCTAATAAAGACCTCTTAGCATTCAAATGGTGTCCCGGCGCAGCGCTGGAGTCTGATTAACACACTGCTTCTCATTAGACGACTTTGGGTAATGAACTTACTTACATTCGGCTATTACTGTAGATGAAACTTGCATCAGTTACAGACAAGCCAGGACCCTGTGGCATCAGAGGGAAACCCAGCTGGCTGATGATATTGTTGCTGCTCATTTAACATCATTTACACAGTTGGAACTGGGAAGCTTTAGAGACTCTGTTGACCAAAACAAAGATAGTTTTAAATGTAATATGAATATTAGTTTTCTCTGTATCCCAGTTGGGAGCCCATGCGAGGGAACTAAGCCTCAGAGTGAACATTTTATTTAAAAAATATTGCAGGGTCACCCTCAAATAAAATATCCATATGTTCAGAGATGGAGGGTGCCAAAAAGAGGGAGCAGTTAACACCCACTATTAAAGTGTTGACCTTTTGCTTTCCAGTCAAGTGATTTATGTTACTCATTGAGGATTGACAAGTTTTGGCTCTTTTCACATATTATCATTTAAACTCAGTTTATCCCCCTGTTATGAAGACACTTCTTCCACATTTCACAGTGTCTCTCAACAGGAAGAAGAATATAATCTGGTCTATATACCTTAAAGGTGGTTAAAAAATATGGCAGTTGCAAAATCCCATATAGGACAGTGCCAAGGGAAGGTAATAAAAATGATTGGTTCATCTCAGGTTTCTCAACATTCAGTATTTGATGTAACTAAAGTAATGCATAGAATTGGGTCAACGTCTCAACAATATGGAAATCATGTACCCAGAACAGCATCCCTGCATAAGCTGTTAAATGGCCAATGGGGAGCAGTAAAAGTTTTAATGGTGAAATTGTGCAATGTTAAACTTTACTTGGCACTGAACTTTAGCTAAAATGTACAACTCAGATGTTGATGTGTGTGAATAGCTTACACCTCGTTTCCACATTGTTCTGTGTACATACGTAAGTCAACTGGAAGTTCATTCATTCCTATGGGAACCTCCGTGATCTCCACTGTGCTTATTTGGTTCGTAATTTGCATCGAGCATGCTGAAAAAGTTGAATTTTTGTGGCAAATAACGGACAGGCCGTATGCACTGTGTGGAGGGCTGTCCCAAATACCGTTTTTTGGGCTTCGAAGCTTCGATGAGAAATATTCAAAAGGTATTCAAAGTTTCGTGGAGCAGTGCAGAGTAGCAGGCTGACATGTTCTTCTGTCTCCATCCCCCCGTTTCAGTGCACATACACATGACCTGTACACAACATACAGAGACATCTGTCTGAGAATAACTAATATTAATTAATGCTGAATATGAGAAATGAATAATGTTGTGGCAATATTCCTTATTTTATGGGATTTTTTTTTTATTTATTCATTATTATTACATAGTATATAAAAATAAAAAAAACAAAAGAACGAAGCATGTGAATAGTATTTTCAAGGTCGAAAACCATGGCAATCCCATATAGGACAATTTTCGAAGCCATGAAGCATTCAGGTCAGCCCTAACTGTGTGTGCTAACTTCCTGTTAGCATGTTATGCTAGCTTTCTCGTGGAATCACCGAATTAATAGCCTGACTAAAGAATGTAATACAGCTCTATTTATACATTTTTTACTAAGTGAAAGGTGGGATGGGATAATTAGTAGTATTGTGAACTATTAATAGTAGTAGTACTAGTTAATGAACCACTACATGCACTCTATGTTACATAGCTAGCATGTTACCAATGTTATAAATGTGACATGTCTAGGCTGGATGGCAAAAAACAGACAGTAACTCATAAATATAAAATAGTGTTTTATATTGAAGCCAGTGTTTTATATTTATGTAGTAACTTCTCTCCCATTTCTGCAGTGGTGTTTCAATCCACCCATATAAACATGCATTTCCTTGTGAACAATACAGCCATAATCCATAAACTTTACAGATTTATGGATACAAACCAAACTGTGCGGGAACGAGACGTTAGAAGTAATGGCTTAGTAATCAATATTTAGAAGATGGTAGAATATGTCATACTGCTGCATAAACATTACACCCAAATTTATGTCTTTGTGTTTGAGAAAAAGGGAGGTTTGTCCTTTAACTCCCTTTAACTTTCACGCACTGTTCATCCAAAAGCCCAACTCGGGAGGACTCTGGCTCTAACTGTGTGTGTAAAGACGCCAAACTATTTCCCAGCTTTTACACCCCACGCTGGCCGGCGCTTATTAAAACACTGTCATTGTTTTGATTTGATGGCTAAAGCGATGACACGGGGGGAGTTTGGAGATGTATTATGAGGATAACCAGGCAGAGGTTTATACGCTTTCCTAATCCCCCTCAGGCCTAAGATAAACACCGAGCGCTGTTAAAACTAAGCAGAACTATGCAGAAGGTGTGAATGGGCACATCTGTGTGTATGTGTGTGAAGCAGTTTTGCATTAATGCATTACTTCATGTGAAAAGACTGAAGTTTGTACAGTTTCTTGACTCAAGGTCTCCATTAATACTTCTTCACCTTTCTTTTTGTCTCTCCATCATTTCACACCTCTCACTGAAATGCTTATAATTCTCCCCGCCTGTGTTTCTCCTCCTGCTTGCTCTCCTCTCTGTCCATCTACCACTCTCCCCCGCTGTGCCTCGACCTCTCTGCGCCTCTCTCCATCCACTCCTCCCTCTTCCTTCATCAATCTCTCCTCTCTATCTTTGTATTCCTTTTTGTCATCTTTCTATCTCTTTAACAACCCTCTTCCCTCCACTCTTTTCTTACCCTTCTTCTTTTCTGTCTTTTATCCGTCACGGCTCCCTCCCTCCCAATTCTGTCACTGCTCCTCCTTTCACCTCGTATCCCTTTTTTGCTGAACCCCAATCCCCCTCTTCTCTTTCTTCCTCTCCACTCCCACTCTCTCCTTTGTGAACCCAATCTGTTTTCTCTTCTTCATCATTTCTCCTCTCACCCTTCTCATCCCCTATTCTCCCCGCCCTGGTGGCCCTCCTTCTTCGCCTTTGCTTTCTGCACTCCTCCCTCACTCTCCTTGCTTTTCTCTCTGTGTCTCTGCGGCCTACAGACGTATTTACCCCCCAGACGACAAGCTGCTGTTGGAGAAGTATGAAAGCCTGCTCTCGGCCGCCTTTCAGACCTTCCTCGCCGGGCGAGCTGCCTCACTTCAAAAGGAAATGAATAATCCTCTGAAACGAATGAAGGCACGTACGTCAGTGGCAGAGACTGTCAGGCGCGCACACACACACACACATCATAGCAAACCTGCAGAAACCCACACACAAACATATATACACACAACATGCAGACACTTGTGGACAAACACACGCCAAAGAAAAGAAACACACACGCTTTTGCTATTAAGATTCTGCCCACAGAGGAGAATGGAGGAAGCGCAAATAATGCGGAAAGTGTGCCGCAGTCCTTCAGATTTGTTAGAACGTCTGACAGAGCGTCCTTCTTCTTTTCTGTCTGCCTCGCTTTCCCACTGTCATTCACTCCGTCTCTAGAAATATTTATTGTGCTGCGTACATGAGCTTTTAAAAGCAAATCAAATCCCACACAACAATGTCATTTTTGTTTCTTTACCGTTGTCTTCTCTCTGTGGCGTTTGTCAAAGTTGGCTGTGAAAAGGCTTCAAAGTTGATTCCAGTTGCTGCCCACGTACTTACGAATACTTTCCCACAGGTTGATTTCTTATTCATTGAGATTCAGGGACACACATTTGAACATATACATAATGAATGCACACACACACAAACTTGAATGGCCATGCACATGTTTGTATGCATATAAATGCCAATGCCTCTCTGGTACCAGGAGGAATGTAGCTGCAGCTAAACCTTGAAGGTAAAGGTAGAGAAGAGAGAGAGGCTGATTTCCAGAATGCACAACTTTACCGGAGAGACGGGGAATAGAGATGGATGTGAAGTGCTTAAAGGACCAGTGTGTGACAATTTGAGGGCTCTATTGGAAGAGATGGAATACAATATTAATAATTACGTTTTTTTAGTATATAATCACCTGAAAATAAGAATCATTGTGTTTTTGCTACCTTAGAATGAGCTGTTTATATCGATATAGGGAGAAGGTCCTCTCCATGGAGTCGGCTATGTTGCGGACAAACCAAACTGTTAACTTTTCCTGCTTTCCTGCGATAATGTACTCGCTCCCGTCGCCACAGCTCTCTCTCTTTTGCTTCACCACTCACTCACCCATGTACACAAACACTCTACACACCGGCTCTGCGCCAGATGGCTCTAGAGAGGACCATTCACGTTTTCGCGTCGGCCATCGTAGCTCTCCTACATGCTTGGCACGCCGGAGAGGCTTCAGTCAGTTTTAATCTCATCACCTCACCGCTAGATACAGCCAGATCCTACACACTGTTCCTTCAAATGGTGACGGGAGAAGGATGAGAATAATAATCCTGAAGTATAAAGATGGTGAGATGCTGATAGAGATAGTCACCTTGTCATTTTTCTGGAAGAGTAAAACATGATTTGAGTTGCTTTTCCCTTAAGTGGGTTTGTGTGTGCTCCTCAGCTTTGCCTTTGTGTAGCCGTTGTTGTTGGTAGTTGTTGTTGTTGTTAGTTTAGCTAATACACAGCCATTATTTCTACTTAGTTTGAGTGCTGTTATTGGCAATTCCAACCGAATAGACTGGAATTAGTCATAGGGTCATTAAATGTGTGTTGTTGCTAAAAGCATCATAGATGTGGGTCAGTAGGGCCCAGCTACACCCAACAGCAGGTCGATTCACACTGTCAATCACCAAAGGAGGCTAAAAGAAGAGCGACCTCTAGCAACCAGAATAATTATGACAAGAGCAAAAGTGTTAGTCAGGCACCACAGTATAGACAGCGTAAAACTATCTATGGAGTGGCGGTCGGGGGACAACGGATGGGACACAAACACAGGGCTTTAACCCAGGAGGACAGCAATGTGTAATTGTGTTTGTGTTCACAACTTTCATTTAGACTTTTGAAACATACTTATTTCAAGCCCAAACACAATCTTTTTCCCTAAACTAAACTAAGTGGTTTTGTTGCCTAAACCTAAAGAAGTTATTTTGCTTGTGTTCAAAATATAATGTTTCACGCAGTGCTGCTTTCAAGTTTCACTTTCATTTTTACAATGAAGTAAGTGTAGTAGGTCCCTAGTGACTCACATGTGTGGTGCTTATATTGAACGATAATGCACATTTAATTGCCTGAAAACAGTCTAATCAGCTGCCAATTCTAGTTGTTTGTCTGTTCAAGTACCAGTAGTTGTTTTGCCTTTATCGTTTATCTGCTCATAAAGCACAGCTTCTTCTAACATGTTAGAAAATTAGCTAGCTATTGTTAGCATTAGTTGTGAAGCATTTAACTAATACCAGCCATTGCTAATTTTTACCTAACCAAAACTACTTTAAACTTTGTCGCCAAACCTACCTATCTTATCTAAACATAACAATTGGCTGAATAATCTTGTGATAAACCAGAGCCTTTTATTTTATGCACAAGTCAAAGTTCTTTGGACAATAACCCTGGTGGGTGGTCATCTTACGTGCATTTACTGTTTGGCCAGTTTTTCCTGTTGCACGGGGCCAGACGTCATGTGCCAGCGCAGCAAAAACAACAAATCAGTCAAGTCTGACAAACATTGTACCCACAAGACTAGTGTTTGTTGCCTTTGTGGGCTTCTCAGGGCCATGTACTGTCACACTATCAAAGAAAATAAAATGTGTGTTGTTATCCCAGCGATAACATGCACTGCAGAGCCTGCCTTCACTGCTGTGCGACAGACAACACACCCGCGGGTTACACTGGTTTCTACAGGGTTTGCATCACCTTTCTCCCCACTTCCATTACAGTTAGGTTGACAGGTATGCATCAAATTGTTAGTCGCTGTTGTTAGCTATCTACAGTATGTTTTCCCACTCGCTCAGCTGATGTATTCCCATTCCTCCATTTTCCTCACACGGATACTGAAAATAAAAATTGAAAATGCAGGTGCATGCTCAGCTGGCCTGTAGCATTCTGCCAATATAACAAACTAGCAGAAATACACAAACTGCAAGTGTTGTGTGGGAACACCTAACAGTGTAGAACCCATCAAAGAGGTCTGCAAGCGGTATGAAGCAGAGGGATATAATGAATCTGTAAGGGTCACGTAGTAGTCTGGTTTCAAACGAGTCGATAGCTTTAAATTGATTTTCAGCTAGATTGCATGTTATCGTGACTCTAGAAGCTCAGTGTCTTGCTGTAAGACTGTTCACAGGGTACTCCTGGTGAGGACAGCAGCTCAAAACTGACTTCCAGTAGTTGATAGTGAAGAGAAAAATAGGAAGAAAACACAAGCTGCATAAGAGCTGCTGATTCATTTGCACATCAGGCAGACTTAACAACATATGTGAAACACCTGAAACCAGAACCAGCCAGTTTCATCCAATGCACTGCATTTTAATCTGCAGTCGAACCAGCGCCACCTACTGTCAACAATAAATATGGCACCATCTACAGGCAACCAAAGTAACAACTTCTACTCTTGTAACACAAGCCGCCTATGTACAATGAATGAGTCAGGCTGTTCTCATACACCATTCATAGCTATACCTACGAAAAGTAATGCACCGTGATTCGTATATATATCCCAAAAAAATCATTTTGTGTGTAATCCACATAATTGTGAATCAGAAACTATAAAGAGCGACAAACACCACGTAGTGCGGAGTTCGGGATGGATGGGTGGGTCAAAAAACAAACAAGTTTTGCCTCAGAGCCCATGTGTTCGTACTGTGTGTGTGAAACCAGAAGTCAACGTTGATTTATTTGTCACACAAGTTCTGTACTTAAGTTACGCAACTTGCGGAGTTATTCTAACCCAAACCACAATCTTTCTGAAACCCAACTAAGTAGTTTTGTTGCCTAAACCTCAGTAAGTTGATCTTTTCCTAAACCCAACTAAGTAGTTTTGATGCCTAAACCTAACCAAGTTGATCTTTTCCTAAACCTAAGTAGTTTTGTTGCCTAAACCTAACCAAGTTGATCTTTTCCTAAACCTAAGTAGTTTTGTTGCCTAAACCTCAGTAAGTTGATCTTTTCCTAAACCCAACTAAGTAGTTTTGTTGCCTAAACCTGACCAAGTTGATCTTTTCCTAATCCCAACTAAGTAATTTTGTTGCCTAGACCTAAGTAAGTTGATCTTTTCCTAAACCTAAGTAATTAGTTTTGTTGCCTAAAAATTAACCAAGTTGTTTTGTGTGAAGACTTTCATTTTGAAAAGACCGAAGTGGAAATTGACATCCGCGTCACATGTTACTGGACATTCAAAAATTAGTAATAACATTTCATAAGATATCATAAGAGTTGTTGTATGAAGATACATTGAATGAGTGTACGAATCTGTAATGAACTGGAAGATATTTTCTGCTTAACAGTAAGAGTAGAAGTGTGTAGAACTGTCTATCCTCTTTCCACAAAGCTTATCCTCTTGTTTCAGTTTTTTTGTCTCCAGGAATAAGTCCAGTTTTACCTACGAAAGTTTTCTTCTGGCTCAGGGGTATATGTTTTTTTTTTTTTTTTTGTAAGATGGAGGAAGTAAATCCCTAACCACAGAAATAGACGAGACACCGTCATCTGTCCAACAGCCAAGAAATATGAAGTCAGAGAATGTCACGGTAGAAGCTGCCAGCAATGAAAATACATTATTGCTTTTTCAACAAAAATGGATAAAAATACAAAAGCTTGCTGGACAGGGCTTGGTCCTCCAGTGCCAAAGAAGTACTTTGTTTGGACAATATAGTTTATGAGCTGACTACAGACATGATTGGTGATAGCAAAGTACTGTAACAGACAGCGACATATTATGTAGGCTGACACACTGGCTATAAAATACTCAATAAAGTGATTGTTAGAAATCACAATCTAAGAAAGCTGGGAAATACTAAATAAGAGCTTTCTCCGGTCTAAGGATAAGCATCATTTGATGAAGACTCACTGTTATGAAAACTTAAGGAAAGTACAGAGCTTTCAATTGATCTGTAATTTCTTTCTATGTGTCAAGTTCTGTTTTCTTCCATCTTGTAAAACGTCATAAACATCCATGCAATTAGCTTTCACCGTGTGAGAGGTTATTGAGTTGGTAGAGTTTTACTGAAGTAAAAATGCCTCTAACTTCTAAATACATTCTTCAAAGCAAGGCAAAGTACTGTTTTTAATTTCGGTTTAGCTCCTCAGGACCACTTTATACAGTCAATTTAGTGCATCATATATTACAGCAGCCTATCCAATAATCAATGGCTATGCACAATGTGTTTTCTTCTTATACCTGCTGGCGTTTTCTCAAGACATATAAGCAGCTTCAGTCTCATGGACGAGTACTGCAGTCGACAGCTGACATACACATTTTCAACACAAAGGCCACATGACTTAGTACTGCCATTACCCAACTAACTGACTCAGCATTGAACTGTTTACTCTCCTTTTGATGTTTTCTTCTTCTGATCATCTTAAAATATGAGGTCTCGACAGAGAATTGACAAGTTAACTCGTCTACATCTGACACAGTCTCCACTGTCTGATCAGACTGTAACATGGTTCAGACTGACACAAGATCATGCATGCACATAAAGGTGTATATAGACTAAATGACACACAACAGAAAAGCATCACTTAGAAAACAGGCTATAAAACAAAATGTCTGAGCCCATGGATGTGTACTTTAAGACTTCCAGACGTGGGAGTAAGCCACTGTACACATATGTACAGTATACATGTTCATGCACAGCCACACCAACACAAAGAGCCAGGGGCACGGTGACCTTTTCACAGACCCCAGAAAGCAGCTTGATGTCTAATCTGAGAGAAAACAATCACTTTTCAACTGTATTTGAGTGTCAACTGGGAGCTTTTTATGTCCTGGGCTGTGAAGCAACATTAATCACCTCTGCTTGCATTTCAGCTACGGCCAAATGGCCACGGCCCCGGCACACTGGCCATGGCCGTGACGCTGCCTTGTCCAAATTCAGCCTCTATGAGCGCTGCCAAATAGCAGTGCATGCTCAGCCAGGGCCTTTTATTCTAACCCCCAGATAAGATGCATACAGTATCCCTGTGAATTCAAACTTTTTCATCATGCAACCTTTTTTTTAAATAACTGAAGTTTCTTATTTTCTCACACCTCATTTTGACTGAAACATTTAAGAATTTTAATGACTCTGTCACTTTATCATTTGTGTAATGTATGTGAATTTTGAAGCATCACACTAGAAAAGCAGTATGGAAACTTGAGGTTTGTGCCATATTCCGGTGTTGATGTGATATTTAAAAAATGAATGTTAATAATACACGTATGATAATATCATGTAAATAATCCAGCGTCTCTTACATTGTGCTTTTGTACAGCTATGGTTACAGACTCTCTCTGCATGTCCCTGACTATTTTGAGTGCAATTAATTTGCCAAAAAAGACAAAACACAAAGTTAAAGATGAATTTGACTGATAGCATCATTATTATTATTTTCCTATTTTATAGAGAATAGAGAGTTCTTTTGGATATGATTGTCGTGTAGTGAAAATCTGATATTGTGACTGATCTAATGGAAATGGCAAAACTTCCTCAACTGCAAAAAAAAAAAGTTTTTACACTTACTTGAGGTAGCTTTTACCTTTATCAAAAAAAAAAGTTGATGCACTAAATAGGATATATTCTGACGAAGATTTAACTGGCATGACTGAACAGCTTCTTCCACTGTGGGCGACTTCACGTATATTCCCATAAAATGTGAATGCTCGTCTTCGTCTCAGGACCATGGATGCACTGTATATAAAGAGAAACTAACATAACGTTGGAGGCTCAGTTGCTAAATGGCGCATGAAGCAAAAAAAAAAAAAAAAAGCTTGACTTACAAGTGTAAAAGTAACCTTATTTCCTGGCAATCTTCTGCATCCATTGGGCCCATAGAGCAGGCACAGTAGTGTTTCCTTTAACTCTGCCTCCCAGCCTGTGGTCCAGACTCGGTCTGGGGCTCATTCATGTGAACGGAGGAAGGATTTTACAATTTACAACTTAGTATTCAAGTGTCTGTACTGGGAAGTTTACCAAAAAAAAGTGATCTGCTGATTTACAGATGTCTCTTTCCCAATGCAAGTCTATGGGAAAAAGTCTTTTTGGACCCAATGGTATCACATGACTGACAGAAGTAGTCAACACAGTTTTACGACCATTTGCTTCAAAGCCCAGCGCTCTTCCTGGGGGCTTACTACAGACAGCATGGAACATGGCTTGCCAATACTAGCTGACATGAACAATTAAAACTTGCCCAATTGAAACAAATTCCTGAAGACCTCTCTCCATTTTTCTCTCGTAGATGGTTATATGGCCAAGAGGTGACTTGTTTTGTTCCCAGTTCGCAACCTCTACTTCTTCTTCTACTCTGTTCACTGACAAATTACAGCCATGTGTAGCCTATAGCGTCAACCTCTGACCAAACCATGCTGTAGTTGAGTTTATTCGCCCCAAACCAATTGATAGGAAAACACTTGATTCACAGTTCTTTTGTTTTTGCTGCATTTCAAAAGTTTCCTTAAGATTTGCTTGACAATTGAGTGGAGATACGGCGTGAAGATTTAATCACCCCGTTAGTTCTTTATAATGTATGATCACCTCTGGCATATTCTCATCTACCTTGTGTTTTTGGCATGCTTTGGTGTGTAGGAGGAGGACATCTTGGATCTGCTGGAGCAATGTGAACTGGACGACGAGAAGCTGATGGGAAAATCCTCCAGGCAGCGAGGACCTAAGGTGGGTGAGAGTGAGAGAGCTAGGGAGACACAGGCACCGAGAGAGAGGAGGGAGAATAAGGGCCACTTGCCTCAAGGGAACTAAGAAAAAGTGCAAAGGAGAGTGTCAGAGAGAGAGAAAGAGAGAGCAAGGGACGGGGTAGGCAGGTAGGCACATGCCTGGAGCTAACGCCCACAGAAAGCATATAGGATGTGATTCAGAAAAATAAAGAGGGGGGTAGCGGTTTAGACGAGAAAGAAAAGAATCAGAAAAAGGCCCAAAGAAAAGACCCAACTCCCCTAGGGGACAGCTGTCAGGCTGTCTCTCGCTCTCAACATGGTATCTTTCTTTCTGTCTATCTCCCCCTCTTTCTCTCTCTCCTTCTGTCACATACACCTATACACCCCCTCGATTTCCCACGACAGCACATTACTCCCTCCATCACCTTGCTTCAATCCCCTCCCCTCACCTCTCCATCCCTATTCTCTCTCTTTGCACTGCACATCTACATCCATCCCTCACTCACTCGAGGGCTAAATTGGCTGGAACACTCAAAGAGTGTGTTAGGGACTCGACAGGGCAGTTCAGCGCTGCGTTAGAGAGGCCTTAGCTGGAATGAGGACTTGTTCAGACACAATCACTGTTGTCCAAATTAATTTGGACCCCGTCAGTTTCGATGTTGCCGAAAGTGTGCTGAGAGAGACATTGGGAGGGGGGGTTGTGACGGATAGATTCACTCCTTGGGGTGTTGCGCTCGCAAGCCATCTGGTGAAACTGAACTAGCGAGTGTGCGAAAGCTAGAAGAGAGGGGTGAGGCGAAGGGATTAGAGGCAGGATTTTGAGGGAAGGAAGGGCCGCTAAGGTTTGTTATTGCTGAGGGAAAATGTTCAGATGCAGAAGAGAGGTAGAGAGTAAGGAAGGCAGGAAGGGAAATGGTGAAATGAGAGAGTGCCTCAAGTTCTCCTCTTATTTAATAGTTTCTTTTATTGTCTTTTTGACTTGCACTTATGATATGCACCTTATCACATTTCTTCCTCGTGGTGTCCTCAGCTAACCATTTAGCCTGATTTTACCATATCACTCTCACGCCGTCATCCAAAGTTTCTTTCTCTCTCTCCTCATCTGTTTAGTGTCTGGTGTGTGCTCTTTGTCTTGCGCTCTTGTGTTTATCCACTGTCTGTTCCTGTCTCCTCTTCACTCGTATGTTCAGTGTCCTTTTCTCTCTCTTTGCTCATTTCCGTTCGTTTCCCTGTCTATTCAATGCCTCCTCTCTGTCTCTCTCCACTCCCATACTCACTTCACCTTGTCCTCCTCTTTATTTCTTCCCCCATCAATCTGATGTTCCCATCTTCCCTTTTATTCTCCTCATGTATTTAATCTCTCTCTGTCTCTATCCTCCTCTATCACTCACCCACACAGCTACCCGGCGGTGACTGTGTAAGCCCTGTGATCACTTCCTGCCCATTAATTCAGGTGGCCTGACAGCGCTGCCCGAGCTAACCGTTGAATAACAGATGTATAAATGCTTTATTAATGCTATCAGTGTGTCCCCTTCCAGGATGTGAAACAGACACGACTCAACTTAATGAACTGCTAACTAAAAAAAATTAGTGTTTTAGGGCTGAAGCGAGTCAGACACTTGTACTTAGCAAAGATTAAAAGTTTTTTTTCTTCATCAAAATTACTCGAAGACAAGATGCAACCAGAGTTTCATAATTAAAGGATAGTTTGGGTGTTTTGAAGTGGGGTTGTATGAGGTACTTATCCATCGTAGTCAGGGTATTACCTACAATAGATGTTGGTTGGCACGCTTTCAGCTGGGAGAAGCAGACAGGAGTGATTGCATGGAAGCAAAGTCATGTACTGCTATGGACAGGAACGGCAGCGAAATGTATTTTAACCACCTAAAAGGAAGGCCCACCTAAAAAAATCTGTATAATTTCCGATGGGGAACTGAAGCTGTTGTATCCTTCTATGCTCACGCCAAACCACCAGACTCCATTGAAAAATACCTGTAGTTTTACCTCACAGAACACTGTTTTCTGCGAGGTAAAATGAAAACATTTTTCAAAGGAATCTGGTGGATTAGTGAGAGCATATTATCTATGCAGCTTCAGTTCCCCATCGGAAACATATACTGTATAGCTGTCTAACAACAAGGTAAACTGGTGGAAATATTCTAAATATAACATACACTTAAACTGATATTTATTTTTTTCAGGCAGAAAAAATATGTTATGCTGCCGGCCCCGTCCACAGCAGTACATTACTTTAGTACTCTTGTCTGTTTCCTCAAGCTGGTGGCATATCAACCGTCATCTACTGTAGGTAATATACTGACTGGATAAGTACTTCATACAACTCCACTTCAAAACACTCAAACGATCCTTTTAAAACATAACACATATTTTCTTGCAACACTTGCAGAGACTGTCAGACATGTAAAAAAACTGTAAAATTTAAAAAACTTTGAAACTTATGCTTTGAATTGAACTTCTACATCTCACCCAATCAGGTCAAATTTGTTCAAGGTACAAAGCCGCTCGTGTCCCTGTTCAGGCTCATAAAGGAGTGTGTGTGTAATTGTGCATCTGTGCATAATGAGCCTGCAAGCGAACATACACTCGCGTGGGCACGTGGGCTAGCCGTGTCAGCACCAGGTCTCCCAGTGACAGATGGTAATGGGCTGAGGGTGAGGAGAGGCTGACGGAGGTTGACAACAACTCAGTGTCTTTATGTTTAAGTGTGTGTGTTTGTTTACTCCTGTACTTATGTCCTTGTGAGAGGCTGTTAGTGTTTAGACTTTGGAAGGAAGTCATTCGTCCAAAATGAGGTAATTTTGGATGGTGTAGGGATGGGAAGCAAATCACATGAGTATAATTGTAGAATGGTGTTTATGTGTGTGCGAGGGAGAGAAAGTCTGTTTAATCTGTGTATGTGTACAGAAATTAATCTAGAGTACTATATCGATTCATGTGTATGTCTTCTGTATCAGTGTATTTGCCTCACATGAGTTGCTTGCAAGATTTTGAAAACAGTATTAGGGACTATTTTAAAACTGAATGTACTTGTCATGTTACTGAACAACACTGCTAATTCATTGGGTGATGCAATTAACTGTTACTTGTCTCTTTTTATGAGGAACTTATTATGTTTTTAAGTTTTTGCTATTTTGTTTTTGTTATTTGTGCTTTTGTGTGTTTTGACACGGCTGTCTTGACCAGGACTCCCTTCGGCAAAGAAATGTCCCTCAACGGGACTAGTCTGGAAAAAAAAAAAAATGTTAAATTAAAAAGAAAATAGAAATAGACTAAATAAATAAATAAATAAATGTTTGTGTTTGTCCCTGCCAGCCCATGACCGCCATGCCAGAATGCAGTCAGACGCCGAGACGTCAACGACCGGACTACCTGGCCGACTTCACCAGCGGCAGCAGCGCCGATAACTCCTGCTCCTCCTCAGACGAAGAAGAGGAGGAGAGGAGGAAAGCAGGAGGAGGAGGAGGAGGAGGAAGAGGCGGAGAGAAGAGGGAGAAGAAAGTTTCCTATGACCTTGGGGACAGCAAGGAGAAGAACTTGGCTGAACGCTCAGGTAAAGCGGCAAGACGTACAAAAGCGTCTGGGAACAGCTTCATTTTGGAGTGTGGGGGTTTGACAGCGACTTTGTTTCCTGCACTCTTTCTCTCTCTTTCGTTTTAGCTAGAATCTGATTACAGCTGTTGGCTTAATTGCTAAAACAAACTTGTTTTTCAGATGTGTATATGTGCACACCTACACTTGCACGCACGTTTTTAAGATTTCTGTTTGAGCATTTGTGCCTCCATTCCCATCTTACCTGACTATGACGGAGCGCCTAGCGCAGACAGGAGAGATAGCAAGCGTGAACGTATATATAATGATGCAATAAGGAAACTGGAATTGATCCTGTAATGCTACAATCACATGACGTTACACTCCATCCTGGTTCCACGTTTATAAAGTTTGAAAAATATTCATAGTTGTACAGGACACATTTCCATATAAGTGCACATGCACACACACTCTTTTTAAATACAAATGCTGAGAGTTTTGCTTTGATCAGTACCTACAGCACTCTCTCTCTCTCTCTCTCTCACACACACACACACACACACACACACACACACACACACACACACACACACACACACACACACACACACACACACACACACACACACACACTCCAGCAGCAACACAGGCAGTGGTTGAGGAAGTATTCAGATCCTTTACTTAAGCAAAAGTACTAATTCCACCATGTGAAAATACTCTGCTACAAGTAAAAGGCTGCATTCAAAATCTTACTTAATTAAAAGTACAAAAGTATTATATTATTGAAGCATTAATGTGTTCATCACTTTAATGTCACGGCTGGTAAAGGGGGAGCTCATTTTAACTACTTTATACACTACTAGGTAGCTTCATCCATAATAATGCATCATATGTTACTAGCTGAATTTTGCATTAATAATCTGAATCTGCAAAGTAACTAATAACTAATGTCAAATAAACGTAGTCAAGTAAAAACTACAATATTTTCAGCACCCTTTCCGACGGGGAACTGAAGCCTTTGTATCCGTCTGTGCTCTCGCCACCAGACTCCATTGTAAAAACCTGTAATTTTACCTCACTGAACACCGGAGTTGCGGGTCTACCTCGGCCTCCATCGCTTAGTTTGTGCTACTGTGTGACTTTGGTGAATCCGAACTACTGAAACCAAAGTCACACAATAACACAAACAAACTGATCGAGGCAGTGGTAGACCTGCAACTCCTGTGTTCAGCAAAGCTAAAACTACAGTTTTCTTTCCAATGGAGTCTGATGGCGAGAGCATAGGTGGGTGCAAAAGTGTTCCCAGTCACACTGTGCTTTTTACTTCTTTTCCTTTAATTCACAGCATTAGTTATTAGTTAGTTGCACTAATGAAATAAGAAGTACAATGTTTCCCTCTGAAATGTAGCGTAGAGGTATAAAATAGCATAAAATAGAAATAGTCAAAGTCAACTACATATACCTCAACACTGTACTCAAGTACTTAGTATATTCTATCACTGAGCAGGGGGCAGGTTGTGATTGTGTGAGCCACCAGGGGCTACTTTACACTTTTTATGTGCCTAATTGATGTGATAAAAATGGTAGTAGGTCCTTGGATTTTAATTAAAGTGTAAGCGGGGTGACCATAGTCTGTGACTCGTGAAAAGTCTAAGTAAAAGAGTGTCCTAGCTTTACACTAGCTGGACACACACGTGCACACACACAAATGATGAAGCACTGTAAAGGACTCGAGGAATGAAAAGTACCCTAAGTAGTTCGGTTCCACTGAATGGAAGGTGACGGCAGAGAAGAATGTATTTGATTGAAAGGGGGAAAAAAAAGCCCACTTTCGTTTGTTTACCTTGAAAACACCTTGAGTTTAATGTTGACATATATTCCTGGTTTTACAGTGAGAGCGATAAGTCTCAAGCATTCCCACCAATTCGCATAAGTCACATAGATCAACTTACTTTCAGCTCTCTGAAGTGAGAAAGAGGACACCTTTCACAGCAGTCTCTGCTACGTGCCGACCTTGGAAAGAAGAAACTCGTTGCTTGCATTGTGTGCTGACAGTTTTGCCGCTCAATAGAGAGGGCCCATGCTTGATGAGCTCATTCTGTTTGTCGCAAAATACGGGACAAAGCCATGAAAAAGCCAAACTTTTGGATCTGTGTGTGAGTGTGTGTGTGTCAGGGAGAGTCTGCAACCCTGCCAAGCCCTACTCCATACCAAGCCACCAAAGGGTTGCTAGGACTAAGCCCCATAATGCTCTCATTTGGCAAAATATCCAAAACCTCCGAAGGTTCAGCAGTCTCTCTCGCTCTCTCTCTCTCACACACACACACACATAATCACTTGTGTGCACACTTGATGTTAGACAGACACACACTGCATGAATACACACTAATACACTGGCTGGTAGACAATCTGGAGGAGTTTCAAGGGTGACGGAGAGCGTTAGTGTTGGTTTTCAGCTTTATTTCCTGTGTGTTTCTGTGTGTGTGTGTGTGTGTGTACACGTGTGTTTCTGTGAGAGCTGCTCTTTAATCCATCTCCAAACCAGACAAGACTACTGTTTAGTTTCTGGTTTCCACTACACATGCTGCGGTCGTTAATAACACACACTGGGCCACTGGGCCAGTGTGCCAGAGCGCGGCGATGGGAGTTTAAGAAGCCACACTTCATCTCCAAAGCCGCCTGGCGACGGACGGAAAGCAGAGAGGAGAGCTTGACAGTGGCTGTGGTGCTGAGACAGGATCAGGGAAGAAAAGAAATTGAAGTATGACAGTGAGTCAGTTGTCCTCCTCCCCTCCCTCTCTCCCGTTTCTCTGCAGGTCGCATGCACTGGAAACCTCCAATCAAGTCACTCAAAACCAGCCCCGCACCCTCTGCGTCCCCGACGCTCTCCGGTCCAATCAGGCGCTCCATCTCCTGCCCTCGCTCCATCGCCTCCCTCTCGTCGCCCAGTGAGGTGCGGGCTTTGTCCTCCAGGCCTTCCCCTACGGTTCCCATGGCCACCCCCCTCGTCAGGCCGAGCTCCGCCACGCTACGCTCTCACTCGCTGAGCCGCAGCGGCTCCGCCCACCGTGTGCCTCACAGCAACAGCCTGGGGACCATCCACTCCACCATGGTAAGATACTGAACGCACATACACAAAGTGCCTCTTTAACAATTCAGAAATGTGTCAGATAAGTTGCCAGTCATGGAAAATTATACAATTTTCAAAGCTGTCACACTGTTCAACATGGCAATCGTCTGCTGATCCTCTACTCCAAGTGGGTTCAAAGTAAACAATTAGAGAAGAATTACTTTCCAATTCTATTTCACCAAAGTCTGACGCACAAATCGTTGCTTTTCTCTCCCTGTGGCATATATTGTACCCCGTCCCACTAGGAATCTCTTAAGCAGCTCCTTCACTACTGTATAGGCCTACTGTAACCTCCTATTATGCCACCATCTGTTGCTTTCCGCCTGCCTCCTCCAATCCCCTTCCCTCTTTACAAGTACGTCTTTGGATACAGTGGAACAAAACGAAATGGAGCAGAATACATTTTAACACCGAGAACAAATCTAAGTGGAAAAGCTTTGTACTAAAAAAACGCCGTAGAGTGCACCGACTGTATCCTGACACACATGCATACAAAATGACAGGAGACTTCTCTTATTTTTACTGTGGGAATCACACCATCTCAGATAAATACATGCTGGTACAGGAAATCTTAAATTAGATATAAGTTTTCTTGTAAGTGTACTGCTCTAGCAATAATAAAATGGTATTAAATGAGGTTATTTTTATGCATAGCACGATGCATGTTACAGATACGCTGCGAGCTAACTGCTATGTAAAGAAAATAATGATCTGTGACTATAATAGGTGGCAGCAGGATCATAAATTAATGAGCACTCTGGGCAAAAATGGCTGTTCATAAAATGCCAGTGAAATTTAAGTGCCATCTGAAAATTTGAAATAATAATATTCATAATACAGTAATAACACATTACACCCTGCTCACATTGTTTTGACATGTTAACAAATGTGTGAATGCACCTCTATTGTGCCCATGTAGGTGATTTGGAAGAGCCCCTTATATAAATTAGGATTAATAAAATAAAATTAATAAAATGATTTTAATAGTAACAATCCACTAAACCAACAGCAGCAAAACTATAAGTTAATAACTTAATACTTTTGGTTATAATAAACATATTATACAATTAAATAATGCATAGGAAACTATATAATAACTTAATAATAGATAAATAATAGATAGTTATTATTTTTTATTATTATTAATAATAATAACAATAATAATAATGAATAAATAAGTGAAAGAAATAATTAAAATAAAGAAATGCACTCATTTCTATCATTTCTAAGTACTGTACCTTAGGGATGGGTCATGATTTTTTATTTTAAATAGTCGTTAAGTTATAAAAAATCAAATACATATATACATATACTATACAGTATATACCCTTGTATAAACCCTTACATGAGTCATGTGTCAATTTTCGTATAATAATCAAATAATTCTCAGTGATTTTCGAATAGTGTTTTTGCTTCTGTGAATGTGACGTCTAGGAGCTTTTCCCTGTTTTCTTTCATTTGAGTTAGGCTGTCATAGTATAGCAAAAAAGGCATCCATGTTCTCTCATACTTGTCCTTAACCCTCCTCAATGTAAAGTTATATCTTCTCGAGTTTCAAACAGAATAGAATTTATTGAAGCCATCTAGTATGGGACGGTGGAGTCGGTTTCTTCCAGTTAAGAAGAATAAGGCATCGAGCCATCAATGTAGTAAAAGCGATAATGTTACACAACCCTTTTGGCCACACCGAGCCTTCTGGTCAAAAGAGGGCAAGTGGTAGGCTCAGGTACTCAAGATACTGAAAGACCTTTCCCAAAATGCTTGAAGTTTTGTAAATGACCAGAACGTGCAACCAGGTTAGCTGATAAGTTATTAATAATGAAAATAATCACTAACAGCAGCCCTTTTAGTGAACTTTGCCATGAAACCTTTTTGCGTAATATTAACACGTATCTGGATACTCAGCTGGTTTCTTGTTACCTGTGTGTGTGTGTGTGTGTGTGTGTGTGTGTGTGTGTGTGTGTGTGTGTGCGTGTGCATGTGTGTGCATGTGTGTAGGGCGATCCGCTGATAAACCTGAGGAGTAAAGAGCAGGAGGCCGAGCTGGTGCGTCAGACTCTGGCCGCGCTCACCGCCATGAGGATCAGGTTTCCGGGTAAAACCGAAGAGGAGGCTGAGGCAGTGCTGGATGAGGTGTGTGCAATATTTTTCTTGTATTAATGTGTATTTTGTGTGTGTGTGTAGCAAAATTCTTCTGATTCAGAGGCAGAAACAGTGTAAAAACCAAACAAAGTACAAAAAAGACTGAAATAAGGAGAAAGAAGAGGGAGTGAACATGCAGTACGAGTGTTGAACAGGAATGGGGACCCAGTGTATTCCCAGAGTCCCCTCTGTGGCCAGGTGCGGTCACTCTGCAGCCTAACTAAAAGTGACCTCCTTGCCTCCCTCCACAATAGCATGTCCACTCTGGCTTGGCTCCCATTGTCTTTCAAACGACCCCAGTGACAACCTGTCGGTCAGTTTGCAGCCCTGCGCTATTCCCTACTGCTCCTTCGTATTAATCAGTGCCTCCTCTATTTCTGGTCAGATCTCTGTGTCCTTCTGTTTTAATGCAAAAGCTAGAGTTTAACTTTATGTGTTTGTAAATACAAAACGTACAGTAATATCTGAGGGTATGTACAGTTAGAATCAGGATGCCCAAAAATTCAACAATGGCTATGAGCTAACTAGCTACTGTTAGCAGCTATAATGTTAAGGAACCACAACTACAGTATGTGTTACTGTATTGCGGGCCATGCACAACAGTTTAATACATTCATTCTCCATATGTCTTTATTTAGTTTTTGTAAAATAAAAAAAAAAGAATCAAAAAATGCTGAAATAGATATAGGATTTTTGTCAAAACAATAAGAAAAGAAAATTCTAGCTGTTGTGCAAGTTGTGAATCGGGGCCGGCCGTGTTGAGGAAGAAGAAGAAGGAGGAAGATTAAAAAAGAAAGAGGAAGACCTATGAGAGATACAGGGGGGTCCACAGCCCGAGGCCTGAGACACCAAGTCACTATCTTACTGCTGAGTGAGAAACTACGACTTCACACCATGACTTCAGCAATCGCCAGGGTTGCATAT
This sequence comes from Pterois miles, assembly GCA_947000775.1. Taxonomy (NCBI): domain Eukaryota; kingdom Metazoa; phylum Chordata; class Actinopteri; order Perciformes; family Scorpaenidae; genus Pterois; species Pterois miles. Next base: position 8,647,234 of record CAMQGK010000171.1, on the reverse strand, counting down.
CCATGTAGATTTCAAACTAGTGTCAAAAATTCAGTCATCAAGACAAAATTATGAGAATTTATGTTTCATCTAGATAACAGAGATTTCCATCTGTAATTTATTTAGACTTTGATTTATTTTAAAGATTGATTGCTCCATAACTGCTGTTTTCCACTGACTGCAATGGTTTACATTAGGATATTAAAAACAGTCATAAATGCAGTTTTTGATGTAATATTCTGAAATTTACCACCCTACATCTACCATGACCTCAAGATTTTGTCATTTATTTTCATGAACGTTAAAGCTTTATTTAGTGAAAATGGACCTACATGGAAAGTTTGGTTTAATTTCATGTATGGGAATCCAGATTTCCTGGTAGGAAAAAGAATAATATTATCCGGAAAAACAAGAGAGACCGGCAGCTGACCAGCCGGCTCCGAAATCCAAAGGGAGGCAGAGGCTCACCTTCAAAACATCAGCGGCACAAAAGCACTATGAAAGTGTTCATCCGTCTAGTCCACACCGACTCTGACCTCCGTCACGGCCATCACTGTCCTCAGAACCAGCTGTCTGTTCAACAGCACAGCTCCCGCGGTGCTGAAAGGACAGCAGCTGGCCAGACTAATAACAGAAGTAATACCACCAAAACATCACGTTCAATGGACTAAAAAAGTTCTCAGTTGGCTGCATGAGAAATATAAAGGAAGAAAATCGAAGTTGTTTTTTTTTTGTTTATTTATGTCACATATGGGCCAAAGTGTGAGGTCAGTGGTCCCTCTCTCACGTGGCTACCAGGCAATTAAATTAGTTGCATGGCTAGAAGTCTTTTAATCCTGTGTTGTTTGCTCTGCGTACAATAATGGATCTAAAAAACTAAATTTAAAATACAGCAGCAGTTTGACTGACAAAATGACTTAGGAGCTTCTCAGCTGATTAAAATCATTGAGGTGTACAGGGCAGCCCTAAAATCTTGCACTCAACCATTATAACCTTTCAAACTTCAGCTAACTTTGTAATTAATAAATTGTATTATTTTATAACTAATAATGTGCTAAAAAATAAACAACTGTCAAAGTTAACGCGCTAATAACCAAGCCATTTTAATGCCACTAATTTCTTTAATGCATCAACACAACTAGCAATTTTTAGGTTTTAATGGGCTCAGTTTTAAAGCTAGAGTGAAGATACTGGTATCATATGAAACTAAAAAACCTAATGAATCCATTGTTATAGGCTACAAAGCACTCAAGACTTTTGCCAAACTTTGGTGAGAAAAAAATGGCATTTTCGAAGGGCTCTCGTGACCTCTGACCTCAAGATATATGAATGAAAATGAAAAAAATATATGAACTAGAAAACCTGAGGAATCCACTGGTACTCTGGTACTGGTACTTGTCATGAAAGAGGCTAAATAATTCTCAAAATGCATGGCCAGTTTCAAAGGGGTCCCTTGACCTCTGACCTCAAGATAGGTGAAAATGGGCTCTCTGGGTACCCACAAGTCTCCCCTTTACAGACATGCCCACTTTATGATAATCACATGGAGTTTGGGGCAAGTCATAGTCAAGTCAGCACACTGACAACTGTTGTTACCTGTTGGGCTTCATTTTGTCATGTTATGATCTGAGCATTTTTTATGCTACATGCAGTACCTGTGAGGGTTTCTGGACAATATTTGTCATTGTTTTGTGTTAATTTATTTCCAGTAGTAAATATATACATACATTTGCATAAATCAGCATATTTGCCCACTCCCATGTTGTTACGAGTATTACTAAATTTACAATGGATATAAATTCATAAATTCCTTAATATTGATTTAATTTCTTCTTAATATTCAGGGAAGCTCAAGCTTATGTAAGGGTTGGGGTAAAGCATGTAGTTGTTATGATAAAGGTTAAGTTAGGCCACCAAGTAATTAATGTGAGCCCATCCAATGTCCTCACAAGAACAGAAAAAACAGTTAATGTGTGTGTGTGTGTGTGTGTGTGTGTGTGTGTGTGTGTGTGTGTGTGTGTGTGTGTGTGTGTGTGTGGACATCTGGGTGTGTCTGGGTCGTGAGAGACAATTACCAGCACACCTGTACCGTTAACAAACCCTAATGAGAGCGCCATGGAAACGCAGATGAGCAACTGCACCTGTAGCGTTCACGCTTCGCCTCGAGAGAGAACAGGAGCATTCACTTGGCATGAAAACAATCTTTGGCAATTTACGTTTTTCATGATAAAGTTGAGAGCTAATTGGGCTAATGGTGTGTTTCTAGCCAAGTAATTGCCTCTTTTATCTTTCACTCAAAACACACTTTTTTTGTCGCAGTTGGAACCATTGAAAGGTGAAATGTATAAAGCGTGTTTTGTCGTGCTTTAATTGAGGGTAATCTGTGTACTTACAAAACAAATGTGACAAATACATCATCGTACATCTTACCAGACAAGGTTCATAAGGCTCTTAGTGAGAAGGAATACTAAACAGGCAAAAAAGTAACTTCCTGAAAGCGATTAAAAGTGTTCACTGTACACCTCTGTATCTGTGAATCCTTGTGGATTGTTTTTTTTTTTGTGTGTGTACATGCGTGTGTGTGTGTGTGTGTGTGTGAAACATAAAGTTTGCACTGGAGCCTCCCATTGGGAGCACTGTTTGCAGGGGATGTAACATGCTACGTGAGAGGTTTGTGTGCACCAGTGGGGCGATGTAGACTAAGTCAACAGAGCAACAATAACAGCGCCTGTAGGTACACAGTGATGTTGGCACTAGGAGCAAGTGCACGGGAATATCCAGCACAGCTTTTTGAGCATAACGACGCATGCCCCGAGGACTTATGACACACCCGCGAAACATAGGGGCTTTCTGATCAAGAACCAAAGATCACGACTCGATTTTTCTATTGTCCCCGAGTTACGCTGGGAAGAAATACCAAACAAACTTCTACAGACAAGCACTGTATTCTCTAAATTCACGCCACATTTACATATCATTTTGAAAAGGAGCCCAAGACTTTTTTCCATAGAAGGAGCTAATTAACATTTTCCATAATTTTTTACGTGGCGCAGATATAAATAGTTGTATAAACATAGTCATGTTCTAGTAAAAGTACAAAAAATAATAATAATTTGCATATAGCATCCAAACCAGTCATGAAAAATCAAATTAAAGTCATACTTTGTATTCTATTACTATTTATGACTCAGATTATTTGAATCTGTCATAGAACCAGTTCTCCTCTATGGTAGAAGAAGAAGAAGAAGATAGTCCTTTATTAGTCCCACGAGGGGAAATTCAATTTTTTCACTCTGCTGTTAACTTATACACGGTACATGCAGACCTGAACACACACATGCACAAACATGCATCAATGGAGAGATGTCAGAGTGATGGGGCTGCTCCTGACAAGCGCCCCGAGCAGTTGGGGGTTTGGTGCCTTGCTCAGGGGCACCTCGGCAGTGCCCAAGAGGTAAACTGGCACCTCTCCAGCTACCAGTTCACACTCAGTTCTTGGTCCATGTCGGGACTTGAACCGGTGACCCTCCGGTTCCCAAGCCAACTCCCTACAGACTGAGCTACTGCCGCTCCCCAGTAGTAGTAGGTAGTGTACCCCTGTAGGTAGTGAGGTGTGGCTCCTCTTTCTTACCAGAATTTGGCTCAATTGGACAAACATCCAGTCGAAATTATGCAAATGCATCTTGTATGTGCAGAGAAAACCCACAAACAACGCATGCAGAGCTGAAATAGGCCAGTTCCCATTATACATGAAAATACAAAAAAGAGAATCAAATATTTGTTTCATATTAAAAACATTGACAAACTATCCTATCACCACAAAGCGCTGCAATGTGAAGAGCTGAGCAAAGAAAAGAGTCCCCTCACTCAGCAGGTCCTGATGCTTGGTTCACTTTGTAACCCTGTTCTGCCTCAGGACCCATCTGGGAACAAATCAATTAGAGTCAACCAGATTATAACACACCAGAAACAGAACATTTGAAAGCTAAATGCAGCACAATCTGACCCTGAAAAGACAGCAGGGTGTGGCAGATTACCTCACCACAGTGAGTGACACTAATCAAGGAACTACCTCGACAAAGTACAGATCCACTCTGGCCATCCAGACAGGTCGATACAAAAAAAATCATGGCACACCAAGAGGAGCGCTTCTACCAGCTCTGCAAGGAAGCTGAGCCAGTCCAAGTCGGATATTTCCCTGAATTCAAATCCAAACATCCTAAATTTGACCACATATCCAACATAAACAAAATCCCAATCCTTCTGAGAGAGCTGCAGTCTAGCAGCAGAGTATGTCTTCACCTGCCACACTTTGAGGACTAGTGAGAATATTTTCAGCCCGTTTTGTGAAATCTGATAATTTTGGTCAATATAATTGTTATATGAAATGTTCATACCGTTTCATCTCTATTGCCTTGTATTACGCACCAGATGCCAAATATCACACAAGCATTGCAGGTCTACCCGTAATGGTCCTGTCATGTTTTTTCCGGAATGGAGATCAATGTATGTGTGAAAGCCAAAAACTCATTCCGTTAGCATATAGATGAACCCTTCGATGTTACAGATTACAGATGTCTGGGCTGAAGTGCGAAAGAAAATCTGCCAGGATGAATGTGTAACGGCGGGAATAAGCTCTAGACTTGGTTTGTATATTCTTATAGTTTTAAAAGGGACATATGCTCATTTTTCAGGTTCATAATTGTATTTTTGGTGTCTACTAAAACGTGTTTACATGCTTTGATCTTCAAATAAAACTCTGTTCAGCCTCCGTCTGAAATGCTCTGTCCACAAAACCTGACTGGGTTGTCTACCAAACCCATATGAATGTGCACCATAGGGATGCCACTTTACATTTTATTTTTCTAACTGATAGCCGACCCTCGTTAGATGATCATTAACAGCCGACAAGATTAGTGCGTCGCATGCAGCGGTGCTGTGGGTTTAGTGCCTAACAAGCTGCCCAGCTGCAACGATAAGCCAGTGCACAAACAGGTTAAATCCTACATTTATCACCAGCTGCAGTATGAACACAACAGACAACTGAGCACCCTGTTCATCCGTCAGGGAGAGTTACTGTAGCAGCCACGGCCTCCACCACATCATTTAGTTTAGCGGCGAGGTCGTCAGCTAGCAAGTGTACGGTCGAGAGAGAGAGAGAGAGAGAGAGAGAGAGAGAGAGAGAGAGAGAGAGAGAGAGAGCATGTGTGATGATGACTATGAAGTTATCAGTAACGTTATAGCTGTAAACGTGGCAGTAGCAGTGTGTGTACAGTCTATTTGTTGGTGAATGCTACAACTCCTCAAGACCCAAGCCAAGCTCCTGATGAAAGTGAAGGGGGTTACCCCCGAAGTTAGCGGCAACGGCTCAGCCTCACTTACAGTAAAGTGGGCTGACCTTTAAGGTGGATCAACTGTTCTCCGGCCACGTCTCTGGGTTTTGCTCAGCTTCTTTTCATTGTTTACATTTCTTGTAACTGTTTAACTGCATGAGATCAAAATTCTTACTGTTGGCTAACAGTTAAAAAGTTAATTAACCTCCCTAGTGCACAAGCGCTGAAAAAGTTTGTTTTTCAAACCCCTGTGGAATACTAACAGAAAGCACTAGAGTTTAACTGTGCTCTAGCTTGGCAGGTGTCTTTCTAGCCTGTTATGTTGATTTTTATTGTTGTTGGCAGTAATTGAACTGCAAAGCACAATGGCTACCCTGTAAGAATAATGTAGTAATACCGCATTTCTTTTGATGGAGGACTGCTGGAAAACAGCGCTGTAATAAAATGGCTGTGGAGTAGACCTGCAGTGTTTGTCTTTGTTCAGAATGATACCTTTGAAATACTCTGACGGTGTTGTTAAATGTGTAGCTTGATTGCAATTCTACTTCTTATGGACGTCTGTATTAAAACAAACTTCGTGCCTGTTCAAAAGATTATTTTTTTAAATCCCTTTTTAACTTTTCTTCCACAGATCCTCGACAACTGGAAATACCATAAATCAAAGGTGGCCTCCTATTGGCTAGTGAAGCTGGACTCTACCAAGCAACGCAAGGTGAGTCTTGTGCTGGAATAAGATCGCAAAATATCTGAGCCAATCTACCTAACTTACCCCTCCAGAGAGCTGCAGGACAGTTTGGCTTCACGTCTTCTGTAGACACCGATGCTCAGCAGAATATCTGTCTAACATTTTTATAACCTGAACTGCTTTAATATATGGTAAGGGCCACCAGATTATTTCAGATCTCTTATTAACATATTTGCTAGAATATGGATAAGAGGTCAAGGCTTCCTAAGAGGACTATATCATAACCTCAATAATAAACAACTGAACAAAGAGGAAAGGCTGGTGTTAACATGTACTCAGCCGTACTGAAAAGGAACATCTGGTATGTGTGTTTGAGAAAGAAAGAAAGCTAACGTGTGAAAAAAAACCTGAGCTTTGTCTAGTTATTGACACTTTATTAATTATAACAATAACAGAGTGCTTTCACAAGCCATAGTCCATTTGGCTAGTCTGAATCAGAGTTAAATTGATAGTTTTGGTTTGTTTTCTATTTAGTTTGGGTCAGTTTCACCGTGCACAAGTTAAAGTGGACCAAATAAAAACATTATTAGCTGACGGACATGTATGATGGTGTGGATTTATCCTTTTACTCTTCAGAGCTGCCACTTCTATGCAGCGAATCACAGACTTTGATGCTGTCAAAGTTTTTTCACTTTGACTCGGCACTGATCAAATGCACACAAATCTCTTCTTTAGTTCATCTCGAATGACTTTACAAACATCTGTTTTTGTGGACTTTATTTATCATATTCTGTAGGCTTTCTTCATCTCAGAAGTCAAGCAAACATCAGTCAGTTCTCTCCCATTCACATTAACCTGTCGTTTACCTGCGTCCATGCCTGCACAGGCAACCTCCTATTTTGTTCCCTTGGAAACAATCCGAGATCGTTTCCAAACCACATCAGAAACCACATCAGAGTTTGATTACTGCATTCACAACCGCCAAAACGAACCACACCACAGTTTGATTAAAGCAAACTAAATGTGGGCTTGTGGAAGCGGCCTTAGATTCAGACATTATTGTCGGGGGTTATTGCTTCACTTTCGTATACTGTATGTCTTGAAGTCTTAAAAATGGTCCACATTTATCTTTTGACACTTGTATAAGTTTCCTACCTTCTCCCTCGCTCCCACACTGTCTATACTGTCATCCTGTATAGAATGGACATTGTTAAAACTGGTGAATATGACAAAATGTCACCACTCTTGCCTTTTCCTCTGAATGCTTTTGAACAACTTTTAAAGTACAAAAATAACCCCCAAATCAAACTTCAGAGAAAAAAGGAAAAAGAGAGACAGGCATGAAGATCATTATCATGTCAGACAGTGAGAGGTAGGGACACCAAATAGGATGTAAACAAAACAGAAGAGGGGGACAAGACGTGAAATGGCATCTGGTAGGCGTGTCAGTAATGATGTGATCTCTCAGCCGCTGCTTTCTGCACAACTGTGCTCCGCGGTGTTGTGGGCTGTGGCGGCGCGAGCCGATGTTTTATTTGGAGTGGAGCAGCCTAATGAGCAGCAGGCAGAGGTCAGGAACGTGGCGCCCACCGCTCTGCCATCTGATTACCATACCAAAACATATCTGTGTGTATGTGTATTTACTCATCTATCAGTTTGTCTGAGTGTGTATATGTGCGCGTCTCGCACTGCCTCATATTGGAAATCTTGCCTCTTCGCATCACATGCGCACACACAGTCAGACGGGAACGTCAGTAATGAGGAGCGAGGAATCAAAGTCAAAAGAGCCACAGCGCTGCACTCTGAGCGGGGTGAAAAGAGAAAGAAAAGGGGAGGAAGAGGAGGCAGTGAGGTGGGTAGGGATGGGGAAAACGAAGAAAGGGAGATGGAAGGCTGGCGCAGGTGTCCTCAGACCGCCTGGGAACTTCTGACACCTTCTCCCCAAGACTGACGTCGGTGCAGCAATTAGTCCTCTCCCATGCTCTCCAGTGTCTGCCCCAGCATTTTTATACTGTCCTGCTTCTACCACAGACACACACACACACGCACACACACACATAGGCCATATGTCCGCATGCTTTAACATGAATGCCGAGATAAACCTGCTAAAATCCTCACTACATGTATTTAAGAGCTGATTAAATTTGTTTTCAGGATGGAAGGTTAGGGTAAGGGACTAGGGAATGCATTATGTCAATGAGTGTCCTCACAACGATAGAACTGTGTGTGTGTGTGTGTGTGTGTGTGTGTGTGTGCATCCGTCTGTTTATTCATTAAAGCAAGCTTGCTCTCTATTACTGAGTGAATGCATTAGCCTCTGTGATTGCTAATTTTAAGGAAGGATTTAAGAAAACAAAAAACAAAAAAAACAGAAAGAAGAAATCTTACAGTTGGAACAAATGCCAACTCACGCATATCATTACATATCAACTGTCACCTTTTGCCTTGCAGCATTAATTTCCTTCATTACCACATGCTCGATTTAAACCTTTGTTGCTCTCCCTCTCACTTTTTCTGTCACTCAGGTGTTGGACATTGTACGCACCAATGTACGCTCAGCGCTGCAGCGGATCTGGAGGGAACCGGACGTAGAGAGTCTACACCTCTACCGGCTCTTTAACCGCGTCTTCAACCGGCTGCTGTGGAGTCACGGCCAGGGCCTGTGGAACTGCTTCTCCAACACTGGGTAGGCCAGTCTGAGCGGGGTGTGAGCTGGGTTAGGATGAGGATGGAATGGCTGAGAGATGTGTGAAACTAGCGATGACCCGATACTGGTTCCAGTATCAGACATGCCTCAGATACAGCCTAAGGTCTTGTTTCCACAGAGCTCAGTGTACGTACATGTACGTTTAATCTGAGCCAGGCCATACAACAATACCAACTGTATCACATCCACACAGGCTTAGCAGTATACAGCCGTTAAATAAATAAATAATATACTGTATATATAATTTTAACACACTGGTATTGGATCGGTATTGGCCCATATGCAAGTTCAGATATCAGAATCAGTATCGGGAAGGAAGAAATGGTACCAGAACATCTCAAAGGATGAGCTAGTTCATAAGTATCAATTGACAATGTCCCAATCCAAGGTGGGACGAAAAGACTGCCATCACAGAAAGAGGAAATTTTAGTATTCAGATTGTAAGTGGTTATTTAAACCAAGACCAACCAACAAAGACAAAAAAAAATAATATTAATTAGAAGAGACAATGCGAAGAGTATCACAAAGAACACCCACACACAAAGAATAGAGATGTTCATGGACATTAATTCTTCTAAATCAACACAAACCAGTGATCACACTGTAGGCCAATTACCTCTCTATGCATTGCATAACGCCACTCTGTCATCTCCATAACCAGAAGTTTACGCATGGCGCAATCTCCCCATGTCCTTAAGCCCAGTGTTCGTCAATATATCATTTTCAGTGACAGCAGGGACAATTTGCCATTTTTATTCAGTGTGACGAAGGAAGCAACTGCAGCTGAATGACAGAGAATGAGTGACAGACCAAGCAGACCCCGCTGCACTTCCCTCAAAGCTCTCGGGGATGAAAGAAACATGTTGCTCCGTGAAGACAGGGTGCAAATTAAGGTCACAAATCTGGGCTGTTAATCAGGGCTTTTTCACAGGTGAGAGCAAGAAAAGGAGAGGGGAGGAGCAGAAGCAGGAAGGAGGTGAATGAAGGCCTCTTAGTTCTTTTACTATGGGTTGTTATCAGATACTTTGAAGTTTGCATTTGGCTTCTTTTTTATTTATCTATTTCCTTTTCTTACTTTTTTGATGCGACAGTAAGTGGCTTCCTACAAGATGAGTCACTGCACTGACAGCCAACTTGATCATGTTCCTATAGAAACCCCCAAACAGCGCATAAACACACACACACACATGCACAAAACAACTGTTTCCCATCAGTGGTTCATATTGGCTTCCTTTGCTTCCCACAAAGACAGACAAAGTTGGTATCCACACATTTATGTCAAACACATTAGCGCTCTCAAACAGAGCCACACACACACACACACACACACACACACACACACACACACACACAACCCTGACGTGCAGACAGCTGTCGTGCTGGTAGCTTTTTGTCTCGTCTGTGATGAAGGTGTGACCTTCTTGTATCCATATTCTTTACAGTTCAGTTGTTCAGTGGTCGTGTTTCCCTTGACACAGAGGGCTCACAGGGTGTAACTGAAGTCGCTGCCCACAGCTCTCCATTTGCTTCCTCCCTTACGTCCTTTGGCAGCCGTAATTGAGGGAGAGCGAGGGAGGCAGTGAGCGGGCGATAGAGATGAAGGGAAGGATAAGCAGGCGGCGAGAAGGGGAGGGAACCCGGTGACAGAGAAATAGCAGAAAGGAGAGTGACTGAAAATGAGACATCATTAAAAAAAAAAAAAAAAAAAAAAAAAAAAAAGTAGTAGAGGAAAGATTGAGTACAGAGGTAGAGGCCTGGGAGGATTAGCCTAGCCTAGCCTGAGCTACCCCCAGCATGCTGCGCCCCATGCAGCTTTTGTTTGACTCCAGCCTGCCTGGATGATTCAGCTAGCTCGCTAGCCTAACGCCCGGCCCTCCCTACACCAGGCCACTGCCCAAACACGGATGAACCCAACGGGGGGCCTCGATGTCACGCAGAGACGGAGGAGCGGTGCACCTCAAAAAGCACACTCCAAATCCAAGTGCACCCCCCCCCCCCCCGTTTGATATTTTATCTAAGGGACTTAACAACAATCAAACGGCCTAGCAGCTATTGTGGGCGATGAATTCAACACGCTTTGAAAACGACTTAGAGAAAGAGAATGGAAAAAACACACAGTTTTGAACCCTTTCAGAGGAAGCGGCCCCCCACCTCCCAAGGAGTGAAAGGGGGTAGACATCAAACGCACCCCCCGGGGTTGTGTGTCTCAGTTGTTGAAGCTCTCTCACAGTCAGGGGTATGTCCGGGGTTGTAAAGGGGGTTAACTGTACTTGGATTTGTTTCATCCTTCCTCTCTGTGTGTCTTCCTGCATGCCTGTGTGTTAGAGCGTGTTTATGCAAATGTAAATGCACATGTGTACAGTAAAGGCCACACATTAGAGAACATATTTCCATATGTATGACTTAATCTGTGTGCCTGCACCGTGCATATACATGATATACATGTACTGTATTCATGTTGATGCTACTCTTTATCTGCTAACTTCATTTGTGTGCATGGGCCTTCTCGTTTGCTCTCCAGCTCGTCGTGGGAGACCATCTTCAGTAAGAGCAGCGAGGTGGTGTCGCCCCAGGAGCTGCAGTGCTGCCGCCGGCTGGTCCAGCTGTGCCGAGACTGCCTGTTGGTCGTCTACAAGTTTGTCTCAGAGTCCCGCGGCTCTTTGACCGGACTCAGCCCCGAATGGGACGACACCAGGTGAGACGGACGCCCAGCCGTTTGATGTCTTCCCGCTGAGCTCTGTATTTTTTAAAGATTCGTATAGCTTTCCCACTGTAATATATAGTCCAGTATGCAGTAGGGCGGCTGGATAAGATTCAAGGATACGATGCAATTCAAGACTCTACTGGTAGGACCAAGGTTGAAGCAGCACTCAAAATGTTGAGCATTGGGTATTAATCTAAATGTCTGAGACATCCTCAAACCTATAAATCAGGGCTGTCAATGGATTAAAATATTTAATCACAATTAACTGCATGAATGTCCATAGTTAACGCGATTAATCTCAAATTAATCACCAACTTTTTATTTGTTCAAATTGAACCTTAAAGGGAGCTTTGTCAAGTATTTCATGTTTTTATCAACATGGGAGTGGGTAAATATGCTGCTTTATGCAAATTTATGTATATATAGTATATATATATTATTGGAAATCAATTAACAACACAAAACAATGACAGATATTGTTCCGAAACCCTCACAGGTACTGCATTTATTATAAAAATATGCTCAAATCATATCATGGCAAACTGAAGCCCAGCAGGCAACAACAGCTGTCAGTGTGTTGACTTGACTATGACCTGCCCCAAACTACATGTGATTATCATAAAGTGGACATGTCTGTAGAGGGGAGACTCGTGGGTACCCATAGAACCTATTTGCATTCACATATCTTGAGGCCTTAGGTTTTCTAGTTTATATATACATGATACCAGTATCTTCTCTCTAGCTTTAAAACTGAGCCTGCTACAACCTAAAAACCACAAGCTGCTTTAATGTGTTAAAGAAATTAGTGGCGTTAAAACATTTGCATTAACACATTGTTATCACATATTATTTTCACAGCTTATATTGTCCTAATTTACAGATTAAACTAGTACACCGCATATATGATCATAACAGTATCAAAACAATAAAAAACAACACACACTATACAGTATATCAGGGGCAGGAAAGCAAGCCCACCAGAACACTGAACCTGCATTAAGACTGATCTTTAGGTCCAGACAGAAACTGGTTAAGGTGGAGTTTGTTCAAGCAGTGTGAACCACAGTGATGCATGGTGATAAACTTTCTTAAAATTCCCTTTAGAAAACACTGAAAAAAACTAAAGTGGGTAAATAAACACACTTTGACATACAGACAAGAATACTTTGATTTGAAAATTTCAAACAGCCATCATCATTAAACTTCTCTCGCAACACATTTCCCCTCTCTCCTCCACGGAGACTTAGAGCCATCATCTTCATCACATAACCCCGATAAAACAAACAACAAAATCAGCCTCGTTCTATTTTTAAGGCTGATCCCCGCAGGAGACAGCAGCTCAGGTTTGGAGTGAGCGAACTTTTAAAGCACATATGCTTTGGGCTGGCAGACAGGGAGGGAGGAGGGTTGGAGAGGAGGTGGGAGAGAGGGAGTGCGCTGTTAACAGGAAATAATGGCCCACAGATTAGCGCTCAGGTTAGCCCGGGGCCCCCCGAGGCCTGCTTAATTCAATTAGAGCCCAGATGAGCCTGTGCAGCAAATGACCTTACGAGAGAGAGAGAGATCTTTTTTTCCTGGGGCCTCGCTTTACATGATTCATAACTCTTGCGCATATTTTAACAGGCTATCACTTTGCGCCTACAGTATAAAAACCTCAGCTGTTAAAAAGAAGTGTGTGGGGTTTGTGTACAGTTGTAGAGCTACTTATGTTTTAAATAATCTGACATATGTTGCTGTTGATTGTTTTATCGTGAGCATATTTGTTTAAATTAATCATTGGACTTTAAGATATCACTGAAATTGGATTGAATAACTAGAGGATGCACAAAATGACACACTGGTATATCCATTTGTTAGCTATCCTTGAGAGTCCATATAAGCACGCATTGGTTTGTCTCTCCTTATTTCTTCTGTGTCTATATATGTCTGTGTAAAAAAGCTTTCCATTTGCTGCTGGACCAGCCTCTACACATGGCTCCGCCACCCCTGCTGCTGTCGCTGCCGCTTCTTCCTCTTCCTCCTCTTCGCCCCTCGACGCAGGTCTCTGCTAGTTCTGCTAAACCCCCCCATCTCCCAGCACCGTCCCTGTCCCCTGCTTTCTGCTGCTCCCCACCACCTCACTGCTGCTGTTACTCAGGCTTGGTCTTCACCTGCCCAATGATGGCTGCTTTGGCTGCACAACCAACAGTCTAGCATGGTCTCCTCTCCTTTCCTTCACTAATACTCCAATGTTTGGATTGACATACACAGACATGAGATAGATTTCAAATGCCCAAAACTAGAAACGATGTGGAGATAGGAGAAGGAAGCATATTACGACTGTTTGAAGCACTGTTTGTCCACCATTCGGCCAGCTTGCTGCACATCACCAGCCAATCACCCCGCTGCCACATGCTTAAATATGGCTTTCACTCAGCGCTTTTATCAAGAGCATCTTACCCTGAGTGCGTTTTCAGTACGAGTGGCCTCAGTGGGAACTGAGCACCTCACCTGCACCGCACCAGCGCTCTGATCAACCTAAGCACCGCTCTCTTCTTGTCACGAGAAGACAGAAAATGGCTCGGCTTTCATTGTGTGGTTTGCAGTTTCACACAGCACAAACAGTTTCACATCTCTCCATCAGGCATGCGGGGAACAGTCGCAACCCGCCACCACTTCAGATACATGAGAAGCAATTAAGATTATTTTCCCATCAGTGCATAAGATTTCTATAATAGGATAAATTGTGTGTGTTTTGGAGTGTGCGTGTGCCTGCACATGTCATGTGACTGTTACGCAGTGATCATCCCAACTCGATGTTCACACTCAAAACTATCTATCAAAACTATCTGTGTCCACATCCAACTGAAAGGGATCAGTTTGAAACTCACTACACGCCAATATGTATATTGAAACAGTTTTCTTTTGGTCCATATTGGCTAGGAAGAGATCACATCCCAACACTTCTAGTCCCCCAAAAAGGGGACAAAATCCACAGTCCTTGTTTCCTACAAAATAATTCTCAGCACTGTTTCCCTATTGATATGGGAAACACCAAGAGGGAATTTCAGACTAAAAAGTCCAACTTTGGAGGACTTGATTTATCTAACTCAAACTGCTGAAGCTGCATATGAGTTGCTGCTTAACTTTAATGTATTTTTGCATGGAAAGAAGATTGTGCATTTTGTCCCTCATGTCTTACATTAGAGTCATATTAGAAAGGACACCAGCTACCAGTAATATTCATCGCTTATAATGGGCATGTATGTAGGGATGTCACGCTGAGGAAATTTTCTCACCGGTTAATAAACTTGTGACAACACCAGTTACCGATTACACCTTAACAAGAGAAGATGATGCTCAATATTTATAGAGCACTTACTCTGATCTTTAATATGGACAGCTGTGTGTCTAGTAGGGCTGGGACAATACACCTTTCTCCCGATTCATCACAATACTTGGCGACAATACATGACAGACGGTTCGATATGTATTACGGTTTTTAAATATTGCGATTCGATTTGAAACATTTTCGAAACATTTTTAACATTAGACCAAGTTGAATCATACACTTCTATGGACTTTTACTTTGGACAATTAATCAGTCATTGTCAAGCATTATTTATTACATTTCCCTCACAATTAGTGGTGTTTTCTTTTTATTTCTTAAGGTAAGGTAAAGCTTCTATCGATGTTTTTTAATGAATTTTTAAATGTCTGTCATCAGATTTTGATAACGAAATAGAAATGACAGCAAGCACGTCTCAAAATCTTGAAAGAATGGTAACATAAAACCACAACAGTAATTCAATATAAACATTTTCTATAGTCTCACTTGAGAAAAGAACGAAAAATAAATAATCAGTCATATTTTATGATGCCATCACCCTAAAAACTAGGAAAATATATGATTTTGTGTTATTGTGGTTATATAAATGTAATTTAAGGTGGTAGAATGAATGAACGATTGTTTGTGTGAGGCCAGAAAGAAAATATTTTTCTGACCGCCATGAAAATATTGTTTTTGAAAGGCTTAATGCCAACAAATATGGACTGAAGCAAAACATTTCATTAGATAAAAACAAAACATTTCTGAGGCTGAAGTGGACAAATATTTCATGGTTCCTGGTTAAATGTAATCTTACACAAAATTGCTTGTCTGGAAGACCAGTTTGGCAAATCTCCACTTACTATTTCCCACACTGAAATCAAACATCATATATTCAGGCAACTAACTAACTATATATCCACACCGTCTCTTGTGCATGTGCACGCTGACATAACATACACTCGCACAGCTCTTGGCAGCCTTTAGCACACGTCAAAGTGGGTCCGCTGGCTGAGGTCTCCATTGTTGACCACACCTGCCCGCTCTTGTTCAAGCATCCTCCCCCTGTTGAGTACCCTGATCAGGTGTGTCAACAGCCCCGCGAGTCTTAGCAAAGTCCTTCAGTCTGTGTGGGCAGATGAGAGGAAGTAGCCAAATAGCTCCACTAATGACTTTCTTGTTAAGCCTTGAATTACTGTCGTTACCCAAAGACAATTTCCCCATGATGATAAAAGTTTCAGATTCTATTAACTTTCATCTGTCTGAAAAGTGTGGCGGTAATTAGGGTTAATTGGGGTTGTGAGCTGAATGTGGGCTGCAGATAACCTTCAAGCCTCTTTGTACCTCTTGGTTTATGATTGCGTCAGCTATTGCGGCAGTCTTCCCACTCCATCCTTAGTCATGATATTTTGTTTGTCTCGTAAGTCGCTGTGGCAGTTGCATGTCGATGGAGGATTTAGGCGTAGCGTGGAAGGCCTGTCAGCGGGAACAGTGGTAGATTGTAGTTTTGCTCGTCAGCAGCGGTGCAGGAGAGTATATTTTTGTCAGCTGATGGATTGAAGCGAAGCACAAGTGCACGAACAAGCCTCCCCCTGGCTTTCAAGCATGCACGTTGTTGCCAAGACCTTCTTCATGATCAAAAGGAGGACGAACCTGGAAGATACCGAATGAGAGTCCAATTAAATATAGCCTGCAGAGACGGCGGCCGCTTGGACGTGAGAAGCCCTTCTACCCCACCCCTTGCCACTACCAGCACTGCGATGCTCTCGAGGAGCAGAATATTCTCAAAGTGAATAGCAGAGGATCTCTGAAGAACACACACTCAGGGCCCCCAATGAACGTTCAATATTTGATTTTCTTTCTGTCTTTTTTTTTTTTTTTTCCATTTCCATGCATGGTGCTTGGGGTTTTCAGTGAAAGCCTTATGGAAATGAAGGGGAGAGAGAAAAAGAAAAATCACAACACAAATCCATGAACAGAATCCCAATGGATGAATATGGTGAATCTCACGGAAGGAGGTGATGGAGTAAGGTGCTGAGCAGGGGGAAGAGAAATATGAGAAATGTAGAGGAAATGAATCCAAGGGTCACACGAAAATCATGGTATGGAGTCACTAAATGTCACCTCGAAGACTGCTACTTAGAAGTAAATGTGAAAGGCTTAACACAAAGCATATCCCTCCTTCCTGTTCTCCCGGGTTTGAATGGATGAGTTTAAGAAGTGCTGGACTGAGCGCTTGTTCGCCGAGTCCAGTCAGAGCCGAAGAGGATGTGCTGGAGGGATACCTACGGCCCACTTGAAGATGCTTCAAGGACACTCTCATTGGACTAATTGAAGTTAATTTGAATCCCTTCTAACTCTCCAGAGTCTGGTGCCGTGGCTGAAAAGGATGCCCTCAGCGACATGTGCTCTTTTTTTTCTCTTTCTGGTCGACTTTTGAAGAAACTGCTCGGCTAATTTGTCCAAGAGCTATTTCACAAGGAGAGAGAGCTGTCAGAGAAAAAGTATGCTATCTCTGTGCCAGCTTAAAAGGAGATATTATTTCTTCACGCTGTAATCCTCAGCCCCAGTGGCTCCCTTTTGATTAGATTGTCACATCTTAAACACTTCCACAAGGACTATTTCTTTTGTCTATTGTACTCGTTTAACTAATCGGGTATTAGATATAGTTTTTATTAGCTAAAGATCCTCGCTGCGGATGTGGCAATAAGGTCACATAACATATAACGTCACAATATGACAAATGTGCTGCAAAAGCCCATGAATGTAAGTCATTCTTCCAACTGATCAGTCTGGAAGAATTCAACCTTCCCCTTTGTCTCATGTCTTCTGAACGGTACCCCAACATTTGCATAACCTTCAGTTAACCTTGTCCAGGGTTTCATCATCTCATCTGACATTGCTCTGACAACCATATCTGACTCATTCCCAGTAGCTAAGGAAGACGGGAGCAGGGTTCAGCCCCTCCTGACTCTATCTCAACCTGACGCTGGTCTCATTCTCAGGTACTGGAACGCTGTTAGCAGGAGCTGCCTCACTGCTCTGTCTCGGTGGAAGGTGTCATAGAAAAGTCTTAGAAAGGTACTGACGCCTATGCCTCGGAATGATAGGTGAGGATTTTCTGTTCATGATACCAAAGATTTAAGAACAAGAGAGTCAAATTTGAAAAACTGAGTAGATCTGAAAGGAAAAAAAATCTGCTTCTGTCAGTATAAGGTCAATAATTTATGAATCTATGAGCTCATACAGAAATACTGCATATAACCTACTGGTAATTAAACAGGACAGTAACTGAGAGCAGGATGTATATGGAATATTAGATTTGGTACATAAAATTAGCGCTGGAATGATTCAACGATTATTCCATCGATTGAATCGTCAACTATTTTGATAGTCGAATAATCAAAATAGTTGATAATAATCAATGATAACTTTTGAAAGCAAAAAGCCAAACAATAGCTGTTTTCAGATACAAGGATGTGATGTTTTTCTTTGTCATGCATGATAGTAAACGGAATATATTTGGGTTTTGGACTGTTGGTCAAACAAAACATCTCGTCACCTTGGTGTGTGGGGAATTGTAACCGTTGCATTATTTTCTGGTATTCTATAGACTAAAATAATTGATTAATCAAAACAAATCGTTAGTAGCAGCCTTACACAAAATACCCCAGATCAATGATTCTCAAAGTGGGGCACATGACACTCTTTCAGGGGGTTTGTGAAATAATTTGCTATAAATGATATAAGTGTGCTGTATCATTAAAAAAGTACATATCTACAGATGAGGACTATTTGGACCAATAAAACAAGCACATTGTGCCCACATCAGCTCTGGGCCAATAAAAACTCTGATATGATTGTGACACATGGCAATAATTTCATTATTTTTAAGTTGAAGCATTTACTGAAAGTCAGCATTAGACTGGTAAGTTTAAATATCTTTAAATATCTCTCTGTTTTTTGGGACAGTCTTGCTGTTTTCTGAAAGCTTTTGAGATCAGTTACTTGAAATGTAGGTTATACACGCTGTCAGGTTAAGTCCAAATGGAATTTGAATAAAATGACAAAAAAAAAAAAAATCTGTTTAAAGGCATATCAGTGGTACTAACATTCAATAACAGTGCAAATTTCCCTGCTGTGGGACTAATGAAGGATTATCTCATTTTGTCTTAACTTAAGATGATTCAAATTGAAGTGTGCTTCTGTTTTAATAAACAGGTCTGAAGTATTTAGGTTTTAGAATAAAAATAGTACCAAGTTTGAGGACCCCAGCCCCAGATCACATGGATCTCACACATTTTTTCATTTTGCTTTTTGCTCGTTTTCAAGGGGAAGGTGATGTTGTGATATCTTGAAATCCCCAGGCTATTATTAAAGTTGAACTGTGCACCATAAAATAGTATAATCAATATATGAAAAGTGTGCAATGTGTGGTCTCAGTGCCGAGCACTAATGCGCCCTGACCTCTAAGTTGTGACCTATGCGTATCTAATCCTCTCATTATGTTCATCCTTTCCCCCTAATCCCTCTGTCCCTCGCTCTTGTCCGTCTGTCCAGGTATCTGCTGCCAGTGACCTCCCAGTTCATCATGAAGTGGCCTTCGTCCAGCTTTGGCCGCATCTCCTCGGCAGTGCCACGCTCACGCAGCCTTTTCGCCGCCAGGATGGGCCACTTCTGAGGTCACCGTGGCAACCCTGGCTTCCGACACATCGCCTTTTGACCTCAACCTCCCTGTCCTGACTCTCACCCAGCCAAACTTCGATCTCAGCAAGTCCGGTACAGATCTGAATTCGAGGCAGCTCTGGATGCCGGCCAGAGCCTCAACCTGGGCCAAATCCCCCCGTGGAAGACCAACAAAGAAAGGCCGGAGGATTTGGGATTGCTAAAGGGCCTTTTTCAGTTTAGATTAGCTTGGACCGGCCTAGACCAGCAGACCCCCGGTACCCCCGACCCCTACCTTTAACCCTCGTAACACCAGACAATGGGTTTACACCTCTTTTCTCATTGTAATTGCTGTATTATACCTACTCACTGTACAGTTACAAGTCATGGTACTGTAAAAGGAAAGAATAACAAATACTAAACAATGCAAGGATTATTTATTTATGTACTTACTTATTTTGTAAGGTATTCCATGAATGCAGTGAATGCTGATGCAGAATGCGGATATGGAATGATAACAAAAGCTATCCCTTGTTTGAAAAAGTGGATGTAAAAACAAAACAACAAAAAGCTTATTTTTGCTGGCTGTAATCAGTTATTTTATGTCTGATTTTTATTTATTTCATATCTTATATCAGAGGCTTTATGTTTATAAATCAACAGTCACTTTATGTTCCAGGTTTTTACAGAAGAGAGGTGGCGCCCAGAAAGCTCAAAATGTTTAACTTTTTGAATGCTAATGCTTCATGTTTTAGCTGCGTGATATTAAGTGCAGCACTATTAAGCAACACAATGTTTTTAGAATGTCAATGTAGTCAAGCCAAGCCTCTTTGCCTCTTAGAGAACGAGCCGACTTTGACGCCACAGTGCAAAGAGCCAAACTTACGTCTTAAGAGAGCACCCGGTTCCTAATGTGCACTTTGCAGTACGTCACAGAAAGAGGTTGAAGGTGGGTGCACATTAACAGTAGTGTTTGCATGCCTAGATTTTAGTCCCTCGCCCAGATGTAGTGGCTAGACGGAGGAGCTGCGTTTGGAATATACTTGAAGTTTTGTGTTGTCATTAATTATTGTGTCTTTGCACCGGCTTCACTCAGAAGGCGACACTTCACTTTCAGATTTGTCGTCTGGAGTTTGGATGCGTTAAAGATAATAAGGGCGTGTCGCATCGCTTACAGATTGTGCGGCACGTTAAATGACTCGGCTCATCAGCTCAAATGTTCTGTACTGTAACGGCGGCGGGTTGCCTGGGACGAGCAGCTGCAGCCTTTTTCCTCACCGCACTGTAGGTACAAGTGCCAGGGAGATCATGGATGTGCCAATAATAAGCACATCTACTTCATGTGTTCAGTTTTATTTAAGGATAATATGTCAAACTACTGCAGGACCTCAGTTAAATACAGTATTAAATGTTGATAGGGAGAAATGAATTGTTATATGTTTAGTAGTTTACTGTGTACTTCTACCCCCATGAGATAATACTAGACTTTTAAAGATGGTAATCTGTCAGCAGCGTGTGCAAAACAGTGAACTGTGCATTTTCTAACATCAATCCAGACTAACAGGTGTGGCAGCAATGCTGTTCTAAATCTGCTCCAATTCTCCCCGTACACTGAACATCACTTCACAATGCCAAATATTTTTTATTTTGCCTGGTTTTATTTGTGTTACAGTATTTGAGAGTAGTACTTTTTCATTGGAGGTATGAGATTTTTAATTTTACATAGCAATAAAATGTTTAAACAAACATATTTCCTCCTTCTGTCATTTGTTTTCTTTTCAAATGAACAATTATATTAATGTTTTGGTCTCCATTTATAAAACGTGTAGTTCAAATCAAGCAATCTGATTTGTTCATAGCCGTGATATAACACTCACATACCACTGCTGTGACATCTGATTCCTTTGCACTTTCAGGTTCACTCTATATCTGAGGAAGAACCTGAAACTTAAGGCCTTTGCACATCAAGCCCTTATTTTTCATGTGTTTTTAAAAAATGTTACACAGAAACCTTGCACATTGAGTCCATCGCATTTTATTATTCAGTTGTTTTGCAAAATTGCAATGGTGTGAATGACATTAGAAAAAAAAGCTATAGTTTATCTGCCGAGAGCACGATCACACCACTTCTAATCTTTCATTCATCCTTTGTTTTGCAGCCGTCCCGATTCCAAGCTGTTCTGCAACCACTTGTCTCTGTGTTGGGAGACGTGAATCAGTTTATCCGATGCTGTTCTGGATGATGATATGTACATGGGACAGTTGCTCTGAGTGGTCAAACCACCCTCTTTTGCCTTTTGATGGATGCAAAAAAACCCCCACCAAAAATCTACCTGTTTTGAAAACGTCAATAACTAAAGTTTTGGAGCTGGTGTGTAAACGTAATTGATACATTGCAAGTTGCATTTGTATTCAAACTTGCAACAATTTTGGCTGAAACATACACATATACAAAACTGGTGTGCTGTCATTAGTGACAGGGTCGAGGGGAATCACAGCCAACATAGGACAGGTTACACCAACAGGTTGACCAATTAATCAGGCCAATTTTTCGACATTTTTTCACAATTGGCATCAGCCGATATTAAGCCGATTAGCAAGCAGGCTCATCTGCGGGCAGGCCAGTGTTGTTGCTGTACATCGCATGTGTGACTCCACCCCTTGTGTCAATCAAACTGCCATTCTACCAGCAGACCTCAGTAGATGTAGCAGTGGGCTAACCTTTGCAGGAGTGTGTGAGAAGAACAACGTCCTAACTGGGAGAAACCATGCAGACAACTAACTACAAAATGTCTATAATATCCTATAAAATATAGAATTATTATTCAGCTGTTTTATTGTAGTATTATCCATCCCATTACCAAACGTTCTGTTACAGTTGACCAAGTCGCACTCTGATAGTTACCTGACATCTTATCGACAGTAGTCAGAACTTCGAACCAAATAAATCGGCAAAATCAAGCGGAACTAATAAGAAACATGGAATTTAAGTGCTGTCGATCTCTAATGGCTTTTAAAACTTCCTGTCCACCTGATATCCATTACTGGATCAGCTCTCGGGCTATCTGGGTCAGCCTCTGAGCAATATCACATTTCACAGCAGAGGCCCCAGTGGACAGGTGACACCACTGAACTGTCACTCGCCTCCGAAACCAGAGTGTGTACCCAGCAGCCCTTTTCTTGTTCCATCTTGACCTGAAAGCGGCCCTGCGCGGTTGATCGTTGTGCAAGCACGTCTACTCTAAAGAAGAACAAAGTCAGTTTTATTTAGACTCGTAACAGCAGAATGCTACAGGTTCCTGTGACCTTTCCACCCCTCCATCCCTCTCGCTTTCCCTCTTTCTGTCAGCAGAAGAGGTGCAGGGCCGTGACCTTGAGGCTCTCCAGTCTCCGCCTTGGCCGCGGCCCCTGCAACCAGAAGAGAGCGGAAGCTGACAGTCTGGCTCCGCGACCCCGGCGTGCTGTCCAAAAATATCTCCCCCAGCAACGGGGCTACGCTGTTCTGTCCTGACCTTTCCCACTCGTCACTCTCCTCGGCCCCATCCCATCAATCGCTCCCTCCCTCGCTCCCCTACCTGAGCGGGGTCCAGGCAGCTTTGCAGTCAGTGTCCAGCCTTTCCTTTCTTTTTTTTTCTTTTTTTAAATCAACACCCAGATGACCCAGTTTCAGGGCCCTGAGCCGACCTCTCCGGCTTGGAGAGTAAAATAGCGACTGGGAGCTGTGTGAGAGAGGTGGATGGTTCAGATGAGATAAGAAAGCAGACGCACACACAAGCTCTCGCAGCAAACACAGATGGCCGAGCCTCAAAAAAAAAAAATCTGCCTTTTTTGTGTGTGCTCTTAATCCACTATTTCAAATGACATGGAGGGAAAAGAGCAGTGTGATTTGTTCTGTAATTATGACTGGCTGAGTGAGGTGTCCAGAGGCTCGGCTGCCCTCCTTTCCCTCTAGTGAGGCTTTAAAAGTGGAGCCTGTAGTGGTTTGTGTGCTTTCAAATGACAACAGTGACCTTTCTTATCAGACAAATATTGCCTGTGTACAGCCTGGGCATGAAAAAGTGTGTGCGCGTGCAGGATTATCTCTCATACCCACTGTGTGCTATACAGTATGTGTGTACTGTATGTTCACATATGTTCACTGCTGTGTTTTATTAGTTTTCCAGGCCACACACCTGCCTCTGTGTCCTGACATTTGTGTGTTTCGCGTGTATCCTCAAAGGGACACATTCAGTGACACCCGCTGCAATGCATTATCTGCGGTGCCTCGTTTACAACATCTTTGCTCTCAGCAGGGGTCCTGCCTGTAACCGACACATAAACCAACAGATAAACACATGCACACTGAGGAGCCTGGATGGTCTTCACTCAGCTGGTCCCAGCAGCTCCAGTTATTTACCGACCGCACACACATTTCTGTTTACCCTGCAGCACACTTTAATTTCAGAGGTTTTTTTTTTTTTTTAACTAAAATATATTTTGGTAGTGAGTGGACATTTCAGGCAGGGTGCAAAATGAATAAAATGTATTTTAATGGTTGTTTGTTTATTTGTTTAATTTGCAGGGCGGCCGTGTTTCATTTAAATACTCATAAGAGAGAAACATAATTTGGGGATAAAGTCTTATTAAAATGATGAAGTTTTCTAGTAGGCCCGAATTGAGACTAATGCAGAAATGATGAGTCCACTAATTCATTAGTAGATCATCATTCAGTCAATAAAGATTTTGTATAATCTGTTGTTTAAGTCATTTATCAAGCAACAATGACAAACGTCGTCTAGAATCAACTTCTCAAACAGACTGTCGGTTAGACCAGAGGTTCCCACATGCCATTAAAAGTTGTCTGCAGATGTTTGCCTCCGCCAGCCAGTCAAGTTGCAGTTTGCATCCATGTCTGTGCAAAATGTCAACACGTCATCATTTTATCCAATTAGACATTTGTGTGACATGGTCATAATTAGCATATGAATTCTTGGGTTACGGCCAAACATCGACCTTGAACTTTGACCTTTGTTTGCGTATATATCTAAAAAGAAACTGAACGTTTCATACAATTTTAACAGTGGTACTGTTACTACAAGGCAGCGTCTGCGACAGTTAAAATGGAAAATATACAGTATATGCTGTATAATTTTAAGACGGGACAAATAGTCGAATAAACCATTCAATTTTTTAGAATTTAACGACTATTCGAAAAATTGAAAATCATCCTATCCCACCCCTAGAGGTTACTTCAGCTGTGTAAGTAAGAAAACTGCAAAGAGAGGGAAAAGAGGTGAGATGTTGCCTGGACGTGGCGAGATGTGAGATGTGAGACAAGGCTGGATTATCATCTTATTTTTCACACACCAAATGCAATATGACACGGACCTGCCGACACGCCTTCAACCCACACTGGACCCGTTCACGAGTCAGCTGTCACTCTGTTTACACACTAGTTTGGTCTCTCATGGTTTTGGGCCGTCCCCCCTCTTTTGGTTTCCTTTTCCCCCCCCCCCCCCCCCCCCTCTCCTTTCCCCCCCCCTCCTCTCCTTTTTTTTTTTTTTTTCTTGTAGTGTAAAACTAATTTCCCCCTTGGGCTAATAAGGAATTTCTTTCTTTCTTTCTTTCTATTTAGCTCACACACACTTCATGATCAAAGAAGGTTTTTGGATCACGTCTACTCTTCAGTCCAGTCCTCTGCATAAATGCATGCAAGTCTGCATTTTTCAGTATTATATTCCTTTAAAAGGTCATGGTCAATGACTTGTAAAAACTGTACTTTTGAATGCTCCAGGCCCCCCAACACACACTTTCAACAGTCTCAAGGGACACTGGACTTACTTGACACTTTTATACTCAACTGCTACAACTTTCAACCCCTGCAGTAACAGTGCTATGTGCAGAAAAAGTTAATACACAGCCTTGTTGTTTGGGGACTATTGTATAAAAACAAAAGACACAATTTAAAAGTTTGATAAGTTATGCTGGCCATCTTTACCATTTTTGTAGTTTTTTATTTACGAGATTAAACAAATAATAGATGACTTGTAAAACTAAAACAGATTAGTCAACGATGAAAATACTTGTTAATTATGATCATTTTTTGGACCCTCCAGCATAATTTGCCCTCTGACCCTGAACTCATCTTTCAAGTTTACAGCAGGAAAAATTGGTCGATGAATAGATTACCTGACTGACAGAAATCAATTGTCAACTATTTTGATAATCAATTAAGGGTTTGAGTTGTTTTTCAATCAGCTATGGAAAATACGTGCCACTTCCACCTTCTCAAATGTGGGAATTTGAAGCTTTTCTTTGTCAGATATGACTGGATATAACTGAATATCTTTGGGTTTTGGACTTTTTCTTGGACCAAACAAGACAAATATGTCTCCTCGGGCTCTGGGAAATTATTTCAATATTATCTGACAAGTAAAAGATCAATTGAGAAAATAGTCTGCATATCAATCAATAATGAAAATATCGATAATTGCAGCTCTATTCTGATCTATGTTAAAATTCAGTGATGGGTTGAAATTATCTCCAAGATTTTTGTGGTATCAAATTACAAACTATGATCAACACATCCATGATGCAGTTGGAAAAAGTTCACATTTCCCTGATGAACATGTTACTTGTGATCTACACCTGCAACTCATCACAACCAAGGTGACACCATTTGTCTCATTCACTTGCACACGCACACACGCACACACACACACACACACACACACACAAGAGGAACTGCCGGGTATGGAGCTAATTCAAGGTGATATGTGTTTATTCATGCAGAGGTCATCACATTTTTGTCTTTCTCCAACAAGCACAAAAGGCTGCATTAATCAACAAACTAACTGGAAAATGTTGCATCCTGTGTAATGGAAAAGAGAAGCCTTTCATTACTTTGTTTCATGGCCAAACACACACACAGTCACACACACCAATCGTTGTGCATCAGCCTACATACCCTTGGTTCGCCCTGTTTGAATTTCAATGGCGAGCCGGTGCTGGTTTGCTTTGCCTGAGTGAGGGTTCTTCAGTCTTTCATAACCTATTTTGTTTAAAGATTTCTTTTTAGGGTTGTGCTGAGCGTGCATGCTTTTCAGCTCTGCTCTCACTTTCCCATGTTAACACACTTTCACACCTGGGAGCTGTGCAGTGACCGCTGGCTGCAGAGCGGTCACATGACGTCTCGCAGCGGTTGCTTGACGGAGGCAACGAGTTTCTCGCTCACCTTCCTTGCCAGATTTTTTCACAGTCTCACACATATAAATCTTAACCAATGACCTTCTGACTATAAACCCACTTCACTAACCTTTATGGACCCGTCGACCCCGGTGAGGCATGTTTCTACGCAAAGCTGCTGAATCTGACTGCCCTGCATCACTTCCAAATGTTAACCTTGGTTTCCAATGCTCAAGGAGCCTACTGTACTTTGTTCCAGTCACAGGGGGTTATAGATGAGCACAGTTCTGCATATGGCCATCATTCACAGCCCCGGGCTCCCCCTGAGTGTGTGTCTTGAGTGTGTGTAACAAATGGAGCCGAGCAGTAAAGGTATTAATGTGAAGGAACGAGCCCTGTGGTGGAAGTGCAGCAGAAAGTCACTTTCCCTCCCATCTGGCCCCTAACAAGATGGAGAGGAGCAGGCAGGTGTGAGCGGTGGCCTGCACCTCCGCTGGCTGGATTAGCACTTCTGATGGGAGAGAAGAGAGGAGGCCGATCCTCGGCGTACGGCTGTCATTCTCTCTCCATCTCCTCCCTCGTACATCTCCTCGCCTCCTCTGTGATCACTGCTCTCTGTCCCCTCACTCTGCAGCGAAGTGGGAGAGGGGAGACTCAAAATGAGAATAAATGAGGTGTGGGGAAGGCATTCGGGCAGTGTGCCTGTTTTGTGCACGTGTATATGTGTATGTATGTGTGAGTGTGTGTGTGTGTGTGTGTGTGTGTGTGTGTGTGTGTGTGTGTGTGTGTGTGTGTGTGTGTGCGTGCGCATGTACAGTACCTGCCTACTATCGTGTTCAGATCTCTTCCTCTAGCTGCAGTGTCTAGCTCTAGAGCCAAAAGACCGTCCGGGGACTCTTCATCCACTTGCTGCCGAGCGCCCCAGGGGATAGATTGAGCCTTGCAGGCTGGGATATTATCAATACAGCCCCTCCAGGCAGCCTGGGAGACAGGAGACGGAGCCACTGACTCACTCTACCTATTAGTCGACTGCTGAGCATCAGTGTTAGGGGGGTGGGGAGCTGGTTTGACTGGAGCCTCTGGCTAACAGACCTCCATCTTTGCCTCACTCATACAGTACCTGCTCAGTCGTTCCGACTCGCCGTCGTCTTTGTTTGTTTCCGTCTTCTTCATTCTTCTGTACCTCCTCTGGCCTTGCTCCTTCTCTCACAGGTCTCTTAATAATCTCCACACAGCTCTTTTCCTGCTCATTCTCGTGCCTTTGACGGCGCCAAGGTGCGCCCTGCACTCGCGCTCCTGTAATTAGACGTGCCCCGCTCTTTTTAAGTGTCACTCCTCTGTATTTTAAATCCCCATCTCTACTTTGTTTCTCAGTTCTTTGATATTCCATTGGTGTAATGAGGAGGTTGACCTTGTATTTGCATTTCTGAAAATTGCTAATAGTTGAAGTCATCCATGTGTTGAATGGAGGCCAAAGAACTCAACATGAGATTTCTCTGGAAAATGGTTTGTGATTTCTTTTTTTTTTTTTAATACATTCATCGTATGTACCAAAATCTTCAACACAATAAGAAAATTCAGATGTGAAAACACAATATAGCAGGTCTTAATAAAGATTAAAGGGTAATAGGTGCGTCACTCACTGAGATGCAACATTTTTTTTTTTATAGTTTTCATCTTTGCTGCCAACTACAGAAATGGCAAATCACTCCCAATCTTCCCTTTAACCTTGATGATTCACAGGGACAGATCTCTGGCCGATCTGCTCTCAGCGTCTGCACGAAGGAAACTGGAGAAACCCTCAACAGAAACCACAGCTCGGTCTCTGGAGCCAGCAGCCATTTTGAATCCCCCTCAGATGGCTTAAACAGCCATAACATGTGACCTCATCTTTTTTTCAAAAACAAAGAGGAATTTAAAAATGGTGACCCTGCGAACCCTCTTAAAACTGCGAGCTGTTTCTTCACTCCAACATGTGCAATCCTTTTTCGCCTTTCTGACTCCACTTCACGTGTCTGACTGTCTCGGCTACGGCTCCCCAGTTCCATTTTGTCCAAGCCATTATCCTGCAACAATAAGCCGGACACAGGTCACTGGTGTTAATGACCCCTCTGGTGATCCTTCGGGTGTCCAGGTCCTCGCTAGTAAAGTGAAGACAAACATGTCTGGTGTGGTAAATATCCCAGAGTGACTCACAAAAACAGTTTTTCCCCCCACAGCTCATGACTGCAAGTATGATCCAAAAATCTTGTATATGTCTGCAGTCACATTGTGATGTGTTAGTTTGTGTAACTCCTCTCACAGCGTGGACATATTGTGGTGTTCTGCCTCACAGCATTTTGCTCACTTAAGACTAAATTCAGGACTTATTTCTAAACTGGAGAGGCTAAATAGTATGGTTTGGCAAGATTAGACTCCCCAGATTTAGAGAGAGATTTGTGTGTCAGATGTGTTGTGTGTGCATTTATTTTTTGGAGTGTTTATACATGTGTGTTTCTGTGTGTGCTCACTGTGTGTATTGTGTATTTAGGCAAATCAGTTTGTTTGTGTTTCACTGGCAGTGTGGTAATTTTGCATGAAATCACTTTAGTAAATATAGCTGTTATCTTGCTCCCATTATGTCTCAGAAAGCCAGTCTTTTGAAGCTGACATTTTAAATATACCTACCCACAGGAAGATGCGCACCACTCAAGGTCCCTCAAACTTCTGTTTCCTTTCAGCCGTGGTAAAACTCGTGTCGCAGCTGCTCGAAATACTTTTGAAGTTGAGATGGTACATCAAAGTACCTTACGTAAATGGATAACTAACAAACAAACTTTCTTTCAAATGTAAGGCTGACGTTAATTACCCTAGGTACTCAATGGGTGCAAATTGTTCTAGAGTATCTGCAGCTTTTCAGCAGCTGAACCAGCTCAGTTTTCGATAATTAGTGGAGCATTCTCACAGCCTCTGAAACTGGAAATAATTGGCTTCTCAGACTGTGTCTGCAGCTCTATCTTCATCGCTCTCAGCGTCATCTCTGAACCTGATGCCTTGCCTGCGCTACGTCACCACGGCGATTGTTGACATTATCACCATGAAACAGCACACATGTTGAACACCTGAAAAGTTGTCAGAAGTCACATGACTGAGGCAGCTATAACTGCACTTTATTTTATTATTGTTATCTTTAAAGGTTCATCTTATCTTATCTTTTTACATTATGATTGTCAAAGTTAATGCGATAACGCAAATTTGTTTTAATGGCACAAATTTCTTTAAAGCATTAACCCTTTTGGAGCTCAGTTTTTTATCTAGATTGAAGATCATATAAAACCAGAAAACCTAAAGAGTCAATTGGTACCAACCATGTCATAGTAGCTTGTCGAGTTTATGAAATTGATTAAATAAAAAACAGCAAAAGGCATCAATGTTAAGTAATTGATAGTGAGTAACTGTGTCACATTCATTTTGATATTTTATGAGATTTTTGGGATCTACATGTTGGATTTTAAGTTATTTGCTATTTGAAATGATAGCAAATATGTAGGCCTATTTTTAGCCAGAAGAGCATATATCAAAAATATCAAATCAAATTGTATACTTTTAGGTTTTTAATATCTTCAAAAATGTGAGCTGGGGTCAACCACTTTCTCTGAATGAAATTATAATTTTTTTTTGTTATTATGTTCAGATAGGAGTTTTAAACCACCTGCTAAAATGCACCAGAAGACAGGAAATGACATCAACCCAGGCCCCACCCCCTTCAGACTGTCCCATCCATACTTTCACTGCTTCCTCCTCCATGTGATACAATAGTAATTCATTATGTTAAGTTCAAATCTGTTCGAAGCAAATAAAGCCATTAACTGTATTTTTAAATATTTTATCTCTACATTGAAGGAGGCTCAATAGAGCTATCAGTATAATTACTATTTATTCGTATTACAACATCAACAACCAACAAGTCTACTAATTACAGACGTAATGGACACGGGCTATATTTCAGCCTTCAGATGAACTGTCACACACACTGAAACTAATAATTAAGATGATAAATTAAAGACATTGCTGTTTTGGTAGACACTGAATAATTTACACCATTAATCTAGTGACACTACAGCTTAGTGAGAGCTAGTGCTGATGCAACACATGAGAAAGTATTAAAGGATAAGTGTGGTGATATTTTTGTCAACTAATCCCATGAAAAGACCAAAATCAACAAAGATGTGATCCTATTATTAAGTATTTTCTGTGTGATGTGGCTTATTCCTCTTTGCCATAGAGCTTAAAACATACTGTTGCACTCTCATTACCATGAACACAGTATATTTTGTGAAAATCCCACATACAATGTCCTAATGCCTTAAACACTCACTTGAGCACCAAATACGTATCAA
The DNA here is from genome assembly GCA_947000775.1 of Pterois miles. Classification (NCBI taxonomy): domain Eukaryota; kingdom Metazoa; phylum Chordata; class Actinopteri; order Perciformes; family Scorpaenidae; genus Pterois; species Pterois miles. The sequence goes on along the minus strand of CAMQGK010000171.1, from coordinate 8,616,311 downwards.
TCTGCAGCTGAAACTAGTCCCCAGCAAATCCACTATTTACAGTTCCAAGCTATTTTAGGAAATTATTGATCTTTTTATAAAAATCTAAGCATATATTGATCATCCCGTTTTTAAGATTTATATTTTCAGTAGGAACCTGTCAGACAGTACTGTCAGACACATTGTCGCATTGTTGGTTTTGATCTTTTCATATGTTGTGTTGACAATAAAATATATATAAATGAAGACTATCCTTTAAGGTATGACTATGTTGATATTTGAAAAGTTTGTCCTCAAAGCAGTGGTTACCACTGTCGCCTCACAGCAGGGCTTGGGGCTCTTCTGTGTGGAGTTTGCATGTTCTCCTCATGTTAGTGTGAGTTTTCTCCGGGTTCTCCGGCTTCCTCCCACAGTCCAAAGACATGCGGGTTAGTTGATGACTCTAAATTTTCCGTATGTGTGAATGTCAGCGTGAATGGTTGTCTGTCTCTAGGTGCCCTGAGATGGACTGGCGACCTGTCCAGGGTGAACCCCGCCTTCACCCAGTGCCTGCTGGGATTGGCTCCAACCTCAAAGCACTGTCACTGCGGTGTTATCAGCTGTAACCGCCGTATGAGGGCAGTGCAGAGCGTTCGTGAGCTAGCCAGGACACGCTCATGCCCGGCAATGTCAACAAAGCACAGAGACGCTTGGATTACAACACACACAGAGGGAGAGGAACAGATGGAGTGACTTCTTTCTAGGGATGTCACACGATCCGATATGTCAATACCAAGCAGGGCTGGACTGGTATGAAGGAAAAAAAAATGGCCCTGGTATTTTGGTCCATCATAAACTAATCTGTTTTAATTTATTTATGCTCATGCTTGAATATTTTTTACTCTTATTTCTCTCCACTTCTCACTCCTAATAATAATAATGATAATACATTTTATTTGGTGGGGCCTTTCAGGACACCCAAGGACACCTTACAAAGATAAAATAATACTGGAACAGATAAAAACAGCCAGACATGATGAAAACAGCAGCAGAGCGAAGAGATTTAGAGATGTATGAGAGGGAATAAAACAGTATCAGTGTTGAGGGAAGGACACAGAATGATGGACACTACAGTGAATAGGCCAGTTTGAACAGGTGAGTTTTGAGGTACTGATTTGTTGTAAGTGTCAGAATGTTGGATGTGTGGAGGGAGGGAGTTCCAGAGCCTGAGAGCAGTGCAGCTGAATGCCCTGGCACCCATGGGTGCTGAAGCGTGAGTTGAGGGTGTGCGGTCAGAAGACCAGCTGAGGATGAGCGCAAGGAACGGACTGAAGGTCCTTTAGACACAACACGACAACGGCACCATTAACCTCTGAAACACATTATTTCTAACAGCTTGTTCTACATTGCGATAGCGTGTCGCTGCATCCTGCAACTCTGGGCGCTGCACGCTGTGGCGAACGCAGCATAGACGAAGCGTCGCAATCACAGACCGCTCTCCTCTGCCGGCACAGAGCCCAAAGGGGGAGGAGTTAAAGATACGATTGGGCCTGGCCAGCCCAGTGCAAAGCCAATTTACCTGTTTTATGGGCCAAAAAAAAAAAAGAAAGAAAAAAAAAAAAAGACAGACATACGTCTATGACTGGCCCAAAAGGCACATCGGCCCACCGGGAAAATGCCCGGTGTGCCAGATGGCACACGGCTGGACTGGCCAGCCCTTGTTCCAGGTCGAAGTGTACAAAAAGAAAAAAAAAAGAAGAAGAAGATCAACCTTTATTAGTCCCACTAGGGGAAATTCAATTTTTACACTCTGTTGTAACGTATACACAGTACATGCAGGACCCATATACGTGCATCAAATGCTACCAGCTACCAGTTCACACTCAGTTCTTGGTCCATGTCGGGACTTGAACCGGTGACCCTCCGGTTCCCAAGCCCACTCCCTACAGACTGAGCTACTGACCCAAGAGATCAAGAGATCAGGGCTCGAGACTGACAGCATCCAAGGGACAATAGGAAATTTCCCTTGTAATGCTACAATAACAAATCCTGTTAAAATCGGCAGGACGAAAGCTAGCAACATTAGCTGTTAAAAGCTGGTAGGCAGCACAGTCCTGCTTAGCGGAAATAACGGAGGTAACAGCAAACATATGGAGGTAGCATTATATTATGATGTGTTCAAGCTATATTCAGTGAAAAAATGAGGACGAAAAATATTGGATGAAAGCAAATTTAAGTCTCATCAGGTCAGATCATCAGGAATTAATAATTTCACATATATCTGAACACAAATGGTTAGAAAGGAGTGTATGTAATTTCACTGGTATTGGTATCGACTACTAAATGTCTTGTATTGTGACATCCCTACTTCATTCTCTACTCAGGTAGACATTACTGCTCTATATCTTTACATAGCAAACAGTGGTTTGATGCTATATTAATGCTATGGACATCAAATGATTTAATGGAAAATATAAATACTATATAGTACATACAGTACCCGTAAGATTTGAGGGACACTAGAGATGAGTAGGTGTTTAAATCTACTCAGTAATTTAGGAATCCACATGGATACGATGCCAGGCTAATGGGTAAGAGTGTCAGAACAACTACAGCCTGGGGGTCCGGAGTGAACCTCTATCAGCTGTAGGTGCAGATTTCTTGCGCGAGTCTGTCACTGGAGGATGAATGACCGGATTAATAACCTATTTCTGTTCTCTTTTGTCATCGAGGAATATATGCACTTGGGCTATGGGCTCTGCAGCTCTAGGAAGTAGGAAGCGAAAGTCCTGGTTTGTGGAGTTTGCTACAGAACTTCAAATGCAGGTGAGTGTGACGAGGAGGTAAAAAAGCGTGCCGAGGAAACATTTCTACTTGATTTTAGAATGAGCATTTCTTTGCTGCGCAATAATTTCAAAGGCCTCACGCAGATGTAAACGTTACAGATCACCAGAGGTTTTCGGGGGCTTCAAACTCCCTTGATGATGGAAAGCAAAGAGAGACAGAGCGAGAGCTGCCTTGAACCTTGAACCATTCTATTCAAATGTATGCATTGCTGGATAATTAATCCCAGTCCTCTTCTTTCTTTTTATCCTTGTGAATGACCAAATGCAGGCGGCACTAGTTTCACAATTTAAGTAGGAAAAAGAAGTCTCAGAGAAAGACACAGAGACAAACAGTTGGCTTTCTCTGACAGACAGACTGAGAGACAGATGGGTAGCAAAAGATTTTTTAGGGGGGAAGAATACACGCCAGTATACAAGTAATAAGCATGACTAGTACCCTGATGATGATGCCAGCACCAGACTCTGAGCATAAAACCCCACTTTGGTGTGTCATGTTTAAAAATCAAGTTGTGTGAAAATATCTCCATCCTAAAAATCAGAGCGAATCACATGAACTCGGACAACTTCTAGCGAACCGACAACGGGCCAAATATTAGCTGCTGCCATGGCAACGTCCCGCCGCGCTGCATCTGCTTTCTTCGAGGTGACAGGATCATGTGTTTCCACCAGCTGGAGGACCGCTGCCACGTGTCACGTCGTGTGTTTGTGTGTTGACGTGTCGCGTCGTGTAGTGAGCGTGTCGCTGACCTTCTGCGGTGTCAGTCAAGCTGGGGAGCACGGAGGGATGGTTTGAAAGGCTCCAGTCAGAGCCATTAGAGGTCATTGAGAAGGTACAGCAGAGCGTTTGTTACATTAATGACAAACTTTGGCCTTGTTAGACCTCTAAACCTCAACAAATTATTGAGTTTAACATAAAACTTTGCTCTTTTTCAGTCCAACATGTTCTTTATCTCTCATCTCTTGGATGGATTTGCTGTATATTGTTACTCAGCACACATTTCTGGACACTAGAGTTACACAGTTAATGGACCTTTTCTGAAAGTATTATTCATGACTGTAAATTTCCATTTCAACCTTCTTCTGATAATGACGAGTCTCCTAAGTGATCTAAAAATATTTTAGTGTTATGTTATGGACATCAGTTTTAGATATTTCTAACAGATCAGTTTGGTATGATTAATGGCTCTAAATACTACAGTACCCATTAGCTTCAGCTACTGTTGCTATGGAGAAGAAGTCAGTCAGAGGAATTAAATGCATTCAAAGCTGATCACGAATGTGAAATTGAACTGATTTACACTCCAAAATCTACATCAGGTTTCTATGAAGAATAAACTAACTGCTGCTTACACACGCAACAGAAATTTAAGCTTGGTGATCGGCTGTTTCATACTATAGGTCGACCGATTAATCAGGCCAATTATTTGACATTTTTTCATAATCGGCATCGGCCGATGTCTGAGCATTTTAAGCCGATTATCAAGCAGGCGCACTAAAGCGCACTAAAACTTTGTTCTTTCATCCTAAAGTTTATTTGACAATGTTTAGTTTTTTGATTAGCTGTTTCATGTATTCAATATTTAATCTATACATTATCTTTTTTGTGTCTGCAGTGCAGACAAACTGTAGATTGGAGAGACAGACCATAGGTGTTGTTCAACAAATATTTACTGAAATTGAGAGATTTTGTGTATCATTTGTTATTATTAAGCTGTTAGATTTTATCAGATGAGGAAAAGAAGAAAATCAAAAAATCAGAATCATATTTTGGCCATCGGCTATCCTGGTTCTCCAATAAATTGGCATCGGCATTGGCCGTAAAAAACCCATATCAGTCGACCTTTATTTCATACTGAAATGCACCTTGGGACTTGTAGTTTACTTCTTGCCTTCCCATTTTTATATACACAGGCTTGTACATTTGTACATAAGAAAATAGTTTCCTGTGACTTTATTTAAAGGTATGTTTTGGGCAATGTGTGGCTTTATTAGAGAGATTGGAGGCATTAGAGTAATGACAGGAAATGAGAGGAGAGCCGAGCAATGACATGCGACAAAGATCCACAGCCAGACTCGAAACAGGAACGTTGTGGTTCATGGTCGGCACCTTAACTCAAAGAACGTATACTACCAAGAAGTGACAGTCAGTTGTTTGTTGCATTACAATGGCAGTGCCCAGCAGCAAAGCTCAATAGCTCAGCAGTTCAAAATGGCGGCAGATGCTCAAAAAACACCAAAATTTTGTCTCCTTGCTTCTGTACTCTTTGCTTAACTCCATGGCCGCCAGGGCACCCCTGCTTAATACCTACACCTATGTCTTGAAAGAGCTCTAACTGAAGACTTCTGAAGTCTGAATCTGAAATCTATAAATCACATTTATTACTGCATTAAATTGTAGGAAACATGTACATTTTCTTTTATTTAATACTTGAGGTTGTACATATTTTTCAATGTCTCGAGAGATAGAAGTTAAATCTTTTACTCCTCGTCAAACAAAACTTTAAAACACCACCCAAACCTCCAAGAGCTCCGACACAGTGGAGCCATGTGACTACCATCTTGCCCGTGGCTTCATACAGTATTAGATATAAATGTGTGCCTCGACGTGCGATTGTGCGAACTAAATTTGCATGTACATGAGTGTGTGTGCTGTGTCACTGGATTTCTGTGTCTGTTTCAGTGAGAACAACGTGCCCTCTCAGAGCAACTCAAAGTGGATGAGCCCGAGGGGCCCGTAGGGGTTGGTAAAAATAGCCCCGAGGCTGATTAGGAGCGAGGCGGCGGGGGGATTTTAAAAACCTGCTCATTACAGCACCTGTAAGGCCTCTTTAAGTAGCCCTTCTGCAGAGCCCAGCTGCTCACATCTGCCAGGAGCTGCTCACCATGCCCGTAAACTCCTCTCACGCATCCTCCAGGGGCGGGACATCACAATGCAAGACGACGACGAATGGTGGGTAAAAACTCTGGCCTCAATACATCCCCCAACACAAAAAAGTAACTTCATCTATGCTAAAGTGGTGTGTTGCTTGAATCTTTAATAACATCCTCATTTTGCTATTACCATTCTCCGTATGGAACGGGAAAGTTTTACATTTAACCTTCAAATTAAAGTCGAGCTTGATCAAATTTCCCTCCATTTTCTGTATGGAGGCTATAAACGGTGCAAAGCTGAGGAAAGTTTTATGGCTGACTGCATTCCCTGCACACCTAAATGAAAAACTGACACAGAAATGACTTACTGCTCCTTTAAAACAATAACACAAACAGCTCAACCATGGTTGATTAAAGTTGTCCTCTATAAAGGGTATAAACACTCCCTGAGAGCAGTGCTTGGAGCCGTTATTGAACCAGCAATCTGTGGGGTCTGAAGAGGCTACGCCCCTCTGTCAAAGTACTGCTATGAAGTCTCAGCCTGCCCTGACCCCGGTTGACTCCCATCAGCCCTCCTGCTGGGACAGTAAAACAAACGAACCCCCCACAGACAGGCTGTTTAGAAATACGCTGTACTGAAGCCTGTCCCTGGATGCCTCTCGCAGGGAGACACAGGAAAAGACAGATACAGTTAGAAAGCAGAAAGGCACCATCATATCTGTGTGTAAACAGTTCTCATCAGCAATTACAAATGTGATCAAACAATGTTTGTTAATGCTAAATATCAAAAATGTTTTCATAATACTGCGTTATGATGCCAGACGTTGAATTATACCACTTTGTAGCGGCACTTCCTCAGTGATTCTGCTTCTGATGTTTGGATGTCGGTTGATGTCGGCTCTGTAAGCGAAATAGCTGGATATTTGGTTCCTGGCATGGGTTTTGGCAAACAGCTGAGTTTGGATTCAGTTCAGGATGTGGTGGACTATTTGACGCTGCTGCCATGATTTCTGCTGTTTTTGTTTCCCAAGCATTTTAATTTTACTTTTAATTATTCCAAACCACTTGCTATCTGTAGACACAAACCCTCTGAGAATAAGGCTGAAGTGGTCTGGTAGCTTGCAGAACTCGCTTGGTCAAAATAACAAGTTTGGCAAAATTCATTATATATAAAGTAGTATCACATTTCTGGCTATTGTGACAACACTTAGTTTGGGGCCGGATTCAAACCTGTGACAGGGTTTTCTCCAGGTTCTCCAGTTTCCTCCCAAAGTCCAAAGACATGCAGGTTAATTGTGTGACTCTAAATTGCCCGTAGGTGTGAAAGTGAGCGTTAATGGTTGTCTGTCTCTATGTTGTCTGTCTCTATGTGCCCTGCGATGGACTGGCAACCTGTCCAGAGTGAACCCCGCCTTCGTCCAATGCCAGCTGGGATCGGCTCCAGCTCCCGCAACCCCTAATGGGATAAGCGGTTGCAGATGGGCAGATGGATAGATGGATAGATGGATGGCTCATCTTCGTGGTTTTGATGGAATACTCTATTATTGGTTGTAATGATGAAGCCACTTGGATAAGGGGCGAAACATCTTCAGAGACAAATCTAAGTCCAGTTGCCTTCGATTCAATTGTTGCCAGAATGAATATGACCTGGATGAATGAGAACATTCACAGACTTGTGAAAAATGTCAAATAATTGGCACCATTAATCGGTCGACCTCTAGTATGAAACATGCAATCACCAAGCTTAAAATATGAAGATAAGGAACACTTCTGTATTATAAGATAAGATATTCCTTTATTTGTCCCACAGTGGAGAAATTTAATTTAATTTGCTGTACCAACACAAAAACGCCAGTCTACTTGTTGTATGCTGCTAATGGTGTACAGCTAAACGTTTCCGGGTGGAACTCGTGCTTGTCAACTTTGGTTCCACATTACGTGCATCAATTTACATACCAGGCATTCTGTATGCAGCTGCGAGCCCCGGACCGTGACAGTTCGGCACAAGTACAAGAACCGTTACGGTTGTACTAAATATAGAGAAGAAATAGACTGTAATTTTGTCTTGTGAACGTTGTACTGGAAAAGCATTAGAAAAGCAGATATTATACTGTACCTGTGAGGGTTTGCATACATATATATCCACACATACTTCTATATTTTCTATACAGTACGTTCACGTTTAAACAGTAAGTATCCACTTCATCCAGTGAAGGTCACCTGGGCCTGGTCACCCTCATCCAATACCCAGATTTAGATGCAAACTTCCACATATTCATGACTGAAACATGTCCAGTAAATTACAGTCATCTTCCAGCTGCCAAAGACTAACCTGTCGTCCCTCTGTATGTACTCACAGATGTAAGGCTACGCTTACATCCACCTCTGTGCAGGCAAATGTCAATCTTTCTATCCATCAGTCTACTACCATCCTCTAATCTTTTGTATCCTTTCTCTCTCCTCCTCACACACACACACACACACACAAACACACAAACACACAAACACTCCAGCCACAGCTGTAGGTTTTCACCTAATCCCACTGTCCTCTCATGTTATAACAGCTCTGAACCTGAGCCCTCGGAGAGAGGGGGCTCGCCCACACCGTGTTTTCACAGACTACAGCATCTGGGCCTGGAGACACAGTCACTCCTACGGTGTCCTGTTTGGGGTCAAGGACACATTGGAGGATCAAAAAAGAGTCGACATATATCACTTGTTAAAGATAATATACTCTGGGAGAAGTGGATGAATGAGTGATAACGTAATAAGATGGTTCAAGCTCTTCCTTTCGAGAGCAATCACAACTTCGTTTCTACTTGTGGAAAATAACTTTGTTTTTTGTGCTCAGTTCCACTCTAAACATATAAAAAACAGGAAGTGTATATTGCCAAAATTACTTTCTGTCTTGTTGATCTTAGTCACTTATGCTCCATGTCAAGTCCCCCTTCTCTTGCCTTTTCCACCACAGTTTATTTTTCTTTTTATCTTATTTCATTGCCTCCTCCATCTCTCTCTCTCCCTCCTGGATCATAGCCCTCCTGACCTGCTGTGTCCAGAGCACACAAACATATTTTCTGTGATGTCTGCCAGCTGCCTGGCTTAGCTCGGCTCACCCCAGCTCAGCCGAGGCTCCAGCTTTCCTGTCGACCGCCGCTGAACCGCCCTAGCCCCGCTGAAACAATCATATGGTCCCCAGCCTTTTCCAGGCATTTCCTGGGTCACCTGAGCAGCGTACAGTCCTCCCTCCCCTACATCCTCCCGCTCCCTGCCCCTCGCTGGCTCTTCCTGCCCGGTCTGGAAGGTCCTGAGAGGGGTCAGAATGGCCTGGTGCGCAAGTGGGAGCCATACTGTGGATATTTATTATTTCATTTAAGTCCTCCCTTTGCTCTGGAGAGTAGAGGGACCACTGATGTCTAACGGAGGTTGAGGGATAGTTCACAAGGTGATCATGTGAACTGTTGAACCCCAGAAGCAGGGGTGTGTGTGTGTGTTTTTATATTTTGTGCGAGTGTGTATCTTAAAAAGGCCCCCGAAGAGTTTAGCAACTATGAGTTTATGTGACATGATAAATTCAGAGGAGAGCACCTGAACGAGTGGCCGCACACAAACACGGAGACACGTGGTTGCAGATGTGCAATTTGGGAAAGGGATGTGAAGTACTTTTTCAGTAATTGCATCATTTATTTTATGTTGTTTGGCAACAGTAACACGCGGACCTTTACACCCACTCTGTCCTCACAATGTTATTAAAAGGGAAATCCCAGTTTCATAAAACCGGAGTCTTATTTTTGTAGTTTTGGCCATCATTCCTATCTGTAGTAATATGTTTACACTCACAAAGTTAATTGCTGAGATCTGGGAACATGGTGACGTAGTTAAAAACAAGTTTGACCGTGTCAGAAACATGAATTGTCAGTTAATCACATTATTTTATATGGAAGAGAAAATGAAGGCGAACTGGAAAGTTATAACTCTAACTGTCCGTCGTAAACATCCATCACAGTTCAGGCTGGAATTAAAGCTTAATGTGTTAACCCAGGGTTTTATGGGTAATTGTAGGTCGCTTGTTTACAACCTGTCTGATCATCTGACCGCTCGTGTTTTTATGTTTTCTTGGATTGCGTTCCAGCGAGGATGTCATGCTCCCAGATATAAAAACCTCTACAGAAACGGCAACCGCAGAAAAAGAAAAAAAAGACCAAAGTTACAAACCAAACAGTTTTCTGCTTCTTTATTCTCATCTGGTATTTAAAAACCTTTAACAAGCTGCAGATTCAGTGGGTCATTCATTACAAACTCATGCTGTGCAGCCAAACGTGGTCCAAACCCACAAAGCTTCATTTTGAATTCTGGTCGAGTTTCAAAAGTTTCCAAAGATACCAAATACACTACGATGGGCTGAATTTTGGGGAAATGTGTATTAAATGATGCACCAGACATCTAGAAAACTTGCAGCCATAAAAAGCAGTCTTGGGTTTGAATATTTGACTCAGTGGTTTCTCTTTCAACTTTACAGCAAATGGAGGGAAAATAAAAAGGGGACACTGTATGTTAAGAAGTTTTAACAGCTCTAAGAGCCCAGCGTATCCTCATACTATTGCTCTTGTGATATTTTCCCACGAATGTCCAGCAGCATGTGTCAATTTCTGCTTGTTACATGCATAGTATTTTCAAAATAAACTTTCATCACCACAGGAAATAACTTGGGTAGGTTTAGACAACAAACCTACTTAGTTCTGTTCCGTTCCCATCAACCAAAACAAACCGCATTCGGTCGCAGCTAGCCGAAACAAAGGTGCATGATTCAACTTTTTCCCATGATCTAGTATTAAAAAAAATTAGCAAAAATCACAATAAATTGTAATCTCAAATCACAATTCTCGTAGAATCTCAATACTTAAAAATCACAATACGCATCCAATCCTGACCCAAGTATCATGATAATATCAAATTGGGAGATAGGTGTATTGTCCCAGCCCGTGACGGTCCCCTGAGTGAAAGTCCAACCTCCTCCCTATGTGGCGTTCATGGCTCTTTACACTTCCTGGTTCAAGATTACATATAAATTTGTGGGATACACACAAATTCCAGTGCTTTACTTTTTGTAGGTATAGCTACGAACAATGAGAACAACCTGAAGTGCCTGTATACACATAATATATAATTTGTTAAAGTGTGGTTGCGTGTTCATCTCACTGTGTGTACATGCATATTTCCATTATGTGTGTCTGCACTGTGGTTTAACCTGTTAGAGGAAGTTTCAGTGCAGTCTGGCCAATATCAGCTTCCTCCCCAAAGCCAAATGGAGGCTGATTGGGGAGCCGGAGTGCGACAAACCAAAGCAGCCCAGATTCCTAACATCATTATAGGGCTGAGAGAGGCAATAAAGCCGAGTCTTGGGAGATTACCTCTGCTGCAGTCGGCGTGCAAACCCATTGCTTTCTGGTCTGTGAGTGTGATCTTTTTGTCCGGTCTTGTACGACAACATGATAGATGATTTAGTCTTGAGACTACGTGTTATCTGCGTTTTACTGCGATACATTTATGTGTCACTGCTTATTGCAAGTGCGTGCTACAACCTTGAGAAAAAAGAGAGGAGTTTTTTTTTTTTTCTAAGAGTGACTACAGGCTTTAATTTCAGATTGTAACTTGTCAGCACGAATGTAAGCTGCCTCAGGACCAAGACGCAACAGATGAAGGTATCGCTTAGCAGAACAAGACGGGGATGGATCCCATCTGCAACCAGTTGCTGCTGGGGAGGAGTGAGATTAATGATTTTACAAACATGATGAATGGCTGAGATCGGCGATGACAGGCTTTGAGTGACGGGTTACAGGTGGACACCCTCCCAGTTCACAAAACTCTTAAGCTCTCAAGTCACTCCCCTCCTCTCTTCTTGTGAGGAAACAAGCGCGACAGCCGCTCTTGTCCGCCACCGCCTTCTTTCTGCAGCCAGCCGCGACGCGACGGCGTGCCCCGCCTGAGGCTATTAGGCAATGCGTGACCCCTGACCCCATGTAATAAACACGGTTAGCCACGTCTGTGAAGTCGGGCTGTCGGTAGTCACCGGCTGAATCCCTGGGACTTTGCTGCTTGTTTGCTGCACTCTGTCTTTGCCAAGCAGAGAAACAGTTAAGCTGTCACACATCAGAGAAGTAGCAGCAGCCTTTTGTGCAACACAGAACCAGTTGGCCTGATTGTTGGGAAGAAAAGGGGGAATCAAAGGGCTGCGAAAACAGCTGCAGATGGGGTTAGAGTTACAAAATAAAGATGACGAGGACCAGGCCAGGCTGTGGTCATTTGTGGGAGACTGACTGTCGAACTTTACAGCCATTATGGACGGGCTGGTATTCAAGTTTTGACAAGACGTCACCTTTCGCTAACTTCTGCCGTTGACATCGCTTCTGATCTGGAGTGGCATCAAAATGGAGGCGACGACTGAGAAGACGCTGAAACCTTATTAATGCACCCTGTCATTTCATTTATCGTTCCTCCTAAATGCAAACACTCCCACTGTTTTGACTTCCTCTTTTGCCACAGAGTGTAACATTTCTTCATGGTCAGTCCGGAGACTGACTGACTGGCTGCTTGATGGGCTGCTTTTACTCAGGGCTGAAACTAATGATATTATATCAAGTGATCAAGCCAATTACTTGCTTGATTAATCGTGTGACCTATAAAATATCAGAAAGTAATGAAAACAATATCGCAATATCTTAAAATCTAAGTTGACCTCTTCAGATTGTTCGTTTGGAGTCAAAAAGTATCAAAAATTATTATTAAAATAATTATTAAATAATTAATTAATTATTAATCAGCTCAAGAAATTCAAAGAAAAGAATAATTATATTATATTATAATTATATTATTTTCAAGTTTTGCTCTCCGTTACAAATTGAGCTAGAAAGTATGTTTTTACATACATTTAATTTGTAAAATAATGACTTTAAATAAACAGACTTGTACTGTTTTTGTTTCACTTAGTTCTGTTATGTAAGTTTTATGGTCCAACGTATTATATCTAAAACTATGATGAAAACTGAGAACTAGAGCTGCAACGATTAATCGATCAATTGTCAACTATTAAAGTAACCACCAGCTATTTTGATAATTGGTTTGAGTAACATTTTAAGAAAATAAAAGCACAAATTCTCTGATTCCAGCTTCTTAAATGTAAATATTTTCTGGTTTCTTTACTCCTCTATGACAGTAAACTAAACATCTTCCAGTTGTGGACAAAACAGGACATTTGAGGTTGTCATCTTCATGCTTTGGAAACACCGACTGACATTTTTCACCATTTTTTTTGACATTTTATAGACCAAACAACTTGATCAAAATTAATCAATCAAGAAAACATTCTTTAGTTTCAGCCCTACTAGGAACACTGTATGTAATAAAACTGCAGTACAAATCTGTCTAAGTTCCTGTTGGCTTGACACATCACTGGTCACTGAGTGACTGATTATTATATTTATTTATTAAATGCGAAACACTTAATTTTAAGGTCATACAGTACAGGACGTGTGGTGCATGCCGCCACATCATTCATTTGTATGGGCAGGAGTCAGAAGGAGCTGGAGGTTAAAAACAGTCAGAGAAAAAGTCAGGGGACTGGACAGATGAAGGGATCAGGTAGAAGCGAAAAAGCAGTTTTTCCTCTTATGAGTTCCCGAGCAATGATCCTCTACACATGCTGCACTTTTTCCTCTGAGTCAGAATGAAAGGCAGCAGCAGGGAGAGCACAGGCCTGAATCCCTCCACTCTGTAAACGGACCTGACAACCTCTGATATCGCATCCACTTTTTCCTCTTCCCCCGGAAGGTCCTCACTTTCTGCCCGCTCGCTCGCTCATTCGCTCGCTCTTCCTTCGTTCTTCTTCTGTCTGAGGCCCTGCAGCGCACTGAGGCTGCTCAGTAGCAACTTTCTGTCTGACAACCAGATATGCAGCACGTTCATACGACTGTAACACTCGCAAGATTGCATTGCCGACACTAAAAGGTAAGTTACAAGCACAACCTTTCTATATGGCCAAAGGTTGTTGAACAAGAAAGCCTGCTACTTTCTCTCCTTCTTTTCCTCCCATCTCCCTCTCTGCATGCGTAATGGCCAGCAGACAGTGAGTAATATGGCAGGGAATTACAAAGAAATGTCCATTTCTCTTTCGTGAGAGGATAAACTTGTGGAAAGTAGGACGCCGGTGATCAGAAATGCCCCCACCCACTCTTAGAGAGAAAAGAGAAAAAAAAGGCAGCGGTCACCTTGGATACAGCGAATCTCACCCTCCAATTTTCTTTTGCAATCACACAAACGTGTACGAACACACACACACACCCCTCCAAATACAAAAACGCTCAAGCACAAAGCTCTAACTTCTACTTTCTTTCCCTCTTCTGCACACACACACACAAACACGTACACACACCCGCTGGGAGGCTTTACAGAGTTCCCGCCTCGATGTCCAACCTCGCCGTTACGCAGAGCTCATGAAATCTGGCTGTCATGCGTCCGCTTGACAGGTATCCTTGACAAAGCAAATCCCAATCTATATGCAGCGTGGCAGGCGGGGACCTTGTCAAATGCTAATGCCAGGGACACTTTAGGAGGTTGTTGCCCTCTGTGGCTATTTTTACAAACAGCATACATCCTTCCCTGGTGCTCCTGTTTGTGGAGCAGTACTGGAGCGAGCCAGCTGGTGGCGGTGTCTGCACTCACTTCATCAATCACTCCCCTTCGTTTTCTCTCCCTCTGCCCTCTCTTCTTGTTATTCATTAAAGCGCCTCAGAATAATAAGTCCCCAAGAAACTGGGAACATGTGATGAAGTCGTAGTTAATAATGTATACGCCCTCCCCTCATTCCCCTCCCTCCCTCCATCTTTTTATCCCCACTTCTCCCTCTGCCTCTCTTCCTTAACTCTCTCCCCCATTCAGCCCCCTTCCACCACACAACTGTGTGCTCCACCACACTCAATGCGTCCATGCCCTTGTGGTGAATGGGGGTAAACATGCATTAACATATTTATATCTTAAGCCCCTATCCAAAAAAAAAAAAAAAAAAAAAAAAAAATTGTGACAACAACGCAGATGTAAATGGGCTCATTTGAAAGCCTCGAGAACACAACTGCTTTCACACTTCACCGTCGCTCTTTAATTACGCCGTCTTAATGTGTCGGTGAACCCTGACGCGCCCAAAGTCTGCTCCAGGAATGGTCACTTTTGGCTGCTGTGGTCGTCATACGGAGACGCACACTGAAAAGTAGCTCACACGAGCTCTCTTGTCTTTTGTGGTGTGTTTTGTGGAGAGAGATTTAGTTGCTGTGATCTGTTTGAGAGGCCCTGCTGCGCTTCGCTATGATGCTCCCAGTGACGTACGGCGAGCGCCGCGTCTCATGTTGACCGCTGCACACTTTGAGCCTCATGCAGATCACATCCCACCTCCGCATGCAACTTCAAACATGGCAAATGAACACAGGCGGAAAATGTGTTTAAACCATCAAGGCGGTTTTATTTTTTTTCTTTTCTTCTCCCCCTCTTTCTCTCCTCTCTGCAAGAAACCAAATCCTGAAAATATCCAGGTTTTAAATCAGCATTCAGGTCTCGTGGTTTAAGGGGGCAGACCCAGGGATTGTCCTCCCCGTCTGAGTCAGAATCCATACACATTGTGCTGATGCCACGGTGAACGTCACTTATTCACTCTGCAGCTACAGGCCGCTGCTTCTCTCCCTCTCTCCAGGCCTTAAGGGAGATGCACTTTCAGCGGCACAAATGGAAACAATGGGGACGCCATTGTTCTGCATTGGCGGCTCAATTATTGAAGCGCAGGAATCGATAGCGGTAGCTCCGGAGTATTTTTTTATAAGGAGCTGAGTAATGCATACTGCTCATGACACTGTCACAGGAAATGGAGGATAATACTGTGTACACTGTGGAAAAAGCAGGCTCAGGAGAATCCGAATCGATTTAATTCAATTTGGGTCAGCCTGTCTTATTTCAAGGTGGGGTTTTTTTTTCAGTCATGGGCAAGAAAAGGAGAATCTGGACAAAGTCTCTCTTACACTCCTGCCTGCTTCCCCCCATTTTTCCTCCCCTTTCTTCCTTTATTTGTCCTGGAAAGAAATGACTTGGGTTACAGGATAAATTATTTATTTCAAAAATTGACTGTATCCTTCATGCTTTCTCTCTCATTCTCTCTCTGTCTCTCATAAGCTCCAGATGCAAATGTGACTGTGTCCCTTCCCTATAAATAGCAGCCGCCAGAGGGTTTCTTCCAGGAGTCAGCCACAGTTTCTCCACCGTACCAAAATAACCAGGGGAGGGGAGAGTACGAGAGCAACGCTGTGGCAATACAGACGTCCTCACATTCAGTCAGAATACTCCATCAGCATGGAGATAAGTAAGGAGGGGAGAATGAAGAGGGGAAAAAAAAAAAAAGTTTTGAGTGATTCGTCAGCATGACCCAGAGCGGGCTCCTGATAGGACGCCTGCCTGTCAGTGCTGCGTCTTGATTGGCTGTGGCGACATGCCCCAGTTTGGTGCGTATCTTTCCCTCACGGTTGGAGACTTGGATTTTAATGAAGCTCATGACTGTCCATGGTGTTGATAATAAGAACTTCACAATTAGCCTTTAAATGATGGTCTTGTGTATTGAAGTGTTATAAATACAGTGCCTCGCAGCGTTATTGGCACCCTGATGACGAGCTAAAGAGAGGCAAATTTAGAAAATTGAGAATATTGCATCTTGTTCAGTTGTGATGGCTCTGTAAATTTATTTTAATTTATTATTATTTGCACAGCGAGAACATTTTTGAAAATGTCTCAATTATTATTTCAGCATTCAATGTGTTTAGAGTCTCTGTCATGCCTTCACGGCAGTAGTACCGAATGTATCTCAGTGGGTTTTCAGGTATACGAAGCAGGTCTGCTGCTAACGCTCCTGTAGCAGCGACTACATGATGAATACATAATGTCAAGGTGTCAGGATTCAGAGGGAGAACGGGAACAGTAAATGCCTCACTGTGACCAAGATATAAACACAGACGCTTGTCTGTTGATCTTAAACAGGAAAATTTCAAGTGAGAATCAAATTTTTTTTTCTGTATTTTAATATTGTTATTAGCAGTTATCACGTTATTGCCATATTCAGTGATGTAGATCAAATAAGTCCTTACAAAGGCTCCGAAGTAGCAGTAAAAACCAAATGATAAGAGTACATTTCACTTTTTAAATGCATAAACAAATAACTAGATATCTAGTTATGCTTGAGGGTGTAATGGAAAAAAGGATAATTTAGGAGAATAAAATAAATAATTGGGCTTTTTTTTTTCTTAAGAAGCTAAAATTACTGTCACAATATTTTTCTTTACAAACTATTTTTCTGAATACTGCTCATAGATTACCAGGTCAAAAATAAGATATCTTTTCATTTATTTATTTTCACTTTTCTTTACTAAAAAGGGACCAATAGTTCATGAAAACTCTGAATACTTTTACATACAGTTGGAAATGTACTAATAACCAAATTGTAATAAATATTCTTAATCCTACTAGGTTGTTTGTATGAAAAAAATGAAACTGCAATGTCTAAATCTATGCAGTGCTAAAGTGTGTTGTTAGTCTTTTTTTTTTTTCATTTTAACCAGCAACTTCTAATTGTGTTTGCTGACAATCCAAATGGTTGCGTTTTCTGTGTGAATAAAATCTGTCACCCAGAAGGGCACCACTTCCACCGCCTTTCACCACAAATGTTCGCCATGAAAAATAAACTTCTAATCTTTCATGAGACTTGAAAAATAAATTTGAAAGCACTCAAGTGAGAATTTAGAAAAATGAAGATTCATTTGGATCTATGCCTGGAGGACGGAGGAACGGCGACGCAGACTTTCTGATTTATGAAAACTCCTGTGGAGGATCTGAGCGAACGCGACACAAACCCTCTCAGTACGTACTCTCTCCTTCTGATCCCTTTCACTTTCATTTCAGTGGCTCAACACACACACACACACACACACACACACACACACACACACACACACACACACACACACACACACACACACACACACACACACACACACACACACACACACAAATATCATGCAGGTACACAGATGCACACACAGTCCCTGCCTCTCTGTCCTCATTAGGGAGGCTGTATTGTCTCACAGCTGATTGTGAGGACTGCACAAAGTGATCCTGATGAAGTCTTTATTTTCCATCCTAGCTAACTAATCAATTTCATATTCTCTTTTCCCCACATCCCCCCTTCTGTCTATCCCCACCTCTTTCTCTCCGTCTCTCTTCCTAAAAGCCTGACAGAGAGCCAGGAGTGAGACAAACACCCATGGAAATCATTTGAATAAAGACTGCCATCATATATCCGTGGTGCTAACACTGTGATAGCACGATTCGTAGCAATTCAATTAACTAAAAGGAGTAGGGGGACGGAAACGTCTCCGCTTGATAATATTCGCTTTACTCGCCAAGCTTTGTGTCAAATGAAAAAAAAAAAAAAAAAAAAACGTGAGAAAACCCTGCTTTTCAAGTGAAACAGTTATTTATGAAAATATGTGTGTGGTTCTAGTTTTTGGGGCAGGCATGTGATTGCATGGGTTTATTCATACATTCAAATCTGTTTTAGAGTGCTTGGAAAAAATGAGGTACGTAGGGTCACTTCCATGGAGTACAATTGGATGAATGAGGATGAACATAAAAAAAATCCAAATTCATGCAAGACATTTTGCTCGTGTAACCAGAGCGTAACCATGTAGGGCCAAAACATCGACTATACAGCACAATCTAAGTCAACGGCTGCCCCTTGTTACTTAATGTATTCATCCAAACCAACCTGAATTGCATTCCCTGTGAATGATATCACTGTTGAAAATGCATGAACACTTGTTCACAGGCCCAACCTTTCAGAGCCTGCAGTGGCTCTTCCCTGAAGAGACTGTACTCTTGAATTGTTTAAATCTCTCTCTCTCTCTCTGTCGACGATTCCCACAACATGACACAAGCGTGAGACCCATGTCGCCACAGAGTCAAGCCGCCTGAGTCCTGAGACGGCGGCCTATAATCCAGTGGTGTTTTCAAAGCAAGATGAAGGGGCAATGGAGTGCACACAAGTGCAGATTTTAGTGGAGCAGCTAAGCTATGGTAAAATATTTGGACCCAGCAGAGCGTGGATTTAGCTTCTGAAACAGCACGCTCCACTCCACTAGATGCCATTTCTAGGGGCTGTGAATATATGGATGACACTGACTTTTGTCAAATTGGGGTTTGTGCTCATTTAAAGTATTTTGCCTGTTAGGGGGATGTAAGGAAAATCTACACAATGAGATGCAATTTTGACATTGAAAGACCTAAAACTATTGATGCACCAAGAACTTCCTGGTTTCATTAGTAATAAGAATAAATATAACAAAAACATTGCTGGAAATGAATTATGTATTGGGGTAAAAAAACTATACCAGTATAATATATATACACATTATCCTGTCATGTAATAACATACAGTAATGTATTTTTTAATTTTTTTTTTACTACTCCTATGGTCACTATTTGAAAATACAGCAAACTGAGCTACAGCATAATAATATTATTAAAAATAATGATAATAATATTTTTTGTTTCGGTAATAACTTGCTTGTTTTCTCTTGGTTCCGCAGGGAAGCTAAACTAAATGGAGATCTAAATCCGTTGTGCCCACAGAGGCTGCTGTGTGCTCGCTGCCTGCCATTTGCAGGCCTCTGAAGCTCCATTAGTTGGCTTGGTGAGCTCCAGCTATGGGACCTCGCGGGACGGCAAATAACAGCTCTGCTGAAGGCTCTTTGAGAATGACCGATTGTACATTTGTGGGGAGAAAGCCCACCGCCGAAAAAAAGAATCCCATTGTGATCGTCCACATTCACTGAAACTGAGGCTTATTCTTTCCCCCTTTTTGACTTCCGCGCCATATTTGCAAGTGATGAAAATGAGATTGGGAACTCCAAAGGATATTTCTGTCGAGGGGCGGGCGATATTTATCTCTTTGGGTCTGTTTACCTTTTTCCACCGGCAGGAATATTAACAGGAATCCAACATTTAGTGCCGCAGTAATCCCAGTGATTAAGACCTGCTGACAGTTGAAGGTAAAGTTTATTGTTACTCTGGGACCCGGGGTGCGCTGCCATATTAAAAACTGGCTCTGCATGCAGAGCTGGCCGTGAAAGCGGACACAAGAGACGAGGCGAGATCAAAGGGCCGCCCGGTGAGGATCTCACCACTACAGTGGTACTGTTCAACTGGGGAATGTGTGTTTAATGTGTGTGTGTGCGGATCCGTGCTGCAATATAGACTCAGTTGGAAACAAAATAGCACTGTGTGAGCAGTAATGTAGAGGGAAATAAAGATGTAGAGGAAATACGACCTTCAGTTGGGCATATTAAGACATCACTACCAAGAATATGTAAATACTTGAATTTTAAAAAAATCTTAAGTTGTCGTGATCGTTGTGATCTTAATGTTCTTCAGGCTTACGTGAATTTTAAAATTAAATTGGTGAGTAAACTATATTCAGATGATAAATTAAACTTTTTTTGGTAAGTCCAGTACATTTCCTGCGTACAAAAACAAATACATAAGGAAGCAAAAACAAGAAAAGCGAGAAGAAATGACTGGTTCCAGGGCACAAAAACAGGACCCACACAGCATATTCCAACTGCACTTTTTTTTTTTTTTTTTTTTTAAATTGCAGCATTAATTTTTTTTGGGGGGTTCTTCCACCCAATGTCCAATCAGACGCTCAGGTTGGAAGATGAAAATGCCACTTTTCCTGCAGGCAGCCCCAGGCATGTCATTAGGAGAGGAATTTGATGCCCTGTACAAGCGCTTGGAACTATCAAGTGCAGTAAAAGTGAAAACTCATCAGTTTTTCCTCCAAAATTTCACCATGTCCTTGACTCAAGTGTCTGTGAAAGAGAAAGAGAGAGAGAGACGGGGGGGGGGGGGGGGCTATAGGATTAGGCCTTTAGGTGTCACTGTACTTTCAAGAATCCGTCCTGCCCCCTCACACAAACACATGCGCTCACACACACTGTAACAAAATGGTGTCACGTCGGGGCATCTATTGTTCAAGAACGCTGGGTTTGGCTTTCAGTCTGTCGTGGCAGCACAGAGAGGGCCCTGTGCTCCACTGAGTTCCCCTCTCCGGGGACGGGTGATTAATGGCCGAAGCAACAACTTTGGAGTTGTTCACAAAATCAAATTTCTCACCGAGACGTCAATACGGAGCAACTTTGACTGCCTGAGAGTTTTGTGGCTCTCTTTTTATTTGCTCAAAACGTCACTCCTCTCATTCCTTTTTTTTTTTTTTTTTTTTTTTTTTTGGGGGGGGGGGGGGTCAGCATTCCCACCACCGCAGGAAATCTGCGAGAGTGCCGGACACATCGAGCAACGACTGGGTTTATAAGGTGTAATTGGGACAAATTATCCCAGCGTTTACTTGTAATATACCTTGTAATTCCATTCTTGCAGAGTTAAATGCCTTTTTTGAAAATGCAGGGGAGAGCAGGAAAAAAACAAGAGATGAAAAGAGGCTTTTTAAAGTCTCAACATTACACATTCAACACTGCGAGAACAAAGCCCTGCCATAAATACATCCATATGCTCTGTGTTTGTGGCTACGCATATTTCTATTCAAGGAAAAACATGCGGTTTTATGCTGAAAGACTTACTATTCAGAAAATAACCTTTGTAGCTGAGAAGATCTGAAACAGTTTTTCCCTCTCTTCCTCCCCCCCCCCCCCCCCCCCCCCCCCCCCTCTCTCTCTTTCTCCCAGCATGATTTTACTGCTGCATCACCCCAGATAGAGATCTGCCGTCTATGCTGCGTTCAAGACTAATCAGCCCTAGCATTGTTATGTTGTTAATATTCAGACAACCCTCTGCCAAAAAAACGACGGCATAATCACAGGGCCTGAGCAGCAGCAACGACAAACACAGCCCCGATGACTACAAATACAAGCGTAAACACATGCTTATAAACACGACGCAGACTGTTTTGAGTGAGTGATCTGGGGAGGCAAGGGAAGGCAGACCTAGTTAAGCGAGGTCTCTAAAAGACAAATTTTTTGCATTTTATTGCTGGAGCTGCTCATGTCGAGGAAGTGTCACCTCATGCGGCTGCTGTTGTCATGGTGTCCTCACCTCGTTAGGTTTGGTGCGGGCCGCTCTTTGTGTTTCTGAGAGCAGAATGTGAAAGCTGCAAATGGAGCTAAAGCACCGTAGGAGTCTCACCGGGGAGCATTCAAAATATAGCGACAGGTTAGCAGCCCTGGGTAGGATGGACATGCGCTGTCTGACATGCTTGATAAACAAGCAAATCCCACACATACCCTTTATTTCCCCCTGTATGCAAATACCATTGCTGCTTGCACAAAGGTGATACGCTGCTGAAAAAACATGGCCGCCACTGCAAATGTTATAGTTTTTTTATGAGGAGAGAAGACGCAAGCTCCATCTTACCTCTTTAGAAACTAGCTTTGCGCTACAGATGCTTCATATCCAGGTCAATTCACTGACCCGAGAGTAAAGCATACTGTCGATTAATCTGTTGATTATTTTCTTGATTAACTGGTTAGTTGTTTGGTCTATAAAATGTCAGAAAATGGTGACACATGTTGCTCAGTGTTTCCCAAAGTCCAAGATGACATCCTCTAATGTTATTTTTCATGCACAACTCAAAGACATCCAGTTTACTGCCATACAGGAGTAAATAAAGCAGAAAATATTCACATTAAAGAAGCTGGAATCAGAGACTTTTGACTTTTTTTCTTTAAAAAAATCACTCAAAATAATTAATCAACTATCAAAATAGCTGACTAATTTAATACAAGACAACTTATCGATTAATTATTTCAGCTCTGAAACGATTATGACAACAAGCATTGGATAGATGTCAACAAGAAAGCAAACAATGCTGATCACAGATTCAGGATTATCATTTGCCAAAAGCACTGCAGTCCTGCAACTTCTGGTGAGTATTGAACAGTTACAACAAAATCATTTGATTGGAAGGAATGAATACGTAAGAAAATGCATATCAGTGACATAAACAGTACTACATACACACTGGTACAAAGATGGCAAATAATCCAGGTATTTCACATCCACTGATTGTTTTCTGCTCATTAATATGAAAAAATGCACTGAATGTATGTATGTATGCCTTCTGATGCCAGCAGACACAGAAATTATTAATCGCTTAGCTGTTTGGTCTATAAAATGTCAGATACATGTCGATCAGTGTTTCCCAAAGCCCAAGATGATGTCCTCAAATGTCTTGTTTTGTCCACAACTCAAAGATATTCAGTTTACTGTCATAGAGGATCCAGAGGATTCCAATCCAATTAATCAATTATCAAAATAGTTGCTGATTAATTTAATAGTTGCAGCTCTAAATCAATGTGTGTATTTTTTTCTTGTATGTAGGCATGCTTTGCAGAACAATCACCTCCGCTGCTACAACTCCATCCCACCAGAAACACTGCTGTGCCACATACAGCCGGCTATTCCCAACATGTTAATTTCATGAATGAAAATGTTTCACCTTCCTGACTTTTTACCCTCCCAACCTGCCTTTTTTTTGCAACACCACTGCAATGTTTTCTTTATCACAGAAAAAGGCAATGTTGTTTTGGGACAAACGGCTCTGCCTGCTGAGTTGAAACGAACATTTCTGACAAGATTTGGGTAAAGTGAGGAGATTGCCCTGTGCCCTACTGTTTGGGATTTTAGCACAAGCCCTCAAAAACATTCAGGGAAGATGGTAAGCAGCGAGCAGAGACAGTGGTTTTCTCCTTTTGCATCCTCTGTCCCTCCCTCCCTCCTTTTCCCACTGTTTCTTTTTTTCTCTCTCTCTCTCTTTCTACTTTATGCTTCTGTTGGAAATTAGCTGGAAGACAAAGAAGCCATGTGTTGCGACATGGCATGCTTACTGTACCGGTGTGGTTGGGATTTCCGGTGCACGACCTTCCAGGCATGGCTGCACAGGTAATTAAAACTCATTTGGATTCTTTCTCCATCTCTGCTGACAGGGCCGTTAGGGGCAAGACTTCAGGAGACAAAGGTAGCTTGGCACGCTTTCATGGGGTACAGGGCCGCCTCCAACTGAGCATGTGTGGGAGAAAAAGAGGAGGGGAAGTGCGACAGAATAAGGATGTTCAACGAGGTGTGTGTGTGTGTGTGTGTGTGTGTGTGTGTGTGTGTGTGTGTGTGAACAGAATAGTCAGGAGTTTAGGGGACAGTGTGTTTAAGCAGAGATAGGCAGCAGCCTGTATAGGAGGCTTTGTGACCTACATCGAGGAGGGAAGGGGTGATAAACAGAAAAAAGGAGTAAGAGACAGGGCAAACAGAGGAGAGAGGGGAAGGGTTGGGGGACGAAAAACAGAGCAAGGAGTCAGTGATAAAGATGTGAGAGATGGAGGTGAAAGAAAGACGGAAGGAAGGAGGGAGGGGGGAGAGGAGAAATCCTAAAGAAAGAAAAAGGAACCAGTGTTGGGTTTCAAATCCAGCGCTCCTGACAGTGGCATGCCAGATGACCTTGGGCATGTCACGTTGCCATCTGTTCCCTCTGTCTGGCCTGTCAACATACCTCTAACTCCAGTTAAAACATGACATTCCAGCTTCCTTACACACCGAGGGGCGGCCGTCGTCACCCCGAGCGAGCAAGATAGAGAGACACAGAGAGAGAGAGGGAGTGACGGAGGAATCACAAGGGAGGGAGGGAGAGAGAGAGAGAGAGAGAGAGAGATACAGCACGGGCAAGAAAGGGAGTGACCTTTTCTCCAACAGCCCATCTTTATGAGCTGATATTGTTATCAATGTATTACTCCCTGGATGGCCACTAGAGCTACAATAACGCCATTGAACCGACAGTCCATCATCATAGGACAAAGAGGGGCGCTAACACTGACATCCTATGGGGCATTGGGTTGCAACTGATTGCACTCATAAATGAGCGTGGCTCTCATAAAATCATGTGGTAACTGCTTAGCGGTGCACAGGGTGATGGCTTTTGTTATCAACAGCTCGAGTGCCACGCAGGCAGGCTGCCTGTTTGTTTGCTGTAGCATCCGGGCGGCCGGGTTGTGTTTTCAGATGTGAAGTTAATCATGCATCCATTGAGATGTGTTATTGCAACACGGATGATGGGAGGAAGAGGGAAGCACTTAAATTATTTTTGTTCCCCACAATTTTTTTATTTCATCGTTGATTTTTTCATGAGAATTTTCAACATTTTTCCGCTAATTTTACTTATTTATCTGTGGGACCAGAATTTTTTTTCAAAATGTATTTCACTCATATTAAGATTTATTCTGGCAGCTGGAGAGGACGGAGCTCTGATGGGTTTCGATCTCAGGCTCCCGAGGCAGCGGGTGGGCCACGTAACCATCCCTGGACACGTGTTTATCATTTTTTATATGTGCCAATAAATACCCCTTAATTGTTAATGACATGGGCCGGGTGTGTGCGCATGGTAAGGTCGCTGCCAGAACATGAAGCACTCTGTAGCAAATTTAGAAATAAACAAAAATAAATATCAAAGAATATCAAGGGAGACTTCAGGACTCTGATGTTTCTCTTCTGCCCTTGGATAAATTTTCTTGCATAAAAATGAGCAATGACTACTATCCCCTGTAGCTTGAGAGTGGCTCGTGTTCCCAAATATTGATTGAGCTGTCTTGGGTCAGCGAATGCTAGAAAAGAATTGCGTTGCATTTCTTTTTTTAATTTCTTTTCTTTTCTTTTCTTTTTTTGAGATATTACAAACCTGCACCAATCGGTTCCTAAAACTTAATGCTCAAGGGCTACGACTTACTGGTCCGTTTTGATGAGCCAATATTGGCTGTCTTCCCCTGCCCTTAAGCAGACCTTTTGGGTCTGCGATGACAGACAGAGTCATATTTACCAAGAGATGGAGGGATTTAGAGTTTTATGATGGTTAATCATCGCGGTGATCTACGGAAATGTGTACCAAGCAGGAAGCCCTTCCACCCCAAATACATTTTGCCTTTAAGACTGAAAGGCAATCAGGGATCAAGCTGCTTAATGTATTGATGGTATTAGTCCTCAGTCCATTAGATTAGGTCCCTTGCAGTGCCTATGGCTGGTCTGGTTTAGGGGGCACTGGCCCATTAACTTCACACAGGTGGGGTTCTCTGGAGGGGTGGTGTATTCAAAGCAACCCGCTAAATGACCACACTGCAATGAATATGGAGTATGTTTTGACTGCTACCTTTCTTTGGGGATTCATAACCAGAGAGAAGAAGAGAGCAGAGAGGAGACGCCTGGTATTTGGGTCAGGGAAAAACCTTTCTGAAAAAAAAAAAAAAAGAAAAATCTGTAAAGTAATCCCTTCTACCGCAAGCTACTTAAATCATTACTGAGCTCTTTTCGGGGCAACGTTTTACTTCCACTCTTAATGTATTCACTTTCAGTTCCTGAGCAAAGCATCCTTGTTCACTTATTGCTGCCAAGTGAGGTGAGCTGATGTGCTGACGTTAGAGAACAACCGCAACGGAGAGCATCGTGGGATCGCGCCAATAACCAGAAAAAGATAATGACATCTGTGAGGAAATTCCCCACCAATTATGAATGGAATATTTACATTTTAAATACGGTCTCTGTAGCTTTTCACATTTCCCCTCACATAACCTCATGCCCTGCCAAACAACTGCGTACTTTCTTCGCTCGCTGTCCTGACACTCTGGGGATTAGGGGAGGTAATTCTACAAAGCCCATGCATTGCGCGCTCCTCCTCATCCTTCAGTGACTGATACGTAAGGGAAGTGGGACCCTGACCCACTCCTGACTTTGGGAAATTGCTGCGACCCCTCTACACTTTTGGGAGGAAGCCAGACCTGGCACATACGCACCGGGGTGCTGTGGCTGCCTCTTCTGACCCCGAGGACCTTTAGCTGGCCTACCCCCTTCGGCCATTTACTCTCTCTCGCACACACACACACACACATGCACACCTCCTGCTGGATGGATTGGGTTACCCCTTCGAAGCGATGGCTGCCTCTGTTTTGCATCCTCACCCCGTTTTCATCCTGGGAGCCGAGGAACGCCCCGGTCATTAACACCAGCAGCCTGCCTGTACTGGCAGCTAAAAAGGTCTGCATTCATGAGCGCCATCCTGGAAACCAGATGTGCTTCTTGTGCTGTGAGAATGTGTGTGTTTTTGCGTGGATATGCCAGAGTGGCTGGAGTGAAATTGTTTAGGAGCTGCAGATCAGGCCATGTGTGCGCCTGAGCCCCCAGGGCCTGAGTGGTGCACAGGTCACCTAAGAAAACGTGGAGGCGAGGCGGGAGGATCACACACACTCCCACACACACTTGGGAAAACTGCAATGTGCGTTTGACTAATATGAACCTCCCAAAAAGGGCTGCAGACTGATTGACCTTGCTTTGTATTATTTCTAGCATCTGCTTCATATTTTTCCAATACATAATAGGAAAAAAATGCAAATTAAATAAACAACTAATTAGAAAAAAAAAAAAAAACATATTCCCCACTTTCCCAAGAGGTTATTTCTCTTGTTTCATTTGCCAAAGTTTTGAGATCTCACCCGCTGAGAAAGCCACTTGAAAATGGTTTCTGTTGACAGCTGGGTCTGTGACACTAAGAAGCAACCAGGACATTGTGAACAGGCACATTGTTGATGAGGTTTTCAAATATAATATTTCAATAGGAGTGGCGACACAAGTCTAAGCAGCAAATAGCTCAAAACCTCAGCAAATAAAAACAACACTGTTTGCATGTCTTGGTGGGAAAATATGTTTCTTGTCATTTTGGTGAACTAACCATTTTTAACTTGTTGCCTATATTCTGACGGGTGTGGATTAAACATCTAATACTGGCAGTCTTCGGTCAGACTTTTTCTATTGGCCTCCCCGGGGTGTGTAATATCTATAATTTTCAACCAATATGATTTCCCTAAATTTGAAGCTGTGGAAGCCAACTGGGTAATCTTCACTAGCTAAATATCATACCTGGGAAATACAGCTCAACGTAAGTTATTAAACACACCATAGGACGCCTTGAAACACTGTCAACAGCTCTAATTAGAGAGTTTTAATCCTTGTCTTTAATTCACTTTTCCCCACACAAATCCGAGACAGAAGATACCAAACGCTGCCAACTAATCTTTGCCACCCACAGAAAAGCAACACCGCTGCCAGAACTAGAACAAAATGAAAATACATTGAATACGTTTCAGAGTCAATTATTTTCTTCCAGTGAGAGCCTTGCTAACACTGGGCAGAGCAGTCCCATTTCGAAGTGGCAATCCATTTTGGCTAAGTGATGTCATGCAGCCTGTCACGTTAGTCTGTGTGAAGCAGTGGGCCTATTCCTCATCTCAGCGGCCGCTCGCTCATGGTGGGGACAAATGACATTTCTTTCTCATTTGGAAGGAAATAACGGGGCCAGAAACTGCGATGGCAGCCAAACAGAAACTGCATCCAGAGCTACTCTCAACTAGGGGATGCCAGCCAGTCTTTGTTTGTTTTTTATTCTTTCTTTTTTTTTTTTTTTTGTTAGTATAGAGCTGTGTACATGTGCTCTGATATTACTGGGGTTATTTCACTTTTTGAGTTCCTCTTAGTGGTGTCAAACTGGCCATGTGTTCGCTGCAACTGGGCACTGGGCAGTCATTTCCACTGGACACAACAAAAAACAGCAGCAGGGACTTTGGTAAGGGAATAGCAAACCCCTTAGCCCATTTAGGTCGGTACAGTCACATATCTATTCCCTCTATTCCAATTTTCATGACCTGCGCACAGAAATCCTTACGCCAGAGACAGCTTCATTATTAGCGCGCCTTGCACAGAGCTCAATGGCAGGATATTGCATAGAGAAGCATAACAGCCGAGCAATTTGAGTTGGGCAGCTGGGCATGCAGGTATTGTAATTTTAATTCCCTTCTCAATTCCCACGTCCCTGTACAGTGGGCTGCTGTTCTTCTCAAACAAGTTGGAGGCAACCTGAAAATGCTCTGTGTGCTGAAAGTGCAACGGGTACGAAGGAGCGGACGATGGGATATTTCACATAGTATTTTTCTCATTCATAAACCACTTATGGCATTCCTGATATCCACTCTGCACCCTTTTCATGCATATCTGCATAGATTTTATGAAACTGTCAAACATATCACACACAGACGGTGAGAATAAAAGCAATAACGAAACAAAATATCCAAAGAGCGATTTTCTGCTGTGGCAGAGTACACTTAAAAAATAATTACCTGGCAACCAAACCATCGCTGCACGGTAGAATTCACCAAAGTACACTCGCTAAGAAGTCCCAAGCCAGCATTACCAAAAAAAAAATGTGTTTTTTTTTTTTTTATCTTGAGTATTATTCAAATACAATAAATACATCATAGTTTCTGCTTCCATCACCACATTTGTGGAGTAAAATGCCTCTCTGTTATCCGCCATCTAAATGGCCATTAGCTGCACTAACCCAATTAGTGGAACAAGATCTAACACAGCCCTCCATTGTCCTTCCATCACAGGAAACAGAAGAGGTTTGCTGCATTCTGATCAAATGTACTGTATGGTGATTAATGACTGTGCTCTCACTATGTTGACAGGCTGTAACAGCTCCAAAATCCAGCCCCACATTGGCGCTACACATATTTGTCTGTGTAACTGACACTTGAATGAATAAATTGGGCAATAGCTCCATCACCAGCCTGACTACCTATACCCAAATTTTTTTCCCCAAATGAACAATAGGAGTGAGATGCTGTCAGGCCCACGTTCCCTCCTTGACACGCCACATCTGTGCATCGGGAATAATGACCAGGCTAAAAATATTACAAACCTAGCAGCAAATAGCTTAAAGGTCGTTTTAATTATACGGATGGGCTGTCGAGCAGTCACGCTTGACAGGAAATAGAAACAAATGATGTAATGTCTGAACGAGGAAGCAGCATCCGCCGATAGCTTGGTGAGCACCACCACAGGAAGTATAGGAAATCTACGGGAAATATATTTTCTTCAAAAAATTCTGACCTACATCAATGTGTATGGTTTTCCCACACTGGCTCTGGGAAAAATAAATAAATAAATAAAAAAGGCCGAAAGTTCTGATAGTTTTTAAAATCTGAGGCAAGTGGGTGAAATGGATTAAATGCACAGCGGGGAGAGCATATCTGTGTATGTGGGTCATTTTCTTGGCCTCAGACATGTTTTATTTACAGTTCTCTCTACTCAAAACATTTGTGCGCTGCAGCCATAATGCTGTGTGAGACATTTTTTCCACACATGTGCTTATGAACACGACTTAAAAGCTTACATGAACTGGCGAAAGAAACACGGGGGTTATGGCATGTATTTGTTTTAGAAGAATAAAATGTGTAGAGGTACAGTAGATCTCAATAAAAGCAATAAATCACGTCCACTCCGGCGCGGATAGCGGGGAACAACCCTGGCTGAAATAAAAAGAAGACCAGAGCAACACAGAAAGACTGAGAGGAAACACAAGAACAGGAGGAAGAGAGAAAAACTCTCTCTGCCTGTGAGGTGTATTTAAATTATCCCCCGTTTGAAAAAAAAAAAAAAGAAAAGTTCAAGGCACTTATCAAGCCATAAATCTCCGGCCCAGGAATTAAAAAAAGTAAAAAAGAAATAACAAACACCAAACGTCATGCTGCTTTGAATGTCTGCCGTCTTTCCCCCACACCGCAGGAGTTCAAAAGAATAATAACTTTGCCCTCACTCATCACCGCCCAGAGAAGCGTTAGGGCAGCTCGTAATATTGTTTTTTTTTCCCTTCTTCTTCTTTTTTTTTTTTTTTAATTACTAACTCTAATCTGATCATTAACGGCAGCAAAAAAACTCAGCATAGCTATAGTACAACTGTGAACCGGGCTAGTAATTGAAGTGTTGGTGGCGTCGTAGTTAGAAAACTCACATCTGTCTGATGACACTTTGCGCCATCTCTACCAGATTACGTGCTGTGACCAGAAGGCAAAAGGGGGCGTTAATTGAGAAACATTGTGTGTGAGATGGGGAGGAAAGTGTGTGAAAGTATTCAGAATCAATATGTTGTGTTATTTCTAACTTCTTTCTCTCTAAATATGTGTTTTACTTGAGCTGCAGTAGGAAAAAGATTGAAAACACAGGCAAATATTTAGGGTGAAAAAGGTGAACGCCTCTCCTCTGCCTGGATGGAACAAATCAGGCATCCTTAGAACTATGTATGTATATAAGAAATCAGGGATGTATTGATCTGACTTTTTCAGTCCCGATATTGATAATAATACCTGGGTTTTCGTATCAGTCGATAGAGTACTGATCCCATACCAGTGTTTAATTAATAAGATGTATGCCTCACTGTGTGGATGTGACTGGGATCGTTATTTTAAGTGTAACAAAACATCAGGCTTGACTTAAACATTTTTCTTAACTTAATAAAACAAAATGAAACAAATACAGTCTATAGGTAGAAATTTACTGAATTACTGAACATTAAAATTATAAATTGTACACCAACAACTTGGCAAAAAATCCTTACAGGAATTACAATTTAACCTTTTAAATGCAAGATATTGGTCGAAACATACACAGGAATTAAAATTCAAGCATATAATGTATACAGTATAAAATATAGAACTGAATTGAGTAGAATTGGCCCCATTGTCACCACTACCAGATCCAGCTATCTGAGTCGGTATCGGCCCGATATCCAATCCGGTATCGGTATTGATGCATCCCTAAAAGAAATACCAGCCAAAACCAAACGTGAGGAAGAGTCCAGCTACGAAAGGTTAAGAGACAGTGAGAGGGATGGCCGGGAGCAAAGGGGATGGAGAGCGGATGGATGGTGGTTCTGTAAGGCCGCTGATGGAGAACAGATGGACGGAGCAGGGGGTTGTGATTAGTGCTACATGGGGACCGGGCCTCTGCAGCGCTTAGTGTCTTGTGGTGGTCGGCCCTTAGGAGGCGTCCTCAGCACTCATTCCCCTCCCATGGTACCACCGTCACTGGCCAGAGAATCCCAGCATGCCTGCCCGTTCTTCCATCCACTCGGCGCTGTGTGCAACACCGAAACCATTTCTCAACATTCTGGCATAAACAAGACGTCCCGTTGGCATGAAATTGTCCCTCAAGGAATTACACGCATGGTCTCATCGTTTTACATCTCCTCCATGCTGGATGAGTCCGGAATTTACTCGGAGATTGAGTTTATTATTATTATGCTGCGCGTTTGTCACATTATTACCACAGATATTGCCTTTGTTTTGCATTTTTATGTATCTATTTATTTTATTATTATTATGATTTTTTTTTTTTTTTTTTCCTTTCCACATCCGATCCAGTGCTGACCCCCCCTGGCAGCTTCAATTCAACCATCACTCAGCACAGCACAATTTCAGCCAGAGCCTCAGCCGGCCGAATTAGGGTAACTTGATCCGCTCCAGATTGTAATCAAAGCGAAAATAATGAGTGCAGCACAAAGACCGGCGCTATTACTCTAGCTGGCTTAACATTTCTCTCCCTTCTCTCCCTTTTTTCTTTCTTTTTTTTTATATTGTCTTTCTACTCCAGAGTCCTGAGAAACACAAACAAACAGCAGAGCAGAGGGGGGAAAGGAAAGAGGACGGAGCAAGCAAGGCTGGTAGTGACAGAATAGGACAGAAACAGAGTGAGGGCTAAACTGAGAGAGGCAGCGAGTGGGGCACCGAGTGGGGCAGCGGGCCTGCTCTCGCCTCCACAGCCAGGGACTTGCAAATGAACTAATCACCTGAGGGGATTCTTCTCAGCTTACTTAAACAACCAGTAAGTTAAACACACATGCTTCACAGCCATCGCGCCGTAGGTCTGTGTGTGTGTGTGTGTGTGTGTGTCCTCGTGGGTATGCGAGTATTTGTGACCTGCTGCCCAACTGACTGAGGCGAGCAGCAGCAGGCCGTCAAAATAAGAAGGCATCTGTTCCAGCGAGTCCTGGCAGCGGCAGAGACAGTTAGTGAGATGAACTGGGAGGGAAGCCGGGGCCCGGGATGAGATCAGTGTACGGTGGCCCCCATTTGAGGTTTTCTGATTGTTTTTCTTAGCAATAATACAGGGAAACTAAATGATATGTGACTGCAATTTGTAAAGAAAACACGAGGCCTGCTGCAAATTAGGCATGCTGCAGCACTTCCACCTCTTCTGCCATGTAAATATAAGTGGCTTTGGGTTGTGACAAGGAGACAGAAAAGGAAAACAAAGTAAGGAACAAAGAAAAGTGAAGCGCTCCAGTGGTTTTCTCTATTTAATGGCTGCAAATAATGATTATTTTTATTGTTGGTTAATCTGCCGATCAGGTTCTCGATTAACTAATTAGTCGTTTGGTCTATAAAATGTCAGAATGTGGCAAAAAAAATGTTGATCAGTGTTTCCCAAAGCCCAAGTTGACGTCCTCAAATGTCTTCTTTTGTCCACAAAAAAAAAAAAAAAAAATTACCAGGGATGCATTGATACCGGATCGGATAACGAGCTGCTACAGACTCAAATAGCTGGATAGGATATCGAGAACAATGAGGTCGATCTATTTTATATGAAGTATACTGGAATTTAAATTCCTGTGTCAGTTTTGACCAATTGCTTAAAAAATGTGTACATTTGAAATGAACTTCCAGTAATTTTAAAGATGTTTTACCAAGTTCCCAGTGTTTATTATTTTAATGCAATTCAGTAAATATATATCTATGTATTTATTTGTTACGATTTGTTTTACAAAGTCAGGAAAGCAATGCTTAAGCCCAGCCTGATCTTTCTTTACACTTAAAATAATGATCCCGGTCACTTCCACACAGTGAGGCATGCAGATTATTAACTAAACAGTATCAGATCAGTGCTCGGTATCAGCCGATACCCAAAGCTCAGGAATGCTATCAGTAACAGGACGAAAAAGTTGGATTAGTACCCCTAAAAATTACTCAAACTGATTAGTCGATTATTAAAAAAGTTGGAGATTAATTTAAAGATTGGCAATTAATAGAGAAATCGAGGCAGCTTTACGATACTGGATCGGATATTTTACATGTATACAGTAAGTTTTGACTAATTTGTTGCTGCATTAAAGAGGTTGACACCTGGATTGTAATTGCTGTTAATTTTGAAGATTTTTTACCAAGTTGCTGGTGTACAATGTACTGTTTTAATAATAAAGAACAATTAAATACATTTATATCTATGTAGTTATTAGTCATATTTTGTTTTACAAAGTTGGGAAAGTAATGATTAAGTCACGACTGACGTTTCCTTACACATAGAAGAATGATCCCGGCCACTTATTCATTAAACACTGGTATCAGATCGGGACTTGGCTGATGCCCAAAGCTCAGGTATCGCTATCGGTATCGGGACTGAAAAAGTTGGATCAGTGCATCCCTGCATCTTTGATTTGATTGGAGGTCTTACAGATTTTAAAGGTGTTTCAAAAAGTCTCTTTTCCTTTGCACTGTTAGCTACACTGAGAAAAGCAGAAGAAATTGAAAAACTAAAAAGAATCAAAATAATTCAAACAGCCAACAGCGCTGCCATGACAGAGTATATAGAAAAATCAATGTCACCTATCAATGCTGCCACCTCATCTGGATTGTAGTGTTTTGTACAAAAGATGGAAAAAGCATCACGTTTGAATTCTTCCACAATGCAGCCCTTTAGTCTCCTCTCAGAGCTGCTGTCTGACAGTACCGTGGTGCAGGCACACAGGCAGCTGCACGACCAACATATAAGAAATTCTGTAAATTTCACACTCTGCTGCCTGCCAAAAAACCCTGGGCCCAGATTCGGTGATTTGGCCTCTCAAGTCTCATTCCAATCTTCCCCCCGCCTCCTGCCTCCAGCAGAGGACCCTGTTCCTGCTGCCTGCATCCCTGTTTGGATGCAGCTCCCAGAAAACATCTTGAAGCCACCGACTATGGGGTCACTTCAAACAAGTAGGAACAAGCTCAGATCTGTGGCGCTGTGAATCTGCATCATGCTCAGAGAAGCCACGAGGAAACCAATTACAAGACGTGACTAAAGAGAAACGGCAGTAGAGTACTGCCATTTTTCCCCCCTTTTGTTTCCATCTCTTGTGATGACATCTCTCCAACAGAGAAATTATGAAAATGTTGTTGCCAAGAAAAACACAGGACCTCCCCTTTAATTCTATCTGGCCAGCATTTACTTTAGAGATGAGCTGTAGGCTGCTGACACTATCAGGGGATTGTTATGCATTTTGATGCTCCGATGCCTAAAGGGGGGCAGACGAAATGTATTGATGGGATACAGAGGTCCTGAGTCAAGCAATTTATAGGTCCTTCTCTCTCCCATATGGGAAAAAAAAGTTAAGTGAATCTCAATAAGCACTGTGGTGTGCAGAGTTTCCAGCTGGGGCCAAGCTGCATGCTTCTGCAAGGAGCATTTACAAGTGCTTAAGTTAGAGACGTAGGATGTATATTAACTGCATTAAATGTAATAAAAACTGCATAAAACAGCATTATAATTGTTTGGGGGTTTAATGCAATTGTGTGCAATTAAATGAGTAAATAAAACAGGCTGTAAAATAATTAGTGTGCAAATGTGCGCTGTGCGAGAAAAAAATATATAACAAGGAAAAGACATATGTGGGAAAAATATATGTGTGTGCATGTTCAATGTATTTTTTGCATCCACCTTTTTTCGTTCCACCACTAAAGTGAAATAAATACCAACTTTTTCCATCCAAGCTTCAAGATTATTTGCCTTTTTTTTTTTTTTTTTTTTTTTTTTTTTACAGTATAAGCATTTTCCTACTGTACAATTTTCAAGCATGAGGAAACCACTAAACATGGTATCCCACAATTGAATTACTTCTCTATTTCCTAGTCATTGGGGAGTTAATAGCTGGTTACATGTTACCGTTACATGCTATGTGACATATTTATTGTGCCACTGGCTGCAAAAAAAAAAAAAAAAAAAAAAGTAAAAAACATGTGTTTGCTATATGTATGCTTTAAAGCTGGAGGGTCACCAAGCCATGGGTACACTGTAAATTAAAGGGAAATCTAAATTTCACCTCCATCTAAAAATAATTTTACAGGCTAAAACATAATCTTAGCTAAATCTGTGCTGCTTTAAAAATATTAGGACCTTTTTTTGTTTTTAATACGTATACACACCATGTTACCAGGCTGAATGACAAATGGGCATTGTTGTTCTTGTGTGTTGTTGGTCAGTTAACAAACTGTTCTGGTTTCATTTGGATGACGGCAGCATCTTGTGAGGGCAGCCAGTGGGCTTCAATCAGGAGCTGGATTTGTTTTGCAGCATCCCAGTAATTAACTGATTGATAATTTCTGGGTTGGCTTCCCTTAATTACGGGGCTGATTGTAAAATGAACATGGCGATGCAGTGAATTGGAAGCGACCTACACAACGTGGAACACCTCTTCCAGATTTCTGCCATGTCTGGTCACCACCCACACTCTGCTGCTGGCTGCCTGGATGACGCTGAAGAAATCTCCCCCTTCCTGGCCCCCTTTACCACACTAATGTTATCCTCTTAGAGACACAAGGCAAGCTGGAATTTATGTTGTATAATTGTATGGTGTTAAAGGTTAACACTTTGAAAATTCTGATTTATGTATTTATAAAATTATCTATGTATCCTAGAATATGTATGTTATGACTGTTTTGCAGACATGCATCATTTGTATGAAAGCACAGCAAATAAGTGAAAAATATATCTATATTTTTAACCCAGTAAATCGCAGCCTGTGATGGAGTGGCATTGTTTCAACAGGGGGGAGCCACCCTGCTGTCACGGACTGGTGCTTTAACAAGACGACATGACACAGTGTCTACCAGGTAAATGTGCACACACAGTTGTGTTTTATTGTGGTTTTTTTTTCCAGCCTGTTTAAAGAGAGATCAGCTGGTTGGTTGTTCAGATTCAGGCACAACCTTAGGGCTGCCTCGCCTCTGTACGATTTGAGAGGAGCACATTTTGTCTGCTCTGCATTGAATGCCAAAATAAATATCTATATTTTTTTTACACTTAAATGTGAAAGAAGTCAGGAGCACCGAACAAATGCAAATGTCATACAGTATATAATTAATATAATATTTCCATGAGGAGGTGCAACAACATTAGCACTTCATGTGACAGATCACAAAACTATTATCCTGTGTCACAGGAATTTTTTTTTTTTTTTTACATTTTAAGTGCTTTACATCATGGTTTAACTTGGCATGTTTAAGATGTAGTGGGGCTGCAAGTGATATACATTGACAAAATGGTCTGAGGGGATGGCAGGTTGTACATGAGCCAGACATATGATTGAAGGAGTTCAACAGTCACGCTGCCATGTGGAGGAGCGTTCTGCAGCAGCTGCAATCAGGGCCTTTATGGCGGCCATTACTCCCAGCTGATGGGGAAAGCGGAACCTCCTCATTATGGCTGCCTGACAGGGATCAAGGCCAGTAAAACCTCCACAACCTCTCTGAGCTACCCGTGACCCAGTTGCTCACCTTCCAGTGACATCAACACCCGGACAAGGGGGGAGCGATGAGGGAGAAAAACAAAAACAAAGATGGCACTCTTCTCTGAGCGGTTCCTCTTAATCCCCATAAATGAGAAGCAGTTGTACGGCAATGGTGTTTGTAATAGCTGGTAATAGAAATATCAATTTCAGGACTTGTGGTACAATACGTCTGAGGTATGGGGCTTCTTTTGTCTGGGGATTGGCTCCTTGGCAAAGCACCGGTGAGCTATGCTTCACAGCATTTTCTCGTCTCTTTTATTTCAACATCTCCTGGAAAGGTATGTGGAAAATCTTTTGATAAACAGAGCTGAGGGGGGGAAAGAAACTCAAATTCAGACCAGGATAGTGTACAATGAAGCATATGTCTGCAATTCAGCTCTAAGTCCGGATGAAGTCACAATGGAGTTTTGTTTACTGTATCATCAACATTGGAGCATGCTTTGGCAGCGCTTGCACCATTGCAGAACGATCACATAATCTGTTTGCATGTGAAAGTGTTTTTCTATATCTGAGCAGGGGGAAATTTTCCAAATGACTCATTGTTTATTGTCTGAAATAATGAGTCGAGAGCTAAAGGAAGATTTCAGGCAACGTATATGTGCTTTATCTTTTAAGATGCGACGGTCGAGTTGAATGGTGAGAGCATGCCGTGGTAATAGAGTTTGCATGTGAGTGGCCCCGAATGCCAAAAAATTTCAGAAATTTTGAAGTTGGAAAAAGCTTTTTCTGACAGCAGTGGGGACAAAATACATTTACTGTAAACCCGTATCTCCTTGAGCTGCTGCCTTAATCTAAAAGAGAGAAAAAAAAAAAAAAAAAAACTTCACCACTGCTTCTCTCTATTCTATGAGCGACCAAGGAGCCATCCATCACTATTTTCCACAGTGCTTTACTGCCCAAACTGCTCTCACAACATAGAAATGAGTACTGTAGGTCTGGGCAGAGGTTACAGTACACAGTCAGGTATACTAAACATCCATTACTGCGTTGTTCGGCTGAATGGAAGCAAAGTGCACAAATTGTTTTTATTTACGAAATGTATCAAGATTTGTTGGATTTTTTTTTTCAGACTAATAAAAAAAATTAATTTCAAATAATCTTAAGATTTTAAATTAATCATGTTTAATGTAATTACCGATATAATGTTATTTTATATATTCAGAATTATAGGTTGTATTAAATTATTTGTAATTTTTTAAAATGTTTTTCTTATATGTCACATAAGGTCACATTTTTCCAGCGACTACTATAATACACGCTGAGTGTACAGCACAATGGTTGAGATATGATTTGAATGATAAAAGACTGCAAATAAAACAAAACCAACAAACCCCTCCAAAATCCCTTGATTTTGTATTCATAACATTAAATCCGACCAAACCCTCATAGGTTAAGTCTCGGTCAACATGCTCTCCTTTCAGCGTTAACAGAATCAACAGTAAATTATACATGAGAAGCAAGCTTCTACCTAACCCATTAAAAAACACCCTAACCTGCAGGTCAGGCAGCAGACAGCAATAACAGAATCCACCATCGCACCTTTCCTGGTCATGTCAACTGAGATAATAAGGGCCTCGGCTGAGGGCACGACACGAACACATTCTGATACTGCGGCGGAACAAAAGTGGGGCTGCTGAGCGTCCCTGTCAAGTGCCAAAGAATAGAAATACAGTCGTTGAATAGCCATGCAGCCAAATCCAGGACCACTGTGCCCTCAGACAATAGGTGCGGTGTTAATCCCCCTTCATGGGGTCTGCATCCCCTGTCATGCCCAGTGGTGAACCATGCTGAGACGCTGCGTTGGGGACTGACACCTCGACAAAGGCGGCGTCCCGGGCCGCTGTTTGGCCTGTGTGCTCTGCACTGCTGTGCATGGAATCTGCATTGGGGAATAAAAGAGATGAGCAATGTGTTAAACAATAAGCTGCCGGGGTGCTGAGACCCCCGTCAAGAGGCTCGGTGTGGCCACCCATCAAACACCCTCCAGCATTGGAGGTTAGCAGACAGTCCAGCCCACGCCCACTTCCACCCCTATCAGTCTTGTGTCTGGGTTGGGCCTGGTCGGGCCTGCTCTTATGTCCTCTGCTCTGCTCCGGTGGATCTGACAGCTGTTACCGGGGGAAGGTTATTCACTCAGCGCATCTCTTCATACACGCACAATGACCCCACAGCCCCCGCCTGTCTCGCCAACCGGCTCTTACGCTCCGCGATCAACAGACAAGGTGGAGAAAACGAGCTGACAGTGTCACTCGTCCGCCACTTGCATTTCACGCTACATATGCGCCTGGAGACGGCTCTTTTTCGCCCCTCTAATAACCGAGCTGACTGAAATACACAGTTTGTATTTCTTTTTTTGTCCTCTTTTACGCATAGAAGGCAAGATGGCAGAAAAATAGGTCAAATTCAACGCAGATGTGGTTCAACTGAAAATGGCTGCCGTGAAGGGCGTGTTTGTCGGGGGGGGGGGGGGGGGGGGGGGGGCTGCAATAGCACTGAGCAGAGATGGGTGGCGCTCTTACTGTACTTACAACACAGCCCAACGTCACATAATAATAAGCAGCCTCCTTCTGGCTTGTGAAAATAAGGTGCTAATTTCTTTATTCCTGAATTTAGATTAATAATAATGTTAATGTTTTTAAATTCAATGCTCAGCTCACATACCAAGTAGAACACTTGTGGAGATGCATTAAACATAATAAAGACAAACAATTTTTTCAAAAAATTGTGTCAAACGTATTTCTATAAATTTCCAGGGTTTGCAGCTCAGTATTGGCATTTCTTTTGGTGAGCACCATTCTTTATATCTGACCATACCTCCTTGTGAGGGGATGTTCCCTCATGTCCTTAACCTCAGACGTCTCTGTTAACATCACAAACCCACTGCTAATTCACAGTGACGAGGCCAACCAACCTGTTGTCATTTTAAAGATAAAAACATGCAGGATCAGTTGTCTGTTTCCCTCTTCCTGATATTTCTATTTGGCTTTTTCAGTCCCACTACAAAATTAATGCTAATAATTCAGATATTCGGTTATTTTCTATTCATAATCCTAGCCTTGGATGGCTCCTGGTATGGACCACCATAGTCTTCATTATCTTGAATGTATTTTATCTCAGCTCACTGGAATTGTTTCACATGCAGTGCACACTCGCAATGATCTATCCTTTGTGGAGTCCTTCAGTGCCTGGTATTGAGTTTCTTGTTATTTACAGATAAGAGAGGAGATGGATTTACGGTACGGCACTGTAGTTGATCTTTCTGTGCTGCGCTGATGTGGTGTACAGTTTGCTAATTGGAAAATAATGAGAGTAATAATGGCTAACCACTCATTAAAATTCATCTGTTGAGCCTGTTTTTTTTTTCAGCTTAGTTTTAAGCGTGAAGGAAATGACGTGGAGAAAGATTATTTCATTATTTAGGCACACTTCAATATATGAAGAAAGCCACTGTTTGTGTATGACCTGAATATCTATATACTTAATGAGCATGTAATAATTCCCACATTGTGACTTTACCGTGCCAGGCAACAACACATTGGTGAAAAACAGTTTACTGTACCAGGGACACGCATAATGCATAATACTGATAATATGCTGCTTCTATACATTTAATGTATTCTAATGAAAAAGGCTGCTACGTATGACCTGAGGATCTACATACATAATGAGCATTTAATCATGCTTTTGACAGACCTACTTTGTGTCTTGACAACATGAACTACATATAAACGAGTGAAAGGCTCTTTACTGTATCGCTCGCAGACATACATAATGTTGTACTGAAAATAAATACTGCATACAGCATGTTAGGGGAGTACTGCCTATTCTCCGTTTGCGCTTTTCTCTCACTCACAGAAACCAATCCATACAACTATTCACACAATATAAACGTGCATGAACACTGTTTCTACCGAACACATTCATGCACATTCGGAGCAGCAAACACAAATGTGTTTAGATAGAACAATGACTAACATTCACAGCCATTATCGGCACTACCATCATCATCATTTTTACCATCAGCGGTGGTTGCCATCCAAACTGCTTTTTCTTGGAGGAGCATCATTACCACATCCAGTTTCTTCAGCTCAGTCAGCTGAGCAGGCAAACACAGACAGTAAATAGCAAGCCCATAATGCATGTACACACACATCCATGCGGCCATAAAAAAAACACACATAGCCTTCTACTCTCTCAAGTGGCAGGGCCATTGCTCTTGCTGCCTCTATCCCTGACGGCAAAGCTGTACTGTCAGTTTACCTTGCCCCAGGACATCCATGGGACAGCCTATCAGCCTTCTCCCCACTGCCAAAGACATGTAGTCCTGTTTATCACCTAATTGACTCTCAGAGGAAGGCTAAGATTGACAGTGTCGCTCCCACATCACTTAAAGTCCTTTTTAGCCAAGCAACCCCAACACGCCGTCCCCTGTTAATAATACATTGCAGGCATCCTTACTTTACTGATAAGCACCGCTTCACCTTGCACTTTAGTCAAATACAGCCGAGAGGAAAGTCATTAGAAGCCAATCACGTCTTCTCATTTGAGGAGGCGAGTTTTCTCGGTCACTTTTTCCCCTAGTTCTGTCTCACATCTCCGATCAGAAGACTCCGAAGCGATTGAGTTTCGGAGAGGCTAGAGGGAGCAACACGTCCTGACAAACCAAAACAAGCTCGGGGTTTCACTTGTTTCGCATTCCCTCCGGTCGTGATCAAATGAAGCAGTGCTCATTTTGTCCAGCGTGGCAAGACAATTACGGCGGCCCGCTGCTGCCAACGGCTGACAGAAGAGTTGAGATAACATATATTGTACAGCGTATTTATTATGCGCTGACGGACGGGAAGACAGACTGGAGTTGTTATAACAACTCTAAACAGAAACAACAGGATTGACTGAGACTAATTGACAGCATGAGAAAGTAGTGGCGGAAAAAAAAAAAAAAAAATCAGGGAGATGTGTTTAATTCCTCCTCCCCTGCCACTTACTTGTCATCACCTGACAGGAAGCAACTTTCGTTTTTGGTGATACGGGCTGTGCATTTGACACCTCTCCAAAAGCCCAGCCTGCCTCTCATGATGGTGGAGGATTGGGGTAAAAGGGCATTGGGTGGGAGTGCGAGCCAAGATGGCCCTTGTCCTCATCTGTCGGAGATTATTTCGTGGGTCGCGACTGGCGTGCTGGCGGTTTGTCACGCGCCACTTGCTGTGATGTCACCGAGGCCACCCCGGCAGAACTTTAGCCAGCTGGGTGCCGTCATCAAGACTCATCGCATCTCAACTAAGCAGTCCGTGACTTTTTAAAAACCCTGTGGGGGGGAGAGAGATATTAATAGAGCTGCATGGTTACATGAGCAGCAAGGATATTGGAAAATAGCTGCATTGGAGGGTCTGCAAGGAAATAGGTAAACAAACTACTCCTGGCGGTCATGATGAGATGGAAAGAGGGAGAACTGGCATTTAATCAAGGTTTTAAGGAGTAAGTACACACCACACATGCACAAGAATGAATCACCTCCCTTTATCACTTGTTTGATATCCCTGTACTGTTTGTCTCAGCTCCCAAGGGTCTCGGGTTGTCTTCCAAGTTTGCAACAAGCCTGCTGCTGTCCTGTAATTCATTCAGTATCGCTACAAGCAAATCAAAGCCTCTTTCTCTTCCAAATGATACTTGTGTTTTGTCAGTGCCTTACAAAAAAAAGTGTTTTTCATCCTGAAATTATTGTCTGGGCTGAGACTCTTTGTAGGTGCTGCTCTCACATGTCTGGAGCCTGGTGCATGTATAACTCAGATCTTCAGCGTGCGTCCTCGTAATAGGGGCGATCTACTGCAAAAGAGAACTATCAAGACGTGGAGACACTACTGTCAGGGTGCCAAGAAGGCTTTATTAATTCTCTTAGCCAGCTTGCTTGAGCTGTGCTTCACTTCAAACATGCACAGAGACAGAGGACTCACCTGGGGAGAAGAAAGGTTGTCGGCAGCGGAGAGGATCTGATTTCCACCCTCTTGTATCCATCTCCTTAAGCCATCACTTATTGAGGAAATCCTCCTCACTGCCCAAAGTACCTCAGCTCATTATGCGCTAATGATCTGTCTGCTTTTTCAAAGTGTCCACTTTGATTACACAAGTACAGACACAAACTTCTTTGCACAGAACGCAGCTGAAGTACATATGAATGAGTTTTCACTTGTGGTCAAAGAGCTAGTTCCTCAGCAGGCAGCAGAGCAGGAATAAAGCCAAAGAAGATTTTAACAAGACCTTCAAAAGTGCTGTAAGCAGTAAAATATGTAAAGGTAACCTGCTGCGCCTCACACACACACACACACACACACACAGAGAGACACACACTCAAAGCTGAAAATATTAACCTGACCTTAAGTGCAATTTCTTCCCTTAACTTCTGATGTTCTTCCCTCTACTCCAGTAAGTTGTGACAATGGTGCACTGAAAGTTTCCATGTGACACTTAAATGTGTGGGTTTCTGTGTGTGTGTGTTGTTGGAGGTGTGAGTGTCCGTTGGAAAGGGAGGGGGGGTAATCTCATTCTTCTTTTCAATCTGGTAATTAACTTGACAGCATGACAAATGGACACGATCAGCTGTCTGCCTCCATAAGACACAAATATGCCGTATTACACGCTTCTATGTGGGACTCCACTCGGCCAAAAAAATACATTAGAGAATAGCAGCTCAAATGGAATCAGGTTGTCTGATATTTAGAGCGGCATGTGTGTTGGAAAGAGTCATAGAGAAGAAGAGATGGTGCAAATGTGTGCAAGCACTAAGGCTGGGATGACACACCTATCTCCTGATACTTGGGTGCCGATTTGATACACGATTATTAAGTATTGTAATTTTACGTATTGGACTCGATATTATGATTTATTGCAATTTTTGTTAACTTTTTTTAACATTAGACCATGGGAAAAAGTTGAATTATCCACTTTTAGGGACTTTTCCTTTGGAACATATGTAAATGAATAGGGTAAAAATGTCTGCTTTTCAACATGTATGCTGCCACAGATGTCCTAAAGTCAAATATATCATATAATTTTTAAATTATACCCCGCAACCCAGAAATCAAAGAATAAAGACATTTCCCTCACAAATTAGTGGTATTTTCTTTTAAATTTATAAGGAACATGTAATCTTTTATACTTTTTGTGAATACAATCCAGTCAATCTTATTTCCATATATGT
The DNA here is from genome assembly GCA_947000775.1 of Pterois miles. NCBI lineage: Eukaryota > Metazoa > Chordata > Actinopteri > Perciformes > Scorpaenidae > Pterois > Pterois miles. Next base: position 8,571,892 of record CAMQGK010000171.1, on the reverse strand, counting down.
ATTTTGTCTATAAAATTCCCTTTGTTAACACCTTAATTTGAAAACCAGAAAGTCACACGTGTTTACTTCCGCAAACTTCGCAAAGCCCGTCGCTAGCTCTGAGCTCCTTATACAACCACGGTCAGCTTGATCATTTTGACCATTTGGATGCATTTAACATAAATATCAGTATACGGGTGCTCTACAGTTGTGTCATTAGCTGATTTGATCACAGAGATGTGAGTGGCGGCTGGCTTGACCGCATGTTATCACAATACAATAGCGTTTCCTGTCCACGAGTTAGAATGCAGCTTTCGCCGTGATGTCTTGCTCTGCTTTTCCTGGTCATGTGTGAAACCTAAAGTGTTTCCATACTATACTTTATGTGTAGTGTTTACCACTTTGGATTTAATGTCAGGGTTCAAGTTGTCTCCACGTGGACCCTCTGCTATTTTCTACTTTTTCATTTCAGCCGGCTGAAAAGTGGTAACTTCCTTCCACTTCCACGTAGACTCAAATAAAGGAAATACATTGATTCTGCCATTAAAAAATGCATAAAAATAAAAAATTGCTATACAAAGGTGAATCAATTTTCTGCCCCACCCCTAACAAGCACATGCACAAACATGCAGTGGACACATACTGAGGCAGATGTTCTTGTTTATTTGAGAGCAGTCCTCTCTTTTAGTCCTACACTTTGGCTCTCCCTCCCACAGTCTGCCCCCCTGTTAGGCCTAATGGCACAGAGGAGTCGACTTGTCTAAGTAGAGGCTACTGTATATCACTGCACTGTCTCTCCCCATATCTGTCCCTCCCTCCCTTCTGCTCTCCCTCCATCCCTACCACCATTAATCTATCCCTCCATCCCTCTATCTTGAATACCTGATTTGGCTGAGAGCTTTGCACTTCACTCCTACCGCTGCCTGTTCCTGAGACTTAGTGCGTGGTGGTTCGCAGTGCACCAACTTAAAGACACATACCGCATTATTGGAGACTTATGCAATTATAGACACACACGTAGTACAGACAAGAAGCAGCTCTAAAAGCATGGACTGACCTGTGGTGGCTTTCTGTCTAATAGCAAATGTGGTGCGTCTCATTTATATCCAATTTCGGGGCCCTATAGCGTACTGAAGGTCCCTGTAGTAGCTGTGTCACCTGTATGGGGTGTCACCATAAAGTAGACATGAAAACTACAGGTAGCCAATTTAATTTGTGCAGCTCTACATTAAAATAATACTGCATCATAGCATCCAGAGACGGCATCTCCTGATAATGGAATGCATCAGATATCATCTTGAAAGGATATTTCTTTGAGAGCATTAGAACAAAATAAATACACAAAATAATCCCTTCCTGGCAAAGCAACCAGGCGTGCTCCGGTTACTGATATTTACACAGTACAAAATAATAACAATGCTAATGTCAATAGAAACACAATAATGTCCCAATCTGATTACGGAGCCTGTGTGTATGGTGAGTAGAAAATTAAATTTGAAATTTGAGAACTTGCCTCTGTGTGTAATGTATTATGGTGGGGGTTGGGTGGTGGAGGTGGAGGTGGTGGTGGGGGTGGAATTTAATAAACCCGCCAAAAAATTTTAAAATGCATATTGGCCCGAGATAAGGTGGAGACTGTCCTTTTTTCTAAAGTAATTATGAGATTTTATTCATTTCTGTCATTAGTCAAACTGACAGCTGGTCCCTGCAGGCTGGCCTCGTCCGACTCTCTTCTCCTGTGCACCTATCTGGGAAGGAACCCCATAATGAATGTTTACAACACACAGGTAACAGAGTAAATATTGGACTCATCAATTATGGAGGGTGAGGGAACTGGCAATCAAATCCCATGATTATTGTTACCGTCAGGGGCAACATGAGCCCCGACGGTGGCTGGTGGTCACATGTGACGCACGGCGCAAGAACAGACACTCATATAAACACATGCACAGACACACTGAGACAGATAATAAGACACAAAAACACACACGTGCCCTCTCACCTTGTCATTTTGTGGTGCTGTCTCAGCCACACCAGATAGGGCAGAAAGGGAGCTTGTTAACATTGTGTTGGGGGAAAATGGAGCGAATGGGAGAGAGATAATGGCAGAGAGAAAACAAGGGAAAATGGAGAGAAAAGACATTTAAATGATACTGTTATCATCAAGGGCAGTTGCTCTCAAAGCAAAGGTTGGTAGAAATTTATATGGTTTACATTTCCAAAAAGAGGCATAAATATTTATTACCTCCACTGTGTCTGGGTGAGGAATGATTACTTTCAAAATAAATGACAAACAAGGGGGCTTTGGTTCCTTTGTCGATGGCGGCGTGGCCCTTTGCTGTAAAACTTAGTTAATCAACGAGCCAGAGAAAAATAGCTTGTGTTGCTATTGTTACTGACTCAGTAAGCGTGTGTGTTTTCTTTTGCCTCATAATAGTCTGGAGACTTCATTTGTGTGGCGCTCAAAAGAACTGCATGTCTAGGCATGGCGACTTGGACTCCCTCTCTCTAACTTTGTGCTGATGTCTGTGCCTATCGTGTTTTGACAGCACCTCTCTCCCGCTATTCCACATTTTGGACAGCAGGACCCACGGCTCAGAGACGGTAAACTGACACCATATCCCAATTTCCCAAAAAACTCGCCTCATTACAGCAAAAGGATTGCTGATGGGGCTTTGAAAGCAGCCGTTGGTTCAGACAAGGTGGGGATAGTCGTACCAGCGCTCCCCCTGTCCCCATGGCTTTTTTGCTTGGTCAATTAAAATGTTCCAACGTGAGCAAGACCTGCAGGTGCTTACAGACACTGATAGCAACACTATTTGTACTTTTTTGGTTTAGTTGTTTTTTTTGCTCCCTAAACACAATGAACATGTCTTGCAGATTTCATTTTGCAGGCTAAGTGTCCCCTAGCATCTGTTTCGGCCTCTGAAGAAAGCTGAAGGGAGTTGGGAGCAGAGCAGGTGCTGGCAGAACGTACACCTTATCGCTACGTTCCTCCACAGTTTGAGACTTGATCAGACGGTTGCAACTCTACTCGACACACAGCTGAATACAAGAGGGGGGTCATTAACATGTAATTACACACAACCAAGTATTCACACTCACACACACAGAAAACTACAGCACTGGCAACACTGCAGCATACTCTCAAACTCCCCCTCCCAGAGGGACCAATCTATGTTTTTATGTTGAACACCTGTTACCTGCCGTGCATGTATTGCATAGTCTGAGAGTGGTGCGCGCAAACCGGGCAGAGAAGTGAAATTACACCATCGCTTCAGGTTAATGTAACCTAAAATACCATGGACCACAAGATACTCATCCAAGTTTTTGAAAGAAAAAAAAAAGTTGGTCTGTTATGGACAAATTTGTGAATTAACTGGAGGCACACTGTGGATGGCCATAATGACTCCATATTAGAATAGTGGTACAGCTGTGCCTCAGCCATTGAGTTTGCTAAGCTGCCAAGGGCTGGGAACACACACACTCACTCACAGACACACACACACACACACACAGACACACACACACACACACACACACACACACACACACACACACACACACACACACACACACACACGCATGCATAGCAAGCTAATAAATTGCCCTGACACACCCTTTGGCAGCAGCACACAACCCACCACAACCACATCCCCCTCGCCCACAACCAGTCTAACTCCTAATTTAGCTGGGTTTAAAAGTGAGATGCAAACTCCCCCCATGCAGACTCCGTTTCCAAGGCAGGAAGCACAAAGCTGGGAAGAGAAGGACGATTGTCATATAGTCGGTTTGAGGATCTGGAAGTTGGATTAAACTCTTCGCACTTTTGGAAAGCTCATTTGGCCTTAAACTAGTGGGAGAGGCTCAGAAAGCGGCTGCAGGATGTCATATGTAAAGGCCGCGCACACAGTGCTGTGGAGTAAAATCAAGGCAGCAGAGAGCACGTAATATATACTGTATCTGCTTTGTACCTTGGTTAACCTGCCATAATAAGAGCCACATTGACTTTTATACATTTGGCTTTCTTCAGTTTGACAACTCTGCAAAATGGAAAAAGAAATTAATAGCACTGCACCGCTTATAAACATTAAGAGAAACTGGCAGTCTTTCAAGAAGTTGACTTGCAAGTAGCCAGATGGCTGGCTGGTGTTTATAAAATTCAGAGCAGCAGTGGTGTTAAGCAGTTGCCCCTCCCTATTACCAGCACTGAGACACCCTTGAGCTAGGAGATCATTTTGAAGTCGTACAGCATCAAGGTGTGTAAATTACTAACTATGATTACTACTAACTAGGCTTGAGCGATAAAACAAGATTATCATTAAGCAAGATATTGATTGGCTATGATCATGATCCTCAGAACAGAACGCATTCAATTATGCTGAATACAGGGATTACGCCAGCATATTGCTAGCCCGGCGGGCCTGAGATGACTAAAATGTGTAATACAAGTAGTGAAATCCTTTAAGGAATAATTCCATGTGGACATTATGTGCTTAACTTTAGTGAGTGTTGGTGTTTGCGGTAACAAAGACAGAGACAGACAGAGAGCGAGGGAGTGTGTGTTTGTGTGTGTGATGGAGTGACGGTGAGATGACGTTAGCTGTAACTAGCTGTGAAAGTACTTTAGCAGTGTGTTTACCGTTCAGGCTGTCGGTGAATAAATGCTACAACTCCTCAAGACACAGATTGTTACATACATGACTCTGTTCGTCAGTCCAGTACAACAAGGATTTACTGTATGTCTCCATTACAAGTTACCCGCTACTCAAGGAAGCGGCTGTAAAACGGTGATAACCACACTTCAATTTCGTTTTCATCAGCAGCAACTAAACACAACTCCTATGCAGCTCAAAAAACAGTAAAATAAAGAAGATTTCCGAAAGTAAAAACAATGAACTTGGAGATTCAGTTAGAAGCTACAAAACTGGAAGGGGGGTAATTGATGATTCTTTGGTTTTAAACCAAACGAAAAAGAAGGGCCACATCTTCCTTAAAACTCACCATCCAGAATATGCAAGTCTGTCACCGACTCCCTCCACATAGAGCAGCAGGACTAAAACACCCACGGTGAGCAGTCAGCCCTCAATCAAAGGTAACAAAATATAAACGGTGGCGAGAATATAAGAACAGTTACTAGTCACCAGCTGAATGATCTGAATTATTGATCTCAGCATATTGTGCAAAATAAAGCTAACTGTCTATACATTGTGGCCGCTTATGTATTACAATGTATGTCTCCAGTCCATAGATATTTGCATATCTATGTGTGTCTGTCTTTTTTTGGACATTAATACTGTATATAGCCTTTTTTCTTAAAGCAATATCGTCAGAAAAGAAATTTCAAAATCGCCAAACCCTACTGACTAATTAGTTTGGGTCTCCCTGTACCTCACCTGGTACAGTGGGTGTCCCATGTACTACGGCTGAGTTCTTACTTCAGCAGCCCAGGTTTGAATCCAGTACGTGGCCTTTTGCTGCATGTGATCCCCTCTCTCTCCCCCTTTCCTGTCTCTCAGCTGCACCATCAAATAAAGGCAAAAAAACAAAAATAATCTTTTGAAAAAAAACATTGGCCATGTCATATGACCACATCTAATGGCAAACACGTATATACCTAATGGCCACACTCGAGGGCAGTCCACGTGGCTGCACAACATAAATTTTATCATCTGCTCAAATCCATGTATGTATGAAGACAGGTTTCTTGTATACAAACATTACTGGGTGCGTGTACAATCTATGTATTTGTATGAGATTTATTACCACCTGTTATGAGTAAATTAGATCAGACATAACTGTGATTTGACTTGGGGGACCAGAGCCTTAATGGTTGACACTTGATTTCTCAGGTATATCTATAATAGAAATCTGTAGACTTGGATTTTGGTCTTGTCATTAGTACAAGCAGTCACACAGCAGCTCTTTGTATGTCGGGCAAGTGAACATCAACGTTAGACCCCTGACCGCTCCTTATTAAACAGTGTGTTGCCGTTTGCTAGCTAACGTTAGCGGTTAGTCATCAGTTGGAAACATAACGCCAAAAGTCAATACAGCTTGCTAGCTAGCGTTAGCTTCCACAGCTTGGGAGGAGGAGCGACTGGCCGGGTAGACTGCCAGATGTCTTCCCTCTGTGGAGCGCGACAGGTCGCAATGACCATCCGCTGCTCTGCTAGCGCTGTGTGACTACAGTGCTTTTGGCCTGAATCCATAATCTTTTGTTTTTAGCAAAGGCATGTGATCCCCTCGAAATAGTCCCCATTAGTCTGACTTGGTCAGACTAGTGGGGCGAAACGTCTTCAGAGACAAATCTAAGTCCAGTTGCCTTTGATTCAATTTTTCGCCAGAATGAATATGACCTGGATGAATGAGAACATTCACAGACTTATAGTTTTGATGCATTGCATTATACACATCAGAATTAGGGGGTCACACTTGTGGACAGATTTTTCTCATAGGCATTCATGGTGTTGCTCTTGATTGTTCACACGGACGCCATCCACCCACCCGATGTTTGAAAGTGGTGCTACAAGCACTTTGTTTTAAGCATACTCAGGACTTCACTTCGTCAGAATGTTGCTGAGAATAAATAAGAAAAATATGTGTGATCAGGAAAGCCATCTATCACCAAATATTACTAGCAGTGGTCTGCTGGACTGACAAGTGTAAGGTTAACACACTGGTAACAGGGTAGTAACAGAGACTCAGGACCTGTTCAGACCTGGCATTAACATGCGTCTCGTGTGATCCTTTCACAAGTACGCCACTTCACACCTGCCATTGAAATGCATCTCCACATGCGTCTTGAGTGACCACTAGTGATTGGATCGTACTTCCCGCTCTATATGCAAATAAACACATAGTAAACTAATGATATGAGGAAAATCTGCAATCTGTAATAACAATGACAATGACTTGCAATAAATTAACAGATATTGAAGTGTGCATATTAGCTTTACATTTTCTCAGTCAGCCTGGTTGTCTTAAAATTCATATTTTAAATATAACCAGGTTAAACATTATTTCTGGAGCAGTAATAGCCTTTATGTTATATAAACTCATTAATAACTCACTGGAAAATAAAATGTTGATAAAATACATTTCGAAATAATGAACAAATACATCAGTCAGTATCAGTCCTTCCTCTTGTCGTCCTCCCTTCGCTGTCTGCAGGTATGGCTGGTAGAGGGAGGAGGGCTGCTTCGTCTCATCCAAAAGTTAAGTTTATGAGGATTTGCCAGATTTTAAGATCCATAGCAAACTAAGCTAAACAGTTATTGCACACTGACAGCTTTTGTTTTGTTTCTGTTGGATACTGGCTGAGCTCTGTCTTCCTTCCCTGGAGTCAGCGAGCACGAGCAGATCGCCTACAGCCAAATTGTGTACATTTTTGCCATAGGCTACTAACTTAAACCGTTACTGCCAGCAAAATACTCCCACTAATTAAATCCCTGCACGACTTTATAACTGCTGTGGTTATGTCAGAGCAAGCAACGAATGTGCCTGTTGGAGATTGATGCATCAGTTGGGTGTTTTTTCCTGTGAACCAGACAGTGTTTTACCAGTATTTTTAGATAATAAAATAAATTATTGACTGATAATTTATCAGATCGATATATATATTGTGCATCCCTTCTAAAAATACTAGTTTATTGTCTAACGGTGGTGTCATTGCCGGAGATGAGAGCAGGGGGCTGGGCAGATGTCTGATCTGTGCAAAGCCCCAGAACAAAAACAGATCACCGACAGTATCATAATAACATCCAAAACACAAAACACAGTGAAGAAGAAGAGAAGAAGAAAAATAAAAGTATTAAAATGAGAGTATTAAATACTTAGAAATACTTGCAAATCTCCCTTTAAGGTACATTTTGATCAGATAAAAAATGTGTTTTATCGCGATCAACTATAGATAATCATAAGAAATATTGTAGTCAGTTGACAGCCCTAATTTCAATATGTTGCTTTAGATTATAAAGATAAGTTGTACCAACAGGGATACAGTCGTGCACAGAAGCTATGCATTTCTATACATAGAGTGCCTGGCGTTAACTCACAGAGCAGTTTGCCTGTCAAGTGCAGTGAGTCCCTGCAAATCTCCAAAGGGGGACAACATGAGTAGGCGGTGCTTCAGTGTGGCCCAGGACACATTCACGTACACACTGCTAACAGACTGTGGCCATATGTGGCCCAGACCACCTCTGAATGTGGTCTGAGCTCTGACATCTCAGTGTGTCCTCACTGCTGAATGATCAGTTCAGTAGGTAAAGCCGAGGCATGTGTGTGAGAATGGCAAGTGGAACTTTTGACACCCAAAAGTCACATCATCACCAGTCTGCAGTGCTACAAAAACAGCGTTTACATCTGTTGACACTGGCTCTACATCTGTGACGTCACACGGCATCGTTAGAGCGGAGCGGGGCAGCGCAGTGAGAGGTATTAACCCCTGGGGATGTAAAACTGAAGTGAAACTGGTGAGGCGTGAGGCTGCCCTGAACGAAGTCTGCTTGAATTGAGATTCATATCTTATTTTTCTCAGGCTCTCCATCTCTCCTTCTCTCTCTCTCTCAGCCACGTACACTCACACATACACTCACTGCACTCCTCTGTTTAGTATGGCAAGGTAGGGTGACTGTGCTCAGGGGGACATTTTAACTAAATTGTAAATGGCCTGGGTGCAGCTGTTCCAGTCTGAAAGAGTTAGCAAGAAAGGAGGTCATTGAATCACCCCTCATTCTTCAGCATTGGCAGTCTCTTTAAGGCAGTATGGAAGACGTCCATCCTCCTGAGACTTCAGTTTTGACAGACTCATTAGAAAGCACACACACCACTTGTCTATATGTTACCATTTATATCACTTCACCTCAGTGCTGGCCAGGGTGTCAATAAGAACTTACCAGATTCATGTCAAATGTCAAGTGATAGAGCTAGATTGAAGGGTTATTTGAAGGCTAACTGTGTCTTGAAATATGAAATTATAAAGCATGAAGAGGCTTATACACGCAGACACACATTTTGTACCCTTTCTCAATTTATTTGAAGCGACAGCTGGGTAAGTAACACCACCAGGAGCGTGGACACCACGATGAGATCCAGACCTCATGGGCACCATCATGTCTAATAAGTTTATCATTAATTGCAGCCTTTGGGGACATTTGTTCTTGAATTAATTAGTCTTTAACAACTCAGGGCTCAGCAAATGCAAGGAAACACAACTCACTTAGCAAGGCACAGTGGCCTGTCTCTTATTTTATGTTGTTTCTTTACTTTACATCACTCTGCAGACATCACTGTCTGGTTCACCCTCATCAATCTGTCCAATGGCTTGCCTTCATAAAAAGTCCCCAGTGAGCACAGCAGCATGGGAGGCAATGTTATCTGACAACTTAACAAAGTAGCCTTAAATTACATGTGAATTGTTCCATCTTTTGAAAATGTCAGCCTCCCGACAGAAAAGGGGGCGGTCACTATGGTCCTCTATCACATATTTAGCTTTTCCTGTGGAGGAAAACTTTGCCTTTCTTTACTTTTTTTAAATGACTGTATCATACTAATACAAGGAGGAGGAGGCAAGACTAACCACAAATTCACACAGAAACAAACTTAAAGATTGACAAGAAACATAGTGAGTAGCACCAAAGAAGGTCCAGCCTCATGCCAGCATCAAAGCGCACTGTGGTATGGAGCCTAAAGCTGGATCCACAGCCAGAAGAAAAAAACACTGGAGCAATGCTCAGGATGGGATGGTTAGGTGGACTATAGTTGAGTGTATAGAAGATAACACTAATGATGTTGGGGTTTGGGATTTGATATCCCATGGGGCGCCTCCTTGCCATAAAAAAATGAGAAATTATTCCAAAAAACATAAACATCAAAACACCAGATCCTGTTAACAAAAGAGATACATAACAGAGATGTGCACAATTATTCGACTAGTCCAGTCGTTCCCAAACATTTTTCACATCAAGGACTCCTAAACTGACAAAAATTACTCTCATTTGATAAGATTCCGTTTCAAGGTCCACCATCTTGTTTTTTGCTTTTAGATGTTTTATTACAGAAAGTTTATGAAATCAATGACCAAAACAATCACACCTTCTTTCATTTTGTTACTTATTGATGAATTACAGTGAAAATAAATTAATCTCTCGGATTCCCTCAAAGACCCCTGGTGGGCACCAGAAATACTGGTCAGTTATTATTTTATAAACGTATACATTGTTTACATTTACATATTGATATTAGGGCTGACCAGAATACATCAAGCCTTTGATTATTGCCATGGTATATGACCTCCAAACTACTACTCCAAAGCCTTCTCTTTTATTTTTTTAAAATATACATAAATATGTAATAATATTGTACAAATACCTCAATAGCCCGTGTCGTAAAGAATAATCCACCAACATTAGTCTTTACTCATGTTCAACATACAGTCTTAGTTATTCCCATACGGATATCACTGTTTTTGTGTGTCGAGGTGCTTGTGTGTACAGTAGTGAGGCAGCAGCCGGGGAGACGGACAGACAGACAGAAGAACATGTCAGCCTGCTGTGCTGCGCTGCATCCTGAAGCTTCGTATGCCTTCGAATATTTCTCATCGAAGCTTCAAAAATTTGGGACAGCCCTAATTGATATGCTGTCTCAGCTGTTTCTGCAGAGAGCCGGTGCTGCTCTCCGCAGCAACAGCTCCACTCTGATCTGAACTCATCAGCCGCTCATGACTCACTTCCACCCTGTCACGTTCTCCTGGCCACCGCCTGCCGCCACCTCCTCTTTCTCAAAAAACAGCTGAGTTCAATAGTCAGTCTGACTTTCTCCTGAATCAGCCAACAGCACATTGAAACTAGTTTATTAGCTAACTAGCCAGCTAGCACATACGCTACAGACTAAAGCAAGCAGCCTAGCATGCTACAAGACTTACTGAAAGATGCTGGGAGACGGGTCATGAGCTATGGGGTATGATAGTGTAACTGTTATTATACAGTTACTGTTATTATCATTATTATTACTATTACTATTATAGTGTAACTGGAGCTGCAGTTGTTTGTTGTATTTGCTCAGTTTTGGTGAGTGCAGACTAGTGATGCTAATTTTTTTTTTTTAAACAATAACCGTCCCTTATTAACCAATTATTAACCCTTAACCGACAAGCGGTGCAACAGCCGCAATATATGAGCACAGCAGACACCTGAGTCAACAGTTCACCCTTCGGGAGCGTTAGCAGCCACAGTGCTGCGTGTAGCGTCGCAGACATGCAGCCACTTTCTCTGTAAAAGTCTCCAACGCATTATTTAGTTTAGTCTAGTTTAGTTTAGTTTAGTTTAGCAGGTTGTCAGCGGTGTGTCTGCCTGGTCTAACGACAGTGAGTGTCTGACAAACAGTGTGTGTGTTTGTGCTACGTTAGCAGCTCTAGCGTTGCCGGTGGCTTCATGCCACATACGCTCTGTCAGCGCAGCGTAACTTAAGCGAGTGTCCGACAGACCGTGTGTGTGTGGTGGCAATGAATATGGTTGTGTCAGCGTTATAGCAGTGTGTGTGCAGTTTATTTGTTGGTGAATAAATGCTATGAGGCTACAACTCCTCCACTCCTCATTCCTGTATCTGTAACTCTGACTCTCCTAAGATGGACCAGCTTTTCTCCTTAAAGTGACAAGCCGCTTCTCTTAGTTTTGCTCAGCTTTTTAAATTAATTATTGGTATTTTTTTTAACCGATTAACCATTAGCGTTTAACGGTTAATTATTAACTTTAACATAGTGCAGACTGCACATGTTGTACCCCAATAATGAGACGTGATGATGCTGCGTGACATCACCTCTTTTCACCCTCCTTGATGTACTATGAATCAACAAAGTGAGCTAACGCCACCTAGCTCAATCAATGAAACTTGCACACTAAGACACTAATGGTATAAGGATGTCAAACTGTGATTCGTCTTAGTACACATCCCCTTCTGGTGTTTCATCAAGTATTACACCAGGTTCATGAGGCATAATCTGAACCGAGCGACGGGACTGAAGACGTATTGATTTCAGTGGCATTTGGTTACATAAAAATGTGAATAACAATTTCAAATCCTATAAAATCATATAACATATGCTATACTTTTCAAACAGTTTTTAACCTTGTAGATTAAATTGTGCTGAGGTATGACTGTTTTCTGAGTGTTTTATTATTTTTAGACTAGTCCACAAGTCTAAATTTATTTCTGTTTAAGAAGCTACCTTAACAGTAACAGTGCAATCTTATTTAAATACCTGCTATGTGTCCAAATATATAAAAGACACTTGTTAGCAATAACGGTTTTCTAATAATAACCATGGAGAGCTGCTGAGCATGTGTGGAGTTCATAAAGGAAAGACGGCCTGAAGTAGCTTCCAAACTCCACAGCAGTCCATTTGCTGGCCTTCAGTCTCCATTTAAGATTAATTTGTCAGGGGCTTTTAGTTGGTTTTTTAGTTGGCCTTACACTGTTTTGCTTGGAAAAACAGCAGCTGCTGCAGGCCTCCCGAAAGAGTGTCAAGTGGCACATTGAAAAGTGAGGCTAACCAGAGACCTACTGTACCGAGATAGCTAACTGCAGTTGATATTGTTTTTGTTAGGATTTGACACAATGCTAAGTACTCCCCGGGACAAGGTGAAGTTTCTGGAGCTCTGCAGAATGCAGAAACACAAAGAGAATTTATCTTGTCAAAGAAACTTTTGGGTTCATTCAAGAGCAAAATCTTTTTGCATCAATAGACTTCGCATAAAAACATCAGGTCATGTACTTGGTACTGTTGTTTCATTCATTCATTTTATTCCTTTGAAAAAGACTTGACACGGTCCAAGCTGCACTTAGGTCTGGCATTCAAAACATAATAGTCTACAACACTATAGACCAGATCAGGGGAGACATTTAATAATGGACAACCCACGCAACTTTTTTTTTTTTTTTTTTTTTTTTTTTTTAAGCAAAGAAGTTTGACATTCGTCCAAAAAACTGTACGTCCTGACAGGTGGAGCAGAAAGAGAAAACAGACATGTATCACTGTGTTCAACAAAGAGAAGTAGGCACATGTAAAAAAATAACCCTGGCAGAAACAAGTAGTTCAAGGGGAGAATAATAATGGTAAAAAAGATGGAAAGTCAAGCAAGCCATATGTTAAAGTTTCCTTCCTCACCTCTGTTCAGCACAACCACTTGGGGCGATCGCCTGCTGAATTCATGCTCGGTCAATTTTGGTTCGGCAGTCGCGTCCGTCCTTTAAAAACCAGCACGCCAAACATGGCTATCAGCTTTCCTTCAGCTGCTGTCTATCAATGTCATACTGGATCAACAATGCAGAACCCTTTCTGACTCTCTGCTCCCCTGCTGCACAACTGCAACCCCTCCACCTCTACACTCCGTCTCTTTCTCTACACACACAGTATTGTCAAGGGCAGGTTGTGAACTCAGTTGCAGTGTAGTTGACTTATTTATTTTTTTGTGTAACAGGCACACAGATCAATATGAGTATTCTGCTGCGAAATACCGCTGGACTGTCAAGAGACAGATTAAGGCTGACGCAGCTTGGCGCGGCTCAGCTATCCGTTCTCACTCGGTTTGTTGCAGGTGCACAATTGATCATGCACACACAACACACACACACAATAATTAAGAGAAAAAAAATCTGTTGATCTTGCCAATGAAAAGCACAATTAAAACCAAATATGCATGCACAAACAGCATACATTTATGCATGCACATACAACAAAGTTTTCACTGTACTTCTAGATAGGGCGGCAGTAGCTCAGTCTGTAGGGAGTTGGCTTGGGAACCGGAGGGTCACCGGTTCAAGTCCCGCCATGGACCAAGGCAAAGTGTGAACTGGTAGCTGGAGAGGTGCCAGTTTACCTCTTGGGCACTGCCGAGGTGCCCCTGAGCAAGGCACCACACCCCCCAACTGCTCGGGGCGCTTGTCAGGAGCAGCCCCATCACTCTGACATCTCTCCATTGTTGCATGTTTGTGCATGTGTGTGTTCGGGTCTGCATGTACCGTGTATAAGTTAACAACAGACTAATAAAGGACTATCTTCTTCTTCTTCTTCTTCTTAAAACTAATGTAATCTAATACAAAAGCCCTGCATTGAATCCTACCTATTATATTTAGTTTTTCAAGGTCAGTTTTGAGGCTGTTTGCAGTGCTGTTGAACAGTATTGGTTTATTTTCATCTCTAACTCAAGTCAAGTCTAAATGAGATTCAAATCAAACCGCCTTACGCCTTCTATCGGTCGGCACAAAGCACATTATTCTGTTATAACAATGTAGGACTTGTCATATAGAAAGTGAAAACTGATCTAGTTTGAAGGCAGCACTGTCAGCCTAACCAACGCAGACATGACAAACACTAATTTCTTGACACTTGAGAATGTGGTTAATATATTATATACACTCCTCCAGGAGAAACAGCATTCCAATGAGTTATTCATATCCTCCCCTTTCCAAAAATTTGCCCCCCCTTCCCCCTCAAAAAATCCCAATACACTGCTTTTCACAAAACATTTTCTTCCATGTCTTGATATGAAAATGTAATCAATTCGTTCTGACCTTGACCCTTCTGTCCTGCCAGTTTTTGAGCAACAGCGGAATGCAAAAAAAAAATAAACTTAATTAAAAGATAGCCCAAGTCATTAATTTCTCTCTACAATGCACATTTTTGAACATGAAAAAATCTAGGGAGGAAGATGCAGAATGGCAGCAAAAATACAACAGCAGCTCATTTCATTCATTTGTCATTCATTTGTCTACTGTAATCATACAGAGGGATGTCACAACGCCAGAAATTTAGTGGTCGATGCCTGAAATTCCACGATTCATCAATATCATGGTTAAAAACAGTGAGACAATAAATCCCATGTACTTAAAAATACACTCATTTAGTGCCGTTTATATACTGATTATTGTTAGGATGTTAAACAAGTCATAATTCCCTCTCTATTATCTATTATTGTGAATTTCCCCACTGTGGGACCAATAAAGGAATATCTTATCTTATCTTATCATATATTGCTGTTGAATCGCCTTCAAACAACTGGACTTCTTCAAATTTCTTGCCATAAACTATATGTTACAGGATTACATTTGAACACATCATGATGACATTATAATTATCCTTCCCCAAATACTAATTTTTAATGAAAAGTCCTTGAATGCATCATAATGTAGATCAAAGACACACGTCCCATGTTGAAATCGTCAAGACAAGAGCTGGCTAACGTTAGCTGTTAGCAGCCAGTAATCTAGCGTTTACTAGCTCGTCTGGCTGATTTCGCAATGTAGCGTTATCATGGAAAAAACGGGGTGCGCTCACTAGACATGTCGATTGAGATTTTACTGTGTCCCAACCACATTTGTCTCTTGGCCCCTAGACAGCGGGACACAGTTGGTCTCGAGCCCTGAAGATGACTACGGTTACAGTAACTGCAGTACTGTAGAAAAACGGCACGTTTTCAGAAGTTTTGCATCAACTTGGCACCAAAATATCAGTTCTCATGACACCTTTAATCATACGGTAATTACTAGGGATGCACCGATCTGACTTTTTGAGTCCCAAAAACTGATACCAATACCTGGGCTTTGATCATCGGCTGATACCGGCCAGGGTTTAATTATTACGCTGTATGCCTCACTGTGTGGAAGTGACTGGGATCATTTTGTGTAAGGCAACATCAGGCTTGATTCAAAGTCCAGTACATAATGTTATACAAACATAGAATTGAATTTCACAGATCGGCCCCATTGTTACCAATATCCGATCCAGCTATTTGAGTCAGTATCAGCCCAATACCTAATCTGGTATCATTATTGGTGCATCCCTAGTAATCACAAAGGCTCACAACATTAAACAGGTTAACTCTGTCAACTTCATGAGGAATAAAAAAGGCCACAGTAGTTGAAAGTATAAGAAACATGTCATCTAGTGTGTTTGATTCACCTTGTTTTTCGTATGCAGTTAAAATATCATCAACGAAGCAGGTAACATGAACGAGAATTTATTGACGTGATGAGGTTGGACATGAAGTTGCTTAAATAATAATAACAATAATAATAAAGATAGAAAGCAAAAAACAAATCAGTTTTCAAACCACCCCATCCTGGCTGACATTCACTGCAAAGTGGACAATGAGCTGCAGGCTACAAGCCACAGTGTTACTATATAAACTGTTTTATTGACGAGGTGATTTGTATTTGAGACATAAGGCGTGGGAGAAACACACATCTCTCTCCTGGATGCTGAAAAGTCATTTTGCTCTCCTTGATACCTTGGGAACCCAAACACTCATATCAAAGTTGAAATTGGCAGCTGGGAATAAAGGGCCCATCACTGTGACCCTACGCCCCCTCCATCTCCCATTTTGCGGGAACACCTCTCAGTTTCACTTAGAGTGCAACTCCCATAAAATATGGCTCCATCATCACCAAGGACGACAGGCCAATATGTTGGACACCATTCTCACCGGAGAGAAGCACCGGTTCCTCAACGACCCATAACAATACCCTCCAAAAAAAAAAAAACGTGAATTCTGAGGGGACGGCGTTTAAGAGGGGGTGGGGGATGACTCTTTTCAAAGCTCTTATTACACTTTTACATTAAATCTCAGCTTGAGTGTCAGATGAGTTTCCAGCCCTCTCCTGACACAGCGAGACAGTGTGCAGAAAAGAATAAGAGGGGGAGTGAGAGAGACTGCATAGGTGTCACACAGAAAAAAAGGGCTAAGAATGAAACTAGCAACCACTTTTTTTTTTTTTTTTTTTTGCCAGCACACTCGCACACATCACCATCTCCATTAAATGGGACTGGGAAGAGGAGTTATCCCTCTGGCCATTCTCGGGTGAAGGCATTCTGCCCAGGCCCTTTGCTTTGACAGGGAAGGAATAGCATGTTATTTTACACTTAATTACAACTGTCAGCAGCCGCTAACATCAGTTCTGAAAGAACAGTAATGTGACATGACTACAAAATAAACTCCTTTCTCCCCATCCTTTGAAGGACATCTGTAAGGCCCATTAACATACTGTATGGTAAGCAGTGGAGCCTCGCACGTGGCTGGGCATGTAGCACCAGCAGTGGCACCTTTGAAAAACACAAACAAAATATATTGCCTGCGCTGACGAGGGATGGTAGGTGCACAGAGAAGCATGTGTAGTAGTTAATGGTATGTCACTGACGGGGAGAAGAGGTCAGACCAAACAACTGCACAGGGAAGCTTACCGCCTCACAGTAAACACCCCCCCACAACAAAGCCTGGTGTATGTCATCATTTTAGAGAGTGTGGAATAAATTCACTGGTGGCCAGAATGCCCATAGCGGGGCCTGGTCAAAAAAAAAAAAAGAGCCCCAGTGAATCCATAAATAAAACCTGCTGGCTGGTCTTTTTTTCCTCTCCTTTCATCAACTACTGTGTTATGCACATCTTGCCTTTGAAAATGAGGACCAACAAAGTAAAAAGATGAATAAAGGACAGAGTGTGCACCCAACTTATTCCCTCTGCTGCTACATCATTTACTACTAGAACGGGAAGCAGGGGATGAACCGTAGTTACTTCCACTGAATACTGCAAACTGAACATACAAAGGAGCTGAATCAAAGGTTTGCTGTGTGGTAAATGTGTCTGTGTCACAATATGAATCCCATCCCTGCATGGAGAATTATTCAAGTCTGGTATTCTCTTAGTCGCCTCAGTCATCACCCTTACAGAGGGGAAACCGGTGGGCATTGCAACTCGGCGCAGAACAATGGTCTTATTATTTGCCCTGATTTCCCAGGGTTCCATATTTCGCTCCTCTGATGACTCCAAATGACAGAGCCAAGCCATGTCATGTGTTAAGTCAGGGTTGAAGTCTTCATTTGACTGCTTAAGCATTTTAACAATGACTGTCCATCTGTGGGATTTCACTCATTAGCACATTTGCTTTCACAGAGACAGGGAGAATGTGTCGAGAGATCCTGAGGACTATAATAGAGTGAGTGTGACTTTTGTCTTGTCAAGATGGATGAAACAGTATCCCGCAAGAAAGAACCACAAGTTCTCTTTTCTCCCCGAGCGGCACCACAATGAGATCACATAATACAATCTCTCCTTCCCAAACAACTGTGTTTCCTCTTCTTTAACTCAGCTTTGAAAACCCTAGCAATCAGACAACCTCGAGTCCTTCAACGCCGTGTAGCAGGGAACTGACACTTTCCTTTTTCTTGCAATGTAATTATTTCATTAAAAGTGATCGCGAACTCTTGAATTTGAGATTAAATAGGTGTTTATTGTGTTGTCATCAGCATTCAGTAATGACAATAAGTACTCAGCTCTTCCCTGCTGTTTCTTTGCCTTAATTTCTTAATTTCAAGGTCACGACTGGCTCTCAATTATTTATCACTGGAGAAAGTTCACAAATACAGACTGATGCTCTTCCCCACAAGTTCAGTATACTGGAGTGGAGAAAAAAAAAATGACTTGTAGACAGAGCTGTAATGTTGGGCATGCAACTGGATGCCCGATGATTTGTGTCTGTCAGCAGGGACCGGAATCAACTGTTTCAATCAATCAAGCAGACACTTTCACTTTCAGTTTGTAGCATCCGTCGTCTGAATATGTATTAACATGGTGCTGATACACAAAAATGAATGGGTTTTCATTCCATAAAAAAAAAAAAAAAACACGACTGTTGGGGCGGTGGGCAAGTAAAGTAATTGGTGTTTGCCTGAACACTGTGTCATGCTCGTAACACCCACTACCGTGGCAAGCACCCACACTGGGCTGAGCAACATGGAGAAAATCAAATATAATGATCAATTTTTTGACCTGCTGCCTTGATGCTGATATTGTAAAGTTGACCATTGGTGCTTTTATGAAATTTTTACACAATGTGATTTTTGAAAATTATCAATAAAGGGGATATAAGTGGCTAAATACTAATAATATAACAGTTACAACTGTCTGGTAAGTTCAGAAAATGACATCACTTTACTATAATTCAGACTGTAAAACAGTTCACATACGCTGTTATGAATCACCATTATGAATCTCCCACTGAACCTGACATGGAGAGGGCAGAGAGGAGTACCGGCAGCTTGTGAGAAGTGCCGGTGCGCTAGAAAAAGTTAAAGTACGCCGAGGTACGGTGTATCAGTGAGTACTGGCCCACTTCGAGTACTGACTATATTCATATAATATTAATGTATTGCCCAGCCCTTCCCACACTTCAGTAAATTAACTTCCACTGTCATCCTTATTGTGCTGAGGTGTTCGGCACCGCTGGCTCCAAAACACAGCGCATATGGCCGTGTGCCATAGTTTAGCTGCCAGCGTCGCCTAGCAACACCAACCACATTTGTTTCTGCGAGACGTCTTGAGGTTGTTTGTATTATTTACGTGGCCTTCTTGTTTCATTTACATATGAAAGGAACACCACTGACATCCTGTTTGTCAAAAATGCTGTCTGTCTAAAATGTCAAACTAAATTACAGTGTTATTAAATCTGAAATATATTTGTAACTTAAAATGTTTACAATAGTGCAGACAGTAATGGAAACCCTAAAGCTGCATGTAATGAAAAGGAAAATTTAAAAACAACATATTGTTTGACTTTCCCCTGACCCATAATTTCAAGCACACATGCATTTGTTTAGAGAAGATAAAAAGAGGGAACATTAATATGTTCCCATCTCAAAAATTATCTAATAACACATAAACATTATTCTTCCTGTAGAGACAGTAATGCAACATAAGTTCATGCCTTCAGACTTTGTTGTTGTCTGGCATCACAAAGGGTAGGACCTCCACATCTCCAGACTGACACATAACTTCTCATCTCAAAATGGGTAGGTGGATCGCGATTCCTGTCTTGTTAGCTCTCGTGTTTCTCCTCCCAGATGAGGCCATTGACTTCCACAGCAGTGAAGCCGCCTGCTGCACTTGGTTACTGCAGGCCATCTGGCTTCAGTTCAAAGCCTCACAGATAGAGGATAGTGTCTTCCAGAGGGCCTGTGCTGCACAATGTGCAACAGCCATGTCTTAATATCACTAAACCCCAGCAGGACGAGCGCTTCTGCAGCTCCATGCTCAGTCAAATAGGGTTATCACATAAAATGCCCTGACAAATGCAGTCACTTAATGTTGGCTGGGGTTTTAAAAATGAATTAGAGACAGTAAGACTTTAACAGTTTGTTAGGAAGTTTACTGTATCAGTGACAAGTGGAATTTGTTTAAACATTAAATGCAGAAGCCCACTAATTCTTACATGAATGAACTCCAAAGGATTTATGGTAACATAAACATGATATAAAAATTATGTTATTGGTCAATAAACACAGTGTTACTGATTGTAGGTTTCTCTGAGGGGAGATGGAGGGCAGTGCTGAGGGTCGACATGAACTGGCTTGCAGCACGTTCACAAACACATGTACTTCCCATTGTCTGAGGCAGCCGCACGCTGATAAGGTCTTGGATTGCACTCTGGTTCAAGTGAACCACAAAAGGCTTCCTTCCTCTGCTCTCCAACCTCCCACAGTGAAACGAGAAGACCAGTGGACGGTTGAAATACAGGGAGGAATTCTGGGAAAGGATGGGGTGGCGAGGTTCACAATACATGAACACCAGACAGACGCAGACATGTAGCAACAAGTCTAGAGAGACTATTTCTTAGCATCCGGTCATGTCTGCTTCGAGTGCAATACGTGGACGGGACAGTTAATGTTTTGAGGTTTAAATTTCATGGTGTATTGGACCACGTTAGGACAGTGGTGTTTTTTTATTTTGTCAACACCCCACAGATGCAGTTTCCATAATAAAAAAAAAACTGTTTCACAATGATTTTGTGTTGTGCTTGATGGCATTACAAGAAGGAATGCCAACTTATTCAAAATTTTATTGAAATCACAATAACTGCAATTTTCAAATCGTATTAGGCGTAATATTTGTTGAGAGCAAAATTTATGACAAAATATATTTTTAAATTAAATAGTCGTACTGCAGAGATGACCAGGCCTACATATCATATCTAAAGACTTAAGAAAACATCTTTGTTAGGTAAATAATCACACCATAATCATTTTCATGTTTTTGGAGAAAATGAGAATAATAAAACGCAACTGGGACATCTGTTAAAAATAAACGGAATTACATATTTTCTCAAAATCGTTCAATTTATGAGTTTTTTTTAATTTTTCTGTTCACTTCTCTTAAATTGAATAAAAACATGTTTCATTAAACTACTCTGCTTTCAATAAAAATAAAATTAAATATACAAATACTACTACTACTACTAATACTAATAATAACAATAATGACAAAAATAATAATAAACAAAAAATCAAAGTCCCTTATTTAAGGCCGCAACAAATGATTATATTTGTTACTGATCAATCTGCCAATTATTTTCTTGAGTCTATGATTAATCATTTGGTCCATAAAATGGCAGATAAAGAAAAAAAATACCCACAACAATTTCCCAAAAGTTGTGTTTTGTCTGACTAAAAGTCTCAAGCTCAGTGATTAACTGACTAATCATTTCTCTAATTATTACCAGTTAATTCAATGAACAACAGATCAAGTGACAATATCAACTTATCGACTTATGCATCTGAACATTTAACATTCACTTCCCTGCCGCTAACAGTATTTCTTACTGAGTCTTGATTTTAACAGTGATGTATTGCACAGATGTGAGGAACATGACCTTAAATCTCCTCCTTTCCAAAAGCACTCTACCTTGGGGTTTATAAAATCTCGTTTATACGTGAACTTGTGGTGGGACAAATGCTTTTCCCATACAGTCATGTTAAAATACCTAATATCTCCAGAGAGGGGGTTGAGTCCAATTCCTGGAACAGCGTCTATCCCTCACTCCTCTTATCGTCATCATCAAAAGAAAACACCTCTTTTATGGCAGTGTATGGAATAGTCATTTTTCGGCTTCCTCCCTTCTGAGAGGTAAGCCCCGTCTGAAAGGACCGAGGCAATGTGAGATCGCGACGATTTGTAACCGTGGAGTCGGTCACATATCCAAGATCCTCTAAATAAATGACAGTTATTGTATTAAAAGAGCAGAAAACAAAGGGAAGAGGTATATTGAGCTCCCAAACCAAACCACATACGAGACTAAAATGCACCATTCTTCTTCATCTCCTTTCAAAAGTCCTACAGTGTAACATTTGCAGAGCACAAAAATGACACAGCATCCACTGAATCGTGCCTGCATGAGTGAGCATGTGGGCAGAACAATACAAATTTGTACTGTTGGTTTCACACTACGTGATTGACAGTTGAAGGTGACGAAATCCGAAGATTCAGCATCACTAAGCACCAACAATAGCAGAGAAGAAGACGACACCAAGTAAACAACTGTGGCTGTAAACAATGCTTAATTTGAAATATTCAACAAAATCAGCGCTGCAAATGTTTTATGGAGGATGAAAATGCAGTTGACACATTTGTCAGGCTTAAATAATACACACAATGCATTTTGGTGAGTAACACAGAACATAAACATGAATGTTTGTTTACAAGAAATCTCCACAGGGCATCTGTGATGATAAAACACCCTCGGTTAAAGTGACAGTAACATAAACTCACTGGCACCTTTATTAGCTAAATGTGGAATCTAATACATTATACAGTCCATATCTTCACAAAAAACACAATTCAAATAACTTTAATCAAAAAAAAAATAATCATTAGATGCAGCCCTATATTCAAGTTTCTCAACCAAAATCTAAATTTTACAAGATTACATTTGAAGACATTCTGGTGTTTCAATTTACCTTCACTTAATGCTTATTTTATTTTCATGATGTAACTCAGTGGAGCCTCCATATGTTAGCTGTTAGCGCTGGTGCTGCCAAAGTCACCAGCTCTCCTCCATTATTTAGCCAAGCAGGACAGCGCTGCCCACCGGCCGCTAACAGCCAATGGTGACGAGAAAGTATTAATGCCGATCTCACGATCGCATCCACAAAGATAACTCCTCATTTCAACTTCACAAATCTGCCATTCCTCGACCACTGCAGCACTTTCAAAGCGAGCGAGAGGAATAAATTAAAACATGGCATCCAACAAAAGTTCAGTTGCGGTGCACAGCGCTGCATTACTCCCGGCCAGTTAGGACACTCCAACAGAAAACAATGCAATCAAACCGATTTTGTCGTTGACGCTTGCTCGCGTTCATTATAAAGTTTATAGTTAGACAATGTAGTCTCATTGAGACACAGTCTTTTTCTCAGGAGAGACCTGATAAAACTTTGTGGCTACAGGGGGGCATCTACAGCAGATATTTGGTGGCCATGACTAACTTCTTGTGGCTGTGGGCCATGGTTAATGTCAACTGTAGATCTTCCATGATATAATACAATTTAGTTTTCCTTTTAACCTCTAGTCCTGTGTTGTACAAAGACAATAGAGCTGAACCTTGAAGCTTGACACAAAACTTTGTTGAAGACCTACTTTTTTCTGTTTCCTCTGAACAGAATAAAAGCGAGTATATTCATAGAAGTAAGCGGGAAAGACATGTCTAAGTGTCTCATGTAGGGAAATACATAATATGTGCTTTAGGTTTTTCTTTTGTGTTCTAGCTGAATACCTTTATGACCTACAACTTGCTTACTGAAAAGAAACGTCTAGGGAAATACTATGGGATATGGAAATTAATCTTGTATGGCAAGATGAAAACTTATTTGACAAATTACCATTGCCCTAATGTCTCTCCACGAAAGTTTAACCATTATGTTACTATAATGAACCTTCAAAAACTCATTGCTACAGTTAAGTGTCTACCCTTTAGCTGCTTACATATACGACTGTCTCGCTGAGAGGCATCATTAGGGAAAATAAGTCAATACAATCCCTGGAAAATAGTTTGTGGAACAGCCTGTTGAAGCAGTCCATGCATGTGAATAACAACTAGGTCTGAACCTATGAACCCATTTCCATGTGTTTAGCTCTGATGGAGGCTTGCCGGAGTAATTTAGAAGTTGTATTTAGCTGTTGTTATTGGAGAAGATAATGTTTTTCAAGCAGGAGCATGTGGAACAATCACATGTGGCGAACATAATGCTGCTTAGATATACAAAGCCTCTTGTGCTGTGTTACTACCATTAAATCCAATGAGAGGAAATGCATTAAAGAAGCACTTTGTGTCGAACTTTTTGGTTCCCACACATGCTCAATTTGCACAAATGGGGCATACCCCAAGCTTTTGAAAAGAGGAAATAGTTGCTCAAACAAACAGAAGAAAAACATCGAAAAGCAGTAGGAACAATCAACAAGCATGTGCTTTGGGCCTTGGACCGTAAATGTATTGAAGTAGGGACTGCGGTATCAGGCTCACCATAGCTGATTACATAGCTTAATGGTCTTGGCTTCACCTCATGTTTTACAAGCCCAAATGGTCCCCGCGGTCTGATAAATCATCGGCATATCGAGTCAGAATGCTCCAACGAACTGTTGCCATTCCCAGGTTCCTGACTGAGGGAGCAGACCATACAGCAGGCCAATGTAAATAACCCTTTATCCTGTATTGGTCGCATTCAAAAAAAACTATTTTTCCTCCTTTGTTTCTGTTGAGACTTGTGAAACATAGTTGTCTTGAAATTTTGTGTCTTTTTGCTGGAGACAGAGTCTCCAAACAGCCGAATAAAAGGCATGATGGTTTCGCTCTGAATCTTTAATAAAGCACAATGCATTGCCAAGAAAACATCCCCCGCTCTACAGGTGGTCTGTGTGTGGGAATGAGGCTGTGAAAAGGTTACCGCTGACAACTCAACACTCTGCTTGTTATGCGTCTTCCTGTCTGAGTGCTCCTCTCATGCTAAATGCTATCAGGAAATGTAAACATTATGTGCTGCAGGTATTGCAGGTGTTATTATTGTCTACATTTAAATCTGTTATAAATTAGGGAATATTTTAAGACTCAAACAAGACAACATTTTGACACACTAAACCTCTCTTCCCAGACTCTCTTCATGGAGAAGGGAATATCTAATTTGCCAAAACTTTGGCAAATGCCACAGAAAGCCACCTTAACAAAGGTAACAAAGCTAATCGTATCCACAAGAAAGCTAAGAACTGGTAACTATAGTACTGCAGCACTGACTAACAATGTCTGATAATGTCCATCTTGATAAATGTATGATGGACAATGACACACTATGGGCAACAATAAATGTAAATCAGGACTTTGTTGTTCTCTTAAAAAATATTAACTATTATACTAATAGTTATACTATTATAACTACTAACTACTACATGCTTTATATTAATATTACACTGTTTTTCATAAACAAAAATACTACACATCTTTCATAATTAAACTTGATTATGAAACTACTATATATATTTCCGTCTGCAGAAACCCAGTAATTTAATGAAAGGTGTTAGATCTTTTTTTAATAACCATTTTAATACACCAAAATGCCTCCATGCTCCATTTTTTAAAAAAAAAACATGTTATATCTTAAAAGGAACTTTACAACTATTTGTTTTTAAATGTACTGCTGCAGCTTAGACGAAACATTTTGTGTGCTGGTGCAGTGTCACTGAGGCCTTTACATTAGAACAATGCAAATGTGACCCGAGTCTGATGGAGGTCATCCCTGCATGTGTTCAGGGAAGCCACTCCTTCAGCTGACAGATGGATGTAGCTGTTTAAACAAACACATCTGGCCCAGTAGGAGCTGTCAGGTTTAAATCAACACGTCTTTCATTCATTCTTGGTGTCTAAACACAACAAATCACAAAGCCTGATTCCTGCAAGGGAATCTAACAAACATCACACAATGTTACACTAGAGAAGGTGTGAATGATGACGTCACAAAAAACAATACTGGTACGAAGCCGACACTAGTCAGTTCTTCTACAGTATGGACGGTAGCGTAAGTACTGTCAGGGCTAGAGACTGACGGTGTCCCGTCATCCGAGGATTGAGAGAAAATGTGTTTGGGATGCAGTAAACTCACAATCGACACGCTCAGGGGACGCACCTTTTCTTCTCTGATAATGCTACATTGGAAACGACAAATCTGTGCTAATGTTAGCTGTTAGCTCTACGCAGGACTGTGCTGCTTACTGGCTGCTAACAGCTAACATTAACTAGCTCTCGTCCTGCAAACACAGAAGGTACCTTTGATTTACATTATATTCAGGCGCTATTCAGTAAAAATGAGTAATGGGCGACAGTAAATTATAAATTATCATGATGTTTTCAAATGTTGACTTGTAAAATGTAGCTTATGGCGAGAAACTTAAAGGACTTAAAGAACTAGGAAATGTTTTCACAGCAATATAAAATAGATAATAGAGAGGGAATTACGACCAGTTTAACTTCATAACAAAAACCACAATGCAAACAGTAATAAAGGAGTTGAAGTATATGGGATTTTATTGTATTACTTTTGCTTTTTACATGGTATCTGATTGGTATCGGGAATTGTAGAATTTCACTGTTAATGGCATTGACTGCTAAATTCCTGTTATGGTGACATTCCTAGAAAGCATATATTAAAAATGCTCACAAAACATGTTGAATCCTCATGCAAAGAACTGAAATTAGCACATCAACCTTGTGAATATGTATGTAATCCTCTGGTTCATGATTCACACACATGCACACAACCAGTAGGCATATCATGCAAAAAAATTACAAAGCAGAGTTAAGACTGCAAGATGTCTACATAATAGAGAATATGTTATGTTATGAGTCACTTACTTGACATCCTCTAAGAGGACAGGGATTTGAATAAGTTATGAGTCATCAACAAACACTGAATCATCATCATTTTAGAGGCACCGTTGCCCTAATTACTTTCAGGGACTTTAAACCCCAGAAATGCCGCTTTCCACCTTCGGCCTCGTCAGTGACCAAATGCACTTATTGTCAGCAATGTGTTAAACTGCCATCAACTCAACTTCAATGTGTTATTATTAACAAAACATGCATGAATCAGCTCCAAATACCAAACTTTATACAATCAAGTGACCACATTAAGCGTAGTAAAGTACGTCATTAACAGTAATTATTAGTCTCTCCCAGTCTGAATGCACCTTTTCTTACAACCTGTTTGTGAATGACGTGTGTGTACTGTATTTGTATATGTATGGAAAGCAGCATTTAAAAAAAATAAGAATAGGTAATTAACCATATTGTTATCAAATTACTGTTACACCAGAACAAGTAATGGATTTCCAACCAGGATGATAATATTTCACAGTACAGCCCACTGCTCTCAGCTTGGTAACAAGGATGTGAACACAGTAAAACTATAAAAGGCCTTTGTAATGAGCCACAATAGGGCCCTTGGATAGTGGAGGAATTTCCATGTATAATATTCTGGATATCATTTGATATGGATTAGCGGCCATGCAGAACCTTTAGAGGTCACCGGTCCCTCCACTGCATATTTCAGCCAAAGTCAGATGTGAGCTCCGTTGCTGGCAGCTGACTTCAAAGTGTTTTGGCAAGTCAAGGGAAGGGATTTAAAGACAACCATGATTCTGCTTCAAGCTCCAGTACTGTAAATGGAAACTTCCCCCAGCAGAAAGCAGTATGAAATGTACATAAGCCTCCGTTTATTGTAGCTACGTGGACTAGCTGAGCTTCACAAACCTTAGACTTCTTTGAGCAATTTACCATAACAGAGTGTCTTCCTATCCATAGTGAGTAGTAGGAGGTGTCACAATTTCAATTCTAAATCGGAAATCGATTGAAATCGGTTTCCGATCTCAGTCATCAAAATAACAGGCAGGATCGTCGATTACTTCTTTTTTTTACGCTCCCACCTACATTTGTGCATTCGAAAAAAAATACAGCTGCACTCAAGAAATGTAACAGCCACTTCACTCATTGTTTAAACTATACACCAGTACAAAAACCACTGTTTCCAACATAAGCCACCAAGCCACCAAGTTCAGTACTAACAAAAGTAACATTTGCATTTTGGACAACAGCAAACTTCAGCTACTCAGTTGAGCTCTCGGGTCTAGGCGGGCATCATGGAAAATATGGGCCACCCCTGTCACTACGATACTTATGCAAGAATTAGCTTAGTGGCTAGTGGACTTTAGTAAATTACTTAATTATTTTACCTTACTCATAGCTCTTCTACTCTTACTTGGTTTAACTTTAAGTCACTGCATCTCCTCTTCAGCACACATGCACGTTTTTTCAACTTAATGTTATTGAATCAGAGCAGCTGATAGTAGCAACCTGTTAGCGGGACTGTCCAAAGCTCAGCCTCCCTGAAGCTCAGCCTCCCTCCTCAGTGACAAACAGCGATCAGAGGAGAGAGACGAAATAAAGACACGAGAGAGACAACACTAACTGACAACAAAACCCTAATTTTATAGATTACAGCACACTTGTAATGCACTGCAGAAGGATTTCTGTTTTGTTTTTGTACTGATTATGTATTGAGGTGGGTCACACAGACACTGATATTAAAAATATGTCACTTTTTATATTGTAGACTGTTGTAGTCTAATTTTTGAAACTATTTCAAAATAAAAAGCTAACCTGTAAGTGTAAATGACAGTTGTCAGGGCATAAAACCAATGATCTGTCTTTATGAATCAAGACTAGACATAGTCTAACAATGGCTTGTCTGAATGGAAAATTGAGCCGTGGATTTGGAGATTCGTGATGCCTCTAGTCAGTAGGTAAACTATTAATAAAGCACATTGGAAGAAAAGCTTTGTAAAGTGAGACAAAAGGAAGATACAACATACTGTGTAAAACAGACACAAACAAAGCAAAAACTAGGATATTATTAATTAAAATGTCAGTGAAAACAAGTGTGTTTTAAGCAACAGAAACACATTAGCGCAATCATTGAGGCCATAAGAAATCACACTGGTGGAGGAAGCAAAGTAACATAAATTTGCAGAATGGCCAAAGGCAAAGAAGGCAGAAAATGTGCAGTCTAATTCTGAGCTTAAATCTCAGAGAATCAAGACCAATTTTAATGATATGTAATTAAGGCCTAAACAAATTTTCCCCAACGGATACGATTAATGGGGAACTTATTACAGCCTATGGCACCCAAGGGGGTAATACATTCATACTAATCTCATGGCTGTCAGCCTAGGGGCTTCGCTGCAATTGAAATGCCTTCATATTAAGGGCAAGAGTAGACAGGAGGTAGAGTGTCTAGGGAGTTAAAATTAGAGGTACGATAAATTAGCAGCACTGTTGCTTGTAAAGTCAAAACAAATGACAGTTGGGAACTGCAAAACAACATGCAATAGCTGCATTTTAATTATATGTACCATGCAGTTCCACTGAAAAACTAGTTTCTGACATAGAGGCAAAGAGGTTAAGTATGTTTGTGCAGGGTAATTTTAGCTCCATATTGCTGTACATAAAAGCAACCACAGTTGAAGAGACAGTTAACAGTAAGCAAGAAAAAAAAAAAAAAAGCAACACACATTACAGGAAACGGTGCTACATATCGTGCATTTTTTGCTTGTGTCTGTGTGTTTGACTTGGAATGTGGAAATGGGAGTACCGGGCAAGACCATAAGAAACCCAAGGACAGACAGAATCACAACATCAACCAAGGCTGGGCAGTTTAGGAGCGTTACATTCCATATAATGATTATGTATCACCGCTGTATGACAAATCACCACTTTTGGCATTGTGGTTGCATTAATTGCTTGCACACAACCAGCTCCATTACCCTGGCTGGGCGGAGTTAAAAGCGTGCAAATAAAAAGTGCCTCTCAAATCTTTCAGTCTGCAGACAAACTGGAGACAGTGGCATTGACAAAAAAGTTAATGTCAGAAGAGGGCCAGTGATTGATGAGTCTTTACCTGAAAGCTTCGAGTGTGTCGATAGCGCAGGAACATTCTTCACATGGAGAGCACACGGCTCATAATCGGATATTGAGGCTAAATGGTTTGCATGTTTGATGTTGGATTCTGCGGGTAAATCGAGGCATCGCAAACAAGAATTTACAGGATCTTCATCCTCAAATGCAAGTCCATTATTATTTCACAGTAATATTCCACAATCATCTGGTCACTTAAGACAAAATGAAAATGTCTTTATTTCTAGTTTAATAGAGGTGATCATCAAACCCATATACACTAGTCCACTGTCTCTGTGAAGTGGATAAAATGGCAGAAAACACTTCAGTATAATAACCCCGGAGTAAGGAGCTGTCAAATCAAAAGTGCAATAATTGGGATCGGTTTTCATTAAGCTAGCATGAAGTCATTAAAACGTTCACTGAGTGTGGTTGGCAAAAATATTTTGATGATTTTCGCCGATTAAATAAAACTAAAGAAAGTATAATGTGTTCTTGGGAAAACCGAAAGAGGAGACGGTAACGCTAATGACAAACGGCAATCACTGGGGCCATGCCAGTAACTGAATGGATGCTTATTTAGCAGACTTGCCAGTTAATTTCACCCTTTTCTTACCTCAAATCACCCAAAAGAGATTTCTGGCTCTTTGAATGTTTTTATACTTTCAATGGTATATGATGATTACTTCAGAAGATGAGAACAAGATGTTTAAATGGTCAGAAGTGCATTAATATGTAGCTATGTCCTGTGACCTTTGCCAATGTGCAAACTGACTTCTATCAATCATTAACAGTGAAAAGACAGAATCCAAAATCTAGATTATTAGGGCTGTAAACTGATTCAAATATTTAAACGCAACTAAATTTATCATTACCCACAGTCTGCAAATTCATCCCACGTCTTTAATCTGTTCAAAATATGCCTTCAAGGGAAATTTGTCAAGTATTTCAAACTTGTATCAACATGGGAGAGGGCAAATATGCGGCTTTTAAGCAAATATATGTATATATTTATTATTGTAAATCAATTAACAACAGAAAACAATGAATAATATTGTCCAGAAATCCTCACAGATTTAAAGCAAGAAAAATATGCTCAAATCATAACATGGCAAACTGAAGCCTAACAGGAAGCAACAGCTGTCAGTGTGCTGACTTGACTACGACTTGCGCCAAACTGCATGTGATTATAATAAAGTGGGCATGTCTGTATAGGGGAGAAAACCAGTACTTTTTTGTTTTCAGACCTTTGAAAAACCTTCAAATAGAACAGTTACTCTTTAATTGAACTGCTCACAGCTCATGTCCACACTGAGGAGTTTACTTTATGGGATCACAAGCCACTACTAGTCCATGGTTAAGAAAAACTATAAACTATAACAGGGTTTCGCTCTTCAAAAGTCTCCCTGCAAAAGATTGGAAACCACACTACTTCAAAGAATCCCTGTGTTTGCGTAACTGTATACAGCCCGGCTGTAGTTAATGGTAACTTAAAACAATAGTTCAACAGAATAAGTACCTGACTAATTGCAGAGCTTACAGTGTTGAATGTAACCCGGCCAATTAACCTTATGGAGATCTCAGTAAACGTTTCCTCCTGCTCAATGAGCATCTGCACAATCCCTCCATACATCCTGTTGTTGTTTGCATTATTGTCAGAAATGCTCCGTTTCCAACGCAGGGAAGAAACTGCCCGCATTATTAACAAACAAATTGCCCCTAAATTCCGTATGAAGGCTGGAGAGTAGGTGCATATGGTTTAGTTGGCCCTCCCAAACATCAAGCTAATGGGCTAAATTGCTTTCAGATTGAATGAGCTGCATTACGTCGAGGAAGAGAAAAGTAAACTGGATAGATGAGATGATGGTGGAGACGTGTATTTGAATTTGTCAGAGCCACAATTACACATGCAATAATACCATTATACAGGTATACAAGCTGTTTACTAGGAACTGAAAATGCCAGCGTGCAGCATACCATCACTCTTTAATGTGTGAATGTTGATTCTGGGCTCAACAAGAGGGAATGCTGGCCAAGTTTTTAAATAATAGGAAACACACACAGATACACATACAGTACAAAGGAATGAAAACATCTGCTGAGGACTTCATGTATACTTCAGTGTGTTTGTAATCCTCTGGGAATTGCCTGTGGAGGTGAAACAACATCGGAGGCACACTGGGATGATACTGTATATCCCCACTTTTTGACTTGCCTTACTGCTAAAGATAAAGATGAAAGCTGCAAATGTTGGCTGTGTTGGTGGTATTTGATTGCAGAAATGTGGAGAAGACAAAAGGGAGGCTGGATTTTGTTTTCTTAGATGTGACTTTTTTGTGGTGGGGGAACCTCCCGGAGCTTGACAAGGGGATCAACACCAAGGCGCCATCTTCCAAAAACAAATAATGAACAGGATTCTCCAAAAGCCACATTATTATTAGCAACTGTCCAGCAACATATGCTTTCAGTCCAGTGATTCCATACACACACAGGCAAAGGTATTTTCAGGACTGAGGAACACTAAGCAATGGTATTGAGAAAAATCAAGAGGCATCCTTTGGTGGTTACACCACAATCCTCAAACAGCTTTGTCTTTGGGTGAAGGGACATGCTGGCTTTTCCATCGCTAATGTGTTTTCCACTGCCTTTGTGACAGACCCAGCATCTGTGTCAAATTATGCCCACAAAAGCAAAAGCAGTAGCGGCGGCATTGTATTTAAGACGGAGGTTTACTTGGCAAAGCACTTTGCATATTCCCATGAAGCCTGTTGAGTGAACCCTGCAGCCGATGCAAGCCCAATCAGAAAACACCTAATAACATTCACTGACAGTAATCAGAAGGATATGTTGCAATCACTGCTACACAGCAAGAGTCCTGCTCGCAGGAAACAGCATGAGGTCTAGCTATTGCACAGCAAGACGCTCACCCTCCACTGTCAAAATCAATGCTTTTTGACTTACTTATTAATAAACATGGCCAATTAAGATGCAGAAACTATTTGCCAACCCTTTGAAACAAGTTGTTCTGTAACCGCGCACTAACACTGCAATTGTTAACACATCTTATCTAATCACATAATATCATTACACAATATCTAATCAATGTTTAATCATTTTTATGACACAACAATCACAAGTATGTATAAAGTTAACATACTCATCCATTAGGAGGTTTTTCACCATGCTTTCTTATGGGTCTGAGATTAGAGGGATCTTTTATTTTTCATGATTTAGATGCTGTGAAACTTCCCTGTTTCACTGTCTCTTTGTTAGTTTTGTCGATTAAGTGATCAAGCTTTTTCAGGGAGGCAGGCACCACAAGAGAAATGTTAGTTTTTCACTATTCTGTCTCAACTCCTGGGAATGTTTGTCCCCGAGCTGTAACTTTAAACTCTGTCACTTAATATTTCCAAGCAGTCTCCCCAAGGCGAAGAGCGGCAATAAACACACAGGTACCGGCAAAGGCAGCAGCGCTTTATAAGCCGTCTGCCTCTCTATTCAGGGAGACAGGCTCATCTGTCTCTCACCAGATCCTTTTCGAGTGCCAGCAGAGAGGAATAACAAGCAGTTAAGTATTTTCTTCTGCTTGACCCATGACATGTGGCTCCCAGGCTGAAACGAAGGCAAAGAAGAGGGAAATCTCGAGGCCAGAGCACCAAAACATTGTCCTGTCAGCACAACGGTTGTCTGAGAAGTCCCTGGCTTGTCAGCACGGAGTTTGGGAGCTGATGATGTTGCCTCTACTTTAAAAGGAAATGAAGGATGACTGTTTTTTGTCTGGTGATCTTCTAACCCTGAGCCATGGACACAGACGTTATTTCATTGTCTGGCGTCTGGAACGCTGTTCAGAGATTTAAGATATGCTCACAGATTTTCCAGTTTGGACGGCATTAAAATGAACACTGCTTGTGCATTTTATCATCTCCTCTGCATGAACTTTTCCTTGTGAAGGAAATCAGGGTCACTGTTTTTGTTTGAAACGCTGCCTTGCAACTCAGAAGAGGATGTCCTGTGTGTGTCCAACTGTCCTTTTTCTTCTAGTTCGCCACATACACACTCACACAGTCATAATGTCTCTTTGTAATATATAAAGCAGCGTTTAAAGAAGCTGCATTTACAAGGTTGTGTTAAATTTATATCACAGCATTTCTGTGCACAAGATGGTTTTGATTATACGGCTGTCATTTTCAGTCAGGATTAAAAACCTCAATTAAAGCTAAATGAAGCAAATCAGTGCTGTGTAATGTTTTTCCAATGTGTGAAATCTGTTACCGACAGAGATGGTACACCAACAAAGATTGTTATGATTCATTCTCAGAGGATAATTGCTACAATATGTCTTCCTTTTATTAATTTACTTATTTTGAACGGTGGAAACAATTCAATTACATTTTATACAAGAAACATATGGACAGAAAAAACATTTGAAATCAATAAGCTTGATTATACGGTTTTCTGGTTTTGTGCTGTGTATTAGCTGTGTCACAGATACTCTGATATATGACAGGCAAATAACGCCACGTGAATTCATGACAAATGCCTTGCTTGTTTCACATGGCAGTGTCCAGAGAAGTAGTAGAAGAAGTCAAGAAGCAAGTCATATGCACTACGGCTCACTTTCATAGTTGGCCATTGGGAGCAGCGGGAGAAATCCTGGTTGGCCAGTCGCTCTGTAGGCCGCTGGAGCAGCCCGTTATAAAAAGCAAAAACACGACGGAGACAATCTGTTAGCAGCAGTCCGTTAGTGGTTAGATGGAAGACAACAGGGATAAGATGAGCAAGGTTTGGGTTTCAGACATACAGACATGACCACTTTATGATAATCACATACAGTTTTGGGCAAGTCATAGTCAAGTCAGCACATTGACAGCTGTTGTTTCCTGTTGGGCTGCAGTTTGTCATGTTATGATTTGAGCATATTTTTATGCTAAATGCAGTAACTGTGAGGGTTTCTGGACAATAGGGATAAGAGGAGCAAGATTTGGGTTTGGCTAGCTGGCTATTCATCTTTATCGGGTACCTTCTGTTGAAACGTTTCTTCAAAAAGATCAACTATTCATTATACTGTCAAGCTCATCAATGCCACTTTTGGCTGGGAAGAGACATTAAAAAAAAATTTGGTGTTCTGCAACAAATTTCTGAAATGTTGAACTCATTGTTATGCATGAATGCTTATGGTTGTTAACAGGTTAGTACTGATCGTTAACCAATGTAGACCATTTTTCTTGCAAAAGGATTTAATGAAGGAAAAATTTTAAATGTTCAGAATCAGAATCTTAAATACTTTATTGATACCTGGGTTGATTTTTGGTTGTGTATTTTTTAAACTGTGTTGTCCAGTTGTAATTTATACTACACTAGTAGTAAACAGTAGCCTAAACTGTTATATAACATTAATTACAGTGGAAATCGCTAATAGTGGTGGTATATTTACAGCTTACATGGATCAAAATGCTGTATATACTGCTTATAGTAATCAAGTAGTTCGCTTACAGTGGTAATAGCAGGCCTGTCAAAGTTAACACATAATAATAATAATAACTTGACAAGGCAAATTACATTTAATGCCACTAATTTCTTTAATGCATTAATGCAATCAATCTTTTGGAGGTTGTAGTGGACTCAATTTTAAAGATAGAGTGAAGATATGAGTTTCGTATGAAACTAGAAAACCTAATGAATCCACTGGTACCAAACATCAGCCTTGTCATGAAGAAGGTTTAATTATAGCAAGAAAAAAACTACCATAGCTATTTTCAAAGGGGTCCCTTGACCACTGACCTCAAGATATGTGAATAAAAATGAGTTCTCTGGGTACTCACGAGTCTCCCCTTTACAGACATGTCCACTTCATGGTAATCACATGCAGTTTGGGGCAAGTCATAGTCAAGTCAGCACACTGACAGCTGTTGTTGCCTGTTGGACTACAGTTTGTCATGTTATGATTTGAGCATGTTTTTTCTATGCCAAATGCAGTACCTGTGAGGGCTTCTGGACAATATTTGTCATTTGTGTTGTTAATTGATTTCCAATAATAAATATATACATGCATTTGCATAAAGCAGCATATTCATCCACTACCATGTTGATAAGAGTATTAAATACTTGACAAATCTTCCTTTAAGGTACATTTTGAAAAGATAAAAAATTGTGATTAATTGTGATTAATTATAGACAATCACGCAATTAATTGTGATTAAGTATTTTAATCAGCCCAAATGACAATATATTGAAGAGTATTTTAAAGCTACACTGGACTAATTTTAAATACATTTTTGTTTCTTTTTTACTTTACATCCTTGATATTTTGCCTCATGGTAACCCATCTGTTTTCTGGTTGGCTGCCTGTGGCTGGTGCTGAGTGCACACTGAAATCATGACGGGAAAAATTAATAATTTTCTCTGAATAAAAAACCAATGTGCATGGGGAAAGCACCTGTGGTTGAAGTTCCCTCATCAAGTGGCTTGATAATGACCAGACAGGTTATATGACAAAAGTGAAACTCGTCAAACCTTAACAGCATATGCAGACGAGCGGCGTCCGCCTCCCTCCATGCCTCTACTGGGTGATGAGGACCCAGTAAGGGGATTCTCGCCACCTTGGTGCCAGTGTCATTGTGCCAATATGTGCTCCTTCTATCCAGCCTCCTCCAAAGAGCAACATGTTCTGTTTTTTTATTATACATCTATTTTAATAAAGCTATTGTTATAAATACTGTTTAGTAATCTTGTTTACATAAAGTAAGGCAATAGGTTGTGTAGGTGGTGGGGTATCGCAGGGGGAGGGAGTGTTTGGGAGTTTGGGCTCACTAAAAACTGAGCTTATTAATTAGCTTACTGCTACTGTGTTCTGCATTACTTTAGAAAAACACCCACACTTTCACTCTGAATTAAAACACAAAGACAAAATACATATATAATATTTCACTATTCCACCACACCAAGAAGTTGTTATCAAAGACTAAAGGTTGGCCGATATGGGTGTTTAATGGCTGATGCCGATTTCTTACAGAATCAGGACAGCCGATGACCGATATATGATGTTTGACTTATCATCTTTTTTTTTTTCTTCCGTCTGAAAAAATATAACAGCTTAATAATAACAACATTTGTGAACTTCAGTAAACATTTATTGAACAGCACCTATGGTCTTTCTCTCCAGCCTACATATTGTGTCTGCACTGCAGTGCACTTATATATTTTAAATTAAAAAAAAATATGTATACACTAAATGTTGAATACATGAAACAGGTAATCAAAAAAACTAAACTTTGTCAAATAAACAGGCCAATGTTGTATTACATGCAGTAACTTGCAGGGCTCCATGAATGAATATGGTATGGGATTGTGTATTATTACTATTATTAACAAATGAGCACACATTTCTTGCCCTTTGTGTGTCTAAAATAAATATAAATGACATTTATAATGACATGAAATGATCATAATGAGGTTCAAACTGCTTGTCAAGCGGCAGGTCTGGCCCCGGGTTCAGGCTGTGTGAATGACATGCAGCGCAGATTTTAGTGCAGTGATTTATTTAAGACAAAAAAGAAATTTTACATTTACATCCAGCCACCGGTGGTTTCGTGCATATGCAATTTATTTGTAGTCTGGATGCAGAGGGGTGAGCATTTCCTGCTCTGACTGTAGCTAGGAGGGATTGCTGCACGACTAGGCCCTGGGTCAGACCGGCGGCTTGACTAGCATGCGGCTGCTGACCGTGAGTGCTTTGGGGCAGGGGAGGGGTCCACGGCAGCTGCTGTCTGCAGATGCGCCTGCTTGAAAATCAGCTTAATATGCTCAGACACCGGCCGATACCGACCATAAAAAATGTCAATTAATCAGTCGACCTCTATCAAAAAGTACAGGTCAATTTTATGTGCGACTTAAACTATCCTCAAAGATACTTCACGGCAGGAATCTTTTTAGTAATATGGAAAGCGTATGCGGCAAATCACCATGATACCTGCCGTGTTTGTAACTAACAGGCAGGAGTTGCCTGGAGCAGTGGAGCCACTGGTGATGTCACAGTAGACAGTATGACAATTCATAAGCGCAATACACAGCGGCTGCGTCACGTCCCGCTGTGTCATTAGCCGCCTGTAGCACACGCTTGACATGGCATG
Source organism: Pterois miles (assembly GCA_947000775.1). Lineage (NCBI taxonomy): Eukaryota > Metazoa > Chordata > Actinopteri > Perciformes > Scorpaenidae > Pterois > Pterois miles. Next base: position 8,533,970 of record CAMQGK010000171.1, on the reverse strand, counting down.
CAGACAGAATAATAATCGCTGCATAATAACCAGGATGTGCGCATTTAGGGAGCAAGCATCATAAAATTACTATTATCTTGGCACGCTGGCGCATGGTGACGCTGAGAAATAGGAGAAGGCGTATCTAGACGCTGTGACAAGCATCAACCTGCAATGACACATGTCATGATGCCACAAGAAATCAGATGGCACAGGTGTTTTGACACATGTCATATGCTGCCTGGGTGTGTTGCCCTTTAGAGGCAGCCAAAGCATTACAGAGTTTCTCCAGACTGAAATACCAGATAAGGAATCCACAGCCAAAATCAAGTTTGACCGACACGCACTCAGGATATCTGAAAGAGTTGAGCAAGAAATTGAGGCTTGCAGTGTCTCTTCTTTAAATGGCCTGCTCAACAGCTTCCGCGGCTAAGTCAGACCACTTTGTCTCAGTCCTTGGTATAATTTGCCCATTTCATTGGGGGTTATTATCACCCTGTCTTGAACAGTCATTGAAGGCACCATTTCAAATGCTGGACATTTTATCATTAATCTCCAAGGAGAGAGTGAGAGGCAAATGAAACTGAAGCGAGAGAAGGAGACGGTGAGAGGTGGAAATAAGACACTGGCTCCTTTTTCCATTTCATTCCAGTCCATTTCACAAACATCCACATTTTGAAATGTAGGGTGAAGGCAAGAGTTCAGAGTCGAACATCTATCTGCGGAGCATTAGGAATGTACTGTAGATACAAGAGATCGTAAAAAGATGGGCAGCGGCTGGGGAGAAGCCATTGTCAGCAACAGTGGAATTTATACTGAAAGCAGCTATACTGTTTTGTTGCAAACTAGAGGTGAGGTGAGGGTGATGATGTGTGTGTGTGAGCGATTGTTAGTACATTGGTGCATGTATGTGAGGGAGAGGTTGTTCCGTACATTTGCGTAATGTGGTACATTTCTGTCAGGCATCCGGAGAACACGCCATCGCCTGCTGTCATTGCCTCTTTCTGCTGCCATTCTCCTTTTGCACTGGGACGTTTTGATGCATTTTTAATTCCAGTGGTTACCATGGAAATGCGGGGTGGGTTTTTTTGTCTGCAGCACTGTGAAAGGCAGGTGCATGGCGGGGACCCAAGGTGACAGTAGTTGAAACACGTTCAAATGTTTCACCAACTGCCAGGGGCCAGAAAGAAGGTCATTGCATTTCTATTCTTATTCTGAAGGAGTGAGCCTCCCTGAACCAACAAACAAATGTCTCAGACCTGCCAATTTCAAAATTATGTATAAACACACAATTATTCCCTGTGTGCCATGAAATTATATTTAATTGTCTGGTGCTTAACTGGGAATTAAAATCAGTGAAAAGCATATTATTTTTGGTCAGTAATGCAGATACCACTGATACCATACAGGAAAAAAAAAGCTTGACTTTGAAAAGTGCTCTGATCTACAAAAACTGACAAATTGAAATTTGTTATAAACATTTGAATCACATGCGTCCTTACTGCAGAAACTGTATAATCGCTGTTCTTTGCTCCATTGATTCATTCACCCTTGAGCACTGTGTACAATGAATCATCTCAATATATTTTGAGCGGTGAGATAAATGACCAAGTTCAAAGGTCATTTATTGTGAGACAGGAGTGTGAGGATAAAACCGCAAGGGCAGTGGAACATAACATAACACTCAGCAACTGAAGGACAAGACGAAGACGCCGTGATCTTGGTTTTAACACTGCACAGTTATGAAGGTACGTCTCCAAGAGAGGTGCGTGCTGTCTGGGAAAAAGAGGAGAAAAGAATACATTCCTTTAGGTCCTCCAAGAGCTGAAGCTACAGCACTTTCTGACGAGGAGGCAGACCTGAGTGTCACTGCTAAATTTACAGTCTTCCCATTTTCTTCACAGGTTTTATTTTCGAATCTGCTTCGGAATTATTGTCACCGATGTCAGCTGAGTGTTTGTTTTGGTGATGCGCCAACAGGATCCAAAAGTGTGTCTGAGAAAAATGGGAAAAGCATCACCAAGGAGGACAAAGCACAACTCCACTAAGCCTCAAGGGTCCCTCAGGCCATATTTTAAGGAGGCTAGAGGGTGAATATAGCTGTGCATACTCCGCTTGTGTCTCCTATGTCTTCCGCTGGTTGGAAATGGGTGACTAGATGCTAATAAGCCTGCTCTGTCATGCTTAGACTGTCAGACCTGGTGCAACCGCATGTTAAGATAAAGAGCCTACATTTGGTAATGCCAAATCCCAAAGGTCCTAGATCCCCCTTGAGTTTTAGCATATGAATGAGCATAAGTAATGCAAATATATTTCCAGAAAACTTTGCCCATCCTCTTTCCTTCTCTCTGACTATCGGAGAAACTTCTACCTAAACATAAATCCATCTATGTTCCATGCTGGTGTTTCTGCCTGGAGATAGCTTTTGTTCATGGCTGGCTGGCCTTTCATTTTGTGGCTGGTGATTGGCAGTGTCCAGCGGGCCAGTTCCTTGAAGACTCCCCCTGTACTGTCTAGAGGTCCTCTGCTATTGATTTCCTGCTTGCCCTCGCTGCTTGACCTGCCAATCAATGGTCAGAACAGTGGGATGTCATTGGGAGCAAGTTGACGACGTGTGATGCTTGGCAGACATGTAACTGATGGCACTGAACGAGCAAAACATATTAGGGAGAGAGCGAGGGAACCAGACAGCCAGCAGACAAGGGGATACCCTCGTCTTTGTTAGAGGCAGAGAAAGTAAAGTTAATCTTAAATTAAAAAGCAATGAGGTGCTTATACATTTGTGTGTGTGTGTGTGTGGGTGGGGGGCGTCTCTGAAATCCAATCACTTTGGAGTGAATCGCCTCACACCAGACGATGATTCAGTCGTGGTTATTTTCTTTTTCTGTAAAGTGCACGCAAGTGTGACTTACTGTACTCATTCGATCCGAGTAACAAGTGATTAGCTGTGAAGAATAAATCTTCAGAGAAATTCATTTGAACTGTGAACAGTGGAGTGGAAACTATTGAGAAACATCACACACCCTGAGTTTTTACTGCGTGATTTTGGAGATGGACTCAAGGGGGGCGGCCCAGAATAAATAAATAACATTGTCTTCTAAAGGACTAGGGTGTATGGGACTACTATTTCTAATTCAGTGATCTTGTGGCAGTGCCACTCTTTGTGTGACAGCGGACTTCATGAGACACTAGCTAGTAAATTCCTGTGGCAATGATTAAAACACATGGACCGCCACATAAATTCCTTCACACTTGACCACAACCTTTTTTTTCTTCTTTTGCTTTTTATTTTTTTCCCTTTTACTGGACACAAAGAACGTTGGCAAAGTGGCAACCAGAGCTGGACTCGCTCTGAATTAAGGGGAACTCCAACCTTTGACTTCCAACTTTATTCTTACATTAGATCAATGTCAACTCCAAAGTTTTAGATTCAACAAAGCACAACTCAAGTGAGGATGGATGTCCAAGTTTTATTGTGACCAACACGAAGCAGATGTATTGAAGCACAGAATACAGTTGTGAAGTTAAGTTTAAGTTCGCAGATAAATTTCTGCTTTTCCTGTTGAGAATGAAAAACAACATACAAATGAAGCCAAGATTATATTAGTGAGTAAATAAAATGTCCTTAGAAATTCTAATTGCAAACAACATTTTAAGGAATTTTGTTATGGAAGCACCAATCCAACTTTTTCAGCCCTGATACCTGGAAGACTAATCGGGTGGATTGACATTTTTTCATAATCGGTATCGGTCGATGCCTGAGCATATTGAGCCGATTAGCAAGCAGGACACATCAGCGGGCGGCCCAGTGTTGCTGCTGTAGAACATGAGCCCCTTGTGTCAATCAAACTGCCGTTCTAGCAGCAGACCTCAGTAGATGTCTAGACCTTTACAAGAGTGCGCAAGAAGAACAACATCCTAACTGGGAGAAACTGTACAGACACAAAATACAGATTAGAGAGACAGACCGTAAGTGCTGTTCAATAAATGTTTACTTAAGAGAGTTTCTGTATCACTTGTTATTATTAAGCTGTTATATTTTATCAGATGGCAGAAAAAAAAAAAAAACTTGCCAAAGATATCAGCAAAAAAAGATCGGCATCACACATCGGCCATCGGCTGTCCTGATCGGTCGACCTCTTACACCCGGGCTTTGAGTACCGATCCAATACCAGTGTTTAATTAATAAGCTGTATGCCTCACTGTGTAGAGGTGACTGTCAGTCAGTCTTTTATGTGTAAAGAAACAGGCCTGACTTAAACATAGCTTCAAATAAATACATAGATATAAAAATTAAAATAATAATCATAAACCTGCAACTTGGTAAAAAAAAAATTAAAATTAATTACAGGTCAAGTGTAAACGTTTTTAATGCAGCAACATATTCAGGAATTGAGGAATTAAAATTCCAGTTTATAATGGACAGTGTAGAGTGTATAAATATAAAATTGAATTGAATAGATTTGCCCGATATCCAGTCCAACTGTTTAAGTCAGTATCGGCCCGATATCCGATCCGGTATTGGTGCATCCCTCAACTGTGGAATCTGCTTTTGTTCCTTTTGCCCTGAAGTAGATGATTCACCGAACAAATCCAGTGTTTGAATTACTCCCCTTCCCACTTGGTTTGCTGCGGTACATTAAGGCTTTTAGACATATTTACTGACGTACTTGTCCATGTCATGCCTACAGGAGAGCTTGTCTTTCTATTGCTGACATGATTTTCGAACAATTCAGTATAATTCAAACTGTAACTGCTGCTGTCGCTAATTACCTTCTGACATAGTTAAAAGAGTTAAGCAAGAAAACATAATCAATTTTTCATCAGCTTGTTGTTGTAATGGTTGCTTCTCCCCATTAATGTGTCCCGCTGTAATCCTTATGGACCAGTCAGCATGAAATATATATCGCCATAAATACTTTAATGTTGTGTCGATGTCTGCCTCGCTCCCCACAGTTCTAGAAACATCACCCTCTAACTTAGTCAAACAAGGATTTTTAGCCTCCGCTAAATAAAAACAATGTTTAATAATTGCAAAAATTAGCACCCATGGATATTGAACTGTGTTCATTTTCTCAATGAGATGCTCTTTTGCAGTCAAATAAGCAGAAAAAACTTGTGACACATTCTCAATAAGCAATTTTAAACTTTTTTTTTTTTCAATAACTTTGCAAGGATGGCCGAGGCAGACGTTCAGCTGATACAATGCTATTTTGTTGTCAGGGGTACTGGCGTCAGCAAAATCAAAACGTGCCGGCGGTAGACCTAGCATCAAGTTGTCTGCAAAGGAAACACTTTACCCACAGCTTCTCTGACAGTTATGAGAAACCGCCATTAGTGCATTATGCATAATTGTACACGCACTACTATCAAGTGTCAGTGAAAGACAACGGGCAGAGCGTCTCTCTGTCGACTATGGCACATTTGTTATTGTGAACCATCAGCATTTCTCCATGTAAATGGAGTTGCTACAAAGGGCCATTTTCCAATCTGCTGCCGTGAAATCACTCTACCTACCACTGGTAATGATCAACCTTGGAAGTGGATTTCCACTCAATTTATTTTCATGAAAGACAACAATATAGGAAAAATACAAATCTCTGTCCTGGACAGAGGTTTTTACAAGAAGATTCATATTTTTAATATTCTTTAATATGCAGAGTATACTGTATGAACACGGCCTGTCTTGGTAATGATGGATTGCCTAAAATATAAAGGCAAATACATTTTTTACGATGCTCATTACTTTTAAGGAACATGTACAGTATATGTATGTTCTGTTTCTTTCCAGAGTCGCATTTTCCTTCAGTCAGCTGTTGAACTACTTGAAAATAGTTCACAAATTTTCTGCAAGTCTCTTTACAGCTGCAGAGGTTATTGATTGCCTGTGGAGACACCCACGCACATGTCCCAGCCAAACACACCTACACATACCTCCCTCTATCCCATGTGTGCACATAAATAGATGGACACGCACGGTAGGATTTATTCACACACACAACCACACAGAAAAAGCAGCAATGTGTATGAATGACCCATCGTCAGGGTATCAAGGTCATCTTGGGGGGAAAAATATGATCCCACAGGAATGTACTCCCTCCCCACATTTCTCAGTCTTTTTGATCAGCTTCTTTCTGGTTTCTTTGATCAGCTGGTTATCATCAGTGACGGGCCGCAATGTGTACTTGACAGTCCAGTGTGTGATTAGACAAGGATAGAGAGGCATCACAGAACATGGAGCTGGAGGGCTGCGGGGCACCCTTCCCATCAAGACGTGCTCCACTGTAATTAGACATTAGCACCCAGCAGGAAGCCTGCTAACATGAGCTGAACCCCGATTAGAATGATTATCTGAGATAATTCACTTTAATAAGTACATAACAGACCACTGGACTCACGCAAGTAGAGATAAAACTGGATGCTTTTGTAATTACTGCTTAATTGGTGCACGCAGGGCAGCTGATTTCAATGCAGGATTTCAAAAAGGCTAAAACAACCTTTGCATTTCATCACAATCATTAAAGCCCTTCATTAAAATCTTACAATCAGGATGATTATTTTACAAATGTATTTATTAATTTCTCAAAGACTATACTTGTACATTTTAACGTGTTTTATAGGGCTGCCCGCACTTTTTCCATTCGTTGACTAATCTGTCATTTTGCTCTTAGTCGACTCACATGTCTTTAGTCAATCAGTCATTTTTTACGCTTCTCATTCATGATTGACTGATTTCTCACAAACCTATCAGCACATCTCTGGTAAACACAAGTTTTAAAGTGGTGCTTTTGTCTGATCCTTTGTGGATATAATCGGTTTGACAAATCTGTCGATTAAATCAACTTATCGATTAATAAACAAAATTTTATGGGTGTTAGTCGACTAAACGTTTCTGTGGTCAAGGACTGCAATAGTATTTTACTTGTTTAAAAGTAAAATAAAATATTGCAAATGCAGTAGATTACAATATTGCTATTGTGAGGATATTTTTTAATAAAAGACACATAAAGGGAAGATTGAGTGAAATCCATATCCAGACAGATAAAGGCTACAAATGTTATATTCTGGTGAAAAGTGCATTCAGCTTGACATGGTAAAAAATGCTCACAATATTATGGCAGAGAGCGTCTTTGTTGGAATGAAAAGAAACCTGTCTCCCCAAATGGCCACCTCAGAGATAGTGCTCTTTAATATCAGAGACAGCTAAGCGTAGCTTGAAGCCACAGACATTGACAGGCCAGGCCTGTGGGGACCAGAGGAGATAAGCATGGCACACAGACAAATACAACACTTGACTTTTCCTGCTCGTCAGCTACAGTTGCACAGGGATTACAAAGTCAATGGCTGTTCTTCTATTTGAATACAATATCTATTTAGGAGTAAGAGAAAGAAAAACATTCCCCTCCCACCAGAGTGGGATCAATCATCAACTAATTTTACTGGACTGCTCATGTGAGACGCAGTTGGGAGTCCGGGCTCCCCAGACAGACCTTAGTGTGCTGGGCTGCTGCTCTGAAACGCTGCATTAGGGTTTGCAGGCATGATTAAACTGTTTGTGTTTTACAACACGCCTGTGTGTGTACACACACACACACACACACACACACACACACACACACACACACAGACAGAGTAAAGTATGAATGCTGCTAAAATATAACAGAGTACAAATAATAGGTTAGTGGCTATCTCACAAATAATGTAAAACCATTAAAAGTTTGAACTGAGAATTATTTATAAGACTGCGTGTGCTATTTTCAGACTTTCATGCTACAAAAGGATAAAAATAAAATTCAAAGCAGAGAGCATATACTGTATCAGAAAAATTCTTCACCTGCAAGATTTTTCCTGTCTCCTCACAGTCCAACTCTCTCACCAGCAGCACCATCTGATAGTGCCTGTAAGGACACCTCACAATGGCTTCTCCCCAGGGGGCGCCGATAATACCTGCTGCCAACTTTCTTTTTGTTCCATGCTCCTACATGTTGGGTCACAATGTCACGATCATACTCTCATATATGGGACTTCCCATGGGCCCAACACTTTCTTACCTCATGGTTCTGAGTACTTCTATCTTGTACAAAATGTTATGGCGCTAAATTCAATTTGAAGCATTTTGAGGTAGTGGAGATAGTGGACATTAACCATGGCGATTTCCCCACAGATGTAAAAATCAATTGGAGCCAAGCACCTGAAAGGACTGGCTATGTGCAGGGCTCGAGCCTAAGGAGGTCCTGTCATCCTGGGGCCCAAAAAAATATGACTGGGGAGGATGGAAATTAATATCAGGACTAGGGATATTAATAAATAACCATTTAACCAATAACCGACATTAAGCATTTTAACCAATTAACGCTGTCAGTTAGAGGGTTAAAAGAAATATTAATAATTAATTAAAAAGCTGAGAAAAATGCAGAGCTCGTCACTTTAAGGACAAAAGCTGGTCCACCTTAAGAGCCCACCTTAAGAGAGTCTGAGTCGGTGCAAATACAAAAAGTTGGCTCCCGTCTTGAGTTGTAGCTTGTAGCCTTGTAGCATTTATTCACAGACAATAAACTGTACACACACTGTCTGCTACAGCTACGTTCACAGCTATAACACCACCAACAAACCCAAACTCTTCGCCACCACACACATACTGGCTATTGGAAACTCACTGAAAAGTTACGCTACAGCGGGCACAAAGCCACCAGCGGCTGCTGGCGTAGCACTGACACACACACTGTTGGTCGGACAATCGCTATCGTCATCACTGGGGACAGTGAACGCAGCATTGTGGCTGCTACAGTAGCTCACCTGACGGTGAACTGTTGACTCAGTTTGTTGTGCTCATACACTGCGGCTGGCATACCACTTCATACGAGGCTCAAATCTTGTCTGTTAACGGTTAATAATCAGTCAATGAGGGTTGGTTATCGGTTAAGAAAATTTTCCAAAACTAGCATCTCTAATTAGTGCAAATTTGGGATGAGTTGACAGAAAAATACCTGTTACACTAGAATGAACGGTGATGATAATAACTGCATGTTTTCTGTAGCGCACTGTTATTAAACCTCTTTGACAAGACAAACACACACATGGACGCACACAGTCAGTGTGTGATCCATCCGCTGACCTGTGACCTCACGACAGCTGCAGCAGCAATAAAATATTATTCTCAACCCAGTGAGGTAAACTTCCTCGTGTTAATGTTACCAGTTAGCTAATGTGAGACGTTTTCATGCATGTTCATTTTAATATACCAGGTATTTTTCTTTCAACTCTCCCAAATTCATCCCAAAATTCATTTTCTTCCTCCCCAATCATAATGTTTCAACCAGGACGTCCTAAAGCTCGAGCCCTGGTGGCAACATGCTGCTCCTCTAAAGCTCCTCTAAAGCAGCTCCTCCAACTTTAACATGCACCAGCAGCAGAACCAGTTCCAGATTTTTGGGGGCCAAAATCTTGATTTTTGACCAAATGCTATTTGTGTGTGTGTGTGTGTGTGTGTGTGTGTGTGTGTGTGTGTGTGTGTGTGTGTGTGTGTGTGTGTGAACTAAACTTGTCCATGCAACATTTGACTCCACAAAGTGTTTGAGTACCTTGTCTTGCTCCATGTGTCAGTGGAAATGAAATCTTTCCACTCAATTATGCCAGCGGCACCAGTGAGCACCTTGACACTTCGAGGGACCCGCAGAGTGTCTTAGACGCTGACATGTATTCCTCATAGACACACATATTTCAATTCACACAGACACACGGACACACACACCATGTAAAACCGTGAAATTTGCAAGTCAGACGCATTGGTTGAAGCAGATTCATACGCAGAAACCTCATAGGCCCCGGTGTTGTGTTGTGTTGTGTCATGTTATGCATGGTGCTACTGATTCAGTAGCTCTGTACTCCCCACTGATGAAAACATTGATGAATACTTTACATATACACCATACGACATGGGAGTTAGGGATTGTTTTTCTTTAATCCTAAGGGTGTGAACAGGCGCCTGTATCCTCCAGTACTACAGTATATAAAACATGACTATTCTGCTCTGTCTAGTGCAATTTATTGTATTTGTATTCAGATTTTAGTTTCAAAGTTTCCTATTAATCTCATCTCACAGCTTTCTGTGCACACTGTCTTGCTAGTTTTGATCCGTATTCCTAAAGGGAACCGTGGAGAAGTTCCATCTTTGGGAATAAGAAGGAACCGGAGAATAATCTGCTTGAGAAAGATGAGCAGGAATATATTACTTTCCATTTGACAGCTGTTGGTGGGTTAACTTGACTCTAAAACCATCTTATGAGCAACACATTCAGCCTATAAGTCTAAGAAAATGTCTGCTACCTGCTAGACCTGCCAGAGTGTGATACAAGTCAACAGATGGAAAGGAAAAGGTGACATAAACAACAGGACACACACAAGTGTATTCTCATTTAAATAGTTTGATCATATTGTTGCTGTTCTACTCTACTTCACTTTATGAAAATGATATCTAGGATAATACGCCTTTTTTTAACCTCAGTGCTAATGGACATCACAAATACAAAACAATGACGACAACCAAAACCTTAGAAAATATTAAAAGTTACGAGAAACATCCAATTAATATCAACCAATTATGAATACAGATACCAGGAACACCAAACTGTCGTCGTTGCAGAGAAAATTTTCTTACTGACATATTCTTGGTAGTTTCTCCGTACAGTTTGACATAATCTCAAACACATTATTCAGTGAAATAAACACTGCGCCATATACATATATTAATAATAATGATAATTATTATTAACATCGGTCATTATGTCAATATTGACTTGCTACAATTTAATCATATAATTTTTCACTTCCACCTCTACAAGAATTCTTGTATATTTTATAACTTCCATTAACTGCAATTACCAGCAATAATATTTTCTGGTAAAAAGACACATTTTATTTTATTTATATTTATTTCTTTATAATGCTTTCTTAATTTGTAATATTTTGGGCCTAGAGTTATGAATTTGTTTTGCATTTTGTGTTTAGAGCACTGGGAAGTTAGAGGCCACAGTGACTTACAGTATGCGTCTTCGGTGTTAAGTACTAAATATTCTACAAATTGTTTGAAATTATGAGCTTTGGAACCCAGAGGAAGTCCTGAAGGGAGTCCCTTATGGTTATTAGTCTGCTGAAGGCCACAATAAATATTCATTTAACATTACAGTGGCCACTTTTATGGAATACTGTCTTGAATTTTAGAGATGGAAGTGTTCAAAATGTCCCTCTGTGACTTTTTTCCTCACCTTATTAAAAAAAAAAAAAAAAAATTCTTATTACATTTTCTAAATCATGCAAGACAAGTAGACCAAATTATAGAAATCCTCTTTAACTGAAGGTTGTTGGCTTAGCTGGACCCCCATAATCTAGTGGCCTTTCTTAGAAAGGCTTCATATTTTCAATTAGAGTGATTTTTAATTAAGATCGACCAGAATGACACAAAACCTTCATGTGTTTGCATGAAAATAATGCTTCTGACATTGGTTTTACGATAGTTCCCTTGAACGTATTATCTACTCACATTTGGGGGCGTTGCAAAATTTGACAATATACAGTATAATGATACTGTTGTTTAAACATTTGTTCTCAAAGCATAAAATAATTCATTCATGAGATGAAAATTAAATCAAACCACAGCTTATATCTTCTGGTCACCCGGAAAGATGATTGCTCTTTGTGCAATTTAAACTTCTCAAGTCAGCTTGTTCTTATATTTTATATTATATTTTGCATAATATAGATTATTTACCTCAGATTTTATGGTTCAGTGTCAAAAGGGGGGCAAACACTAACAAAGGCTGATTGGTTTTATTAAAAAAAAAAATGGTCCCATTTTTAAGCTTTAACTGTTTATGAATTTCAGTTTTAAAAGCATGTGTGGTCCTGTGCTGGCTGAGGAGAGCACTGCCCACACATTCTACACTGGGACGCATTTTAATTTTTTTTTCTCCTTTAATTATTATACAATTACTGATTTGCATGTTTCTTGACACTGGGTTGATATGAGCACACAAGTCTGCATATACAGTATGTCTACAAACATCACACATGCTATCCATGTTCTGATAATGAAATATAAAACAGAAATAATTGCTAGTTAATTGTTGCTAAAGTTAATTGTTGCTTGTCATGATTTGAGTGTATAATTTTTCTTCCTGACTTTGCCACTTCTACTGCTATTCAATGGATAACTCCTCAACAATTTCCTCTGTTCTTGTTCTGTGTCACATTACACTTCCTGCCACAAAGTCCCTGTTTCTCCATGGGGATCGATATTGTTTTGCCTTGTAATATCAGATTTATCTCATTAGATTTATAATATTTGGCTCACTGTTAACAGACCATTAAGCTCTCTCTTTAGATCCTGCCCTTAATGTTGAACATGTATTCTGCGCAACAAGCGAGTGAAATTAGGTAAGATTCTGAATTAATAAAGACGTTCTGTGAATAATCAAATACTAATAAGCCATGAAAAACAACTATAGGGATGCATCACTTTCCCTTTTCCCTTTTCAGAAGAAAAATCTTGCTTTTCAAAAAAAAGTCTCTAACCACCCATAAATATCTAACATCTAACAGATGTCTTTTAGCGATCAGTCTCAAGTCATGCCAGAGGTCCAGGAGGGCAGGACCAAGACATGTCTGACACAACGTCTACACAGGCCGCATAGCGAAAGCAGCCCATTAGCAGAGCAGCAGCGTCTTCAGTCCTCCATCTGTGTCTACACAGGATGCATTCAGGCACAGTGTTGAGGGTAGGTCACCCATGGTAGGCAGCGCTCACAGCCCAAAATACAATCACTACACAGTACTTGTAAAAGAGAAGAAAACAGACTTGGGGCATAAACATTCAAGTCGTCGTTCTGCACATTTAGCACGAGTAAAATGGTGGAAATGCTGTTGCTGTTACTGTGTAGACAGCTGCACTGATTAAAATAGAAGCACATGTGCTCCATCAGACCGACCACTGGAATCGCAGCTGAAACTTCTGCAGTGTAAACAAGCTATTAAACCCCAAAAGAAAGCAAGTCCACACCCATTCATTCTCAAGACATTTTCTTTATTTCTCTGAGTAGCATTTACACACACCTTTAGGAGAACTGTTGAGAAAAAAAAACAGATGCTACAAAACTGTTTGGGCAGGCATGATCACCTGTTGACCAACATTAATGAGAACTGGCTAGTTGAACAGTGCTGTATGCTAACGGTACAATCACCAGCAAAATATTAATTATATATATTATTATTAATTATTATTATTAATTATTAATTAATTAATTATTATATGATCCGTGAACAGAAAGAGGACTGGCTGTCTAAAATAGTCCTGCCAGGTGCATTATATGTATGGACCCATTGACTATGCTGACATGTATTAAATATTCAGTATTTTTTCCATTATTCCATAAAAGACAATATTCCTACTATGTTTACATGGGTAATGAAAATCAATAGTCCACTAATATTCCTGTTTACATGTAACTGTTACACATTAACGTAACTGGTGGCGGACACAGCCTCCCTCTTTTATTCCTTCAAAGAAGTTCTTGAAAAGGTCGGGTGCGTTGTGATAAGATAAGATAAGACATTCCTTTATTTGTCCCACAGTGGAGAAATTTACAAATCTACATATCTACACATATCCAAGCAGCTGTTGATATCCAAGTCTTTCATAATATTTAAAAGTATGTGTGTTTCTCTCTGGGCTTTTCTTCAACATCTCTGCCACAGCGCTGCGATGGACTGGTGACCTGTCCAGGGTGAACCCCGCCTTCGCCCAATGCCAACTGGGATCGGCTACAGCCCCCCCGCGACCCCTAACGAGATAAGCGGTTGACGATGGATGGATGGATGGATGGATGGATCTCTACCACAGCCTTGCATATCGCAAGCTGGTCTATGTACAACGCACAGAGCTGACAGTAAACCATGGGGCTGTGTGTTGCAAACTGCAGTAAAAACTATTCTGAATGCGATGTCCAAAAAATGCTACTAAATCCTAAATAATATCGGTAAATCCCACGTCTTAATCAGAAAATGCTGGAAATATCCAAGCTGAATGACGTCTATAAAATTCAGATATTGCGGGATATTCGTGTGCCTGTAAACTTGTGGCACATTTGGGCTAGGCCATGAATTACACCATTTTCTTCATTCTTGGTACAGTATAGACATGAAAAATCAATCAATAATATTGAGCAAAAATGAAAGAAAAACTGTGTAACAATAACTAATTAGCTTATTAAAGACAGAAGTAGTGACTATGAAGACAAACATTAAAACAAAACCTATTTAGCACCTTGTTTTATTTTATTTATGGAGTTTCTTTTTTAGTCCTAATCTGTGTTATAGGCCTATTAATTAGCAAGTCACGGTCTAATATACAGTACTTTTGTTCTCAAGATGCAAGTCAAGTTAGTCTTCATAAAGTCAAGTCTTCAAACCTACTTTTAGCTGATTCATTCTGACTTAAGTCCAAAATTAGGTCTCCATTTTACAGCTCTGGCAAGACCACAATGGCAAGCAGAGTCTACAAACAAGGACATGAGAGCATTTTTGACATTTCTTAGGGTGTGAAAATGCCTCTGAAAAAGAAAAAGAAAAAATAGAAGCTGAGAGAAGAAGGTGAAGGGCCTCTAAAAGAGCTGTTGAGGGGACGCAGTGTTCACTGACAGCAAGGGAGAGAGAGGATGAAGTTGACAGATATCACGTCGTCGTTTCACACTCTCAAAACGTGATGTCCTCCCCAGGTGATTGGTTTGGCAGAGGACAGATGGACAGATACAAAACCAAACTAGAATTGCCGCCGCACGGTCGTATGCCTCCACCAGTCAGGTTGCAGTTTACATGTCTGTCCAAAATGTTAGCACTTCATCATTTTACCCTAAAATGTCATGTAAATGACAAAAATGTCAAAATTGTCTTAAGCAGCATATGAATTATTGACGTATGGGCGACGTGACGTTGACATTTTAACCAACAAAATATAATCAAGTCATCCTTGAGTCCAAGTGGATGTTTGTGCCAAATCTGAAGGAATTCCCTCCACATATGCTTGAGATAATATGTTGTGTGAAGAACCGACATTTCTGCAATGAAGCAGCTGAAAAGTAGATAATTCCAGTCTTTTATCACTCTTCCACACCCATTATTATCCTTTGCCCAAAGTGTCAGGGTCACAATAATGACTTCCAGACATGACTCTAATTCTTGTGCGTATTGGCACTTATCTGCCGCCACATCATTTTAAAACTTCCTCATGTCGCTTCACTCTCTTATTCAACCTTTCGTATGTATGTCAGTGTGACAAGAAGTTGACTGGCGCTGGAGAGGCCGGGTGACAGCAGTTTAATTAAAATATCAGGGCCTTTTTGTGCCACGAGGCTCTTCATGTGGTAACTTCAACTGTGTCGTAGGGAGCAGATAGTTAGCTCCTTTATCCAGAGGCAGTCAATATGACCCGTTAACAGATGGCTTTCATCCCCCACCTGGTGTAATTGTTCACCGACAGCAGCAGGTGTCTAAAATCATATTCATGTATTATCGCATAATATGCATTGAAATAACAGGGCTAAAATCTCACGACACAGGTCTCATTGTCATGAAAATGGCATGGACCAGTAGATCTTCAAATGGCAGAACGTATCGTAAAACAAAGATTGGCATTCAAGCACTAACACACAACTCTCTCAGGCTTCATTCAGCAAGTCCGTCAGTCAATCACATTCATATGAAACTGCTGTTTGTCTCCTCATCTACAAGTGATTGCCTTTCATTTACTAGATATTGACTCGCTGTTGTGAAGGATTTTTAGATCTCATAGTGGAAATGGGACAATCACTTCAATGTATATCTCACTAGTTTGCTCAATTTCCCCAAACACCAAGTAGCATATATTACATTCAAGCTGTTAGAATCTAAATTGCTTTTGAAGGTAGGAGTACACATTTCTCTGGATCTGCTAGCAGAAAGATTAACACAATATACTGAATATTGTATTTATTTATGGATTTGTTGATTCACTGTGTGAGATTAGCATTTTTACATCATGTTAAGGTGGTTCTTACTTTGGCCCGATTTAGTGTAATGTGATTAAAGTATCTTTGATGTATTTTACAGCTTTCTGGGGCTGCAATTCACAATTATTCTTATTATTGATTAATCTCTTGACTATGTTTTGATTAACTGGATAATCATTTTGTTTAAAATCCTCAGAAAATAGTGAAAAATACCCATTGTAGCTGTCCAAGGTGACACATTATAATTTCTTGTTTTATCAGTCAAAACTCAAAAGATATGGAAGCAGAAAAATGACTAGAACGTTTAGTCCACAGTGGAAGTTGTAGTTGTAGATTACTTTTCTGTTGAATTGACTAATTGTTTCAGCTCTACATATAATTGCTTGCTGTAGTAGTCGGTGTTACCGGTGTTACACTGTTCAGGTATACGCGGATTACATTACTCCCCGTCATGTGACGAGAGTAAGGACAGTTGACCGACAGAACGATTGCAGCAAAAGTGCCTGTTTGGCAATATTTCACATTTAAAGCCAATGCTAATAGGGACCTGAAAATGCTAATGAGGAAATCTGTAAACGCTGATAAAGGTAGCAGCATCTGGACACAACACCTCTATACACAACACAGCCATCGGAGCAGATCGTGGCCACTCTAGACAATGCTTTTGATTTGACCAGACAGGCTGCAGCACGTTTCAGAAGTGGCTCTCCACTAAAATTACACCCTCAGCAAAAGCTCAACCAGAGAATCAAGACACAACCATCCAACATTAACAATCAAATTAAAGGCTCTACAGGTATTCACTGTCACCTACAAATATCTTTTCTT
This sequence comes from Pterois miles, assembly GCA_947000775.1. Lineage (NCBI taxonomy): Eukaryota > Metazoa > Chordata > Actinopteri > Perciformes > Scorpaenidae > Pterois > Pterois miles. The sequence goes on along the minus strand of CAMQGK010000171.1, from coordinate 8,517,126 downwards.
GTAAAACGTCCGGAGTTATGGGTATCATCAGTGTTGTCACAAGTTTATTAACTGGTGGGAAAGTTACCTCACCGTGGCATCCCTACACACAATAAAAATTCATGAGAAGTTAACGCCACTCTACAGACTCCCACAAGCAAGTTTGCTACCCTCCCTGCATGACACAGCAGACAGACCAAATAAGGTCCTAACTGGTTAAAAAAGCCCAAAATTTAACAAGCCAAATATGACAAGTCCAAGATATTTTTGTATCAAATTGGAGCCCAACCAAGGCTAGAAACAGCAGTGAACACTGAAGTGGTGAGAAAAGTGAGATTCCAATGTGATGCCCAAGTTTTTTTGTCCTCTGGATGTATATGTAAGCATACGCTCATGCTCAGAACATAATTTACTATCAACTACAGCAGCTTTATGACGTGTTTTGCATGTTAAAATATCTCCAAATTAACAGATAAAAGCATGCTTAACATTTGTTTAAATACTCCCCCACCCTAATAAAAAGAACTTTTTCAACCCTCAGTGGCGCATCTAATATATTGTGTAACACTGGTGAAAGAGGGAGGCAAAGTGAGAAATGACTCACATGTTTAACATTTACAGATTGAATTTCTCCACCAAAGTCCAACAAGAATCAAGTGGTTTGAGAGTTTATACAGTGGACCCTGCTGTCATTTCTGTGTACCATAGCAAGACAGAGCAAATGCAGAACAAATAAAAATCAAAGTCCTCCAATTGATATGCATTGGATGTTTTCTCACTGTTCTGATAGAGATGCCTCTCCAAACAATGGTTTGGAGATAACGGGGCGGGCCGGGCTGTGTTTGCTGGAGTGGTGGAACAGCAGCGAGGGACGGAAGGTCACCGTATTGATATGAAACTTGACAGGTCTTGTTCCTGTCATTGCTTTTACTATCCAAGACAATGTAGATCCACTGAGAGAAAGATAGCTAGAGAGAGAGAGAGGAAGAGAGAGAGATGTTGGCTCATGTGTTAGCTGCTAATGGACTGCTATAGTTGTGTATGTGTGTGTGCGTTTGTGTGTGTGTGTGTGTGTGTGGGTGGGTGGGCGCACTTGCATCGCAGAACGATAGGGACTTGGTCCAGGACTGATGAGATGCTTCAGGGATAATGCCAGGCGTGGAGTTGATATGTGATTTGGGAGAAGGCTTTATGCAATTTTTTACTCATTATTCTTAATCACATACTTCAGCGTTTTCTTCACACTCCCCTTCCTCTCACCACCACTATCCACCGCACCCCCCCACCGCTCCCATTCTTTCTGCCGCCTTCTCATATCCTCAGTCTGGAGGCTGACAGTGACAAATAGAGGAACACCACAGCAGTATCTCCACACGACTGGAGGGACAAATTATTACAGGTTATTTTCCCTCTTCTTTTCAAAAGCCATGCTTATTCATGTGGGACTGTAGAATATACAAAGGCTTTCATTCTAAGACGCTTTATGTCAGTGCGAGGATAACACATTGTTAGCCCACGTTCATTGCTCAGTGTTTCCACATGATTGCATCCGCTTAATATCTACTTCGTGAGCGGAGGTCTTAAGATGGCTCGTAACTTAACTAATGGTGAGTTTTACTTCCACAACACTGAATAGAGTATTCAACTGGTTGCTACTTAGGAAGGCAACCGGATCATGTTCGACATGGGAGCTGTAAAAAGTGGAATAGTTGGTTACAAAAGAGAAACAGCCCTAGGGATGTTTTCTTTCATTAAATGACACTCCAGCATTTGCAATCCATGTCTGCAAGCTTTCAAACCACTTGCTCACATGGTACGTCTGCTTTTAAAATGACTGGTATGATTCATTTCTATTATTTTGCATCGATCTGCCATTATTTTACAACTCACACAGGTTCAAATGATCAAACCCTCAAGGTTAACTCCAGTATGATACTTTCTGCATGACTATTAGGCAGCTTGGTTGCTTAAATAGTCGGTTTGGTGAGAATAATATTTCAGACAATAAAGGAAAATTCAGCTGTTCACAATAGACTTTCCTCAGTGGGCCTCAGTCTGTATTCCTAGGTGTAGGCCCCATCAGGGGAATAACTCATAAACATGTCATCTCTTCTTCAGGGAAAGCGGCTTGCTGCCGAAATGCCACGCTAGACAGGGAACTAGTGGACTGCATAATTTCCTTCGCTGCAACTGACACCTTTTCCATATGTAGGCACTAGACTGGGCTTAAGTGTGATGGCTATGCATCATTATGCCTTGGAAATGGAGGGTGCAAAAGTGCACTAGCAGTGACTGGCTTACATCTGACAGTTGGCCTTGTTTTACATTAGTCACATCAATTCAAATCCCTTTTCTCAACAGAGTTGGAGATCAAGTGCCAAAGACTTCAGTAACCGAGGGAAATAATTCATGAGTCAAAGACTGCTTTGATTTTTTTTTAAAATGCTTTACAGCTGCTTGTGTGAAATATTGCCTTGTCAAGAGTAATTTCACATTTTGCAAACATAAACTCTTCAAACAAAAGGGGAAAGGGTTAGGTTGCCCCAAATTACAAAAAAAAGATATTATTCTCCCGTATCTCTAATGGTATGAAGCCCTGCAGACAGTTTTGGTTTTAGGTTTTTGGTCAGTCAATGTAAAATGTAGAAGAGGAGGAGAAGAAGAAGGCCTTCTGTTCTGCTTCACCGATCAACCATAATGATATCATAAGATTTTGTATTATTCACTTTACTTTGGAAAGATGAACGTATGCTGGGGCTGATACTTGATTCTGTGGGTTTAAATTCTTTAAATGCTGTCAAACCCACAGAGGAAGAAATGTTGGCTGTGCAGCACCTATCCTTTATTTCCCTCCTCTTCTGCAGCTGGAAGCACCACCTCACTAATGTGACTCAACAAACGTGTTACCTTGGACAAGTTAATTTAAACTCAATTCATTTCAGCTAAGTCTAAATAAATTCTTTATTTACTATTTTATTCATTACACACGAGGAACTGCTAAGTGTTACTCTGACTAATCAAAAGTTGTGATCACAGTGACTTAAGGAGCTGTGAACACCCTGAAAGTGTATTGGCAACACTTACATTTCCTTTGTTTCACAACCTCTCCATAGTGCAAATAATCTGTGTTTGAGCTATACAAAATATCAAACTTATGTTATACTTGGTCTGTCCCAAATACCATTACCACTACTGTACACACATGCACCTCTACACATAACTGCAATATCTGTCTGAGAATAACTGCTAAAAATTAATATATAAATAATGATGAGGGCTCAACCAACAGCAACACCTGGGCTTTGGGTATCGGCCGATGCCAAGTAGCGATCTGATACCAGTGTTTAATTAATAATTTGTTTGCCTTACTGTGTGGAAGTTCCTGGGATCATTATCTTATGTGTAAGGCTTGACTTAAACAATGCTTTCCTATCTTTGAAAACCAAAATGTGACCAATAGATACATATAAATTCATTTAATTGTACTTATATTATTATATTATACTATAATTCAAAATGCAAACTTTTTTAATGCAGCATCAACTTGGTCTAAACTTAAACTAAACTAAACTTAAATTTATATAGGTAGTATATAAACATGAAATTGAATTAGGGATGGGCACGGTTCGGGAAAAAAAAAAAACCCTTTGTTTGCTAGTCACTGATCTGTTCGTATATGTATCATGTATTCATTTGAAATAGATGATATGTAATCATTCCGTTTATCACGGGCTATTTTGGGATTTATACATCACTATCAAATACAGCAAAAAATGAAGCATTTGAATACTGATTTGGAGGTTAATTACCATGGCAACGCCCAAAGCTTCAAACCTTTGAAGCATTCAGGTCAGCCGTATTTTATATCATATAGAAAGACGCTCGGGTAATTCCTCTCTGAGAGACGAGTACAGATGGAGGTACACAGGATGGTGACTACAGGACTGTTCATTACGCTATCAGAGATTAGTCTAAGGACGTCTTTGCCTCTGTGTGTTTGATCACATTAATCTTTATTACCACTCATTTGTTTATATCTCTAATACAAATGCCATTACAGATGGCAGCCATTACAAATAATGGGTGCAGGCTACCACCAGTGCCTTATCAACAGGTAGGTGAGCCAAGCAAAGCTATAGCATTAATATGTGTGTTGACGAATAACAGTTTCCTGGTTAACACATTTATCTTGCTGTGAGGAATAGCCCCCAGAGATCTATTCTTTACGCAGGCTGGGGATATTCTGGCCTTACTGGGGGAGATATAATAGCCAATTTTTACACTGCTGCACTGTGTTAGTTTATTTCCCAGGACACAGATCTCAGGCTCAACGATTGCACATTTTCCATTAGTGTGACACAGTAGCCAGACAACGGCAACGTTAACCAAAATCTGATATGGGTACTCATTTGTACCTTATAATAACATGCTGACACGCTAACTTTTTAGCATCACAGTTTCAGTACTTCAGTGCAGATTTAGTAGTTAAATAATGAAATCTCTGACAACACCGGCCCCCACAATTGATCAAAGGCTGCTTCATTTTGCGCATTAATTACTGCTGAGGTAATGAAATGGTCCATCACTCTCCTCATAAACCAGTAAACAGTGGGGCAAAAGAAACCATCCTTCAGGCGCTGGCGTGATTATGTAAAAGCACTGTTAATCATCGGGCTCCGTGTTCCTCCCCGTTTTGTTTTCGTTCCCTCAGTTGCTTAATGTTTACCACCAGTAAGATGTTTTATTTATTAGTTTTGTCATAAAGTTCTGTTTCATATGAATCTGGCCGCTCATGCATGCAGTATGAGTGTTGAAATTAGCATCTCATTACTTGCAATAATTAGGCCAGTGACGGCCAGATGTTGTTGATGTTGAGCGTATGTAGGCAGATAGCTGGGTCTTTTTAGCTTTTTATTCTAATCAGTTAATACTATATGATGAAGTTGTACTGCTGGCATGAATGGCAGAGCCTTGATGAGTGATACAGCAGAGACTCACAAACAAATTCACTCACTCTGTTGACTCACTGAGTTGTGACTTCAGGGTTAAATGAGTGCAGTGCTAATGAAGTCTTATGTCAGGGGTCCATAATCTGATTTTGTATGTCAGAGAGAGAAAAACTCTTTTCACACGCAAATGCCATGATAATGTTCATGGCTGCCGGGTGAGGTGATAGAGACTTTTTTCATCACAGTAAATGAGTATGTTCAGAGAAACCATAGCACTGCGTTCAAGCAGTAGTTTCATCTACTACAGCACAGAAACTCAGAGTGAAGAGACACGTCTCTGACAAAAAGAAAGCTGTGAGCTACTTGAGGACAAATCCAAAGTCGTTTTCACACGTGCTTGTTTTACTGTTAGCTGTGAATATAGGTAGGCAGTATTAAAAGTCAGGTTATCTTAAAGAACACAATGAATATGTCTCTTATACAGGTGTGAGCAATTATTTTTCCTGGGGGGCCAGATTGTTGCCAGGGGCCAAACAATTACTGTCATACGTAACCTCTATTTTATCACCATGGGAAACATAGGAAGCATTTATTATACTGAAAATCACTCCAAACAGCATTAAAAAAATGACATATGCAGGAGTCTTTGAACCATAACATTAACACTTTAACATTTAACTTAACATTAACATTTACATTTAACGCCACATTAACACTTATGTTTAACATTTAACTCAACATTAACACCTACATTTCCTTCTTGGGTTGCAAGCAGCTTTGTAAATAGTCCTTGTTGCTTTAGTATCTTAGCGAGCAGCCTCTTGGCTGTCCTCTCCTTCTCATCTCCAGACAGGTTTCTGGATTCTGCATGTTATGCCTCAAAGTGACAATTCAAGTTGTATTCTCTGAATACAGCCACACGTTTGTCGCAAACTAAGCACACAGGTTTACCACCAACCTCCGTGAAAAAATACTTAGTCCATAAGTTATTATAGACGTGCCGCCTCAGCAGTTGATGCTACTTCAAATATCTCTCACTTCAATTTACATCATTGTCAATTGTAACAGGAAGAAGGACAATAATGATACACGAGCATTTCAGAATAAAAGCTATTTTCTTTACTGTTACAGCTTTGTAAGTATTAGTATTATGTAGTTTGTCTGTCTCCTGGGCCTGAAACCATCACGAGGGCTGGGTCCAGCCCACGGGCCGCATAATGCCCAGGTCTGCTCTAATGTATAAGCAACACATGGAGAAACACTAAATTTGTGGAGTAGCTCAGTTTCTAATTCAGATTTCCAGCCATCAAATCCATTATAACCACTTATCCTATCGTTACTCCTATCAGATAGCTGTAGCGATCCCAGCTGACACTGGGCGAAGGCGGGATACACCCTGGACAGGGTTGATACATGGAGACAGACACCCAACACAATTCAAGCTCACATTCAATTATACAGTGTAAAAGAGGGTTCTATCCACATTACCCAATGCTAATCTCGATTGCAGAGACATCTTACAATACACTATCTGAAGTGACTCAATTATGTCTGCATTATTTTAGCTGTTTACCTTTGCCAATGCAGTGACCACAGAGGGAGGGAAACACTGCCGAGTTCCACCCTGAAAAGACAGAAGTGACCTGAAGTCTCTGAAACAGCATTCAAACTTTATAAATTGTCACGTCCCTGCCATTAAGCCATGCACATCTACCATCATCTGACGCTAAACTTGACAGATGAGGATGAAATGAAGTGTGTCAAATGCAGTTACAGTGATCTCATTCAAAATGCATTTCCATGATGGGACTTATTTCAGTAATATATCATATCTTACTCCTTAGCTTTTCATCTGGTTGTGTTGCATCTAATATCATGTGCCATTCACAATGGCAGCCAAACAGTGTAAAATTAATGACTGGGCTGGCATATATCTTGAATTTGATTAGCAACATTAGAGTGCTTCTTTTCTCAAATGCTGCACTTTGTGCTGTCTGAGGGCCATCCCTGCTTGGTCTGTACAATGCTGATGATGGTGTATCTATTATTAAGCCAATATGTCTAAGAAGGCCATTGTCCTTCTCATCATATTCAAATCAAAGATATTATGCTTAAAATGAAAGCTAACTATGGCTTTCAGTCAGTGCTGATAGCCAGTATTGAGCTAGACAAACAAACCTTTGATTACAAGACGCATTATTTTTGAGATGCATCCAAATCTACGTCATTACATCTGCACAGAATAATGCAATTCAAGTCCCTAATCTTCCAATTATGTAATATAAATGCAAATTCTTATGGCTAGAGTGACATTGCTCTGTCAGTGTTATGTATACTATTATCACTGTCAGCTGCAGTGGATGCTTCCAATATCCAGTGTCCTCTGGAGGAGGCACATTGGCCACATTGCTCTGTGTGTACTTAAGTGTGTCTGAAAGGCACTTCCCAAGTCATTCAAAAAGAAGCGAGATTTAAAGGTCACTTTGTGCATATCACCTTTTCAAAAGCTTGCATTCACCCTGTATTATTCTGCTCAATGCTTTGCTTTGCAATGGAAATCCTTCCTTTTCTCCCTTAAGAAACAAACTTTTCCCTCTCATGAGGAAACATGAATACTGCATGACATACTGGATGCAGAGTGCAAAATCCCAGCTTCTTTTTCAGAAAACTGCATGGGCATGGTCAGCTGTGGGGCCTCCCACAGACAATGATAGAATGATAAATAGCCTAATCTAGAGAAAATGTCAATTATCAGCAGACTCAGCAGCAGTGCTGGTGGTCCTCCTGGCACGATAAAGATCTAACATTAATAAGGTATGCTTATCTCCGGGAAGACAGCCACCGATTGATTTTTGAAAGAAACACGGAAGAAAGGGAACAATAAATTATTTAAACAGAAACATATTCCACCAAAGAGAAATGAAATGAAGTGCACCAAAAAAAAAAAAAAAAAAAAAATAGACATATGACTGTATTATGTTAGAGTTCAGTGCCTGCCGGGCATCTAATGTTTCTCATCCATCAGCTCCTGCTCCTGTGCCTCCCCTAGCTCTAAACATAACCCAAGGAACATTAATAGATACTTAGAAACATTAAATGAGACCCCGGGTCACTGCCTCTGTGTGTTGGCAACAACAACACTTTGAACCGATTTTTAAGTTTGAGGACTTCTAATTAGTCTCCAGAGCTCCTTCTGTGTTCTTCCTCTCATCATATAATATTGGTTTGCTGAACAATAAGGCTAACCAATGGGTGCATGGGAAACTAATGAGCCATTCTAAGGAATGGGAAGGAAAACTGCGTTGAGCTGGCAACGCATTTTGACATGCGGTAGGAAAAGGAGATGAATCCTAGAGACACGTTATAGGAAGAGGAGTAGCCACTAAACATTTTTCATGAAAGTTATCTTGTTTGTGTATTTTATTTCCTCAAATTCAATTCAATTCCTCTTTCAGCTGTGGACGGACACAGTCGACGTGGCAGCCATCACTATATTGCCATTTCAATACCAACTGTAAGCTTCTCATGAGGAGAAGCCTCGTAGGAAGTGTGCTGCAAGGCTGGGATCATAATGATCAAAGTGAAATGTTTGTCGACTGAAATCAATAGCATCGGGGTTCCGGGAAATTGCTATTAAAGATCCCCATCGATTGGGCAGCAGTAGCTCAGCGACCGAGCGACTGGTCTTTCAGACTTACAACAATGGTGAATGTTTCCTGGGCCAGTTATCTTCTGAGGGATTACCTTGATTTGAAATGTAATCAGTCCTGAACTGCCCTGAGTGAACTGTAATCTACCTGCATCTGAGTCAACATGTCCACCACAAGTTAAAAAATGATGTGAGCACAACATTTTGAAGTATTAAATTCAAGGGAAACAACTTAAGGAAGCATTTCCTTTACTTTGAAAAAGGTAAAGAAAATGTCTCTGTGTATTTGTGCATTCTAAGTTTTTGTTGTGTATCACAGCAGGATAGGATTACATCTGACAATCACTTTATGAAAATTAATGTCTAAATGTGATCAAAAGTGATCTTATACATTTGTTTTTCACTGAAAAGATTATACCAAAGAAACAGAAATGTGGTTTTAATTAGGGCTAAAACTATTATTTTCATTGTCGATTAATCTGCTATTTCTAGATTCATAACTTCAAATAAGGTCAGGTAGAGCTTTACGATCTCGAGGGAAATTGTTGTACAGCAGTTGCAGTATAAAGCAAAAAAGAGTGCAAATACAAAGAGTGCAAATGAAATATAAACACTTAATAATAAATGTTTTGTCTAGAAAATTTCAGAAAATAGTGAAAATTGGCCATCAAAATTTCCCAGAGGTGAAAGGTGACGTCAAATGTTTGAATATCTTACAGCATATGTCAAAGCAAAGCATCATATTTTCACATTTGAGAGGCTGGAAGCGTATCAATTTTTAACATTTTTTGCTGGAAAAATGAATGAAATGATGAATCAATCATCAAAATAGCTACAGATTCATTTTCTGCAGATAGAATTATTGATTCAGCTCCACATTTAATGACACATTACTGATGTCAGTGATTAAAAGTCTCTGGAAGTATCTGTAGATACAGTATGTCAGATTCTTCCTCTCAGCAGTATGTCCCATGACAGTTGTCAATCATAACTCAAATACAAAATTGTTCGTGTCAGTGTGGTTCTGCATATATCAGTAAGCAGAGTACATTGCAAACAGTACTAGACATAGGGGTCTGATTCCCAGTGGGACCACTCATGCAAAGAATAAAAAAAAGTGCATTCATTCTTGGTACTTTTAGCTCTCTAGGGAAAAATACCCTCAAAATATGTAAAATAAAGGCTCAGTGTTTTTTTTGTGTGGAAAGTTTTGTATAATGCACAACTGAATAAACAGACAACTGAATAAAATACAAGCAAAGCATGTCGAATTTGCTCACTCCACATGCTGGTAAATTTCTTTTTAAATAATTTTGCATGCAACATAACCACTAAAACTGTTAAAACAGAATTTTGGTACATCTTGCCGAAACTTTCCTCAAGCAACACCATATCAATCCTTCTGCTATTTCTACATCTTGCTGATCTGTGCCTTAATCCGCTCCACTGTGGCGCGCATACTTCTTCGACTACATCTGTATGTCATCATTTAATATCCATTATATTTCCTAATAGAGAGGCGTTGGCAGCTTCTTTCCCGACTCGCGTTGTTTCCGCTGGGCAGAAAATTGGTGAAGTTGGAAGAACTGTTCTCATCAGCGTGGAAACTTTTTCTCAACAGGGTATTGTGTCTCAGTAAATCCCAGAAGTTAATGACCGCTGTGCCACAGAGGGTTGCTCTGTTTTTCACCAGATGCGAGATTTTTGGAATTCCCCAGATTCTAATGTGCACCAGAACAGCAGTTTTCCAGCTCGAGTCCCAGGCAGCATGTAGCATCTCATTAGCTCCGGTCACTGATCGAGTGTGACAGACATGAAACCTGACACATGCTGCAGACCTCCACTATACATTTCAACTGCTTTCCCATAATGCTTGAAAAATGGCTTTCTGCATTTGTAATTATTTTTTCTTCCTTGGCCTCAGATACATCCTGGCTTTTATTGTTATTCTTTTCCGCTGGCAGCATCTTTCAATAACTTTATTTGAAAGAAATGTTTAGAAATCTTGCGCAGATGAGAAAGTTTCAAGTCAAGCAATTATGCCACAAATGTAACTGGAACCATAAGGAGTATGTTTAATCTGACTTTATCCTTTGTCCTTGGAGATCAAAATGTGCCTAATCCATGTGCTGCGTATTTTTGTGTAAATGCTTAATGTACGTCACAGGCCTCTTATATTGTATTTATTAGGGCTGGAACAATACACCTATCTCCTCATTCGATACTATCTGCCTCTCTCCTTGCACTGCCTTTCAATATCACAATTTATTGTGATTTTTGTTTGTTTTTTTTTTAACAATTTTTAACACTATCCAATACCATGGGAAAAAGTTGAGTCCTACACTAGGGATATATACTAGCAACTTTTGAAAAACTTGAACTTGAAAACTTTGGAAAATATCTCAATTAATAGAGTACAAATGTTTGATTTTCAACATGTCAAATATATCCTGAAGTCAATACAGCATACCAGTCATTGTCAGGCATTATTTTTCCCCAGCAACCCAAAAATCATTTCCCTCACCAATTAGTGGTATTTTGTTATTGATATGTAAGGCTCATGCATTACTTTATACTTCTGGTGACTATGCTCCAATCAATCTTATTTCAATGTATGTACTTTGTCTATACAGTTCCCTTTACACCTTATTTTGAAAACCAAACGTAGTCACACGAGTATACTTCGCCTAACTTTGCCAAGTTTACTTGTTGGCTCTGTTCTCTTTAAGCATCCAAGTTAACCTCCATTGGCCATTTCAATGCATTTAACATACAATAAATGTCAGTATGCTGTACAGTTGTAGTGTTGGCCGATTTGACCACGGAGATGACAGTGACATCTGGCTTGACCGCACGTTACTGCGATACAATAACGTTTCCTGTCCATGGCAGAGTTAGCATGCAGCTTTAGCCATTATGTCTTGCTCTGCTTTTCCTGGCAATGTGTGAAACCCCTTTGGATTGCCATACTTAACTGTACGTGTAGTGTTTACCACTTTGGATTCAAAATGTGAGGGTCCAGGTCGTATCCACGCGGAACCTCCACATTTTCTACTTTCTCGTTTTGGCTCGCTGAGGCCGACTGTGGTTTGTTTGGGTTGATGGATACAGAAAGGATATGACAATAAAAGCAATAACAATAAAAGCGGTAACTTCCTTCAACATTCACTTAGACTCAAATGAAGCAAACATATTGATTCTGGCATTAAAAAAATTATTTCAGAAACGTGAAAAAAAATCACAATATATATATAAGAAGGTGAATTGATTTTTTCCCCCATCCATAGTATTCATATGCATTAAATAAATTAAAATTTTATTAAAAAAAATACATATAGTTTTTTAAAAACTAACATCAAATTTTAAAAAAGGTGACATGCCAGAAAAAATGCTTATTCCAGCATACTGCAGGTCCATGACAGAAACAAAATACTGACAAAAAGACTTGTCTATATGTTGCAGGATCAACATGACACTGGCATGCATGAACGCACACACTGGCCAGAATCACACACGCGCTCACACAAAAGCAGACTATAATACTGCAGCCAACTGGCCCTTGAGCACCACTGCGAATGGACCACAGAGTGGGCTCTACTTTCTCTGCTCTTTCCCTTTGCCTTCGCCCCCTCGGCACTGACAGCTGCTTCCTAACGAAGCCCACTCTCTTCCAAGCAGACCCTGTGATAATGAGGCTCTGCCCAGAACTACAGGCAACCAGGGAGCAATGTCAACAGCTTGGAGCTGACCTCCTGAACGGGCTTGCTTCCCCTCGTTCACCGAGAGAGCAAAAGCTGCACCTCATTGTTTGGGTGGAGAGCGGATCCTTGCCTCGGGGAATTGCCCATGTCCAATACTAAAACTGAGCTGAAACAATGTCGAGGCTTCATGTGCATACATATGTGCGTATTCATGAATGTGCTCACGCCAGCGAGATGTGGGCACATGTGGACAAGCATACACACACACCATGTAGAGGAGAATTACAAGTGATATATCCATGTCACAGAAAAGAGGATTTTAATAGTGGTAAATCTCAGTTTCACTACAAATATAAACATACCCGAAAATCAGCAGACCTCACCTGCATAATATTTTGTATCAACAATGAATAAATCAAACCAGCGGTGGCAGAAGGGAACCAACCAGAGGCAAAAATCTCCATGGAGTAAACATTTTGTATTGTTTATACATACATAGAGTGACGGACAATGTAAAATTCATCCCTCATGCATTAATCGTGCAACTCCTGCAGAGACTACTGCAGATGGTTCCTGTAAATGTTCTTAGGACTACCAGAGTATATATATATTTTAACAAGACTACTTATTGGACCATTTCTTGTAACGCCTAATAGCTGAAAACAGAAACTTGAATTATTCAGTTTCTCTTGGGATGGTGCAGCTGCAGTAACACAAGCATGTAATAAAAATTGGGACCTCAGTGGCTTCATCTGTTCACGGACAAAACATTAACAGAAAAAAAAAACTAAACAACGCACAGCATGTGACATATTGTAAGTATACTGTATCTTTCCAACGCATCCCTTGGTGGAGGAGACCCTTTAAAAAAAACAGCATGTGTTTGCTTTGGTAGTAACACAAACACAACATTAATCACACTGGATAAGCTCTGCAATCGACAACAGACACCCTCTGTAATGAATAAGTCAACTAATCTGTGCCAGCTTACGAACTAGAATAAGAGCAGCCGAGGGATAACAGCACAGAAAATGGAGTAAATAAGGATTTTCAACTCAGCAGTGTGTCTGGTGAAATGAAAGTCTCACCAAACTCTGTGCTGCTTTTATGGAATTAATTGACTCAGTCAGACTACAAAAAGGAAATAATTCAAGGAAAAGTTAGGAATCTTCCAACAACAAAACCATGTCCTGCTAAAGTTTGGTGACAGCGCATTGTTAAAAACACCAAAAGTTTAGACAATTAAACCACCAAAGACAAAGTATAATCAAAACATTCTGCTGGTCGGTGCAACATATCAGATGTTATTACTGCCCCCGTTTTTTGGCTTTACACTCAAAGCTGCCAGCAGCAGACTTTGAAACACAGAAACAACAATGTGAGTGAAACATTCTGGCAAACACATTAAATAACCACACAAGCACAAGGGTTTATAGATAGGCTTCAAGCCTGATGAAAAAGAAAGAATAACCAGGCTGCTGCATGAGAAAGGATACTAAGACCAAACCAGATCCAACTAAATTGAATGCACAATGGAATCATCACAGAAAGCAAAAGACAAGTCCCTTGTATATCCAACACACTGCCGTCTTATTAAATCCAATATTCAACACCACAGACAGCAACAATCATGGCAAAATGTGGGGAAAGCAGACAGATGCAGAGGTGTTTGATGTGAATTAATCTCCAGCACAACAGAAGCACAACTTTGCCAGGGGTAACACTGAAGTAAAATTAAAAAAGAAAGATTTACTCACCTTAAAAATAGCTCCAAGCTTTGAGTGTGGATCCAGTTGCAGGTGAGGTCTCTGAGAGCCAGTTGTGCTAACTAGGCCTTCTGGGTGTGAAGCGTGGCTCTTCAAACTTCAGTAAATGTTTTTCAGTCACTTAATCCACAATAACAACATCCATCGTCGGTCTCCATTAATAACAGTATAGTTTCTCAATCCCAAAATCATCCAGAGTGGTCAGTAGCAAGGATCCTAGCAGAGCAGCAGAGGCAGGAAAAGGGTTAGCAGGCTGCACTTGACCTATGCTAGCCACGCTAAGTTGTTAGCATTCCTAGCTCTGATAAACGTCCATAACCTGTATCTCAGATTATTTTCCCACCTGTGGCGCTCACCTCGGCTCAAACTGTCTCCTCAAGCGCTGCTGCGCTTTCCCTCATTGCTGCTGAAATGAACTATTTACCTAACTCAGTGTGACCACCTGCACACGCTGTGTGCACCACGATTTCCTGTCACCTTAGTAGCTGAAAATTGTAACGTTAGTTCCGCTCCGGTGTTCTGCCCCCTACTGTACCCCCCGTGTAATTACAGCTACTGCTTGTTTTATCTTTCTAAAATGTGTATTAGTTAAGAAAATTGTTACATGATGCTTCCCAGTATATGCCCAGTTTTCAGTTCAAGTAGCCTATCTGACACCCTCACTGTGTGTTAACTGTTTGCTTAAAGCTGCAGTAGGTAGAACTGGAGCTGTCATTATATCCTGACAGGAGTACATAAAACAGGTAATCTGACAAAAATCATGTGTCTCTGTGTACTCTGGTGCTCATAATGGCATCTGCAAGATTTCACAGACCGGAGGAAAATGACCAATAAGAGCCGAGCTGGAGCCTGCCGTCTCTGAGCAGCTGTAAGTAACTCATAAACTTGGATTAAATGGTCAAACTAAGCAGCGCTGATCAAATATGAATCAATATTCTCTTACTGTAATGCCTATTTCTCTCCTCAGTTGTTTTCAAATTGTTTTTTGACCCGGCCAACATGATAAGATCAGTTGAGGAAATACCAAGCACCGCCCACCAGCTGGAGCAAACTTTCTCATTTTACAGCTAAACAGTAACTACAAGATGTTTCTGGAAAAAATGAAGGTGAAAAATAGCATTACATTACAGTAACCGAATATTGATTCATATTTGACCAGCGCTGCCTAGTTTGACCATTTGATCAAAGTTGATGACAGCTGCCTCTGTTGAAGGAACAGCCAATAGGAATGCTGTCTCTCTGGAATGTCCTGTGATTGGCCAAAGTCTCCCGTCAGGGCCGAGATGGTTTAAAGCCTGAAAACAGAGCCATGAGGAAGTGCAGAAGTCTAGTTTTCTCTCAGAACACTTTAATCACAGTATTCTTAAAGATTATTATGGAAGTTTTCCCCCAATGATGCCAAAAACCTTCTGCCTACTGCAGGTTATAAGGTTATCCATCCATCCATCGTCAACCGCTTATCCCGTTAGGGGTCGCGGGGGGGCTGGAGCCGATCCCAGCTGGCATTGGGCGAAGGCTGGGTACACCCTGGACAGGTCGCCAGTCCATCGCAGGGCACATAGAGACAGACAACATATAGACAGACAACCATTCACGCTCACATCCACACCTACGGGCAATTTAGAGTAATCAATTAACCTAAACAGCATGTCTTTGGATGGTGGGAATGGAATCGAACCTGCGACCCTCTTGCTGTGAGGCGACAGCGCTAACCACTACACCACCGTGCAGCCCGTTATAAGGTTATCTAATTAAAAAAATATAGAAAATCAAAATCTCAAAAGGATTATCCTGGCTAAATAAAGGTTAAATAAATAAAATAAAATGATAAAAAATGTGCCATTTATCTGTAATTAATTAATTAATTTAATTGTACATCTTTGGTACTCCAAACAAATAGAGGGCACTCAGAGAGAGCTACACACAAGTCCTCTCAACAATCATTTTTCTACAGTGATTATGAAAAATAATTTAGGGCTGATTTATTTAATTATGTACACTGCATGACCAGCAATATTTTTTAATTTGATAAAGTTCCCATTGTCAGGTTGCAGAGTTTCACATCTCAATTTGCAAATAGCCTGCAGGCTGAGTGGCTCATCACACAGAAACCTCCTATGTCTACAAGTACAAACAATGATGTCATAACAGCAGTACACTTTTTTTATTAATTGAATATTCTTAATCCTTCTGGAAAACACTCAGCATGCATACTCTACACACTTTCACAGGGTGAAAGGATGATAATGCTGGATGTATTCTTGCCCTTGCTCTTGGATTTCAATAGTTGTTGCTATAATTTTACCTGAGAAAAAGTAAACACGTTTGAAAATGGGCCTCCTGAAAAAGATCACATTTTCCACATACCTTTGGAGTTTTAGTGTATCTATATACTGTATCAGAGAGACCAAAAGAGTCCACTTTCCATGGAATAATTCATTATCTCCATCTGCAGGATAACCACCACTTCTACCACCCTGTCTGACCCTCGCCAAGCTCACTCAAATGGCCCCCGCTTCCCATTAACAATGATCATACATCCTGCTGGCCCCTTCCTCTTTGGAAGCAACATTAAGTCTTCTGTGGTGCAGATGGCAACACGTAAGAAGATTATGGTAGAAAGTACAGCCTTCATGGTTGTAATTCAAACAGTTTAGAAACCACTTGAATTAGTGATAAATCCTTCTGGACTGGTCTGTGAGCAGATGTGACAAGTTGAATTATTTCCCCCTTACCAGGAAGCTTTACAGGAATCTTGAAACATATGGTGCCTTGCGACTCCATTTCAGACGGTAAATGTTATTGAAGGACGGACATTCCCTTCTGTATGACCTCTGTATTCAGGAATACCAGCCAAAAAGTTCTGCATTATGCCTTTTGAGATTCTAGGGTCTTCATATTCATCTCCAATCATAAAAAAAAGTTGGGAGCCAACTATGACTGTCTAATTCAATTACTAAAAGGGGAGACCTATCTGGGACTGTCAAGAGCCACAGAGATAGTAGTAGGTTTACTAGATTATCTGCTTCTCTGACTGCAGCTGTGCTTCATCCCCGAATATCGGGACTCCATCATTTCCTTTTTGTCCCTCAAATCAGTTTAAAGCGTGTCTAAATATGGCACATGATTAAATCTGTGCCACATGGAAGTACCCTCAAGCTACGTGTACTGTACCTGTGAGAGTACAGCATCTACGAGAGATCTGGGGCATTGTGAATATGATGGCAGTGATATTGGTCAGTGCTCAGTGCAATTTTTAATAGCAGTAACATTGTCAGACATCACGTTCCACCGGTTCCATTTTAGTCTCACATCAGCAATGCCCAGTGTGATCGTTAATGTGACGAGGCACACAACAGAGCAGGTCGACACTGTCTCAGTCCAGGTTCAAATATGAATCAAATGTGTCTCAGTTTCAGAAGTTGGGCAAAAGGGAAAATGACAATAGATATGTGCGTAGAGCCTAATGTATCCCATAAGGATGAAACCAGTCAGCAGGCACTAAACCCATTTTCAGAAACATCCATTTCTAAAATGGTGCAGATGCTTTGTTCTGCTGGTCAAGTAATACTGGTTAATTCCCTGCTACATCTCAGAATGGTTAGAAAAAATGTGGTGTATTGAGTCAAGCGAGACAATTATTACATAACCACAGGGTTCACACTTTTCTGTTGCATGCAGGCCTTGAGGGACTTCTCATAATTTGCTGCCTTATGTCAGTAAAGATAAAATCATACAATATCTCACTGCATTCTTCCTGGTGATGTCTACCAGTTAACATTACAGAGGGAAAAACTGGCTCTGCAACACAGGGATTCCTCACAAAAAAAAATCATGATGTAAATCATGCCGCACATCAACCGTGGCAAATATGCTGACAGGTTACATTGTATGTCTTGACAGAATGAGGGAAGGCTGCTCATTTTCAGAGACATCACAGTGTGTGGGACAGAAATGTGAAAACTATGCATATCTCGCTCAAACAACTCTTCTTCCTGGTTAGATGTAGAGCTGCTCCGCTGAGAAACAATTAGGGCTTATTTACATTAAATTCTGTGCCTTCTGTTTATCTATTCTTGATTTGCTTCATCAAAGGCGCATGCAGCATGTTGTCTTAATAAGGTGTTTGTACCGTTCATTAATTTATTAGGGAAAAAAAAACACATTTAAAGGGTAACTTTGCCATTTTTTGGTCCCAATCCTCCCATGTTTTGTGTCTGACTAATAGCGACAACAATTTCTGAAACTGGTCCAGTATTGAGGGAGAGCGCTGTAGACGGCAGCTACTCATGGTCTGCAATATGGTGCTATTGGGGCAAGCTGGCACCATCATTTATGTCCACTAAAAGTGTTTGGCTTTGCCATAATAGGCTCTGATTGTTACTCTAAGTGTCATGTGACATTATGGTCTCACTCAAGGAGTCTCGTTCTGAAATCTGGTGAGGTGACGTTTTGCCGGAAGATTGTAGCTTAGTGTTATCTAAAAGATTTTTAATGTCATGGCTGAATATTTAGATGATTTCAACAATCTGGATGAGGTCTTTGAATTCGATAGCCGCCCGTATTAATTTGAGCCAGAGTATATGGATATTCAGATTCAGATTTTTTCCGTGAGCAGGACCTGGACACTGACAAACAGGCCGGACCAAGAGAAAGGTAAGAAAAATGTTTTATTCCTCTGTAAGGTCCTTTCCATAGTGCCATAAAACACTTATAATAATCTGAGCCTGTCAGTGGCAAAAACACTTCTAGTGAATGTAACGTTACATTGAAGCTCTTTTGCCCTCGCAGCTCGCTGTAGGTTACAGCGTTATCCCTCAATACTGGACCAATTTCAAAAATTGTTGGCCCTATTAGTCGGACTCAAAAGCATGGGAAAATAAGTTGAAAAATAAAATGTAAAAGTTACACTTTAAATCCATTTCACCAGCACAAATGTATTTTCTCATTTTTAATATCCACTTTGCACATACTAATATAATAAAATACAATATTCTAACCCACTGAATATTATGCAACTCTTATGTAATGTATATGACACCTGCAATAGTGTTACTCATCATCCACCATACCTGTGCTCAAGCACTTTGTTGTTGTAGCTGTGTACTGCAATAACCCTCTGGCTGATAAAACAGAATAAAACATTAAATACAGATTTTATTTGTACAATCAAACAAATGTCTAGAATAAAAAAAATACAAGAAATTGCCACCAGTCAAAACTGTATGCCATTTGCTGATTTAAAAAATAGCTGGAGTTGTACCTTTGGACAAACAGTTATTTTTAATGACAACAGACGGCTTTTCTGTGATGATGGAGCATGACTATATACTGTACAATGCGTAAAATGTTTGATTACAGTTATAAGCAAACCAGGAATACACAGTGTTTGCATTTCATACAGAAATAAAATACTAAGTAACGGGCAGACCATCAAATAAGCAAACATATTCAGTAATGGCATAATTGTTTTTTACGGGGTCTCCTTGTCACAGTCCAGGCCTGTTTTAATTTCCTGTCAATCATCCACATTATTAACAAAATCTAAATTGCTTTTTCTATTTGTAGCCGCAAACCTTTGTGAACACACAAGGATTTATCTCCAAAGTGCTGTAGCTGCATTAAAAGTCAAAATAACAGTTGAAATATTTTTTTAGAGCTGGATATTCTGCTTAATTTTCATTGAAGCGGGAACCTTTCTTAAGTTAAAGCCTCCTGGTGGACACAATCACTTTCAAATCTATCTGGAACATCCTGCAGACATGCTGAAAAGGCCACAGATCATAAAACATTTCATGTACAATATTATTTTATCATGCTAATAATCATAATCTCCATTCTGACTGTAGGGGAGACTGTTCTATTTTATTACTAAGTCTCATCTACAAAGAATTAAGACTTCTATGGAAAGTCTGTATTTCCATGAAGCTGGGAGTGCTGAAAGACCGTCCGGTAAAGCTGAGCTGCAGGAGGCAAAATCTTCTCCACAGTCTCAGGCAAGCTGGATACATGTCGCCATCCTGAATGAATAATTTAATCCTCAAAGTGTACTTCAAAGCTGCTCACCAGGTGGTGAGCATCCCAACAGCTGCCTCACAGCCCAGCAGACAGTCAAAGATCGAGCAGAATGATTTTCTCCAAATGTTCGACAAAACTGTGCCCGGATGATAACATTGTGTTGCGGTACAATCACACCTGCCAGCAGACATTCCTCTTCCCCAGTCTTTTTCAGCTTCTGTTCAAGGGGACAACGGTGAAACAGTGGTTATCCTGATGAAAGGGAAAGCTTAAATTGAAGGGGAAGCTACCCACCTGGAAGATGATTCCACCTCTATTTGGCCGAAATAGCTGCTTCATGGCTTCTCAAGATCAGCAGCGTATTGTGTTGCTCCAACCTGATCTTTTTCTGATGCCATCACTGAGGATGGGGACACTTGATATGACTCCAGCAGATATTGGACATCCGGACAATATTTTGAATTTCAAAATAAAAGGAAAGCTGCATTGATTTGGTCTGTTTTAAATGTAAGCTACTGAGAGGTTTTTCAGTAAAACACAATCCACAATGGAGGTCTCCTGGCCTTGTGATTGGTCATTATTGGCATTGCTCGGCGACAGGTGGGCCAAAAACTGCTGATCTCCCTGACACAGTCGAAAACCCAAATCCTACAGGGGAGAATAATTTGTATTGAGTGGGGTGCATTTGAAAAATAGGACTTTCTTTGTTTTGACAGATTGTAGCTCACGCTCAAACTTCAGGCAAGGCAGTACACAGAACACAGCTAAATATAAACCTCATTATACTCCATGCCATCGTAGTTTCACTGACACTTGAGGCGCAAAGAAATGGCAGAGGTGCAGAGACGAAGGTTGCAACAGAACAAAAATGTGTCATGAATGAATGTGATCGTATCAAACTATACTCTGTATTCCCACAAGATGACAGCCTGAGCCTGCCAGCTTTTTTTTTTTTTCTCCTCTCTTGCAGATCATAATGCAGTGCATTTACAGAAATTTATATTGTTTTTACACAGCAATAATAGAGTTTTTGTCGGCCCTGTTATGTTTGTAATGGTTAATTTTAAAAGAAAAAAGATCTGAATTAAAAATATATGTTTAATGAAGCAAAATTATGTTTATAGATTATAAAAAGGTGACTCCTCTGATGCAACACTTAAATATGCTTATTTAAGTAAGTGCACTTGACACTGGATATTTAGGAAGCTCCAGAAATGGGATTTGGCCTTGAGGTGTGAGGGGGAAAATTTGAATAAATTAAAACTGCGTAAAGGTGATGTGCAGAAACAAATTCATGATGCATTGAGCCATCTTTCATTTCCATTGACTTATTAAGCAGCGTTACAGTGGGAGGCAAATGATGGAGCTCCCCTGGAACTCACTACATCTTCCCACTTAACAGGGAGGCGAGAGCACGCCAAACCCTGCAGGCTGACAACGCTTACCAAACAAATCATGGCAACACATCCACAGGCAGTCCAGAGTAAATTGTTGCATTAACCCCCAGGCAAGGGTCCCCCCTCAACAATTCAATAAGCAGAGATGCATTCCTACACATCCTGATGGAAAAGCTAAGGATTTGACAGCCCGCAGAGCACGCTGGTGCCAAGCTGGGAAGGCTGCCGGTGTTATGGGTCAGTGTGTTAATTGTTTCCGTTTCAGGACGTTTATCTTTTATGGCTTCTTCTGCCGCAGTCATCATTCAAAAAAAAAAAGTAATTTATTGTCACCGGTCATTACAAGTCACCTCATTCTGACAATTTGCAAACAGAAGAGTTCTTCCTCCTGAAATAATGATGAACTTGGAATTATGGTTTCCATCTGTGTTAAGAGTAAATTTGAGATATTAAGCCACACAGTTTACACAGAACTGGCACAGTATTTGTTAGAACTAGGGCAGCAATGAATGATTATTTTTATTGCTCATTATTGCTGTCGGTTATTTAGTCTATAAAATCGTGAAAAATGACAATCTGTGTTTTCCAAAATCCAAGATGACACCTTCAAATGTCTTGTTTTGTCCACAACTCAAAGATATTAAGTTAACTAAAGAAACCAGAAAATATTCACATCAGAGTTTTCCTTAACAAATTACTTAAACTGATTAATCAGTTATCAAAATAGATGGAAATTAATTTAATAGTTGACAACTATTGACTAATCATTGCTGTTATTTCTGTTATCATTGTTTTATAATGATGATTTGTTCAAAAATCAAATCATCAAAAACCCTGTTTCTACCGTCAACCTTCACTATTCCAAACATATATGAGAAGCCAACTCGTCAGATGACACCTTTTAAATCAAAGTCTACATAATCTCAAGTATACTGATGCTGCACGACTCATACTTTAAGAAGAAATCCGACAGGTCAGGGGTGAAGGACACCGTCAGGAAGCGGACGCCATTATTTTGGCTTACTATAATCTCCAGATCAGATTAACTCTGACTCAAATTAGTCTAAAGTATTATGTGATCTGCAAGTCACGTCTCTCTGCCAACAGTACATTTAAGCTGTCTGATGCGGTGTGCGTGTTGTCTACTCTCATACCCTGTGACACATGTTCTGTACAGCAGGCATCGCTAATTAGATGAGATGCATTTGTCCGTGCAGCCTGGGCGGAGAGAGCTGACTACAAATGAAGCCGACTGCATCCGTTCAAAATGGATTCAGCCTGATGTCACCAACACAATCCTTTTCTAATTCTGACAACAAGAACAATACTTTGCTGATATTTGCATTCAATAGCATGCCTCTGGACAGCAACTCCCAGAATACCATTCATTATATGAAAAACTGGAGATAAAGCATCCAATTAGCAATGTATGGTAATGTTGACATTTTAGTCCTGCATTAAGTAATGTTGTTCTGCGATGTGGAAGCTTTCTCAACTCTTTCTTGGCTCCATGTCTATATAATACCTCAATTATCCAAAGATAAAAACAGAGAGTCACCACACAAAGTCAACACCGTTGTACTCCATGTGTGTTATAATTGATATTTGTGTCTTGCGCCATTTACATAACAGGAAGCAATTAAATATTTAGAAATCAGAAAAGCGTGTCACAATCGTCGTAAGGTCAGTGTTGTCAGCCTCTCTTGCCAAACAGGAGTATTTTGTAAACATGTGTTATTGCAGGGACCAGTGTAATAGGAGAATTAAACAAGTATTTGTCTTGATATGTGAAAAATAAACTGTATATGGAGAAGTGAAGCTTGGTTATAAGTATGGGTAGACACTTCATCGGCCTACAAAACAGTCGGCCTCCATTGCTACTCTGCCGTGCGTGCACCAGTTAAAAACATCCGCTCTTGTGTTGGTATATTAGACGGCAATAAAAATGTCTCTTAGAATGCTTCAACGACGTCTTTCATTTTTAAATTGCAAACATGCTGCGTTCGTCAGTTTTCATAATAAAGAATCGCTGATAATCTAACATGATAACATTTTAACCAACTCACACTCACGGTATGAGCATTTGCCAGTCATTCACTTTATACACTGCCATTTTGTGGAACTAAATACTTTGACAAAAATGAGGTTAATTACTTGGCCTTTTGCAAAGCAATGAAAATGTTACAGTGGCAACACATCTTTAAAATAGGTTGGTTATGCTGTGGTGTCACTTTAATGGTCTGACAACATTTTTATTTAGATAAAAACAAAACAAACAAACCAAAAAAAAAAAAAATCCACAGAGCCTTAATGCTGAATAAATGTATGGCTCTTCCTGAAAATCAGATTCTGATTATCATTTAAAAATGTTGGCAGGTCCAAAGTGAATGTTTATCTCTGTGGAAAATATCTGACTTTTGGTTTCGAAACGACGTTGGTATCATGTGGTGTCTCTGTGTTGTCAGTTTGGAAAAAACAGATAAATGAATAAGATTGACAATAAGTGCCTGGCAACGACTTAACAGGAGAGTTAACAGCACTGTTAACTCTGATTGACGACATTTCTGCTCTCAGTATTTATAATTTCCAGCAGATTATAGATAGGTAGGTGGATGGATGGATGGATGAATCGATAGACTTTATTGATGCCCAAAGGCAAATTAACACAGATCAAAAAAAGTGCATCAGTCACGCAAGAGGTATGAGGTAGGCACTGTATATGAGGTGGAGCCAATCTCAGCTGGCGTTGGGCAAAGGCGGGGTTCACCCTTGACAGGTCGCCAGTCCATCGCAGGGCACATAGAAACAAACAGTCATTCATGCTCACATTCACACCTACAGGCAATTTAGAGTCACACAATTAACCTGCATGTCTTTGGACTGTGGGAGGAAACCAGAGAACCTGGAGAAAACCCACGCTAATACAGGGAGAACATGCCACACAGAAGAGCCCCAAAATGCTATAAAATACAGGTAAAATATAGCTCTGCTGTGCAAACTGAAGGTGAAATGTGTCTTGTGGGAGAAGAAGATAAATCTCAAAGACTAATTTTGTGCCTAATGAAGGAAATTATTCCTTTCTGATGCATTTCATTCAACATAAGGTCGAAGGTTAAACACAGCAACAGTTGCATCTCCTCTTGTTAATAATATTGTTATTAATTGCTTTGGCATCCTCAGCACCTCTCTGGCCTTCTTGATTTAAATTAGTAAAACATCCAGAGAGAGCGCCTTGTCAAGCTCAACTTTAGAACTCCATTCAGGCTGCTCAATTCTCATGAAGGCAGACAATTTTTCCAGGTGCTGTTTTTTTTTTTTCTCTCCGCCATCCCTTTTTTCCTCCCTTTGCTATTGAGAACCTCTTACCCTCTTATAGACATGATCTGACAGGAAATCTTTGAGAGGCAGCGCTGTGCTAACTGCCCAGAGATTTCAACTGTCTGTTCTTGCTGGAGGAGAAGCTGAACGCTGGCCTCCTATTAGTCTAAACACATGGAGCCCCCCAATCCCCTGTCTCTCTCTCTTTCTCCCTCTCTATTCCTCTCTCTCTCTCTATCACTTCCTCTCCCTCTCTCTCTCGCTACTCATCCCAGTCCTGGCGAGGGGGCTGACAGCTCTCAGCGTCCCAGCCTGTCAAAAAGGGCCTGTTATTCAGCACCCTCCCTCTGGGACAGTAGGAAAACACACACACACACACACACACACACACACACACACACACACACACACACACACACACATGCTTTCCTCGCCTTGTACACAACACACCCACGCACTCTGTTTCTCTCACACACACAAACATTTTTTTTTCTCCTCATGCCCATGAAATACTTGCACATACAAAAACTTTTGACTGCTCTTAGAGGATGTTCTGCTTGTTGTCAGCGTTTCTCAAAAATATGCTGACATTCTGCATGTGCTAATCAGGATCAAATGTATTATCCATACAGACACTAATTTACCAAGCTTTCGCCTTTTTCCGCAGCAGCGCTGACACAAACTCCTCTCTTTATGGAGTCCTCTTGTCAATCCATGTGATTGGCTGAAATTTACCAATCATTAGCCACAATTTAATAATGTCTGGTGAATGGGGAAGAGCTGACAGGTGTCCAATCAGGAGTTTGAAATGATTCCTTAGAGATTTTGAATGCTAGCTTGCAAATGAAGCTGCAGGTGCCTCCGCAGCTGTATTCCCAAGTCCATCACAATACTATGTGCATACTAAGGAGCGGAGATTGCTCGTTGCTCAGCCTGCTGTCTTGTCCTGACAATTTAAGGGGATTTTTTTCAGATTTGAACAGCAGAGATATGAATATAATCATGAAAAAAAAACAACCTATAAAACCCAAACTAAACTGTACCCACTAAACAATAAATTAAATAAAGGTCTAAGGGATTATTCTTAATGCATCACATTAAAACTTTATGAAAGGAGAAGCTCGGTTGCTAAATGTTTTCATTCTGTTTTGTGGAGGAATCAGTTAGTGAGATTAATAGGGAACATTTATGATGTGTGATAAAAAAAAAAAAATGTGTCGGAGAGAGTGCTGTTTCATAATTTTAACAAATGGCATAAAAGCAAGCCAAACTCACACATTTATAGTGGTATTTAAAGATCGCTTTCACTCTTGCAGGTCTATTAAAAACCTCTGCGCACAACGTTCTCTTGCCACTATGTAAACAATTATTTTCAAGGCTTAAGAAATCAACAAACATTTACTAAAGTACTGTAGTTAAGTCCAGTTGTGAGGCATGTGTACTTTGCTTGAGTGTTTCCATTTTATGCTACTTCATACTTCTACTCCATGACAATTCAGAGGCAAATATTGTAGTTTTACTCCTCTATCTATTTGATATTTTTAGTTAATTTGCAGATTCAGATTAATAAAACAAAATATAATCAACAAATAAATGTATTAGGTTAAAATAAGAGGGAGGGGGGATGAGGCAGATCTATTCAGTTCAATTCTAATAAACATTATATAATAATATATAGGTTATAATAATATAAAGGTTTACACTTCAAGTGTAAGTCCTGTTAATTTAGAAGATTTTTTTTTTTTACCGAGTTGCTGGTGTATGATTTATTATTTTTACAATAAAGAACAATTAAATTGTATTATGTATTTACTGGCCACATTTTGTTTTACAAAGTCAGGAAAGCAATGTTTAAGTCAAAGCCTCATGTCACCTTACTTATAAAATAATGATCCCAGTCACTTCCACATAGCGAGGCATACAGCTTATTAATTAAACACTGGTATCAGACTGGTACTCGGTATCGGCTGAACCCATACCCATCTCTACTTTTGTACATATACTTAAGTAATATTTTGAATAACGTTTACTTGTAACAGACTATTTCTACACTGTGGTATTTCTATTTTTACTTAAGTAGAAGATAGTAGATAGAGTACTTCTACCACCACTGCCAACAAATGAAATGAAAGAAAGAGAAAGAAAGATAAATGAAATTATTATTATAATTCTCTGGAAAGTGGGGAATAATTTAAGATATATAATTATCAAAGGACATCTTTAAAACAAATTTTACTGAAATGTATATCTTCACTGTGGTGTCGATAATTCTGGGAGTAACAGATATATATTCATTTGCCCCCCGATAAACAATCTTGTTGTGATTTCCACCTATCTCACTCAGTGTACTGTATGAGCATACACACACACACATTATAGTCCAAGTGTCAACATTTACCCTCATTTGGTTAATCACATCTACAGCAAACTGTTGCTGTGTAGCATCCTTTTCTGTCTTTCTTTTGTATAATTCAAACCCACAGCCCATGAGTTGCTGTGGGGTAATCCCTGTTCAACTCCAAGGAGCAAGTAATGATTGTAGCTGATCGCGTGCAGAGCCGCTGGAGAGCCGACGGTCTGTGCCCCAGAAGCCTTTAAAAACCATCACAGAGTCGGGGCTATTTATTACTTGATTAGCCACACAAAACCCTCTTGCCTGTTCATGCGGGATGTTGAAAATAAGAGCAGCAAGAAAAACTGCCTTGTGCGTTCAACCTTCACTATATCGGAAACTTATCAAAGTGAGATAAAAACAAAACAAGGGAGAACAAACTTTTTCTGAAACGCCAGCTAAGCATGAACATAGTTCCCTTTTCTTCCCATGTGGCCCCATTGTGAATAATTCCCCTCAAATCTGAGTAATCACAGTATTAGTGCCCTTTTGAAAAAAAGGACTTCTCTGTCTGCTAAATAAGGAGCTCTCTTAATTTCTCTTCTTGACGCCGGCTTAATTGCGTTAAGAATTAATGGTGCATTTTCACGGCCGGGCTCACCACCAGACACTGGTTACACTGCTCTTCCTGCTGGGCCCAATGCCACACAGCGGGCCCAGAAGTGCCTGTCGAGCGCCAACCCCGGTCTCACTCCTGCTCGGGGGTGAGAAACTTTGCGCTATACATATGCATGAATATCCCTCATATCTCCCCAAAGGCAGCTATATCTCACCATTAGTCGCTCTCAAAAGTCTTCTGCGGCGCACAGTATTGACTTCTGGAATAATTTCAGGCAATCCCAGACGTGATTTATGGTGATGCACATTATCGATCACTTAAGGAGATATTTAGGTATTCAGAATAAAAAGTTATGTTCTCATTATGTTGATGGCGTGAGGCGCCAGGCCGAGGGGAAAGAGGGGGGAAGTCACTGTACACTTTACCGGAGAGGTAATTAGCACGTCTGAGTAACAGCGATGCTCCCCCCTCTCTGCTCTCCTGCTGCTGAGGCTGGGCTGACTTGCCTTATAGCACAAATTGTTACTGTCGCCCCACAGGTGGGAAACTAGCTCTCATCACCTCATCACCCCAGAGGATGTGAGACACAGCAACATATATTAAACCGCTATCCTCGCAGCGTGCGGCTAGTGTCTTCACGAGATATTTTACTCTTTATGGAGCCCATGGGGGACACACAAATCCAATACAGCTCCCTTTTAGAGGGGCACAGGCGAGGACATGCATACAAACAACTGGGATTTAGAGTGGTTCCTCTGCCAGAGGCAAGAAAAGTGACAAGCCATTGGAGTGCTTTGGGCGAATGCATCAGCACTGGCAATGCCGTGGGCTCCGAGACAATAGGAAATGAAGGAATTTACCTAATGTGAGATGGTCCATGGTTGGAACTGCAATTTCACGGCGGCCATAGCAGACAGAGGAAGAGATATATAGCATGATGTTAATTAGACCCGCTGTGTGCTTTAATGCTTGAAATGACCGTAATTTTAACAGTCGCTGTAGTTTTTCAATCTAACATATCATAACTTTACACTTTGGGAAAGTGTGGAGAGATTATTTTCAAAGTCAGAAAGCATTGAAAACTTTTTTTTTTTTTCTTCTTCCACCAGGCAGTTTGGCTTCAAACCAAGGATGCCATTACCCTCTTTGGGGCCTGCTGATGAGAGACACCAGACTTTGTTCGCGGCTGGGAAAAAAAAAAAGAAACATGCGCAACACTTTCTAAAGCTGTTAATGTTTTATCCCATAATTCACAGGCCCGGGACTTGGGAGTATGTCTTTGTGGGAAAGCCTTGGCTGGACATGGTGGAACCAGCATCATTAGTGCCTGTCTCCCCGGGGTGGCATGTGTGGAAATTACTGCCCCAATCAATAAGCAAAGTCCAAGTGTTGAAATATTTATCCAGACAGAGCTTCATCCTTGCGGTGCACTGTCTGAGCACTCTTCCTGCACCTTAAAGGGTTATTCAGAAAGCCATATATGGGCAAGAGTACACCTTGAAATCAATGGGGTGCCACTCACTGGCTGAGTGCTGAGTGCTACAGGAGTCCATTAATTTATTGTCAATACATGGGGCGGAAACAGCGTAGGAAGCGGAACTCCCCTTAAGGTGTACTCAAAATAGTGTTGTCACGATACTGGCATTTCTAACTTGGATACAATACCTCGAAGAGTATCAATATTTGATTTTGATCCAAGGCAGGCAAAACTATTTTCAAGTGCAACTTGTTTGAAGCTCACATGTGTCACTGTCACTGAGTGAGAAAACGGCAGATTGTTTCCTCAACACTAGAGATAGTGAAGTCCATCATACTAAAAGATATGGACACAGCCACATGTTAGTGCAAATGCAAGAGCTTAGTCACTGCCTGTTTACATCATAAACATTGCAGATTAATTCTGCAAGGGCAGACGCATACACGCCCAACATCACAGTGTGATTCTCTCGGCAAGACTTCCTTTGAACTCCAACACTTAGCTTGTTATCTCACTTTATCTTCCCACAGAGCATGTTACAGACGATTAAAAGCTCTATGTGATACTTGGGCTAACATCTCATTATAAGAGTGAGCCCATTTGTATTGCTAACCTCCATAGTTAGAGTCCACAAAGGATGACAGCTGACTTTCCCTCCTCAGCTTGAAGTAGTCTGCTGAAACATATGCTCATTACAGAACCATAAAAAATTGCTCTCATTTGTTAATATAACATTTTCGGGACCCAGCGATGTGCTCGGGACACTGTCTGGCTGCAATATAATGTGACCCTTGGAGATGCACAAGTAGAAAATGATTTACTCGCTTTCATTTGTTGTTGCTTTTTGTTTGTATACTCACTCAGATTGGCAATTTGTCTCCATTATTGTTTAGGAGATAATTGGTCGGAGGATGTTTCAACGGCTCTCAATAACCTCTGTTCCTTTTCAAACCCTTGACCTTCATCAGACCAAAATAAATCTACAAAACTCTATTTTGTCCATCCCACTATGATGTAGAAAGTCACAGGAATTTATGGTCCCCATAAAAGCCTTAAGAATGAGTTTTGTGTTTGTGAGGGGCCTGCCGTGTAGAAACTGCAGCAGTGGCAACAACTACTGCATCATTCCCCTAATGCTAATCTGATCATGTTGATAAGCTAAAGGGAAAACAGTAGACACTCTCGGCTGCCATAAATCTCAACACTGGTGTCAGTGTTAACAACCGCCGTGGGGATATAAAACGTTGATGACAACACCGCCAGAGTGTGTGCGGGCACATACCACCATCACCGATAAGTGATCAGAGGACTGTCTGTCTGTCCACAATCATGTCTCTCCTCATTAACTGAACGGTCTTCATTAGCTGGAGCATTGCAGTAGGTCCGAGACACGGTGTTTAATTAACATTATCAGCGTTTGTAATTGTCGTTTGTTGCCTTGCTGTGTTACATTTTTCAGTTTGGCTGAGAAGCTGCTCTTTATACGAGACAAGATGCCTTTCGGATCCCGAGAGTTCAAGGATGAAAACATACTGAAGAAGGGCCCGGGCTCAGTTGCTCTGCTGACCCTGTTCACACGTGAATGAAGATGCGACAGACGTGGGAAAAGATTTCAGACCATGACGTCCTCCGATTATGCTCTGTATCCTAAAGAGAAGCAATATTACCAAGAGCATGAATGGAAAAAAGGGCTCTCTGTTGTGGGAGGCCAGAAGAATGTGCCGCACAGCATTCATGGAAGAGATATGGCATCTGCAACCAATTCTGTCTGCGGCGTTCAATAAATCTGCAGCGTATCAGTGATTGTACTTGCACACATGCAGGTACACATGTACTTTTGTTTGAGTGTGTAATTACGTGTGTGTGTGCCTGCATGTCATTGAATGTGTGTGTGTGCATCTGTGTTTATACTTCCATTACTTGTGTGCTCACGAGTGAGGTGTGTACTTGTGTGATCTTGTGTGTGTGTGGCCCGTTGCGGCGTGGGTATATATGTGTCTGCGACTGTTCTACAATCTGTCTTTCATGGTTTGGTGTGGACGCAGTCCAAGGCGCCCAGCTGCTTTAGATCAACACTCAATCACGGTTCACCTCATCGGAGCTTAATTCTTTCTGATTCACATCGGCTCAATCTGACCACCTCAGTGTGTCCCAGTGCTCACAGTAACTGGCACTGTCTGGAGGAATTGGTTCCACATCCCTCCTGTGATACAAACCTTGGAAATCCTGTAGCTGTGTAGTGTTTGTGTTCAGGGATGCAGCTGGCTAATCAGGGCTGGCTGCAAAATCTAATGTCATCTGACAGAGCATGCTAATCTACACAGACACTTGGCCAAATTTCACCTGTTAATAATTCATTATTTATGCACAAATAAAAATCTGAAAATGAAAAATAAATAAGGCTGTCAAAGTTAATGCGAAAACACGTTAACGCAAATTTGTTAAACACCACTTATTTCTTAAACGCAACTTGTGATTTTTGAGGTTGTGGTGGGCTCAGGTTTAGAGTGAAGATGCTGGTATCATATGAAACTAGAAAACCTAAGGAATCCATTGGTACCAACCATGTTATACTAGCTTGTCACAAAGGAGGTTAAATAACACTCCAAATTTACACTGAATTTTGGAGAGGGAAAACTGGCATGGCCATTTTCAAAGGGGTCTCTTGACCTCTGACCTCTAAATATGTGAATGAAAATGGGTTCTCTGGGTACCTACCGGTCTCCCCTTTACAGACATGCCCACTTTATGATAATCACATGCAGTTTGGGGCAAGTCGTAGTCAAGTCAGCACACTGACACACTGACAGCTGTTTGATTTGAGTGAGTATGATTTGAGTACGTTTTTTTGTGCTAAATGCAGTACCCGTGAGGGTTGTTGGACAATATTTGACATTGTTTTGTGTTGTTAATTTTTTTCCAGTAATAAATATATATATACACATTTGCATAAATCAGCATATGTGCCCACTCCGATATTGATAAGAATATTAAACATGTCACAAATCTGTCATTGAGGTACATTCACGATTAATAATGGACATAATGTGATTAATAGCAATTCAATATTTTAATGGATTGACAGTCCTACTTCAAATCCTTAAAAAGTATAAGTACTGTCAGGGTTTCAGGATTTGTCATTGTTCTGTGTTGTTAATTGATTTCCAAAGATGAATATTAAAAAGGTGGTTAGCGTAGCTAGAATTTTAAAATGCGTGGCCATTTATGCCTTTGTTGGTCAATGAGGCACTTTTGTACAACATTAAACAAAATGTTGTACAAAACTAGTCATTTCAGTGTCTACCTCCATTGAATCATGCTCATGAAAAGCCTCACGCTCGACAGGTGCCAGATTTCACCTTTGTCAATGATGAAAATTATTGATTTGTGCATTTCACATTTGGCAAGAATTTGCTGAAACTGAAATGCGTGGGAGCCTGAGAAACAAGAAAGCTGCAGACAGAAAAATAAAACGGATTTTCTAAAGTGAGATTCAAAGGAGACGTTTTTCCTTCAAGATGAGACGCACTCCCGGCGTCTGACACATAATACGCCGGGGCCTTGAATATTGGAGCGAAGTAGGCTGAAAGCATGCTTCTTGTAAAAGACTAGAAAATGAAAACAAAAGGCAACACTCTGTGTCTCTGTTACCATGGTGTGTCTCACTGTGCATTTGGGACTCGCTTTTGCAATATGAGGAAAAACTACAAACTTTACTCTCCCTGTAATAAGCAGACAAGGAGAGCCCTTGCCAAGGTGGTGTTAGCCCCCTCCAATTCCAGATGCTGAAATCCCACTGTGAGAATGTGAGAAATGGCGAGAACCTGCAGCAGATTTATTCACTGCTGAGCTCCCTTTCTAGCATTAGATCAAAAATATTTGTATTCACCGGCTCCCATTGTTGAAACAAATGAGAATTTCTACACCAGCACACCACTTTTACATGACCAGCTCCTACCACTCAAGCAGATGCCGTTATCCCGCTGCTTATTTTCTCAAGCTTTTCGGTGCATGAAAGGATCACATAAAACGGTATAAAAAAAGTATAAAAATTTAAGAGAGAGCACGGTGAAAGCTCAGGCATTAGCCTAAATACTGCTGAATTGATTCCAAATTGTTTCCAGGGTGTAAGCCGGGCCAGCCAGAGCAATTTGATCTGAATTTGTGTAAAGCCAGTCTCCTGTGTGCACTAGTTCTCTTAATTTGAATGTTCATTATCGGTTCATTAGTGACTTCCTGACTTTATAGCACCGATCCTTTACTACATCAGTCCTCCTCTGACAATAATTGGTAACATAACATAGACTCAGTTAGCCTCGCTTCATGCATCAGACACCAGTAGGCTGCCCATTAAGTCTCTCAAACTCAATGTGTAGCCACGTTTGTGTGAACGCTGAAAGAACAAGTGCTAAAAGAAAACACACACACACACACACACACACACACACACACACACACACACACACACACACACACACACATCTACTGCATATTAATGAGGAAACCTGATTTCCCAAACGATACTATAACTACTCCTTGAATTAAATATTTGTAAATCAGTACATTAATAATGATCTAAACTGATAACCTCTTTAGCATCACTGTTAATTACTTAAATGTTGCAGCTGATAAAGGTGGAGCTTAGTTTTTATATTTCTGGGTAGCTTGTCAATTTAACCAATGGATCAGTAAAGTCCTATCTTCAATACATCATACTTATTATCATTAATTTGAATCTGCAATGCAACTTAAGTTATAAAATAAATGTAGTGATATAAAATGTACAATATTTATCTCTGAGATGTAGTGGAGTAGTAGTATAGAGTTAAATGGAAATACTCAAGTAAAGGAAAACTGTACTTCAGTAAATGTACTTAGTTACTTTCCACCACTGCTAGGCCTTCTAATACCACAATGTAAAAATACTCTGCTACAAGTAAAAGTCCTCCATTCAAAATCTTACATTAGGAAAAGTACACAAGTATTAGCATCAAAGTATTCATTATGTAGAATGGCCCATTTCAGAATAATTTATATAATAACTGGATTATAATTACTGATGTATTCATGGTTTCATCAAGGTGGAGCTAATTATATCTTTGTTATAAAATGCTGGGTAGATTAATCCATCATAATGCATCATGTGCTATGAGTTGAGTTATATTTTGTGTTAATAACCTGAATCTGCAAAGTAACTAATCAAATAAATCATGTCAAATAAATGTAGTGATGTAAAAATTACAATATGTCTCTTCTGAAATGTAGTGGAGTAGAAGTTTAAAACAGCATAAAATGGAAATTATAATACAAGAACCTTTTATTCTTTAAATTAATAATAATTCATCCTTGCTTTTAAAACACAATAAAACTTTGAAAATAATATTTAAAAAGCCTGTGCTGCTATAGCCAGAACGGTGCAACTTTAAAGATATTTATGACCCAACAGTGACGGACTAAATCCCAGGTTGTTTTGCTCACGAGCTGCTTCGGTTTCCCGTCGGTTCGCTGGGTTAATTATGTCAGTTTCAAATATTTTGTGCCGGCTGAATATTCTCCTTTAAGTGGGGTCTACTGTGTTGAAATCCAACACCCACCTCGGTCCTCTTTCCCTCAATGTACATGTAAGATAAGATAAGATAAGATTGAACTTTATTCATCCCGAAGGAAATTGTTGTGCCATAGATGCTCAGTATTTACAAAAAGTACAAAACACAACACAATTAACATCACACAGTGTGTAGAGAAACAAGTTTAAAAAGAGATAAGAACTGAGGATTGATAAGACAAATAGGAGGGGAAAAGTACTTTTCTCATCAATAGTGAGAAATCAAATAACTGAAAAATAACCACATTGCACAGTAAATCGGAATCAGCATTACCATATGTGAAGTATTGCACATCCAATAAAACTGATGACAGAATGGTGTTATTGCACATGAAAAAAAAATAAAGGTGGTGATAAAAACCGATTATTGCATATATAGTAGAAGAATGAAGACATTAAGGCCGTATTATTCCACTGATGCTGTGTTCATAAAGTCCAGTATTGTCAACTGTCCGTCCAGCAGAAAGGGGAGGAGTTATAGAGTCTGATGGCCACAGGGAGAAAAGACCTCCTGTGACGCTCCGTTGAGCATCTCGGTGGTCTCAGTCTACGGCTGAAGGTGCTCTGGTAGGACTCCAGAGTGGCATGCAGGGGAGAGAGGTGTTGTCTTTGATACTGAGTAGCTTCCTCAGCATCCTCTTCTCCACACCTCCGCCAAAGACTCTAGTTCCACTCCCAGGACAGAACCCGCCTTCCTGATGAGCTTGCTGAGTCTGTTGGCGTCGGCTACCTTCACCCTGCTCCCCAGCACACTACAGCGTAGAAGATGACGCTGGCCACCACCGAGTGAAGAACGTCTGCAGCATGGTTCTGCAGACATTAAAGATCTGAGTCTCCTGAGTAGAACAGTCGACTCAGACCCTTCTTGTACAGATCTTGTGAGTTTTTTGTCCAGTCCATTTTATTGTCGAGGTGGACACCGAGGTATTTGTAATCCTCCACGATGTCCACCTCTTGCCCCTATCTGACTGGTTTAGAGTGGTCCTGTGTTTCCTAAAGTCAAAAACCAGCTCTTTGGTTTTTGTAATGTTGAGCTGGAGATGATTTAGTCACACCATCCCACAAACCTTCCACAACTCCTCTGTACTCAGCCTCCTATCTCTTTATACAGCCCACTATGGCAGAGTCATCTGAAAACTTCTGCAGATGGCAGGAAGGTGAGCTGTGTCTGAAGTCTGAGGTGAAGAGCGTGAAGAGGAAAGGAGACAAGACTGTTCCCTGAGGGACCCCCGTGCTGCTCACTATGGTGTCCGACGTGACATTCTGCAGCCTCACATACTGTGGCCGACCTGTGAGATAGTTAGTGATCCAGGCCACTAGTGGAGCATCCACCTGCATGTCCAGAAGCTTGGTCCTCAGGAGGGCGGGTCGGACGCTGTTGAAAGCACTGGAGAAGTCAAAAACATGACTCTCACACTGCTGCCTGCCTCCTCCAGATGAGACAAGCCCTGTTCAGCAAAAGAGGACGGCGTCTTCCACTCCAATGCGAGGCTGATAGGCGAACTGCAGGGGGTCCAGTGATGGTCCAGTCAGGGAGCGTAGGTGCTTCAGAACCAGACGTCCATTGACTTCATCACATGAGAAGTCAGAGCCACTGGTCTGTAGTCACTGTGGGTGTTTGGATGCTTCTTCTTGGGGACAGGAACAAGGCAGGATGTTTTCCACATAGAGGGGACAACCATCAGACTCAGGCTCAGGTTGAAGATGTGCCTAAAACTGCGCACAGCTGGGTAGCACAGCCCTTAAGCACTCTGGGCTGATGCCGTCGGGACCTGCAGCTTTGCCAGGTCTTAGTCTGCTGAACTCTCTTCTCACTTCTTCAGCAGTGATGGTGAAGGGTCCTGACGGGGGAGAGAAGAGAGAACAGGAGCAGCTGCTGGTGTTGTGGGGAGATGGTGAGGTGGAGGTGTCGAAGTAGAGGGTGGGTCAGAATGCTGCAGTGAAGGAGGAGGAGGGAGAGCAGCAGGGGATGGGGTGTCGTTAGGGGAGCAGGGGGGTGAGTGGGCAGAGGCCATCTCATCAAACCTGTTGAAAAACAGGTTCACTCATTGGCCTCATCCAGGTCTCCCACCATCCCCCGATCCTCTTTTCCCATGGCCAGTGATGGTTCTGAGGCCACTCCACACCTCCCTCATTTCTTTTGTTGGAGTTTACTCTCCAACTTCCTCCTATAACACTCCTTGCCCTCCTTTATTTTCTCCCTCAGTTCTATCTGCACCTTCTTCATCTCCTCCTTTCTCCACTCCTAAGGCTGCCTTCTTCCTTTTATGAAGCTTTATGTCCTTGTCACCCAGGGTTTGTTGTTTGGGTAACAGTGCACAGTTTTGGTGGGGATTATGGTGTCCATACAGAAACTGACATAGTCTGTATGCAGTCAGTGAGCCATTATGTCCTCCCCTAGCATTACATGTGTGCTTGATTATCCTTCCCGCTCAGTAAGACAAGTGGAGTCCAACTAGTATGTGCCCCATCCCAAAAATGCCTCATCTCATAACATAACCACCACAGGAAATAAGGAGCAGTCAAAGGTCAGGGCAGAATAAAAAAGCAAAACAACTACTGGAGCTTTTTTTTTTTTTTTTTTTTTTTTTTTTTTTGACAGTGAAATCTGTCGTTGCCTGATTTCTTTCACTTACCAGATTGCTAAGATGTTCTGTATTTATCAGCGCTGTGCCACACAGAGAAAGCTGGAAATCCAGTCAATACACAGGATACAAAGGAAGCACACTAGGCTTAATATAATGTACAGTATTGTGTATTAAACTGCAAGATAATACAACGGGCGCCCCGTCAGTGAATACGGGCATTACGTTTAAACCATGTGAGATATTTTCCAAAGCCTAGATATGATCATCTAAATTGAGGCTGCTGTTATTGTTTTGTCTCTATCTGATATTCATTGACTTCACACGTCAATCAAAACTCTCACTCTTCTTTGTCTTTCAAAGCTTGAAATCCAGCAAACATAATTATGTTTAACCACCATTTCGAATCACTTCGAGAACTTTAAAAGCCAGTTCACAAAACAAAAGGCTATTCACAGCCAGTGGTCTGTGGAGTGTGCACTCACAATACATACCAGATTACTCACCCTCCTTCAATGCAGACACAATATATTCACTCCGCCTTTTCCCCTCCGTGCTCTGTTCGGCAGATGCCCACACAGGGATAGGGAAAGCCATTGTATCTAATTGCAATGCTCAGGATTTTGATTACACTCTTGCCTTGGAAGCACAACACTGTAAAAGAGCAATTGCTCAGAGAGCACTGAGCAGCAGGAGGTGCAATTTCAGCCCCTTCTTAATGAGAGAACATATCAAAAGGTAAAAGGGAGGAATTTATACTTTAATTCCATTTCTGAAGTAATAAAACGCAGGGCCCTTAATTTATTAGTTTATTAAAGATGGAACTAAACCTACAGTAGGACTATTTCTCTCCTCTTCCTGTTGTGTTTCAAGGATCCTTCCATCTGGGTGTGTTTTGCCCATATTTCTGAAATTATTAACCTCAAAGCAGACTTCCCACAGGGTTTGAGTGATGTAATGGATTAATAAGATGACTATAATGTGCTGCAGCTTCTGTCTCTTGGACACACATAAAATGGAACCAGTCCTGGGAACCTGTATAAAAGTTCACATGTCGCACGACTTTGCAACCTGCAAAACACATCTAGAGCTGTTCATTACCGGCAGTTAAACTTGGTGTCAATCTGCAAAAGTGCCGGTGGTGGAAGAAATATTCAGATTTTTTACTTAAGTAAAAGTAGCAATACCAGTAGTGTAGAAATACTCTACTGTTAAAAGTAAAAGTCCTGAATTCAAAATTGATTTAAGTAAAAGTACAAAAGTGTTAACATCGAAATATACTTAAAATACCAAAAGTATTCTTGATGCAGAATGGCCCATTTCAGAATAATGTATATTATAATATCAATGCATTAAAATGTCCATTTCTTTAATGCAGTTGATAAAGGTGGAACTTTTATACTGACGGGTAGCTAACGGATCAATCTTTATCCAATTTAATACATCATACTTATTATAGATATTCTGCAAAGTAACTAAAGTTATAAAATAAATGTAGTGGAGCAATAAGTATAATATTTACACCTGAGATGTAGTGAAGTAGTAGTATAAAGTAAAATGGAAATACTCAAGTAAAGGAAAATTGTACTTACGCAAATGCACTTAGTTACTAGTATAAAAGTAGTAGTAAAGGTAAGTATAAAACAGTATAAAATGGAAATAGTCAATTAAAGTACAAGTACCTTAAAATTGTACTTAAGTTTTGTACTTGAGTACTTGGTTACATTCAGTGTTGTGAAATTCATCTCATATTCCAGGAGTACAGGAATTGATTTCAGTGGATTAATAACAAGTATTTAAAATGTTTAATATTAAGCAATTAACTAAGATAAGTCAGACTTTACAAACAGAATCTAGAGAAAGTTTGACATGCATATTCAAAATTTAAATTCAGATGATCTGCTGTGTGTGGTTATGGAAATCAAAAACATACTCTAAAGTGGTGACTTTCAGTTTGAAAGTCAGAGCATCCTATAAAATTCAATATGTGCCGTGGAGTTCAGTCTATTATTATTATTTTTTTCCTGTATAATTCTTATTGCATTTATCAGTGTGTGGCCCTGTGTGGGAGGGATTATTGCTGGGGTTAAATCATCTCTGCTGACACGCTCTCACATCTTTGATTCTACCTCCTCAATTCAATTTTGCATAGTTGACCTTGCTCACTACAAAAGGAAGTGAAGTGCAGAATGAGTTTTTACATCAGACAGTGAAGAGAAACTGCTTCTCTTTGCTGAGTGCTAAGTGACAAATGACACCGGCCTCACGGAAAGGCTGGATCTTCAAAAAGTCTGCTTAACAGCCTGATTATCTGAATAACAGAGCACCTGTGGTCTGACGCCTTTTGA
Organism: Pterois miles; assembly: GCA_947000775.1. Taxonomy (NCBI): domain Eukaryota; kingdom Metazoa; phylum Chordata; class Actinopteri; order Perciformes; family Scorpaenidae; genus Pterois; species Pterois miles. Next base: position 8,477,383 of record CAMQGK010000171.1, on the reverse strand, counting down.
ATGGATTTCATTGACCCTAAATGTACTTTGCCTGTAAAGGAAAAATAGGCAATATTCCTGTAAAGAAAATACATGTACAGTAGATCGCTCGAGCATTGAAAGCATTTTCTTCAAGTGCAGTTAATTCTGCGTCTGATCCTGTAGAGCTAAAACAACTCAGCGTGACACCGACAGTCTGACCTGCGTCAGTCTGCTTATACTGTTCAATAAAAGTCAAGGAGCAGGTGTTCTGCAGCACTTATTACTGCATCATCTACAGGTAAAGATGGCAAGAAATCATATTCCTGACATTGTCCAACAACAGGAATACTGCATTTTTTGAGTATCTGTACATTTTAATATACAAAATGTGAAAGACAAAGATGTGCTTGAATAATGTCTTGAATAAAAATACATATTAAAATAGTTTTAGTTTTATTAAAACAACTGAATAATTGTAAAGTAATTACACAATACATTTATTTTTGTACAGAATTATTTTCTGACTGTGCATACCATGAAATAATCAATCAGCTTTAAAAGATTTAAAATTTACAAAATTGCCCTAATAAAATTACCTGCATAAATAGGATTCACAGCTATATTAAATTACATTAAATCATTTTGAGTGTCTGCCATCATCCACATATTCACTTTTTAAACATAATCATTAAATATAATACTTGTACAACAGTTAGTGTCAGCGAAACAGCCTATTAGTGAGTAAATGTCATTCTAACCATGTTGATAATTTATATAAATCACAGCTGGACTTCACTATTGATATGTATTTCTCATTATTATTTTGTTATTCATATGTGACTCAGGATGAAGGTTGCATACTATACACGTGCACTTACAACGTTTATATAAAGGCCATAATGCTGTTTCTGTAGGTCATTCTTCAGGTGACAGTAAACTACTCTCTAAAGGTATTATTAATAATAAATTGGTATATTAATTTATGAATCACATATTAATCACAGCCCCAGCCATAATGCATCTTCCTGAAAACCTAAAGAATATTTCACATCTATACGCCACGGCGGCAGCTGGTGTGGGTAGTTAAGTTAAGTCATGTATTGTTGTGTGATTTATACTGTTTGCCTGGAGTCAACAGGCTGGGAAAACAACAAACTCTGAAGGTAAACAGCGCTGATGCACCGGGGCATAGGCCTACTCGTCTTGATTAATGAAAGGAAGTCAGATCTCATGCAGATTAGTGCAGCGTTGGACGGCATCCTCAGTGAATATTAATTTCCCTTGAAGAGGTGTTCTCGCCCTCTCTCTTCAAACACTGCTCAATATATTGGACGAGGTCGCCGTAGAAGGTCGCAGACAAAGTTCTCTGGCAGCTAAATTAAAGTGCTTCATTAATGGACTGAAAAGGTAGTGAATCCAATCAGTGTTTAGCTGTTATTCCTTTTCCTTCACCGCCCGTCTCTGTGTCTTAATGGATGCCATTATGCTCAAAGAGGCCTTGCTGTTAGAAATCAAACAACGTATTTATTCCATCATAAACAATTTTTCAACAAACTCTCTTGATTTCAGTCAGTTTCACTTTTATCTAATTAATTTGTACATTTGTTTTAATCTTTCTCTCCATTTGTTAGATTTTTTTCCACTCATCTCTACTTTTTTGAGTAAAATAGATTCAATTAAAAGAAAATCAACTCAAAAAGTTTTAAAGTTTTTATATTTTACACACAAGCTTTTCTTACTTGTAGAATTGTTTTCACTCTGAATTGAATATTTCAACACTTTTTTCCATCCCCAAACATCCAGTGTTTATTTACTGGCGAAGGCTTTGATGAACTCTTTGTTAAGGGAACAACGCTGTCAGTGTTCATATTGAACAATGCTAAAAAGTGACCTTGACAGACTCAGTACAGTAGCATACCCTCCTGGCGACTAATCTGAGGAGATAGGGAGATAGAAGACTTATCCGGCCCTTTCACCTGTCAGTGTTCACGAAGGAAAGGAGGGAAAAGAGGCGGCTGCAGCTTCGGGGTATCTGTGACAGAGTGAGTGTGTCTGAGGAGATCGGTGGGGGAGATTAAGGGCTCAGACCATCTCTGTCGCTGCTGCTGAACTTTGACACAGCTTAGAAGAATTACGAGGTCACTGGAGTAAATGACATCGCAGCACCGGAGGAGGCAGAGCCAGGACTTATGCAGATGACTGAATGTATTGACTGACGCATTATCATGCAATAATACCTCAAGACATCCTGCATTGCACATCATGTGCAAGGCAAGACATTAAAGGAGAAACAAGGATCGTCCTCCCACTTGAGCATGAGTGTTTACAGTGCTTGCATGTCTCTGAAAATACACTATTGTAATGTTACAGGGATGCTGTAATACTTGAAATATCAATATCTCATTCAGGCGCAGCAGAAAAACACATAACATGATTCAAGGCTAGTCGGGGTTGCTCAGAAACAGGGCGAGAGCAGTGGAGGATGAAGTACCTAAAAACTAAACTAGAAGTACAGTGTAAAAGTACAGATATCTAACCAGAAAATGACTTTAGTAGAAGTTAAAGTCACCTATTGGAATATTACTTGAGTACAACTTTTAAAGTGTTTGATATTTCCTGTATTTAAGTATCAAAAGTAATTTTCTGATATTAAATGTACTTAAGTTTTGAAAGTAAAAGTATGAGTAAACGCTGTCTTCAGACTTTTGAGATTCATGAAGTTTATGGGGCAATCACACATTTGTGAAATTACTATTGCCCCATGTTTACTTTGTTTCTATGCAAGCAAAAGTGCAAAAATGCAAATGCTGTTCACTTTCGTGAACTTTCAGGCTTTCAGGCCTCGGCAGGTGATAATCACTCACTTGCATTGGCACATGTGTGACCGTGCCCTGATTAAATCTCTTAAAGGAATAAAATCTTAAGATCTAATAAGATCTAATAATATAATCTTACAGGAAAGTAACATTTTGGGGGAGCAGAAATGGAGCATAATATACATAACTATGTTTTCCTTAGTGTATAATCACCTGAAACTAAGTCCGCCATGTTGTTCAGCCATGTTTCTACAGTGGCCCTGAACGGACAAACCAAACTCTGGCTCTAGAGAGAGACTTTCACATTTTTACATTACCTGAAGAACACCCTAGTCCTGCAACATGCTTGTGAAACTGTTGTAACATTTGAGTGCAAAACCGTGGTACCACCAGCTGCTGTCTGACCTCGTTGCTCCTTGTGTTATTACGGTAAGGATGGCAGGTGAATAACAGAGTACTCGCACTTCTTTTTTTCTCCCACATACTCCCAAAAAATACTCAAGTAGTGTAATAAAGTATTATGTCTTTGTTATATTACACCACTGGGTGAGAGTAAAAATAGTGCCTTTAGTGGCAGTCTTACATCCTATGTGGCACGGGCTTCAGAGGGTATTTAGAGTTAAATTTTGACTGCAGTGGAAGTCATATTATGTGGGGTTTTGCACTGCCAGCCTTGCTCAGCTGTCTGGTTAATACTATCATCAAACACTTTTTCTTCCAAAGATGGAACACACACCACGTCTGGTGCGAATCTCTTTGTCTGTTTTGACAGAATGTTGGAGAAGTAAAAGCTAACAAAACTAACAAGCAGGTTGTATGTGTGTGTGTGTGTGTGTGTGTGTGTGTGTGTGTGTGTGTCTTCAGGCTTCTGAGCACTGACACACACACACACACCTGTGTTTGTGAACGTGTGTATATTCATCCTCCCACAAGGCATGTGCTGCGCTGGAGGCGTTTCTATACAAAAATGATCCCGTTCTTCCAGTATCAATAGCAGCTTCAATATCAGCTGCTATTAAGTTAGATTTCCCACGGTTCCTGCTCAGCACAATTTTGGATAGATTAAAAAGCAACGCAGAAGGTGCCCAATAAATCAAGTGCAATGCAATGACTCAGGCCTTTGTGTGCCAGAAACCTGCATGCAGGATATGAAAAAATCCTAATGCTCTTGATAGAAGTTTGTCTAACTTCTACAGCTTTGTGCAGAAAGTAGACGTGAAGAAAATGAAAAGTTACTTACTAGATAGTCACTGCAGGGGTGGTAGGTGTAATGTGGTTAGATAACCCGTTAGTAAGCATGTAAAGTTGTGGTCAGTCTGTCCATGGGTAACGTGAAGACAACTGTGTGTGTGTGGGGGAGTCTGAGTGTGAAACAATTATTCCCACTTTCTTTTTTGTTATTTTGCACGGAAGGTGCATCTATTTTGTCTTTTAAAATCTCCTTAAATCAGGGAAATAAATTGTCATAAATGAGTACTCAGTGGAGGATTGGTGAACTAAATTGGCTAGGAATATGTGTGGGTGAGTGTGTAAGGGAGAACAATTGTGTATGTGTGTGCTTCTTGCTCTCGGGCGCACAGCAGGAGACGATAAGGAACCATGACAAACACATACTCACAACCATTTACAATCTGAATATACTGTACGTTTCAGCTACTTACACTGGCATCCATCATTGACATAACAGGTGGCCTGGAGCTGACCAGGACAGACTTGTGAATATCAAACTCAAATGTGTCACAAATGAGCATTGGATTTTACACTCTCCTCAGTCCAAACTCAGCGTTGGACCGGAGTGTTTTTTTTTTCTTTGTGCCGCGAGGCTGAAACTACAATTCAGATTGATTGCAATGTGAAAGGACTCCTAGAACGACTATTTTGCAATTCTAGGATGCCTGCAAAATACGGCGTGCAGCTGCGGGAAATCTCTGCTCCACCTCCAGTTGGATATATTACGAGCAGGCTCTCCGTCTGGCCGGAAGATAACCGATGTTCCCCCCCGAGGAGAAAAACTTATTTCCTCCTAAAAGAGCTGCCATAAATATTGACTTGATTTACACTAAAATGTACACCTGTGGCATTCTAAAGGGCATTTAGTGAGACAGACTAACAGCCCAATGAAGTGTCCATGAATCTCACCATCTCCCCCATGGATGGAAATTCATGGTAAACGTTATACAGCCGCAGCAGCCATAGAGTGGTTGTATATCCAGAGCTGCCACATGACATTACACTTTCCCATATGTTTGGTGCTGTTTCCAACCTCGCATCCCATCGTGTGGTGTACTTTTGACCTCCGCCTTCATAAAAAGACTGATGTTCATGAGGAAAGCTGAGTCTGTCACATGTACAGTGGATCCATCTGGAGCTGGGCTTTGTGTGTGCCAATGCTTGTTGAATATGTTATTACTGTCATTAATAGAGCTGAAACAACTGGGCCATTAATTGATATTAACTGATGTAAAAAAAAATATTCAACACCTATTGTCAGAGTTCCCACACAGATTTCAAGAAGTTTCACTCAAATTCAAGGATCCAACACAGATCAAGGTTAATTTCTGTTACAAGACTGAGAAATTTCATAATGAGAACTAGCAGGATTTATAAACTCACAGACAACAATTACAAAGAGAGAGAGGCTTGAATGTGTGAACACTTCTCAGCTGCGCTGTGTTACAGCGATGGCAGACTATTAACACAAAACAGCAAAACAGGATATTGTGTGTGATTGTGTGCGATAGATTTCTAATATTCCAGCACAAAATATATAAATTCAAGCACTTTAAATTACCCATGTCTAAGCAAACATTCAAGACACCGATTACCAATTATCAATTAATCCATATGCAATATTATATAATATTTATAACAAGATTATCATTATTATTACCATATACTTTATTTAGTATTTAATGTATTAAATACAATCGTTATATTGTATTGTTGTTATTGTTGCTATTTTTACTATATGACTCTTATTTTATTATTATTATTGTTATTAGATACTTTATTTAACATGTACTTAATTTATTGATTATATGATTATAATTGCTATATTGTGTTGTATTGTGTTGTTATTATTATCATTATTATTCTTCTACAGAAGTAGAAGTAACTCCAGATGCTTTACATTGAGATGAAAATAAAATACTTGAACTTCAGCAGTTGAAAATATGATTATACACATACAGTAAATGCACCATAAACAACTGCAAAGTTATTGTAAAGAAGACAAAATAGAAACTGCGACAAAAGGGCGTATGAATAAGACTGACAATAATACATTTAGAGCATGAATGACACTTTCAAAGCAAAACTGAAGCAAGGTTAAACATTTTAGTGTTTCAATTCCTTAAAAGCCTCAATTAGCAAATCAGTAGACTGAGGATTAAATTTGACCTTCAGCTATTTGTACAACAGTTTGGACCCACAGACACGACATGCACTCCTCCATACAGCCCCTTTATAATGTTACATTTCTTGAAGAAGTTAAAAATGTGCACTTATAAAGAATCCATTACCCTGATGATTCATTCAGCTTGGGATTCAACCTACTTGGCCTGACAGACTACATCACTAAACCATTGTTTTGGTATATAGATAATGTTGATGTTGATGCATGGCAGGTAATATAAATAAAACAGGTATACACAATAAACCAGAGAGATTGTAAACAAGACATTATGCAAAAGTATTTATCCACATAGACGGTTCTCGGCAAACATTTCTCCACGCACTGTTATTCCTACTGTATGTGCTCCAATGGTGCAAAAAGCAGCTGTCTTAAAAAGGTGTCTAACACCAAACTGAGTTTTATAGCGTGCAGTGCTGTGTGTCTGTGTGTGCATCTCCCTGTCTATGAATGTTTTGCTCTCTTCTCAGGAGGCTCGGCAAACATTTGGTAGACATATTCGCCATTAAAAAACAGGACCACGGGGGACACAAGCTAAAGATAGGTACCAGGAAACAGCCCCTGCAATACAAAGCACATGTGGTTTGATATTCCATTTGATAAGTTCCTACATCCTGAGCTAAATTATTTCATATGCTTAGGGAACATTGAGAATTTCATGTCTGTGGACCCAAAAGTAAGATATGTGCACTGGTCATAAGTAGCACCACATGATGTCTTTATTACATCCAGTATACCGTGGGCCAGATTTCACATTATGATCATGTGGGTACAAAAATGTAATATTCTTTGACGCTATGAAAGCAGTTTTATATTTTTATTCTAGTTTCAGGCAACAACTGTAGAATCAAGATACACAAAGGTCAGAGCAGAGTCTGTTTAGAATTAGTTAAAACTCAATTAAAATGTACAGGACTTTGTCAGTCATGCTATACTGATACTAACGCACTGAAATTCAGCTATAACTCTTTCACTCTCAATACAGCACAGTACATTCATCAAACAGATGGAGCCAATATGGCTGACCTGTATGATCAGAGGTCAACTTGCTCCACATACCTTCATACAACGGTTCGTATGATATCTTATGAAAAGTTATCCCTCATTTTTCATGTGTTTTCCTACGAATGTCCAACAACACATGACATGCAGGTGAAATTCTGCTTGTTACATCTATAGGCTACTGTCTTTCCATAAATTTCCATCTTCACAGAAAACAGTGTTGTAAGGTTTAGGCAATAAAACTACTTAGGCTTAGGAAAAGACCAACTTGGTTATGTTTAGATAACAAAACTACTTAGGTTTAGAAAAAGATCAATTTGGTTAGGTTTAGACAACAGAGCTATGTGGTTAGGTTTTCGAAAAGGTCAGTGTGGTTACGTTTAGGCAACATATCTACTTAGATTTAGGCAACAAAACTATTTAGTTAGGTTTAGGAAAAGACTGACTTAGTTAGGTTAAGGAGAGTGGTGTTCATACCTCATGTGAAGCCAGAAGTCAGTGGTGATTTACTGTATATTTGTTATGTAACTTCTGTACTTAAGTAATGCCACTTCCGTAGTTATGTTAACCAAAACCATGATGTTTCTCGAAACTTACTTAAGTAGTTTTGTTGCATAGATCTAACCTAGTCAATCCATCCGTTCTCCTGGGCAAAAATGACTTAGGTTTAGAAAAAGATCAACTTACTTAGGCTTATTTCACAACAATGACCAGCTTTCTGTACATTATTCCTTACTTATCACTTTGAATTGCTGAAATGAATATTGCTCTAATTTTTCTTGGGAGCACAGTATCTGTCTGCATGTAAGCAACACTACAAATATTATCCAGAGGAGATGCGGATTTTGGTGTTCCTGAAGATGCCTGCTATTCTCCAAATTAGTTCACTGTGAAATCTGTGTGGAATAGTTTACTTGCAGGAAAGCACAGATCAAGGCAGTGTACCTTTCTTGTTAGATCTCGATGCAGAGTCAGAAGATTTAACTAATTAACGAAGGTATACACAGTGTTTGACCCATGCATAATTAAGTGCAGCACATCCCTCAAATTAGAGACTGCAGATGGAATGCACATTTCATTCTTGCAGCTGTAGCTTAATGGCTTCAGGTATTTAATCAATGCGAAGGACCTTATAGATCTTGCAAGCAGCTGTGGACATTATTCATAAGAATGACACATTACTCTAACCAGTACAGATTCGTCCTTAATTACATTACAAACTGCTTTTTGAAATGGATTTTAACCTGTACTTGATATTATGTAGTAAAATAAAAGGGGCAAAACTCAACATGAAAAGGTTTTTGTAATTTTGAAGATGTCTATGTTTGGTGAAAAAATAGCTTTTTGTCAGTTTGCACCAATTTGATGCCAAAACAGGTCGAACTGCCCTGTACACAACAAACGCCGCTCACAGCAGACAGGTGTTGGAAAAGGTTAATAGTGAAGTTGTCCAGCGGCTGTAAATATGCAGCATAGGTTACTGTTTGCCTATGAATAAACACTGCAAAAATATTCCATAAAACCCAAGATGTTCCCATATCTTGCTTCCCAGCTGCTGAGCAAAAGGTAAGGGAGAGTTTGTGAGATTACATACTGATCTCTAAATAGAGATCAGCACACTGCTCCACCTACATTGCAAAATGTGGATAAATACACTGCTCAAAAAATGAAGGGAACAGTTAACCATCACAGTATCAACACAAGTCAGTTAAACTTCTGGGATATCAATCTGTCCATTTAGGAAGCACAAGTGATTGTGAACCACTTTCGCGTACTTTGGTGCAAATGAAAGTGATAACAGGAGCGATGGAGAGGCAACAGCAAGACGACCCCCAACAAGGGAATGGTTTTACATGTGGTGGCCACAGACGGTTGCTCTCTCCTTTTTCCTTCCTGACTGTTTCTTCTCTAGTTCTGTGTTCTGCTAGTGTCCCTGTCACTACTTGTAGCCTGAGGCGGTACCTGCAGCCCAGTCAGGTTGCACAGCTAGTCCAGCTCCTCAAGGATGGCGCATCCATATGTGCGGTTGCAAGAAGGTTTGCTGTGTCTCCTAGCACAGTCTCAAGAGCATGGAGGAGACACCAGGAAACCGGTCGTTACACAAGGAGGGCTGGACAGGGCCATAGAATGGCATCAACCCAGCAGCGAGGAGGAACAGGAAAAGCTCTACAAAATGTCCTCCAGTAGGCTACTGGTATGCATGTTTCTGACCAAACTGTCAGAAACAGACTCCAAGAGGGTGGCGTGAGGGTGCAACATCCTCTAGAGGGACCTGTGCACACAGCCCACCACCATGCAGCTCAATTGGCATTCGCCAGAGAACACCAGAATTGGCAGGTCCACCATTGGTGCCTCGTTCTCGTCACAGATAAGAGCAGGTTCACAATGAGCACATGTGACAGGCGTGGCCTGACTGCTTTGAGACAAACTGACAAATCTCCCTTTAAAGGGTACATTTTGAAGATAAAAACAGTAGTATCATGTGATGTCTCTGTGTCGTCAGTGTGGAAAAAATGGATAAAGTAAAAGCAATGGAACAGGGGAGGGAGAATGAGTCACCTGTTGGCTGAATGTTATCAATAGCACCTTAAACCTGAAGCGTTACATGGTGAACTACAGTTTAGCAGTTGTGGTTTATATTCATTCAGTCAAACATTACCGTAGACACACCTGGCTGGGTACATTTTCCTAGTTTTTATTTGTGTCAGTTTCTTCCTTCTGTTTGCAGCAGAGGTCAAAATACATCTTCATTGTTTTCTGATAATGAGAAAGCTCAAGGTGTCTCTAAACTGAGTTTTATCATTTTCCTTTGAATGTGCACGCTTTCTCTCTCACAAACACAAACCAATTTACGTCTCCCATCCTTCACTAAATACCATGTCATGTATTCAAAACTGCTACCTTGTCTCAGAACTAGAAAACATGTTAAATCTCTTGCATTACTTAATACCCAGTCATTTACACGTATGTGTGATGTTTCAACAATTTACAGAGCAAAGTTCTTTGGATGTGCTGGATAATTGACACTGTATACAGCGCAAAGTTCTGCAGATGTCACCACGGTATTGTTATTTACAGACACGCCTGCCAAGACCAGGATAGTCTGTCAAGCTCTATGGCAATTGCCAAGTGTGTAGCAAAGACATGTGTGGCTGAGGCTGGGTTTCACCATGCCGGCTGTCTGAGAAAACACTTCCAGAAAGACATTGTGAGTGTCTCAGCGTGTATACCTGCCCTATTCTGCTGCCATTCCACAGTAAATGGCTATTTATCATGGCAGGGATGGATTTGACAGCCTCTACCTACTTCTTGAATTCAAAAGCATTCACAGGCACTGCACAGGATAAATTACGCCCTCAATTCAGATGGAATCAACCTTATGAGGGTACAACTTTTGGGTGGCAGATTGGCCTATAGCTAGCAAGGCTGTCTAACAACGGAGAGGCTGTTGGCTCAATCTCTGGCACCGACAGCGGACTTTATTCTAGCACTAGGATGACAACTGGTGGGTGGATGCTATTATACTATACATCTATGAGACTCGGCAAGGCTGCTGAAATGCTTTTAAGCCAGTGAGCAACAGACTCCTCAAAGAGTGCTGCTTTACGACTGACCCTGAGCCTCGGATTATCAGGAGACAGAACGTAAACACTTAACGATAATCAACACACGACTGATAATTATAAATTGATGCATTTCCTTCCATTTTGTTTAACGGGCAATAACAAAGACTCAGATAATATTCCTTTGTTTTTTACAAAATTCTTATACTTTGCATATATATTTGTTAATTATTTACTACGACTTCCATAAAGATACAAATTAAGAAAATAAACAGTTTAGGGGAGACACCACAGGTGAACAGGGTCAAATGTGACTAATAATAATAAAATTTATTTATATAGTACTGGTCAAAAATTATGTTACAAAATGATTTACTAGACAAACAAAAAACAACAATAATGACAATCCATCAAAACAATGCAAAAGAGGGATGCACTAAAAACAATGAATGACTACACTGCACCATATTGATAATATACAGAATATACAGTATATATCACCATGAAACTTCCCCAGTTGATGACTCACATTAAGACAATTATTTTTTGTATTACAAGTTTTCTGAAATTGTATTGTATTATATCTAACGCTAATTTCGGTCAATTTAGGAGAAATCTAGAGACAAAAATAGACAAAGTGTAGTAAAATAAATACGTAAATGTGTATTTTAGATGTTTTCTTTCCACAGTCTGAAAGAGGCCATGTTATGGAATCTGAAAATTGACCAGTGCATGAACAACAGTGGCTTAAAATTTCATCCATTATAATGCAATCTATTGATTTGACAATTGATGCTCCGATTATGCTGAATACAAAAAAATGTCAATTAATTAGTTGTGAAAACACAGCACATGTATGTATGAGGTAAAATGACAAATTTCAAACAAAGGTTCAAGATCTCACTAACTGTATTCTCATTTCAATAAAATTCAAAAGCAAATTATTTTTTTTCCCAACCCTATACAATTCAGCATTCACTACATAATGTGTGAATCATTAGTATTTATTGTATCAGATAAAACTACAATTAACTATTTTCATTGTCTATTCATCTGCCGATTATTCTCTTTGATTAGTTGTTTGGTCTATAAAATGTAAGAAAAAGTTGAAGAATGTTGATCAGTGTTTCCCAAAGCCAAAGTCTTGTTTTGTCCACAACTCAGAGATATTCAGTTTACTGTCATAGAGGAGTAAAGAATTAATTATCAAAATAGTTGATGATTCATTTAATAGCTGACAACCAGTCGATTAATCATTGCAGCTCTAGTGTCAGACACTTTTAGTTCATCAGTCAGATTGGTCTTGAGAGTTCCCTGGACCTTTAGTTCAATCAGAGCTGCAGCTTAAATTACAGAGATGTGTCCGGTGCCAAATCTAGAGAGACCAGCCAGCCAGCCATGGCGCTTTCAGCCACGGCTTTATTTGGCCCGGAGAACTGCTCTCCTTTTATTCTTTCCTTCCTCATTTCTCATTCCTCTTTCCCTACTCGTGTTGGGCTCATCCCCCAGACTTATTAGAATGGCTTTGACCTCATTATTCTGCATAGACCCAGCTGCTTTCTCCTTTTTAATATCAGCAAAAGCTACAAAGAATGAGAGGTGTGTGTATGTGTCTGTGAGTGTGTGTGTGTGTGTGTGTGTGTGTGTGTAGGAGGTGGGTATTGGTCATCAAAATGTGTCCGAGTCCCACAAGCTGTGAGTCAGATAGAAATGAGAAAAGAGGGAAGAAGTGGAGGCGCACTGGCCATCAGGGAAGTGTGGGCAGACCTGGGGAGACAGGAAGATGCAGGTGTTTGGCTGGTTACTGTGGAGCAGGTGTGTGTGTGTGTGTGTGTGTGTGTGTGTGTGTGTGTGTGTGTGTGTGTGTGTGTGTGTGTGTGCGCACACGCACTCTGGCGTAAGGGTAATGCTAGGCAGCAAAAATATTGAAATAAGCACCGACACCACTCAGATTGTGAAGAATAATTTTGACGAGGGACTGCAAATGATTTCCGCATTAGAGTCCTTCCCCCCAAAAAACAACACCTGCACACCTCCGGCTTTGCGAGCTGCATCACACACAGAGGAGATAGATGTGGATGCCCCTGCTCCCTCGCTTCGCCTCTCGCTTTCTCTTATCGCACACACAGATGCACAAAGAAACATCCTTAACACACACAGACACACCCGTGCTTCAGTGCAGGTGGCCTGGAGGATGTAGAAGGAAAAACCAGAGTTGCTAATAGATTAAAAGGATCTTCAACATTATATTTTAATTTTGTTGCCCTCTTTTCAACGTATAAATTAGAGCTCATTTGTCCCGTTGTGGAACTGAAAAATGTGTCTTGAATGTAAATGAACAAAGCCATTAAATATCTATGAACACAGAATGCATACAGGATAGCCTGAATGTAGGTGCTAGAGTTTTCTTTTAGCTTTCTCTGCACTAGTTTATTTCATATTCTTTAATTCTTAATTATTATGGAGAATTACCTCTTATTCCACAGTTTATTTATTATAATTTGCAGTGGGTAATTTAATATAATATGTGGATTGTGCAAATAGAAATATCCTAGGGATGCACAATATACTGTTTATCAGGCCCCATAAATCAGTGTCCAAAAATGGGAACTTTATATAGTTATATATTATTCAGACAATTAAATTATAGACAATAAATTAATGGATTGTAATAAGAAGCCAAATTGCATTCACTGACTTAACAAGCTCTATCTACACCATTAAAGTTGGTTTGCAAGCTGCCATAAACACAGAGAAGAAGAAGAACATGATTTGTGATGCACTTTATTAGAAAAATATAAATGAACATTTGAAAAGCCAGAACCTCCTTATTTTTGTTGTGGTGACAATAGTGATGTTAGCTAGACTTGATTAGGTCAGAGCTAGGGTTGTAAAAAAATATTGAATATCACAGTATTATGGTTTGTGATATTGTATTCATTCTAAAAAACTCAGCAACATTTTTTAATTAATATTTTAGATGCAAAGATTAACTCAGTCAATATGCAGATCCCACTGATATATTTGAATAAAAAGTAAAATTTCTTTTACTCAGATTTTATGCATATGATGGTGTGTTCTTTATACTATGACAGTAAAATCACCTTGCTTACAGTATCGCAATAAATCAAACTATATTGAATCGTAACCCCTGTATCATCATACGCATCGTATCGCCAGGTTCTAGTGCTCTACACAGCCCTAGTCAGAGCTATGAGAAATTAAATCATCCATATTTGCTCATTACATCTTAGCCTTTCTTACCCTCAAGTGTACATAAATGTTATGAACTTCTTGTTAAAATACAAAAATATGAAATTATCGTTTAGCTTATTCCGTAAATAAATAAATCCATCTTGTGCATGCCTAAAACATACATTTTCACACCTTTTTTGGGACCAAATTCACTGCCTTGTGATTGGGCTCTTAAACATTTATCCTCAGTAGAATATAGGTAAGCCAACAGATCCACAACAGCCTTTTATCTCTCATTGATAGGAAAAACTAACGGGGAAATGTGGTGTTAAATATAGCTAATAGCCCTGAGGTAATGGTAGTTTAATATCCCTCAGTAAAGATAGAAGCCGCCCAGGTTTGTCCCCTGCTAAGCAAAACAGTGAACACCTTTCCCCGACAGCAGAGAGCCACTGAGAACATTAATAACAGCCCTCAGTCTGCCGGTGCAACTTCAAACAGGATCAAGAGTCAATAACACTTGAGGTCAAAATTAAAATCAAAAACCGAGTCACAAGTTAAAAACGGGGGAATAATACTAGATGAATAATTTATCAATTTCAAATGAGAACACACTGATTCAAGGATGAACACGCAGTCCTGTCAGTGTTAGCCCTATAAATAGACACTTTTTCCTGCTGTAGCAGCTGAGCCCATTCAAACACCGCCGTGGATATACGGCGGTCCCGGGAGAGAGAGCGAGGTGTCACTGGATCACAACAGTAGAAACAGACAGTGGTTACCATGTAGCCTTCGAAGCCGTGCTACCCAGCAGTAAACATCTGTGCCATTACGGGTGTGAGCTCCAAAGGATGAAGCCTGGAAAGAATCCGAACAGGCAATTAGACAACCTCAGGCCAGCTGCTCTCCATCCCTGCAGCAGCGGGGCCTTCTTCTCTTGGAGCTAATTACATAACAAAGACAGTCTTTAATCAGGTCTTGCCTGTCCCCTCCCCTACCACCCACCCCCCCATCAGCTTCCTTCCTCCTCCTTTTCTGTCCTCTATCTCCCCTTCTCATCCCATTGCAGACAGCAGTTTCATACAATCTGTGAGATGAGCAAGAAAAGAATGAGAAAAGGCCAGTGGTTCCTCATGTTGAGCCATGCTGCTGTTACATCGGTTGGCTTGTTATGGTCAGCCTGCTGACCTCTCATGTTCAAAACAACCCTGACAATAAATTAATTGGAAAAAAAGGAAAGAACCATTAAATCAATTGTGTAAGCGGCTTCAAACAGCACAGAGCTTTGAGCATGTGAGATCTGTTTGTGCTTGGATGCAATCATCTGCTACTTATTTTACAGCTTGACTGCAAAATATCTCCATTTTTTTCACTCATGTTTAACCTTGATGTTGTGCTTCAGTTTCTGGAGGAAAATATTTTCTAATTTTATGAACAGTGCTTTGAAACATGATTTTGAACTTATGCCATGTTTCAAAAAAAATATATTACTTCTTCTGTTACAGTAAAACATGGTTAAACCCAATGGTCTATATTTATGATTGGTGTTACCAGTATGTTTTACACAGCATTACCCCTCAAAATTCATAAATATTATATATTTGAATTTCTCTTATTGGAGTTTTTATATTCCTTTCTGAGGTTTGATTGACCCAAAACATCATTAAAGTCAGTTGAACATACTTTGTTTGTATGACTTTGGTAAAGAAAAGGGATAAATATATTTCACTCGTAGCACATACAGCATGTAGAACATGAAATATTTCCAAATGCTCATATGTGTATTTAGTCACCTTTATAAAAACTCAGTTTTGTGTCAGGAAAGGAAATACTTTTCTACATGAAAATAAATTTGAAGGAAATTACTGCAGTTATTATCATTTCCATAGATACAGCAGCAGGGTCTGTGAGACAACCAAGCAATGAGGAAGTGAAGTCAATGTAAACACTCTCTGTACTTGTGTTTCTGCCTCGTGCTCTGCCACTCAGACATTTTTGTTTATTCCCACCATTAAAACAATCAAGTGGCTGTGAATGAAAACGGGTGGGTTTAATAATGATTCTATGTCTCATTCATCCCACTTACTGGTAAAGGTCATTTGTGTTTCCACCCCCACAGAGAAAGGGAGCACAGTGCTGCCGCAGAATAGGTTTTGAATTGATGAAGTTTCTGAAGAGAAAGTAAATAGAAGTTGGTGGGAAGGTCCTTGATTTTTTTCCGTTCCTGGTTTTGCTATAGATATAATGCACCAAAGAAATATCTAACAAGCTAATGAAATGATTAGGCTCTCATCTATCCATCCATGTATTCATTCATCCACCCTCCAGGTTCATGGTTTTCATCTAACTCATTATGCTTTCAGAATTTACTGTACTTGTTCTTGAGTATTTCTATTTCATGCTACTTTTTACTGCAACTGACAACTATAGGTACTTTTCAGTTTTCAAATTTGACATACTTAACATGTGTACAACATACTGTGAGAAGTATTTAAACCAGTGGGTAACCTCAACGTCTGAAAAATTAAGCCAATGCGGAAATGCCTCCTCTGGTTGCAAAAAGAAGTCTGATTGTATAGAAGTTAGATAATGAGCTTGAATTCTCACTTGAACTTCTCACTTGATTTGACCTCTGTAAACATTGTAAACACGAGTTTATGGTCTCAATCGCTAGTTTCAAGTCTTCTTCAATGCAGCATGATGTTCATTTAGTAAATTATGGTCCCATTTAGAGTCTAATAGACCATAAAGCAGGATATGCTTTAGGGCGTGGCTACCTTGTGATTGACAGGTCACTACCACAGCATTGTCCGGTCTGGTAGTTGTCCTTGTTTTCATCTTTCAACTTCGACCCTCTCACAGTGTGTTTTCAGTTCATTAAAGTAGGTTGTAATGGTTGGTCGCCTAAAAATGTCTTATACCACATTCGGTTGTATTTAGCTCCACCCTCTTGTTCAGTTCCGGTTTCAATGAACTAAGATGGCGACACCCAAAATGTCAAACTTGAGGCTTCAAAACGTCAGTCCATAAACAAATGGGTGATGTTATACTGTCTACTTTTTATACACAGTATATGATTTAAAACTACCGTACGCCACCGTGACCTTGTACTTCATTAAGATGCTGCTTACATGTTATTGAAAGAAAATTAGAAGATATAAGCCATGGAAATATAATACATATAATATAATACCCCCCCACTGTTTCTTTAAGCACATTTTGTTGTTCATACTTGTACTTTCATTTGTTATAGTGTGGTGCTGCTTCTTTGACTTTACTTCCAACACTGTTTATGTCCTCACCTTCTGTAAATCTAAACCCTCTTCACGACATTGTAAAGGACGGCGACACTATCCCATTATCCTAAGTTAAGTCCTAAAGGAAGCTGTCCCAACCCAAAGCACATCCATATTGTGCACATACATTGTTAAGAATCTTGATCTCTACCAAATGGCATCAGAGGGCCATCTGTGTCCGAGATTATTAAACAGACTCCATCTCTCGGTCTCCTCTTGTGTCGTCGAGGCACAGCTATTCTAAGTTGGGGATGAAACATCCATCACAGTTAATGTTCTTAAGGAAACTCTGGGTTATCCTAATTATCGCAAACACGGACTAGCACAATTTACTCGTTTAATCAAATCGTGTGCTTTGTTTAATTAGCTGGATATGTGCAGAGAGAGGGAGAGAGTTTTTGGAGAGAGAGAGAGACAGAGAGGAAGAGTGAGAAAGGAGGCTATGCACGTACACACATTCTTTGCCTGAGGACAGAGGGAATTAGAAAGAAAATTACCAAGCCATTGTAGAATCTGCACTCAAAGCACAAAAATTAGAGACATTTCACGAAAACTCCTGCAAAGACCAATTCAAGGTACAACTAAATCTGCTCAAACTACACTTAACACAAAATGGTTGACATCATGACACAATTATTGAACTGCCTACTTGTTTAAGAGTGTGTTCCTTTGTCTTTCACATAGAAAACTGGTTATACTTGCCTCTAAAATGTCTTTTCTCTTTTGACATTATTTGTTGGGTTGCCTGTCTGAAAAGGTCCTGTCTTTTAACAAACTGTTATGCTTATAATTTCCATAAAGTCAGGCTAATGTTGTGGTCAGAGGTTAATTGCTCTCAACTTTTTCATATGTAATCCACCTTGACTTTCCACTCGCATTTGCTTTGTTTGACAAATTGAGCTGAGGAAAAGGAGAGATCATGTGCTCTTTTGAAGTCAGAGACAATTTTCAGAGAAAGGTCCAAATTCGCATTAGTCCGTCATTACTCACTATCATAATTACTCTGTCCTCTCACAATCCAATATTTAACTCCCTGACCTTTGCTAATAAAACCACTGAATCTTCATTTAGAGTGATTGAAACAAAGGACAAAATCAAGACTGTTGTACACCACAAACCATTCATCATCTAAACTAGAGATGTAAAGCATATTTTATAAATATGTATACAATATGATAGAAATGTTTAAAAAAGTTTTATTGAAAGTTCAAAAATATATATATATTTTGTTTAACTGTAGAATCAATTTAAAATTTAACAACTTTTCCATTAAAGTCAGCACAAAAATAATCTCTCTCAGTCACCACTGTTGACCCACTAGATGTGTGTGGCAGTGTCTGTATCTGCAGAGACCCTGCAACCTTCTGTCTGTATTTTCTTGTTTTGCTGTGTTCGGGATGTTTCTGGCGTCACCCTCTATAAAAAAACACAGTGACCAGGTGCCAGAACGTCAGCATACATCCAGGAGGAAGCTTCGACAATGGCAGACACACCACAGAAAATAAAAATGCAAATATAGCGAGACCAAGCGGACAAGGTTCGTTCCACAATGAGTGTGAATCTGGGGTTGGCCTTCACCCACTGGCGAGCACCCAAACCAGTTGCTGACATTTCATGGATTTCAGTCCTCAGACAATCAGTCTTGTATCACATGTTCAGAAACGCACAATGTTATCACTTTAGGATTAGGCAACAAAACCACTAGATTTAGGAATGTGGTCTTAAAAGTACTACAGTTGTACAGTGAAAATGACACTGAACATTGTGAACAAGGAACATGAACGAGCAGCTGATTGTAATGTGGCACATAGGACACCAACACTGGTCTCTTTGATGAAAGCCTTGTGTTTGTTGGCCTCATCCACCTCCCTTCCCACCTGCCCCATGTGTCCCTTTTCGCTCTGTATACTGACACTGATACTATAAAAACGCTGACATTAAACAGAAATGTACTATGTCAATTTTTTTCTTGGTGACTGGACTGGCACCCTAACCTGAACGACAGTCAGGGGGTGTGGCGGAAGGGCCAACTTTGAAAGTTGTGCTTACAAACCACAACCGACAAACCAAAAACTTTCCATGCTTTCACATACTGTATGTTTGCATCATTTCAGTCAAAGGCAGTATAATGACTATTGTGTAAAAACATATTCTTCAAATACAGACTGCATTTATTTCATCTTATATGCTACATCATTATTAGATAACAAACATTTGATCATGTAATCACAGCTTAATAGTTTATCCAACCATCACTTTCATTGATATCAACCTTTACAGAGCAGCTCAGGCTTATAAAGTGATAACATGTAGTGAAGTGGCACAAGTCCAGCTTGCAGTGTCTTTAAAAAACAAAAGATAAACAACAAATCAAAACTATTTGGGCAAGTACCTGAAGTCTGTCCTTCACCAAGTGTAATAGTGTGTTCTTTTCTCTGGGACACAAGTGCACACATGATCCACTCCTCTTCCGGTGCTGCAGTTCCCCCGACCCAGCTCTCTGAATCTAACCTGCTACAGTGTCAAATGAGACCAATTACGTCTCCCACCAATCAATCGTTCCCAGCAACTGAACCAACATCAAACTCATTGATTGAGAACAAGGCTCCGGTCGACGTAAGGTGATCAACCCCTCACAACTGCTCTCAGCCACATTGATTTTTTGGCACTGCACTCAGGGCAAATAAATAGATATTGTTAGATAAAGTACAGTAGATAACACCTACTGTTAACTGGAACTTCAGACCGTTTTGACCCAACTTCTAGAAAAGTTACTGTGGAGAGAAACAGAGTTGGGCCACTCTCTCTCGAAACTTCTAGGAGATAAAATGAAAGACAAGCTTCAAAATGTGGTTTTGCTTTCACCATGGCACTGCTACATGTTGACCAGCACACTGAGAGGAATACAGTATATGAGCAGTGTAATATTTGCTGTTACACATTCTGCATTTTAAGCAGGACAGCACATTATCTGATCTTATCTGAAAATTAATGCAAATATCAAAAAATCCATCAACCAAATCAGTGATAATAACATGGTTCTGTTGTCATAGTAGCAGTTAAAACAATGATTAAAAATAAGCTAACATTATTTATATTTCTATCTATATATCTTGAAAATGTGCATCTATTACGTGACACCCAAATGTAATCAGAGCAGAAAAACTTAACAACCCCGAGTCCTAGAAATTACATGTATAAACCAATTATTTTTTTTTTGAGTGGCTATAGCGTATACAAAATGTAGGACTTTGACACCAGAAATCAGGGTTTGCATCAGTCTGGTGTTGGAAGCAAACCTCAGTCTCCTGAATGAAAGTACTGCATTGTCCTATCTGTCGCCCCCGACTTCCACCCTATATGTAGTTTCATGCTGTCTGTAATTCAGCACCTGACTTCAGCTTCTGCTTCTGTCATAATTACTGCCATTGCTAGAAGTCACTGTTGTCTTCCTTCTTGTATTCCTTCTATCAATGATCACCCATGTGAATAGATTATTAAACCGACTATTGGATGCAGAGGTCCCTTTTAACCAACATGCATGAGTCTGATAACCATTAATAAAGCACATTTAATGACCTGATAACAGTCTAAATGGCTGCTTTTAACTTTTTAGGTTATTAATCAAGACTACAATCTCTACCTGACCTTAATCATGTGCTGTGACTGCCTTAAGGTTGAATCATTCTTTAGGTCCTATGAGTGCCAATTGCATTGCAAGAGCGGATATTATCAGGAAAACAAATTAAATCCACTGTCAGCTGTGAACATTTGGTTCAACATCAACAACATTTTGCAATTTGGTAAATATGTTAATTAAGAACATTTTCTCTTTGTGTTAATAGAAAACATAATTCAAGCATTGCATTGTGTTTACTACATGACTTTTAAATGGATGGTTTAAATAGTCTGTATGGCACAGTATTTGACTATCTTCTCTAAAAAGGCTGTGAGCCAAAATAATTGATGTGTCAGTGGATTCAGTCAGTGGTTTGAACACAGTTTTTTTCTGCCTTTCCAGTTTTGTGAAATAGTCTGTTTGGTTTGTTAGTGAGTGAGAAAAAAAAAATTGAGGTTGGTGGACAAGTAGGAAGGACAGCAAGAGTCAAAGACAGAGCAAATGAAGCAGTTAAAGATCCAGTGTGTAGGCGCTGGCGGTATCTAGTAGTGAGGTGAAGAGATTGCAACCAACTGAAGCCTCCTGTGTGCCAGGCGTGCTGGAGAGCTATGGCCAACCTGAAAATGTGAATGGCCATCTCTAGAGCCATCTAGAGCGGAAACAGTGCATAGAGTATGTGTACATGGGAAATGAGTAGTGAAGCGAGAGAGAGAGAGAGCGGCAACTTCATGAGTGAGTAACTTTACATAACGACTCTGACCCAAGCAGGAAAAGTTAACAGTGTTTGGTGTGTCCGTTATGGGCTACTGTTGCAACATGGTGGAGTCGGTGAAGACCCGCTTCCTAAGTAGATATAAACGGCTCATTCTAAGGTAATGAAAACACAGTGCTTTTTATTATCAGGTGATTATATGCTAGAAGAAAACATACTTATTAATATCATTTTCCATTTCTGTCAAGAAGTCCCCCTAATTATTACACACTGTTACTTTAAGGTTGATAAGTGTTTGATAAGGAAATAAGAGCCAGAAGAAAAAAGAAAAAAACTTGAAGTTTGATCCTAAAGCTAAAGTGAACTACACGTAGGGAAGAAAAAGTGGGCGAGTTGATATGGGAGATGATGAGTAGGCTATATGAAATTTCAAAGCTTAATAACCCTCAAAAGATACATGTGCAGTATTGTTTTATCATTTCCACCAAGCTCCACTATGTGTTTTGTTTTGTTGTTGAAGATTAATCCAATTTCTGATTGATAAGTAGATTACAGACAGCGTAGGAGCCTGTGCTTCCCCCTAAGCTGCTTACTTAGTGGATTCAGCAAGTCATCAGTTACCATGATAACAGGTCTAGTAGCTAATAGTGAAAGGGTTAACAGAGGAATTATTATGTGAACACAAACACAATAAGTATATGCTACAATGCAAAGACTATTCAATATTATGTGCGAGTATTAGAATTTCATATAGCCAATAACATTTCATTGCAATGTGTATGGTGGTATGAATCATTTCTGCTGCGCCCTGGCTGGCAGGTGATTGTATTAAATACATCTGCTGTTGCCTTCATGGACTTTCTACCCTCTACTTTAACAAATGTCTCGCTCCACTGCTCTTTCACTTCTTTCAAAGGTAATATTTAATAATGCACTCTGAGAATTGTCAGCCTTGTCATTCAAAACAATCGCAGTGACTTTCTGCAGCCACGATTTAGTATTTTTTCTGCTCTGCGTCTGTACGGACTTAGGAAACAAATCTCTCGCCCTTGTTGCAGCTCAAGGACACACAATGCAGTGTGTCCAGTATTATCAAATTGTTACAAAGCCAAACCTTGAGAGCCTCGGGCTACAACTGCCTGGAAGGTGTTTTGAATTTTTTATGAAGCGTACCTGATGCAGAGCACTGGACTGCGGTGTCACAATCACAGGTGGGTGCAGGGTAACTACATAGTTTTACTTTACACTTGTTTTAAATGAGTATATTTGAGTTTTCAAATTGGAAGCAGTTTGTTATATTTCGCCACATTATACTGCATATCTAATTTATAGAGCTACATGTAGAAATGTTGTGTTTCTTCCAGGATAAATATAATTTATTTAAATTTAAATACAGAATATGTGCACTTTTTAAGGCCAATTTAAAAGGGAGCGCCACCAAAATTAAGAATTCCATTATGTTATTTCCAAGGCCTAGTAAAGCAGTAAAAAAAAATCAATATTTGTGAACATGAACTACTCTCTGTGTCTCAATCTATAGAGCAGTTCTAGGATTTCATATCACAAATTTGAGTTTTAGCACTCTAGTTTTTGGATTTGGGAGAGAGTTGATCATGTTTATGTAATGTATGTATGACTTTTGAAATTGGGCACAGTCCCCCTTTAAGAAAAACAGATTTGATAATTCTTTTGAGGATTATCACCACTATACTTATATTTCTTTTAAGTTATAATACATGTCAGTATATGAATAATATTACTGCTAATTGTCAAAACATGTTTCATGAGGTGAAAAAAAAGTTATGTACACACTGCAGAAAAAGTTTGCAAGCTTGCAATTGCTGTGGAGTCATTCTGGTTTAAATATAATGGAGAACGTTTGGTCCAATTTAAAGTGATGTAGAGTAGACCTCAGCTGCAGTTCTTTATGAAGGAACAAACTACAAACCTTTTACAGTATTTTATGACAGTATCATATTCATAGGGTGGATTAGCAGGTAGGGCTGCACAGTGGTGCACTGGTTAGCACTGTCGCCTCACAGCAAGAGGGTCACAGCTTTGAATCTGGTTTGGGGTCCTTCTGTGTGGAGTTTGCATATTCTCCCCGTGTTAGTGTGGGTTTTCTTTTCCCCTTTTCTTCCTCCCACAGTACAAAGACATGCAGGTTAATTGATGACCCGAAATTGCCAGTAGGTGTGAATGTGTGAATGTGAGCGTGAATGGTGCCTGTCTCTCGGTATCAATGTTTATCAAAACAATATTTTGTTTCACACGAGCCACAAACAGCAGTCTCTGGGTTGAAAGTTGTGATCTGCAATGTGAATAGATGATTAAACCTCTATATTGGATGTAAGGTGCTTATAGCAACCAATAATGCCTATTTTATAGCCTGACGACAGTCTAAACACAACATGAAGAGGGACCAACGTGTAAAGCAGTGGGGCGCCAGTTAAGGAAAGAGAAGTAAACTTATGTTATGGGAATTCTGTGATAGTTTTATTTGTTGAATTTTTTTTTTATACCTTCAAGCATAAATAACATGATGTAATCAGAGACATTTTTAAAGAATTATTGGTGAATTGTGTGTGCTATGTTATAGAAAATATGCAATTAAAATGTTATTTCTTTTACTTCATATAACTTTTTGGTATAGACATATGTTTTGCATTTTTTTCTTATCTGTTCCAGGATCGGAAAAGCAGAGGAGACACATGGGATGAAACAGCTGGAATCCGATACCAGGCTAGTTAGGAAGCACATGTTGCTTCAGAGGTGGTAGACTGAAACATCTCTTTTCGTACACAAAATGCCTGATATCACATCATACAGATGTGAACAATAAAGTAAACATCTGTAAGAGATATTCCTCTAACCTACATTTCCATGCTGCAAACAGACTGTCGCTGTTAGACCAAACAAAACCGAGAGAACTTCCTGGCCTTTATTTTTTCCATGGACCATTATCTTGTTTAAGTGCACTTCCAATTGAGCCTGGAAGCTGTAGAACTGGAGTCTATTTAGATATTCTGGGACTGATCATAGAAGCAGCAGTCAAGATTTCCTTTAAAACCTCTGTCCACCAAGGTGGCCTGAAAAGCAGCTCTCACGCATTGCAAATTAGATAAAAAAACAGTCTGAAACAGTGTGATGACCACATTATAACAGATGAACCAGATTAGACTGTGAGACAAAACTGTCTGTAATTAGAGGAAGGAAAATGTTGGACTAACAAGTATCAGATAAATGTGTGGCATTAATCCTCTGTCTAAGCCAAAGTTAAATCCTCTGTTAAAATAATCCCCTAAAATTGCACTAAGCACACTTTTCTGATAGATTACACCTCCGTATTTTACAAAGTCACAGTGACAGTAAGGAACAGAGTATTCATCTGTTATCAGTTACAGAGGACCTCATGGAGAGACGCAGTGCTGTAACTAGGGCTGTCAATCAAGTAAAATATTTAATTACAATTAATCATATTGTTGTCCATAGTTAATTGTTATTAATCACCAATCAATCTCAGTTTTTAAAATGTACCTTACAGGGAGATTTGTCATGTATTTATTACTCTTAACATGGGAGTGGACAAATATGCTGCTTAATGCAAATGTATGTATACATAATGAATGTATATATTTATTTTTGGAAATCAATGAACAACACAAAACAATGACATATATTGTCCATAAAAATCTCACATGTACTGCATTTAGCATAAAAATACGCTCAATCCATAACATGGCAAACTGCAACCCAACAGTTAACAACAGCTGTGAGTGTGTCAGTGTGCTGACTTGACTATGACTTGCCCCAAACAGCATGTGATTATCATAATAGCATATATGTAAAGCGGCAACTTGTAGGTAGCCATAGAATCTATTTTCATTCACATATCTTGAGGTCAGAGGTCAAGGCACCATTTTGAAAATGGCCATGCCAGTTTTTCCTTGTTTTGAACATTATTTAACATCCTTTGCAACAAGCTAGTATGACATGGTTGGTATCAACGTATTCCTTAGGTTTTCATACGATGCCAGTGTCTTCACTTTAGCTTTACAACCTAAAAATCACAAGTTGTATTAATGCATCAAAGAAATTACTTTAAAAAAAATTTGCGTTTTCGTTTTTTTGATTTTGATAGCCATATATATATATATATATATATATATATATATATATATATATATATATATATATATATATATATATATATATATATATATATATATAAAAATGCATGTTAAATTAAAGGTACAGTGTGTGGTATTTAGCAGCATCTAGCACTGTGGTTGCAGATTGCAACCAACTGAAAAGTATGTTGGTAAACTATGATGGCTGATGTGAAAACATCAGTGGCCTTCTCTAGATCCAGTGTTTGGTTTGTTCATTCTGGACTATTGTAGAAACACGGTGGCCGGCTCTGTGAAGAGGACCTGTTCCCTATAATTATAAAGTATACGTAGATATAAACGGCTCATTCTAAGCTAATGAAAACGCAGCGATTCTTATTTTCAGGTGATTACACACTAAAGAAAACATGCTTTAATTCATTTAATATTCCATTTCTGCCAATTGACCCCCTAAATGTTACACACTGCTCCTTTAAATGTCCAGCCACCATATCACACAGAATAATAAAGTGACTCCTTAAACTGTCCTCCATCCACAAAATAACATTAGTTGATGCAGCAAAGTGCCAGATAACATTATCTGTTAACATTCAAGTGACAGACACCTCTAGCAGTTGTGTTATGACTCTTGTGTTTTGGGAGCAAAGGAGGAAATGATGCTCTTATAGATCCACACCACATCCAAGACCAGGTCCACAGAGGGAGGAGGTCAAGGTGGATGGGAGGGTCAACAGTCATAGTTTGACACAGAAAACAGATATTCTCTTCCCGTTTTCCACCGTTTCCTTCCTACTTCTCACCTCAGGTCTCAGGTCAGGTGGCTCTGGATTACTGGCTGTTCCCAGAGTTAAAACTAAACATGGTGAAGCTGCCGTGAAGCTACAGATCTAACTGTTTACCATTACTTTTATTAATTTTCTAGTAAATCAAATTTATCAGTTAGTTTTATTGCTCTTATTGTGTGTTTTTATTTGTTTGCTATCATTTGTTTCCTGTGTAATCTGTAAAGCACTTTGGGTATAAAATGTGATATATAAAAAAATATGCCTTGCCTTACCTACTTCTTAACCATGACCATGCTCCTTTTCCAACCTAATCCAAGTAGTTATAGGTAGGCCCCTTAACCTTGTAACCTAATAGTTATTTTAACCCAAACCATGATTTTTTTGTTGTTTTTAAGCCTAACAATAGTGGTTTCAAATCAGAAAACGCTTTTGTCTTTACAACAGTGATTTGTAATGAGGCATTGAAAAATGATGCTCTGCCAAAAGTGGAGTCAGTTACAAATTAACTTAGGGGATTTGCTGACCTTAATAGAGTACTCCATAGATTTAGGATTGCATTCCTATGACCTTGTCTGATTCTTGATGGACAGTTTCAAAACAAACAAAAAAGGAATCAAAATTGATGCAGCAGAACCAGAGATATCCTGTTCATTCCAGTACCAAACTACCATACTGTTTAGTGTGCCAGAAAAAGATTTAGTATGTCCCAGTACGTATTATGTCAAATACACTATGTCCTACTATATCTTGTCGCATTTTACAGTCTTCAAGCCAGCATGCTTTGTGGCTATTCTTACCCACAATCCTCTGCACAGCAGCTATATGAGCAAGTGGGTCAAAATTCAAAGCACAATGTTATGATGAAGAACGTACTTTGTAAGGGCAGCTGCAGTATGTACGAAACTAAAAAGAAAAAGTACCCGATTCAGAACGTAGCCAGGGTATTTTTTATTTTAACGCCATAGTGGCTAACGCAGCCTCGAACAGCTAGTCTTAAGCCAAGATGATGGCTAGATTATAGAGGTCTGGTGATTTTTTTTTTTTTATCTACATTCACAGATTTTTTTTTATTTTCAAATCCATTTACCAGACTTCACACGGCTCCCTCTGAATTCACAAAAGGTTTTACACAACTTTCTTCACATACACAACAATGCTTCCCAAGACCTGTAAACAGACTTTGATGGACAAAATCAAGACACTTCCCCTTTAAGGGAGAGTCATGAGCTGATTGGTTACACACGACTGTCTGAATCCACAGAGTTGTTATGACAATCACCACTGTTTAGTATCAGGAAAGTCCTCATTGAAATACATCCTAACTCACTAGTATTAGCCACCTGTTGGTTTTCTGGCATCTCTATTGAGGACAGAATTAATCGATTGGCTGGCGAGGGGCATTGCACGTTGGAATATGAGAACCAATTAAATCTCTAGCTATGAGGCTGAGGAAATACTGCACAATGAATTGACACAACCCAGACTTAGTGGAACCAGCACACTGTGCCATGAAGTCACTGTTAGCCAGAGAGTTAAATGAATCACAGTGAATGAATGTGAATAATTGTCTCAGAGATAACAGTCACAATATTGAACTTTGGGTGGCTGCTGGAACAAGCATCTCTATTTCAGAGAAGAGGTGTCACTTCGAATGATGCAAACAGGCCTAACTGGAAAAAAAATTTAGCAATTATAAAGTGAGAGGGGCAAATTGGGGCCAAATGTAGTGAAATGTTTATTTGACTAAGTCCGCCTGTAGGGAGAGTTGTTATAAATGCAATCACTTCAAGTAAAATCATTGTCAATGCACACATTACATTTTAAAGCGTTGGTGGGGAGAGACTAAAAGTCTACTCACTGAATCTTTCTCAGATTTCCCAGCTGATGCTTAAACATAGTCTTGACACGTACAAAAATAGTCTCCGTGCCCAGAAGATGATGAGTTGAATCAAGGGCATCTTCTTGGCCAAGTCATCAATGTGTAAATGCACAGTGGCTGCTCACAATGGTATAATGCCCCCTTTTTGTAGATAAGGAATTAAATAAATCATTGGCTGGAGAGATAAATGAATTTGGGTGATAGGAACAATTTATCTTCACTGCTTCACTGCACTTATTTACCAAATCTTTGCTTTTACAAAGGGCTGCAATGGGGGCTTTAACCAAGAAGGACATGTCAGTGTGGCTTCTGAGGCAGCCGCGGTCATCCGTCATTTCAGCTGGATTTAAATACTCCAGAGAGACCCATACATCTGAAACGGTTCAGGGCAGAGGCTTATGGCGTCTTACAGCATGTGCTATTTATGTACAGCGATGGGAGTGAACTCATGTCCAGTAGTGACTGTATTTCCATCCACACACAACATTTACACATTTCTGTCGAGAAAGATGGAAAGACACTGAATCCAAATTGCAGTGAGCAGTATACATTATATGACTGAACCACAGATTAACTTCTATCACTCTGAAAATATGTAGTTTCACAACAGGACTGGTCTTTTAACACTCTCCTCACTCGGTCGTCTAATTTGTCCTGACGTATGGGTGGTGAATAATTTTACTCACTTAATCAAATGATCAGAAACAGGCACTGGAACTGGCAGTGGAAACTATTCTGGCATCCTGATGTAGAAATACATCCAGATGAAACATAAAGAAGAAATGTGGACCGATACAGGTTGTTTAAAGGTTCGATGTACAGGATTATTAAAGCTAGGGTTGGTAATATTGAGAAAGTCAATGAAAAGAAATGTCAAGAGTATGCAAGACTCAAAATTATCCCAATGAAAAACCCAGTCCAGTGTTGCCGACTCTTTTTTAATGAAAGTAGCAAGCAGCACTTGCTCCAAAAGTGTGTGTCTTTTCCTTCTTTAAAACTGTCTTCACAGTCAGTCCTAATGCATTTTTTCTGAGTGTTTACTGTTGCTGCAGATGGGTTTACATTGTACTTAACGGAACGCCTGGTGCTTCTCATACCGGCGCTAAAGGGTGCCTTGTGCGGAGATGTCACGGCCGTGACAAAGCATCGGTATTTGACACCCTGGGAATGAGAACAGGCTGTTGGTTTATACATAGCACCCACATTGCAATGATACAAAGCCAGATGAAATTCAGCAAAGTTTCCCTTTAAGTAGATCTCTATTACCTTAAATGTTTGTGACTGGAGAAGTAATTACCAAAGATAAAGTTTGGAATAACTATCAACAGTAATCTTAACACTCAGCTAATCTGCTTTATCAGGACTGTGCGGTTTGATCTGATTTAACTGGCAGTGGACAGCCAACATAAGCAAATGAGCTCACAGTGGTCATCACATTTTGATTAAAATATTACTTCAGTCTGATTGATGCACAGTATGTAACATCACTTTAAACGAGTGAGAAAGAAAAACACAAAGAGAAAACTGCGTTCTTGTCGGCCATTGTGGGAAGCCTTAAATATTCATTGTCTTCATTGTGTTAACTGTAAAGGGGTACAGTTCCTCATTGGTCTTCACAGCAGGGTCAGCTCACCGATGCATGCCCTTGATGATGTGTGCGTGTCCGTTGCACAACTTGAAAGAACGACCACATGCCAGGGCGTGTTAGCCTTA
This sequence comes from Pterois miles, assembly GCA_947000775.1. NCBI lineage: Eukaryota > Metazoa > Chordata > Actinopteri > Perciformes > Scorpaenidae > Pterois > Pterois miles. Next base: position 8,447,300 of record CAMQGK010000171.1, on the reverse strand, counting down.
TCAAAGATCTATTGATCACTTTGTGTGAACATTTTTCAGCCAAGAACGGCAGCTTGCCAGGGCTTCACCTCCTCCTGCTGACAACACAACTTCAGCAGCACCTCCTCCTCCTCCTAAATGGATGAAAATCCGTCTTCTTTTTTTTTTTTTTTTCTTTTACAGTCGACCAACCTCCCAACAGTACATTCACTACCATAAATCCTGCCCAGCTTTTCTACACCCATTTGTTCAGCAGCCGCCCCGTAGCAGCGCTGGCAGGGGCCCCAGTCCTGAGGGCTCGATCGGCCTCACCAGACAGATGGCCTTCGCGCTGCAATGGCAAAGTTCTTCGCAGAGCCTTGAGCTTTCATCAACAAGACCTTGACTGATGAAGACACTCATCATTCCAAGTTAGGGGCCATTAGTCAAGTTCATGTCATTTATCTCATGCTATAAATGCCTACTTATTTCAGATGATGTCTTGTGTTTTCATTCTCGGTGTTCTTGGCAACTGCAAATAATCCTTTAAGTGAGATCATTAACTCTTAAAGGATGAAGCCAAATCATCTACCTATTTATGAGGTAAAGGTTTAGCGGGGCTCTGTGTTTTCACTAGAAAGCACTAACTCAGTGAAAACACTCAACTTTCCAGTTTGAACAGCCTTTGATCTGATTTCACCACATTTTTCTTGTGGCGCGGTGAAGATCGAAACCGAAACATGCCGTTCAATAAAAAAGCCTTTTCTGGCTTTAATGATAAAAGCACAGTTTGTTTTCACACATGTCCACAGGGTATTTGCTGCAATGTGGATTTACAGTGTATCACAAGCTCAACATGGCACAAATAAGATCAATGAGATATTTGCATAAAATTCAAGATATTTCTTCTGATCCAAACTAAATAGACACCTCTGAGATAAAGATTTGACATTAATTCCTGCTTGTACGTGCCACAGTCTTCATTACGGCCTCTTCACATCATTCAGAAATCAGTCACCTAGAGCACTTCAAGATGCTGAAAAGCCAGCATACTCTTTTTGTATTTGTGGCTTTTTCCTGCTCAGTCGAGTCCACTCTTATCAAGACAAAGCAGATTATAGTGAAGCCTGACATTAATCTTGTTGAATGTCTGCATGAGGAGTGAGGCCAACAGCGTCAGGTCAAAGGGTGACATTAGCTGTTGGTTTGAGGGATTTTGTTACATCTTAACCAAAGTGCAGGTTGCGGTCATGTTCAGTTAAGACTTTTTTTAGCCATCTGACCTGATCACAAATCTACATCCTCATTCGGCTCAGATTTGATCTGTCAGGGTTTTAGATACAACACCCGTACTCTGTGATATAACATCAAGGTGGGTTTGCAGCCAAGAATTACAACACAGAAAATGCCACACACAGAAAAAGTAGATTCAAAGAGTAAAACCAAGGGCCTTGCAATCCCATACCATGAACTCATTTAGGAAACAGAGATGCTGCAAAATCAGTGAGACTTTGGAGTTGCCACTACAACATAATTAACCGAGGATCACAAAGCAGCGAGTCAAGAGTTGATCATCGGGGGGTTACGGGCTAATTTCAGTCATCGACTGATGACTATCTATGTAGATAGAGAAAGAAAACAACATGCCTCTCTTGATCATTCTGAAACTTTTGGCAGAAGTTGAAAGTCTGAGTGAAAACTGCGGACTCCTCTTAATCACTGCGCGGTTTGCTTAGGGATGCCAATGTTTACAGAGAGGAGTCTGATGAAAAACCTTTGATTGCACGACGAGCATCCGCATACTCACTCTGTCAATGTTTTGGTGCTCCGCACACGATAACTCCAACTTCATATCATCAAATGAAAGTCCAAAAATAAACTCTAAATCATGAGGGATTCCTTTTCTAACTGTCCTGATTAGCGGTTGACAAACCCAAGAGCTTGAACCAAACAGCACCTTTTATGATATGAAAATCACACTGAGCTGAGTTGGCAAGTTGTTTGTCTTGCCATTTCCTTTTGTGGCATGACATCACTGGAAGAAATGCTAACAAATGAAGACCAAAAAGCCTTAAAAGCTTATTACTTTCAAAATCAGATGTTACCACAAGACTATCCAGTTTTCTTTAGAGAAACAAAATCTTTTACTTCCAGGTGATGTGCAACATTCATATTTTAACTGATACACTGACTGTAAAATGCCCGTTCACAAAGTTTCAAGGCAGATATATAAAAGATAAATACCCAAGTAAAAAGCATGAAAAAGTGGCTACACATCTTAAAAAGTTGCAGCACCTCAGGGAGTGTGAAAAGAGGGGCTGGCTGCACAGCGGAGCCACTGCAGCGCTGCAGTGCTGAATCAAGAAAAACTGAACAACTTGGTGCTTATTGGAGGTGGAATTTTAGCATGACCTGTATACAACATCACAGCTCCAACAATAGGCAATAAAAAAGAAGAAATAGTGCAATTAGTTTAATTACTTGGACCTCCCAATTTGTTACAATTGTTTGCCTTTTTCAGTTGACTTGACATACAAACTGGTAATCATGCACACTTACAGTTTACTGCTTTTATTTTCATTTTATTGTAGTATTTTTCTCGTATTGGTGCTAATGATTCCATCAGATCCTTTGTGTTTTGTTGTGTAAACGTGTTCTTTAAATTAAACTAGAGACAGAAGCATGTCTTAATAACTCGAGGACACTAATGGGTTTCATCGGTCCACCACACTTCTACAGCATTTATTTTAATTTCCCTTTGTTCTCTTCATTATGTACATTGTGTACCATGCGGCATATGTGCACATAAACAAATGGGATATACAGCTGAAATCACCATTAACAAAGGCTCAGCAGTAAGCCGGCTTGTGACAGTGCTCTTGAGGGTAGCAGACCTTATGGCTAAAACACTTCATATAATGATAATAACTGGCTAGCTAGCTATTTCCCAAGTGAACTGCTAGCAGCACAGGAAAAACACAAGAAAGTACATTTAATTTAATTTACTTAGTGTTCTTGTGTCAAGAGGAGAGAGAAAAAAATAAATAGCTGTCGCTTGAAGGTGAATATGACCACATTTATGAAGTCACTGATGGGGCCTCATATAGTTACTAACAGCAAATACAAACTGAGCCAATTGTCATCACCCATATTGCAATAGTGATCAATAAATAAATGCTGTCAAAACTTAGTGAATCAAGCACAGATCAAGTTGATTAGACTTGGTTAGACTTTTTAGAGCATTTGTTTAAATTTACAATTTAAATAGAACTATATAAATTAAAACAACCAGTCATACTAATTTTGTTTTTAAAAAGTAATAATAACAATAATAATAATAATAATAATTATTATTATTATTATTATTATTATTATTATTATTATTATTATTATTATTACAATACATTTAATAAATTAATCATCAATCAAAATTAAGAATTATTGAAGTGGCAGACTTCTTCAGATAAACTCTGAGTAAATGTCTGTTATGGACATGGATTTCTTATTTATCACAAACTTAAGAGACGTAAAATAACATTCAATTTCGATTACAAACAGCTTATAAAATGAGGATGAAATTTAGCTTTATGAATTTATATAATATGATCAGTGGCAAGTAGCAGAGCAGTAGAGCAAAAACTGTTATCATCACATTCAATAAAAACATTTATCTTACTACATATTACATATATTCTCAATAATTAATGTGACAAAACAGCTTTGACAATGTCTTAAATTGAGTGCAATAGATTGTGAAATTATTTTTAATTTTCAATTTAGACAGTTCTCAGAGGAGACACCTCAATAGCAACTGTAACAGGATATCCTTTAATGCATGAGTGCATCTATTCTCCAAATGGAATATAAAGTGGTTGAAATGCCTGAACACACCATTTGCTGTGAGCCAAAGCAGACACTCCTACCCGATACCTGGACGTTTACGGGTCACCTCCTGATCAGCCACCATCGCCACTAATGATCCCTTCATCTGAAATATCGTCTCAACACTTTGACAGCCTCTGCACCACTTTTCAACACGTTATTAGGGGGACTGTTGAAACAGAAACATGGTTCTACCAAAGCAAAGGGCACTGCGAGACTTGTGAGGCCCAAATGACTGGGTGAGCGAAGGAAGGACTGCAGGAGACGGTCATTATTTTTAAGCCGCTGGATACAAGCCCAGATATTTTGAATTGGTGCCTAACAGGAGATTAGGACAGAAACGATCAAGGTCTTGGCATTTCACAGAACTTTTTTTTTTTTTTATGAGGCTTCATTCTGTATGGCGAGTGATGAGCAACTTTCGCTGTGGGATGACTGGATGTCAGACCGGACCATATTGTGTTTTAGCCTGACAAGCACCTGCCAGCATTCAGATGTTTCTGGCGACAGTTTAGGGTTTCAGCGTCAGCTCTTACATGGATTTATGAGATTACCAAATTTGACAAGTGCAAATACCAAATGCCGTCCTGAACCACAAGTGTGACGGGCCATCATTAACCGCACCTCTCAGCATTTGGTACTTTTAGAAAAGTCGTTTTTAAAGATCTTTGCTTTCAGGCACATGCAAATCTCCATACAGCCCAGTCACACGTAAAGGCATAGGAATGACCCGATAATTCACAAGGCGTTTAGCGTGCAATAAGAACAGCTTTCTTGCTTTTAGTGTGTCATTTGAACACCATGTAGTCTGTTCTGACTGCAAAGTAAATGCATCCATGCAAATATGCTATGCTCAGAGCTGGCGATAGAATAAAAAGCGGGAAAGGCCGCGTATGGCAGACAGATGGGGAAGTAGATGGGACTTTCAACCAGGAGACGTGTTTTGTTTTGTAAGTTACATTAGTGACGTTTATTGTGTGTTATCCTCAAACCAATAGGTCACCACTTGAAAATTTTATATCAAAGAACCAGCCTGTTTGGACGAATGCCACGATAATGCACAAGGCATTTAGTGTGTAATAAGAATGCCTTTCTTGCTTTCGCAATGTCGTGGACGCCATATGTATTGACTGCAATGTAAATGCATCCATGTGAAAATGCTACGTTTAGAGCTGGTGACGTAGAATAAAAAGTGAGAAAGACAGCTTATGGTAGGAAGACCCAACCTCAACCAAAAGGCCCATGTTTTGTTTCATATTCTAACTTAGAGGCATTTGTCGCGTTTTTGGTGATGTTTGTGATATGTTTGTGATATGTTTTCTCTATGTTACGTTGTTTGTGTATAGTGGTTAACTATAACTGCAGACATTGCCATAGTTTTGCTGTGTGGTGTACAAAGGACAAAACACCTAAAATGTGTTCTCATGAATGTCCTTGTACTGTTGTGATAATCTTCCAGTGAGATTGTGTTGCTCCATACGTTGGGTTCTGTGTGCTGGGATCGTCCGACGGCTCTTAGAGAAATGACCAGGAAAGTCAGGAAAAGAGGAGTCAGATCTGTTAATGATGGCCCACTTCGCTTCATGAGGTGTGGACCCGGCTCCCATGCCCCCCACCAACACCCCACCCAACAAATGCAGTCCATCTGGCTGAACCACTCAGAGACTTCCCACCAGGAATGTGACTTCTGCTTCTGTGAGAAACACACTGGATCATTGTTCAGGGCTCTGCTTCACCAGCCTCAACTGGAAATAATTTATTCTCTATTTGTGATATAAGCTACTTTAGATATTGTTATGTTAATGTAAATCGTACTATGAGACACTTTGAAGTTTTTGCCATCAAGGTACATTCATGAAAAAAAACATGCTGGGTTGAATATTTCCATTTTATGCCACCTATTCATTAAATATGATCTATTTGACACCCATGGTTAATGGATGCGTTGTAGGTCAATATTTTACGAAATATATAATCAGCTTAAAAGAGTATTATGTAAATTAACTGCAACAGTGAATGAAGTAATTCAGATTATCTAGCTCATAACAAATAGTAGTATGTCAGTAATAGTATGTCAAAAGAATGTAGCCTAATAAAAAAGCTATAATATAGTGTGCCATAAAAAATCATGATATAGGATGTAATAAAACGTCATTAAACATCAGTATATGATGCCATAAAAATTCCATAAAACATATGGATAACATATATACATATAGTATAGCATGTCATAAAGTTAATAAAAAAAGTTATAATAAGTCAAAGTAGACTATGCCATGAAAATGTCATTAAAAAGTGAAAGTAGTAGTTCATAAGAAATAACTTATTAATTAATATTTGATATCATATATTGTAGTAAAAATATCACAATATAGTATGCCACAAAAATGTCAAAAAATGTTGTTAAAAAGTCATAGTATAGTATGTCATACATAAATAAATAAATAATACTGTATGTCAAAAATGGCACAGTATAGTATGCCTATAGTATACTTTGACCAGCTATAACATTAAAATGCTGTTTACACATAAAATCATATACATAAAAAATAATGCTCTGGAAGGCTTTATCCTGCATAATGTATACTATATGATGCTATTTTTCCCCATTTTTCTGCCTATGCCTTTTAATAGAGTACACTGCACATTTCTACTTTTACACAAGTAAAGGCTTTGACTACTACTTCCACCACTGCAAAGATTTTTTTTTCTATTCTTGTGAATTATCTAGACGATAAGAGTCTGTCAGATCTGTGATCCATGTAAAGTGGGAACTTGCGGCACACTGAAGCTGCACAAACACAGTCCTCCCTTTGACGAGGAAAACACAGCTTTGAGTCTGATATGAATTATAATCCCCACCGTACTCCGTCCCTATTTCCAAGACAGATACACCAATATTCGCACACATGGATGGATCCAACATTGAGCAAAATGAGGCACAACAAAAACATGATGATTATGTTGTCCCCCCCCCACCCCACCCAATCACATTGAATTACATCTTTCATGCCTCCACTTCAGCTCCCAAATGTCTCCAAGTTTTTGCCCCCCTCAAAGTCGTACATCCATCGGTCTTCTCATGTGTGATGGACACTGTTTACCATGGCCATGATAAACTATTTCCTCATAAACGATTTTGTCACGGCCTTCTGCTGGCTGTCATGTGGGATTCCGCCTGCAGACTAAAACAACCATAATTCACTGGGTGTATTTACCTCCTCAGAGGACAGAAGCTTGACAGATGATAAATGGCCACTGCTGACAATCATCAACACATACCGCCCTGTGTTTGCCTTGAGTATAAGTGGCGCCAGGACATGGAAATAAGACTTTGACATATCACACATGGGGAGCAAGACATGGAGAGAGGGAAGGAAATAGAGAACAAGAAAAGAGAAAGAGAAGCCGTGGCTCTATTAGCGACTGGTTGAAATGTCTGAAATGTATATTGAGCATGTTTGTTTCTCTGTTTCCTCGTGTTTGTGACTGTGTAATATTTCCCCACTGTGAATGGATTGATGCTGTACATGCAGACCCAGCAGGGGAGACGCACAGCTGTAAATTGAAGATGTTTTTTTCTCCCTGCTGCTTCGGTGCGGTATAGTCTTTCAGCATATGAGCGCATGACTCAGAAGATAACACAGTCAGGGTGATGAATGTGTGCCTCCTTACAGCATATTTCTGTATAAAGACGTTTCCACATGGCCTAATGGCATGTAGCAAAGTCACCTGCTGCACAGCCTGTGAAATCTTTTATGTTTTTTTCCCTCTATGCTTGTTGACAGTGTGCATACAGTAGCTGTGTGTGTGTGTGTGTGTGTGTGTGTGTGTGTGTGTGTGTGTGTGTGTGTGTGTGTGTGTGTGTGGACAGGGTGGCTGAGGGTTACATAGACTCTGCTGTAACTGAAAGCTCTCTACAACAGTAATTGTGTCCATCAACTTCTATACATCCTCGAGGAAAAGCACCAACTCTTAATGGTGCCTCTTCACTGGCTAGAAAAATAAAAGCTTCAGCAAATGTAAACAAATCCATACGACATACTGATTGTACACAGGTTTTGAGTATGTAAAGTATTCACACTAGAAAAGTGACAAAGTATGCTCAAGGCACACAGTATGAAAAAGGAAATGGAGGAGCCACTCACAGCTGAAAAACACATTCTTCAGGATACTGAAATGGCACAATAGGGCCATTGTTTGTTAAAAAAAAAAAATATATATATATATATGGGGCCAGGAGAGGGAGTAATATTCAGGGAAAAAACTCAAGATTAAAGTCGTAAATTTATGAGAAAAAAATAATATTTTCTGACATTAAAGTCGTAAATTTATATGAAAAAAAACTAATATTTTCTGAGATTAAAGTAACAATTTTAGGAGAAAAAACTAAAAAAAATTACGAGATTATAAAGTCATAAATTTGTGAGAAAATGAAACTGAAAATGTGGGATTTGCCATTTTAATCAGAGAATCAGATTTTTTCTCATGAATTTAGGAATTAATCATTTTTATTTTTGAGGGTTTTTTCCTTCTAAATTTACTACTTTAATCTCAGAGAATTTCTCAATATTCATGTTTTTTGTGAATTTACAACTTCAATCTCAGAAATTATTAGGATTTTCTTGGAATATTACCCCCCTTCCCTGGCTCTGTAATTATTTTATTTTTACCTACAATGAAACTTTAAAATGCATAATTGTTGTGTGTGTATGGTATGTGTTGCCTTGTATACCAGTGCAAAAGACAAATTATATATAATAGACAATAAAGTAATCTGAATACGCTGTCGTAGGAAACACATTTAATTTCTATTTGTTAATTTTATTCAATCCAATGTCACACATATAGTATAATTTCTTGTTATAAAATAAATATAAAATGATAGTGTGTTTACACTAAAGGTTAAAAAGTATACTATGAAGATAAGTAAATAGTATGAATCTGGGTATGGATGAACTACCAGAGTATGCTCACAGTGACAATGCTGATGTTTAACAGGTATATTTTCTACTATGGTTACCATGTTAGTTTAGCGTGTTAGCATATGGACATTCGATAATTAGCACTACACACAAAGTACAGCTGAGTCTGATGGCTGATTTTGCAGGCATTTGGTGATAAACTAAACAAAGTACTGGACAAATTAAAATTTTAACCTGATGGTGGAAATTGAAGGATCATAATTGTTGTTGCGATTCTCCTAAGGGGAACACATACATCTCTATTTAATGCATGCTAATCCATCCAATAGTTGAGACATTTCACTTGACACCACGCATGCCAACCTCTCGGTGGCGCTCGGGGAAAAGTCAGTGGATCACCAAAGTCAGTAGGATTCGTCCTCCAAGAACCACAAATGTCTACTCAAAATTTCATGCCAATACATCCCATCCCAGAAGTTGAGATATTTCACACTGCCATTGCCTTTCCTAGAGCCACACTGCTACTTTAAGTAAATGGTGCCACTGTGTCACTGTGGTTTCTAGCTATGCGATTTTAATCGGAACCTGAGAGAGTTGAAGCAAAAGTAGTGCTTCTCAGCCCTGCTTATCTCATGACAGTCATTTAAGTGCAATTCTACTTTCTTTACTCTGAAACATCTCCTTTTAACCTCAAAAACATGTTTCTTTTCTACCAGTAAACATGGCTGTGCAACATGTCTGCACCTGAATGTACTTCCAGCCCTCCTCCACATGAAACAAAGATAATTCCTAATCATCAATCCTTTCATCCAAGTAAAGTACACCCCTGAACACAATATTAATTAGCACTGAGTCTTTGATCTTCTCCTAACAAGGAAGAAGTGTGCAATATTGAGAGTCTTATGATAAAAAGTGGAGAAAAACACCACTTTTTATGGATTGAGGTCTTTGCTATTTTCCCCAAATTTAGCTGTCTCATCACAGCTGCAGCTTCCCTCAGAGTGGAGTTACACCTGTGAACCATACTATTCTTGGAAACCTTGTCCAAAGTGGTTTTGCTGCATCTAATATGGCCTTGGATGGCATTTAGCTAAAGAAATAAAAATACTGTTTTCATCTATACCACCCTCAAAGAAACAAAAGCTGTTGGAGTGTCTTTTTGCTCCATCCTCCTCCTCCTTCTATGTGCCACATATTATCTATTTGTCTGAGAATTAGGAGATTAGTCATGTCAGACCTTGCGTCCTTTGTGGGCTATCTGTGAATTACACACTGTGAAGGACATTTTCAACCAGCCAGCAGTGAAAAGGATCCTTCGTGTTTGCATTTATTTCTCACACACATACTTTGCTTGCTAGTTGGGCACACATGGGGAGCCTACAGCTGTTCCCCGCCCTCAACCCTGCCAACTACCATTACGACGGATCTGAAACCGAACACTTGGTCACATTAGAGAGAAAATGTATTCCTTGTTTATTTAAGTCTAACAATTACAGAACCATTAACGTGGTGTGATTTTAACATCAGAGCAAAATGCAATTCACCCACAAAATTGAACTTTTCCACCAAATGAAACCCAATCCCTCCCTTTAGACAGTTTCAATAGGGTCAAAGTCAACACAGTGACATGTGGAGGCACTTCTGCAGAAAGTTAGCGATGCATCTCATATCCAAATACTTTGAAAAGGGCTCTGAGGATTTAGATCACTGTCAAGATACAGTATATTTGATTTGTTCAATATTACCCCTGTGAAAATCCAAAGAACAGGCCGTTTTCAGAATGTCAATGTTGTGTATCATAGCCATCGTAATGCTTACATATCCTGCTTCGGGACTCTGAGGTCTCTTCAGAATCCTGTGCACACGGTGAAACGGATGATTCCCAGAGATATCCCGGGGATATTGGATTTCCCCGGCAGATGAAACTATTTGTGACCAATATGTCAATTTTTTCCAGTCAGTTTGCGAGGGGGTGGGGGGACAGGAGAGGCAGCTTTTGACATCTCTCAGCGTAAGCAGACACGTGTTCTGCTGACCAGCAAAAGCTCCACGTCTAGATATGGAGAGATTGCTCTGTGACGATTTATTAACATCCCGTCCAGGTGACAGGGTCAGCTCAAGACCTGGCTCATATTCAGAGCAGATTTAAGCGCTGTGGCGCTGCTCTCTGCCATCAGATTTGCAGCACAGATCCACCGCAGTATTTTAGATATTATACTAGTAGTTATGATTAATATGCATGAGATAAAATATAAAAAAGACTTACTAATGAACTAAAATGCACTCTGCTATCTCAGGTCAGCGTTTTATTTGCCAAAATTCAATTCAGTCAGACGAGATATGAAAGATGTTCCCGATTTCATTAAAGGTATTAGAATAATAATTTAAAAAATACAGACAAAAATAGCAGCCTCCAGATAAATCACCCAAAGATAACATTTCCAGATCGATCAGTGCTGGCAGCAGCCCAGCACTCAGTGAGCTTATCTACTATTCACAAGGCATTTCTGTTCAGACTGATGCGTATAGGAGCAGGCAGGCAGATGCAGTCATTGTCGGCTGCTCTGTCTCGTTCTCTCTTCCTCTGCCTGACTCGGGACTTATTGGCTCCGTAAATGAAATCACTTGCTAGTGACACAAGTGTGCCTCCTAGAATATGTTTATTGTGCCAAGTTTCATTAAATCCTCTTTAAAGAAAATAAAGGGATACTCGCAGGGTTTCCCATTTAGTCGCATCACTTAAAATGCTTAATGCTGAAAGGTGACACCTGCCGCCGTGACGCGTCTGTGAACCGCTGTCCAGCTCCCTGTCAGCGCTCATTTTCCACGAGTCTCTTATTTACTCTAAATCTAGACAGATCACCACCACTTAAAATGACTTCTTGAGCATGCCACTATTTAGCATAGTAACATAAAGATGTTTTATTCAAATGACGAGCGATAAGAGCACGGGAGGAAGCCATATTCCCCTCAGTGCCAGCAGGCAGGCACGGAGACAGATCTAGCCTCGCTGACTAAATTGTGCTTTTTTTTCCTGAAAATTGGCAAGCTCTGGCTCACTAGAGGCACACTATGGTGTTGTCAATAACAATGACTGCCTGTGGCTTATTTATTTTCTTATCAGCTTTAATCAGTCTGTGTTGACAGTGACATCTGCGCTCAGCAATATCCAAATGCTACCAGTTAAGATCCATGTACATATTTGTGTTGTTGTGTGTCATATGGCTGCAGTGTATAATTGGAAATATGTGTTTGAACATACAATTGACCATCTAATTTTGGGTATAGTCACACATGTTCTTAAATAGCTTGAGTTAAACTCTGTATGGATAATATGTTTTTAGCGATCTGTCTTGACCATCTGTTCTTACTACCTCAAAATGCATAAATGTTTATGTTTTATCAAATCCTTTCTATCTTTTGCGTTTTGGCCAGATATTCTCAAATAATTAACTCATCATGTAAAAAAATATTTTATATTATAAGGACCACAACGATGTGCAAAACATTTAGTGTGTAATGACAACGCCTTTCTTGCTTTTGTAATTTGCACACCTTAGAATATCCATTAAGAGCAATGTGAACACATCTGCATAAATACGTTACGCTGAGAGCTAGTGACTATGAAATACTATAAAATAAAAAGTGAGAAAGACTGCTTATGGCGGGTGGTAGGGGAGGCTGATGTGTCCAACAAGCAACCAGGAGATGGCTGTTTGAGACATGTTTTATTTTATAAGCTGCATTAGTGATGTTTGTGACCCCTTTTCCGTACATATGTTATGTTGTTTCCACATGTTACGTTGTTTCTGTGTGGACGTTACCGTGTGGCGTACAAAAGACACGCAAAAAGCATAAAATGCGTCCTCATGACACGCGGACTGTCCTTTGTACTGTTGTGATATTTATACGCCTTCCTGTGAAACCGGAGTGTTTTATGGCCCCTAAAGGGAAACTTTGCCCATTTTCGTTTATTTGCACATAGCACCCACACTGCAACGATACAAAGCTGGCTGAAAATTGGAAAGACCAGCGTTTTGTTTTATTGAGTTACATTAGTGTTTCCATTCTTATGTTATGTTAGTATATGTACTTACTTTAAGCCCAACCATGACGTTTTTCCTAAACCTAAAAAAGTAGTTTTGTTGTCACAAACTAAACCTTAAATTCATCCTCATGACACACAGAATATCCTAATAACGTGTTATTTCTACACCTTCCTGTGAGACCAGTTGGTTTTTAGGGATCTGTCTTGACCCACTGCAACACAAAACACAAGGGTACACACATAGGGTGACTGTCTGTTCTTACAGCCTCAAAATATTTGTCTATTGAGTCCTTTCTCGTCTTACCTGCTTTCCGCAAACCAATAAGTCACCCTTTAAAAACATTTTATATATAAAAAAAAAAAACATAGTCTTAAATCTTAAAGTGCATGAGACTTATTAAATCAAACCACTGAAGAACATTTCAGTACAGTAATTTACTCAAACATGATGCATGATAAAAAAACACTTTAGATTTCACATTTGACGACTGAGTGAAAGTCGAATAAAAAGACTGTGGCCTTTTGCCCTCTGAACAGATAGCTGCTGCTTTTGGACAGCTGTATGACTGACTGCATCTCCACTGAGGAGCACATTTTTCCACTTTCCTGCGCGGCTCAACTGCCGGGTATGCCGAGAGGCGTTTGCCTGTCTGCAGAAGCGACGCTGGACTTGTGGGCAAATGTGTGTGTGTGAGTGTGTGTGTAGCGTATGTGTATCGTCCATGTCTACCTCTCTCACTTGCTGAAACATATCCGTCCAAATTTGACAGCGCGGGGGCAGACAGCCATGTTGCGGAATTCTGATCATTTAAATGCTCAGAGGCCTGCTTGAATAGCAGAGGTGTTAAAAAAGAAAGACACATGGAGAGAGAGAGATAGCGGAGAGCAGCCCTCCGCATGCCTCCACATCACATAAGGGACTGCCTGCCACTTTCCTGTGAAAAATAATGCTCACTTGTCAATCTTCCAAGAACCAGTCAGATAGCCGCCAGTCCCACGGAGACCTATTGAGGTGTATGCTTTGTTTCATCTGGGGCACGCCTCAGAGGAGATCAGGACGGTTGTAGCTATGAACTGCCTCCAAAATATAGGGTAGGAAAAAAGGGGTACATTTGATACAACCATTGAACTGATGTGCTATTGCTTCAGAATAGTAGCAAATATTTACTCATTTGCTTGAGCAGAAAGAGGCTAAATGTGATTTGAAATAAAGCTGGGGGCTATGTAAATGTTATTACTTCATCTGAAGCTAAAGCTAAAGACATACAGTATAGCATTTATGTCCTGCAGTTACTGCTGTACTTTGTGCAAAACACTACTTGAACCGCTACTCAATAGCACATTATTGTCCCTGAACCTTTTTTAAAAAAAAATAGATTTATCACTGCCCTAATTACTTAAATTACTGTCTGATGATAAATCGACTAGCACACCACGGTTATGTACACAAGGTGCTGCATTCCTCCAGAAAAAGCAATTCTCTGTAGTCCGTAGCACAAACTATAAAGGTGTCAAGTGATTTATCTATGCGGCAATGCAAATAAAGAAAAACATACCCAGCAGCTTGAGGACGCGGTCTGCATATCTGTCCACACAAACATTTCCATGTCATTTTGAAATACACTTCCTATTACAGTTTCAAGATGCATAGCACTGAAGCAAGCAAAAAAAAAAATCCCAACTGTTGGAACCACCACCACCACCACCACCACCACCAGAAAGACTAAATAAAGTTAACAACTAATGACAAAGCTCTTAACAAGTCCAGAGCAGCTGAGCGTTTCTCCAGCCTGCAGCGGCCGCGCTGAAAGAGATTTTGTCCTAAACATCCCACGGGTCGTCTTAAATGAGGAGCTTTATATCGGTGGATCTCGTACAGAGAGAGATATTGAATGTTTTGCAAATTATTCACAGGGATTATAAATCACAGCAGTGTCAGTGTTTCCGATGATGGGAGAGGATGCTGCTTCATCTCTTAATACAAATGACATGGAAAACAACAGCTGCAGCAATAAAACGCTCTGCCATAAAAGAAGAAGGATAAATAAATGTACAAAAAGCAAAAGCTGGGACTCATCATTAAATGTGTCTGCGACTGTCTCAATGTCATCTCAATGACTTGATGCCTGTTTTATTGTTGTATTTGCTTGTTTCAGCCTTGTGCCTCCAATTGTCTAATTCATTTATCTCATTCATGTCTCCTTTATGTTTATCTTATTGGGTTTTAATTGTTATTGTTTCCATGTCTGTAAAGCTCACTCTCACACTCCAGAGAAGTGTTTTTAACCTTGCCTTGCGGTGATGCACAACCCGAAGTGACTGACCAATATCAAGATGCTGAAATCTTCTTCAGTCAACAAAATGCGCTGCGTTATGTGACAGCTTCATATTTCTCGAGCATCCAGGTGTCATAAAAGTGACACATTTTAATAATGATGGTATTTTTATAAACAGCATATTCCCAGATGCACTCAGAAAGACACATCACCTTGATAGACCGTTTCAACGGACCTGTATTGCTAGGCAACAGCTTGGGTCCATGTTTACTTCCTGTCTGCTGATGTCACACGGCAACAGGAAATAAACTGGGACACATTTGGAGCGTTTACATTCACTGCATCCAAAATCACAGACGACGCACTGCATACCCAATATGTGTACTATCGTTCACCATACTGTAGTGTGAATAAAGAGTAGTATGTAGCTTTTGAGATGCACTGAACTGTAATTTACGTCGTCACTTCTGAGAGCCTCCTTGCCGGTTGGAGACGTGTAACCATGGTAACCATTCATGAGAAGTCAAGTCTGCCTAGCGAAGTGAAATCTTTTTTTTTACCCTACAGATCAGATCTGTCCATCAACAGACACATTGCATTGTGCGATATTTTGTGTGCGATTATTTCACTGGAAATATAAGTATGCAAATCACATTCTAGTGGTTTCATACTAAGGTTTTGGAAAACTAAAAAATCTCACATACTGTTTTAGCGTACTAAATAGCACACTAGTGTCGAATTTCACACAAAACCATCTATAATGGCTGGAAGTTGAAAGAATATCTAAATTCAGTGCAGCGTATAAAAAGAAATGTAGATCCTCTACAAGGCTGTCATTTTCTCAGTCTGTTCAGATTATTTGCAGCCGAACCCTTTTTGCTATTTTCCTCCATTTTGCATTAGAGAGAACAACAATACCATCATTGCTGAGGGCAACAGGTCACAGCGTGACTGTGCAGTTAATGAACTTCTTCCGCTTCCAATATAATTAGCCAACTATTTTTGCCATCTTTTTTTTATGGATTTTTGCCTTTATTAGGCAGCTGAATTACCCTGGCCAGTATCAGACCAGAGAAGGTTGTATGAGTCTTAATCACTAAGCCACTGGACACCTCTATGGCAGAGCCACGGGTGTGACAGAAATCAGATGCAGACTTAATTTTTAGTTATAGCCTTACTAAAACAAGTTACTATTACTAAACAAAAAATCTGCCACTATCCATCTGCAGCTGTTCTATATTTCTACTAGTGGAAGCTGTCAACACTACACACACATATTTACCAGGTATAAAAGTCATGATGGTGGGGAGAGGCAGTCCAGAAATCTGTGTGTCGGGGCCGGTAGACAAGGGAGCAGCAGCTGGCAGCAGCACCTCTTCCTGCATTCACTTGTACTCTGAAATTGAAGTTTTGCTCTATCGTATTTTCGTCCAGCCACAGCTTTTCATATAGTATATACACTGAGGTGGCAGCTGGGCTGTCTGTATTGTTAAAACTGCCCAATAAAGGGCCTTTCCATCTCAAAGTCCCAGGCTGACTATCAGTCCCAGTCTGCCCCTGGATCATGTGGCACACTCAGTTTGTCTGATGCATTTTTGTTTCTGGCTATGTTAGTGGGACGCAGTGGTTTTGCCATGTTTTATACAAACGCCAACCTTTGGTACCGAGAAATGAAGCCAACATGGAAGTGCCAAAAACTGCAGTCTTGAAACGGCCACTTGACTCGGCTCTAAAAGCAAGCCAGTCCCCACAGACCCCCATGTTAAAACGCCCAATTTTACAGCAGAAATAAACATGTTTACAACCTGGTACAAAAAAGGTTTTGGTCTCTATAACTGATTTCCCTGTTCATGACATGGACGACGGTGAATTTTTATATAACTCATATGTTTAAATTGTATAATTGTATTAGGGATTAAAGTTCGCTATAATTGAGGGAGTGGGGGCTTTGAGTTACAGGCGGGTGCTGTACCAGGTTGCCCATTTTTAATAATTAGCCTCGAGTTAGTTCATTGTTTTATTTTATTTATTTATTTATTTTATACACAGTCTATGGTTTACAGAGCAGCTCTATGTCTCTGTCATGTGCTTTTTGAAATCTGACCATGGATTTTGGGCTCCAGCGCCTCAGTGTTGATGCTACAGTACAACAGGTAGCCTTCCTGTCAAGGACCACTGTCCAAAGGCAGAATTATACTTCCAAAAAAGTGAGACATGAAAAACAAACTTAGAACAACAGCAGTAGTGTGAACGGATAACAAGGAAGGATGAATGAATTTGAGAACCTTGATTGGTCATGAAGAAAAGCGTGACCATGAGGTGTCTGCACACAACCATCTGTCCATTCATACATTGTCCCTACCTGCTTATGCATGTCCAGCGTTTATCCATCGTATATCTCGATCCACGTTGAGCTGGTAGACAGGAGAACACATCAGACCAGCTGCCAATCCATCACAGGGCTAAGGCCTGAAACAGACAAATACATTCAAAGTCACATACAGGCTATTTATTAATATAATTTCACCAGGACCTCGTGTCTTTTAGTGGCCACCAAGGAAAGTCATTTCAAACCCTGGATATTTGTGAAACAACACCATTAACCACTAAGCCACCAATCACACTATACTGTATTTTGTATCTCAAAACCAAAGTGCTGCTTTATTATTTTAACATATATTTGACTGCAGCTACACTGTGACCTTAATCCTCCAATCTGAATCTGAACATAAAAACTCTAAGAAAGTTACTGGAGGGTTTTTTTCCCCTTCTGACAGCAGTGATAAAACGGCTAATAAATGACTGATGAGGGACGATATTCTCCAACAGACACTCCTTCCCAAGGCGAGTGTCACCCTGTGTCTCTCCATTTACTGCACTTTGTCATTACACGAGGCAGCGGCGGCGATGGTTAACTACACTAAGGCCAGGTGAGAACGTGTGGTGACTCTGGCTAATGAAGGTGAAACACAATGACACTTCATTTCCACATTAGCCTCCTCCCTTTCCTCTCCTCACTCTTCTCTGTGTGACCTGATCCTCCCCGCTCATCTATATCCTGTGACGACTCACATGCACGCGCTCATGTTTGTATTAATATACTTATGAGGACTGAGGACCATATATTCTCTATCCAGCAGCGTGCAGACATTTGCAGTCGAAATGCACTTCAATCAAGTCACATCCTTTAACAGTCAGACTTTCTCTTGAATTTGAAAAAACAGTATAACCTTTGCTTTCAGGTTGTGCTGTGATTGGCTTGCGGCAGTGTAACACAAGAACCCCCCCCCCCAGCTATTTTCTAGCAACAATAAACAACATAAAGCAGCAAAGCTTTACCAGGCAAAGCAGCTTGCCATGTGTGACCACGTCATCAGTGCTTTCACCTGTGATTTACTGTGTAAACTACAAACGTCCGTAGGTCTAACCCTGACCTTAACCAAATGCTAATTGTAACCTTAAAAGGTTTTGATTTTGTGACATTTCGCCAACTTACCCAGAAGTAAGACACATAATTGGCAGTGTTACGTTTGTCTCTGTGTATTTTGAAGTGTGTTGGATGGTGTGATTAGCCTGGCTGTCGACCTAATTAAAGAGGAAGGTTGGTGATGTTCTAGATTTTTTCTGCTACTATCAACAAATCTCACGAATAACCTATGACAAAAAGACAGACTAATTTCAAACAGTCTAAATTTGTCTAACGGGAGTAAATAGTGCATTTGTTGGGAACTATTTTCAGCTATGTATTCAGTGAGTATTTATTTACTTCGCAGGGCAGCTGGGTCACACAAAAATCCAACTTGTCCAATCAGCGTCCTGAGAGAGAGAGAAACCAAATTGAAATAATGTGTTATTGACATCTGGGAGTCAGCACAGTTTAGTTGTTCAGATTATTCAGATTATTTAAACTTAATTAAATTTTAAAACCATGAGTATAAAATAAGCATATACACTGAAAACAGTTGGCTTAGTGAAAAAAAAGGGTCCTAGGAGTGGGTTTTGTCTTGAAGGTAACCCTCATTTGCCAAAATTAGTAAAAACTCTCACAAGACTTTAGACCTCAGCTATTCAAGGTCAGTGCCTAACCTTAACCATCTCACGAGAGTTTTGCAATTTAGATGTTACCTTCAAGCCCTGACCCTTGGACTGTGGTTCTGAACCTGCAGCTCCATCTATTGCAGGAACATGCTACCCCTGCATGAGGAGCTGCTGGCAGCTACGGCCGTGGTTTAGGTGTGTGCGATACGACGACACGGAGAAGCGGCTGTACTTTCTAAACAGCAATGGCAGCTCCCAAAGAGGTTAACGCAGATGTTACAGTAGCATCAGTTATATCAGAACTGGAGAGTAAGATGTTTTTGCTCTTCTCCTGACTGACTTCATCAAGAGTTTGACTGACAGACAGTTCATCCAATCACCTTAAAGTATTTTTTGGAAGTGCCTGCTCAGATGGCATGTAGCAGCATGATATATGTGGGATTAAATAAATCAATAAACTCCTTTCCACAACCAAGGAAATTCTTAGCCAACTAACACTCAACTTTGTCGACTAATCGACTAGTTGATTTAATCGACAGATCTTTAAAACTGAGTTTCTACATAAAAAATCAACAAAGCATCATTTAAAATCTTGTGTTTACCTCAGATGTGCTCACAAGTTTCTTAGAAATAATTCATTCATTCATCATTCAGCAAAATTGTCTAAAGAAATGTCACCAAATACAGAATAGCACTAAATATATACTAAAACAAAGATGAATGACTCCTCTAACTAAAGTACATTTTTAAGTTGAAGGCACAGATTCCTCTTTTTATAAAAATCCAAACTTCTTGACCACATTAACATTCTTGTCCTGTTTTATTTTAGATTCTGCGTCTATACCTTGTGAGGAGAGAGTTTCCATGGTGTGTGTGTGCAAGCAAACACTGCCTGGAGCTGCAGTATCCACATGGCCACAGGTCTATGATAACATGACAAGACAGTGATTGAAAGGCACAAAGGAGAATCGGGAGGTTTTGGACTCACAGAGGGCAGAGAGATGGATGCTGAATGACCCGGAGGAACTACTCGGGGCAGTTTAGTGCCAAATCTGAAGGAAACTGAACTGAAAACAGATTATTATTGAGGGGGTTTATTACAGTGTCAATCTTTATATACTGGTTGAGGGTTTAGTGTGGAGCAGCACTGCTGCGAGTGCAGCAAAAGGTGATGCTGAGCATAAATCTGAAACAAGTGAGACTATCTTATCAATATGAATATATACCAAAGGAAAACGAAAACCAAACTTAACTAAACTAACAAACGAGTTGACAGTGTTGTGGATTTCAGCGATGCCTCAGCATGCACTATCAAAAGTGATATACTTTTTGGAGACGGAAGAACGCAGACGCAGACCTGGCTCAATCTAGGCACAACACACAACAACAGTACACTGAGAATTCAGTGAACTAAAGGTGAACACATACCTCTTCTGTTGGCTCGCACGTCAACATCCGAGGAGGAGGAGTTGAGTTTTATATGATCCAAAGTTTCAGCACACTTCTCTCTCCATTTTCAAAAAGCTTCTTCCTTCTTCTACTTCTTGTTCTACTAAGTTTTATGGCGGTTGGCATCCATGAGTTGCATTATCGCCACCTACAGTTTCTCAGTATAAACTATTTTCTGTGTCATAAGTCATACCATTGTACAATCTAACCAGTCCCAGTTCCCTGAGTTTGGACCAAACCTTCCCTATCTAATATCTAGAGCTTCTCCAGAGATGTCCACAGGGTTCAGCGACCAGAACCATCTTAATCCTTTCAAATTTTCCTTGAATTTCCACAACACCATTTATCACCAATAAATGCCAAAAGCCCTTTCTTGTCCATGCAGATGTTCCTATCAGCTCCATTTCTTTTTCAGCTCCTTCTCTGGCTCCTCTACTGCCACCGTTTTATCATTATTCTCCATTTTCTTGACAGCATCAGCGTATGACAATACCTTTCCAGCTCTGATCTTATTCACTTTCAATTCCCTCATTCTCAAAATGCCACAGAGAGACGGAGTGAAGTGTAGCGCAGGTGAGTCCAATCAATGAGGAGCCAACATCAACATAGAATTGGACTACATAGAGAGGTCATTCCTTATTAAGAGCCAGCAAGCTTTTAGCACAAAGACAGTAAAGTTATTCAAAACCTTAAGTAAGTTTTTTTCTTTAATTTCTTTATTTGGATTTTCCAGATATAATACAATTAATACAAACAGGATCAGCCATCAATTCTGTCCAAAATGGACAAGAAAAAAAGAGAGAGTAAAAAAGAAATTTAAAAAAATAATGAATTAATGAATTTATTAATTAAGTAATTAATTTTAAATATTAATAATGATAATAATAATAATAATAATAATAATAATAATAATAATAATAATAATAATAATAATAACAGAATGATGCATCCAGTATATTACTCTCTAATTAAATGTTGCCGTGCACTAGAACATACAGAAGCAGTAGGCACCGACCAGGGCCAGCTAACGCTCCAGACCACCCATAAACTAAAAAGGCAGCGGACACTACCACCCCCAAACCCCAATCGCAGAGACACCCACAGTGCCGTCCCAGTCCCAGCCCCTCAGATATCTCCAGAACCTGACCCCAGAGGACAACTGCGCCCCCCACCCCTACCAAATCGAGCCCCCACAACACACCTGGGAGCAGTGAACTCAAGTTTTGAGATAAAATTAGATAAAGTGCAAAGTGAGGGCATACTGGCTCATCCTCACGTTGCCCTTTTGAATAAGTTGGTCATTGGTGCTCACAGAGATAGAACAGGACAACCCACACACACAAGTTTGATATTTGTAACCCTCGTTGGGAATGAGCAGTTATATTAGTCAGCCTCTGCATTAATGTCCTAAAGTTGAGATATTGTGAGATATTATTTGCCCCGCTGGTCAGAACATTTTTCCGGTGCCAGGTATTGATAATTCCCCACTCACCCATCAAATGTAAAAATAAACCACAAAGAGTTTCCAAAACAGCAGCGAGTGAGTGCTCACTCCAGAGATTCACAAACATGGAAACTTTTGTCCTTTCTGTCTATAAGTAAACGTCCATCATACATTTGCACATCACAGGAAGACAGACTTTTAATCCACTATGACCGGTTTGAACGCTCCAGGAATGAGTTGTGGGAGCTCCCTGTCACCTGCTTGCACTGTTACAAGATTCATTTCCTAATCCCCGCTAATACTTTCACTTGCAAACACTTTTAAGTGGCTTGCACACGGCATGGCTGCTCTAATATTCATTGACTGCTGTCAACGTTTTCTAAATGATGTAATGGATTCTCCAAATTGACTCGGAGCAGACTCGCGATACCATGTACAAGATATTATAAAGGCTGGGGAATTAAGCTATGGAGTATATGACCCCAATTAGCGCTTATCTCCATCACTTGGAGCGCCGCAATCCCACAAGACCGATTTTAAACGATCATTGTCAGTCAGTATGAGACGTCAAGGAACTTTGAGAATGACACTGTCTCAGTCCATCAACTTTATCTTGAGAGGTTCGGCTTACTCGTAATAAAAAAAAAGTCCCTTTTGCATGCAAAGAAATACTATGAAAGTTTAAGTCAGCAGTTTCTTTCACTGGGTGGTGGCTTAATAACACTGAGATGCTGCTGAGGGTGTTGATTAGATGCACAAGGTGACAATCTAAGATGGTGGAAAAAACTAACAAACCAATATATATTCATGAGGTTAATTACAGGATGTGCTAAAATGATACCTTTTCATTATCATGCCCACTGTCAAACAGCAACTAGCACTGAAAGGTGTCAGATTACAAATCAGTGCCAATTATATAGATATTACGAGTCAATGCTTTTTCTGAGGTTGGCAGGTTTGTGCTGTTACTGAACTGTTGGGCTTTACAAGTGCACTAAATTGTTTTGAGTCTGCTGTCAGTGTTTTTATTCACTGTTTGTTACTGTGAACCAGCTCGCATTGGATGTTAAAAGACAGAATGAGTTGTGGGGACAGCTGCTGGGTGAATGTGAATACACAGTAAGTCATAATACTGAGCTTTTTTCAGCGCAAGAAAGAAATAATAATAACAGGAATGGGATAAATCATGTAATGATAATCATAGTTTGTGGGGCACAGTGATGCTGCTAAGACATTCAGTCAAAAAAATTGTTTTTCTGAGATATTTATTTCTAAAAAATCAAGTTAACGGCACAGCAATTTGGACGTAATTGTTGATTGAGTTAAAATTCAGCAAACTGAAATACTAAAATGTCGTTCTTTTGCTTCGTTTTTTTTTTTAGCAATTTCTCGCAGATGCTAAATGAAGCAATTAATCAAATCTTTCCACAGAAGGTGCAAAATTCAAGGTAAATGAAACACACTGATTGCTCACTGATTTACTATTGTGTTTCCCAATTGGTGTTGTTATATCACTTTCAACCAACAAGTGGCTTGTAAACCAGCTCATGCCAAGAATCACCAACAAGAGCAGCATTTCAATGCTGCATAATCACCTTGCTTATTATTCAGAGTAGTCTACCCGCTGTTGATTAATGCCTCTGAGCAAATGTGTACAGAGAGGGTCTGGTTAAATCTGCGCCGCTGTTTTAATCAAGTGGACCTTTGTTTTGTCCAGCTGTGCAGCTTGTCCACCAGCCTTGCACTTTCACTTTTACATGTCCATGACGTATTGATCACAGCAGCAGAGAGAGAAATTCTGCAGAAGAAATTCAGTTTGACTTGACTGCTTTTTACCTCCCTCACTCATCTGTGTCTGCATCTTTCCTTCCTCCAGGAGCCGTAAATCCTCTGAGCATTTTATCGGGCAGTGGCGACAGTGGGCACCCTTGTCAGCTGCCCTGACCCCAGCGGACCTCTGCCGCTATCGACCAAGTGACCCAGTGTACTGTTGGGGGAAAACAACATTTCCTGTAACAGCGACGACGTCCCTGAGCAGAGAGAAAGAGTCAGAGAGAGAGAGAGACAGAGAAAGAGAGAGAGGAGCCGCCAATGTGACTGACACCGGGGTGACAAACACTTTGAACTCAGACAACAGGAAATTAATGCAGGGAAAGCAGCTCAAGGCACAACACATTGCATACGGCACACTTAAATTGACACGTCTATCCAGATGACACATGTTGATACCTCGGCTGCGGCCTCGGCTCAACTTGCGATTCTCTGCATCTGGTTGTCCTCCAGTGCTGCTGGCACACCGGTCACATAAAGACGGACCCTGCAGATACTGGAGTCGCTCTGTGAATACAAATGGAAGTGGCTTAGCTTTTTCCATCCCACAACAAATCTCAACATGGCATCAGCAACTCTACAAACTTAATGCAAGAGGTGCAACGGTGGTTGTGCTACGAAATGGCCCCATTTAAGCAACAGATTGCAATCAGCCAGCGAGCAGTCTATGCCCATCAGTCATTGCTTTTATACCAAAACACTTTCAGTGTGGGCAGTGACAACATCTGGTTTTTGGCCTCTGGGATTTAGATGCTTAACCTTGCTGCCTACTGGGCTAAAAAGCTGTATGTTAGTCTTTCTCCCAGTATCCTTTTTAACTCTTAAAAGACCTACAGCTTTTGTATGAAAGTTTGATTTCAAACTTAGTTTCTCCCACAATGACAACACAAAACAATATGGCCACCCTATGGTCCTTCCAAATATCCACTGAAGATCTAATTCCACTGATCTGCCAGCCGCAGCTGTAAGCTATAACATCAAAGTGAGTCGTAATGCGGCTCCTACCTGATTTCACCTTCAAGCTGAAAAAGCCCCTGAATGTACTCAAGACAAAACAACCATTCAACATCTGTTGGGATCCCTCTGGCTCTGCTTTAATGCATCTGAACGGTGCATGAGCAGGGAGGAAATATCGCAGGTCCCCACCAGACAGACAGCACAATGAGCATTTACCATAATGATTGCACTGCTGCACCGTGAGCTCGCGCATCGAGTTGCAAAGTCAGGCCACACAGCCCGTCATTAAAATGCTATCCCAGGAAGGACATCTCAGGCAGTGGCGGCCCGGCTCGTGCTGTACATAAAGGGTGAAACTAATCAATCAGACGGCAGCGCCTCCATAATCCATTACACTCAACGTTATTGAAATACATTCAAATTAAAAGTCTATTTCCAGGGCTTCTGCTGGAACACGTAATGGGCACCATTCATAGCGCTGAGTGTCAATACTATGATTATCACAAATAAGCTCAAAGCAATTTGGCCTTCTGCATAACAGAGAAATGTCAGTGAAGGCGGAAGCCTGTCTTACATTAGGCCATCTGATCATTTAAATCTATTTTTGATTGTTGGAGATATGAAACCCCAGCTCAGATTGCATTAATTGCTTAGCCTCCCTTTTTTTCAGTCAACATAATGCTTTTCTCTTCTCTCTATCTGCAACACGATCCATTGAATCTGAGATGTAATTTACATGATTGGCAAGACATCTTATTGTCATTTGTCAGACATCTGAGGTAAAAAGTTTAAAGAGATCATGCCACTCATTTCATTGGCTAAGAAATGTACTGTGGATTGATTTTAGGGCTCGCCTCCTCTCTATTGCCAAACTATGTTGAATTCACCCGTACAAGACCTTGGACTTATTCAGGTTGTTCTCATACACCGTTCATAGCTGTACCTATAAAAAAGTAATGCACTGTATTTCATTTCCCATAAAATCATTTTGTATGTAATCCATGTAATTGTGAACCAGGAAGTATAAAGAGTGACAAAAGCAGCGTAGGGAGGAGGTCAGGGCGGATCAGTGGGCCAAAAAACACTTTAGAGCTGGAGACCAGTGTTCATGTCTCGTGTGAAACCAGAAGTCAACGTTGATTTATTTGTCACGTAACTTCTGTAAATGGAGCACATTGATTAAAACAAGTTATCTTAATAAAACAGTCATTATATCCTGACGGTAGTACATGAGACAGGTAATCTGAAAAAAGTCATGTGTCTCTGTGTCCTCCGGTGCTCCTGATGGCATCTACAAGATTTCACAGACCGGAGGAAAAACAACCAATCAGAGCTGCCATCTGTCTGCCGTCCAGCTGCTGTCTGAGCAGTCAAACTGGGGAGCGCTGATCAAATATGATTTTCAGAAACACCTTGTAGTTACTGTTTAGCTGTAAAGTAAGAAAGTTTGTGACCTGGCAGCCATGTTGAGTAGTAGTAGTGGCAGTTAAGGAAATACCAAGCACCACTCTTCAGCAGGAGCAAACTTTCTCATTTTAGAGCTAAACAGTACACTATTTTGGAAACATTTATAGAGATAAACAGACATTACAGTAACAGATTCATATTTGAGCAGTGCTGTCTAGTTTGACCATTTGATCAGAGTTTATGAGTGATTGACAGCTGCCTCTGTTGACAGAACAGCCAATAGGAAGTCTCTCTTCTCTGAGGCTAGATTTTTTTAAAGCCTAAAAACAGCGCTATGAGGACGTACAGAAGTCTAGTTTTTCTCTGAATGCTGAAAGGTTATTTTATGAATTTTTTGCCCAATGATGCCAAAAACATTCTGCCTTCTGCAGGTTTAAGTTACACCACCTCCATAGTTACTTTGACCCTAACCACAATCTTTTCCTAAAACTAAATAGTTTTGTTATCTAAACGTAAACAAGTTGTTTCCTGTGAAGACAGAAGTTTATTTTGAAAAGACTGGAATGGAAATTGACATGTGTCACATGCTGCTGGACATTCATAGGAAAACATAAAATATCATGAGAACAGTTGTATGAGGATACACTGACTTATTTCATAAGATAGTATAAGATAAGATATTCCTTTATTAGTCCCACAGTGGAGAAATGTACAGTCTGCTTCAGCATTCAGGAACTTCACATGATCCATATTCAATCCTTTCTCAAAGCTGCCTCTTTCTATATCTATTTAAATCAAATCTGCAGACCTTGAATCAAATCTATATTTACAAATAGTTGGGAATAGAGCAGGGCTGCTTGTACTGCAGGCCACGGGTGAAATAAACTGTTGGTATGAATCAAAAAAAAGTGCAATTGATTCCTTGAAAAGCTTTCTCATTTTAATAAAATGAAATCAGATTAGATCCCACAACACTTCACTCATGCTATATTGAAAGTGACCTGCAGTTCAGTAGACATTAAATTATAAAGCATACAGTATATTCCTCTCTTAGTTTCCTCGGGTGGGTTCATCTGTCCCTGTTTCATTGCCTCCGCTATGAATGCATCTGAGCATGGAGATGATTATTTATTAACAAGGAAAAAACACAACCAAGAAGAGCTGTCATTTTTAACACCTGTTGAAAAAAGAATATGCTCATTTTGGACAGTCCTTTCAGCTTCTGTGCTCTTTTAAAGAGAAGTGGAGCAAGCTGCGCATTTTGGCGTCTTTACCAGTTATTTGACTAAGACAAACTACTACACAAATAGGACAATGACAACACAAAGGCATCGGAAGCAATACGACAAAAGATCACAGACAAAAAAAAAAAAAAATAGTTCTTGGAGATGTATGCTCGCTCACAGTTGCCGGGACCCTGTGGGACCACTTGGCCAGGATTAGCATGACAAGGTTCCTCCTGCAAAGGCCCTCCTGCATCTTAATGAGAAACCGTCCAACAGAGACATTCATAATATATTTTCTATCTTGTCTTCATAGTCTCCTTGCACCTTCGCCACCAGCAAGGAAACTCTGAATCAATATTCAGTTGCACTGCACACCTGTACTCAAGGTTACAACTGTTTTCCCTCTACTTATCAATTATAAACGCAGTAGCAGGCCCATTGCCTGCTTTATAGATCTCATTTATGTCCCGTGGCAAATAATTGAGGGTCTCAGGCAACTGGACAAGTCATGGCCAAAGTTCAATCAATAGATTGTGATGCCTTAATCATTTTAAATAGAATATATATAGCATTGTTTTGCATATAGAGCACACAGCAACAAATATGTTATCATTTATTGCTATACTGCAGTTAATAATATAATTTATGATTAGTTTATGGAGCATAAGAGCAGGTTTTACATATTATTGATTATCTTTTATTTGGCTAAAGCATAAGAAATGATGTACTGCAACTAGAAGGGAAAATGATCTGAAGTGTTTCACTTTCACCTTTGGAAAGTGACCTTCAAAGTAGTACTTTTCCTCCATTTCCAAGGACAAATCAAATGCTGCCATTGGCTGGCAGAACTCTAATGTATGCTTGCCTTTTTCACCTAATCCCCATATGATTGTGAGTTTTATTTAATCTTATTATAAATATTTTAAGCATTACCTGCTCTTATGTGGGGTTTCAGTGCTCAGAGAGAACAGCTCAAAGTTTCTTTGATAGGAGGAAAGGCTGCTGATGGATACACATCGATTATTGAGCCTTTGATTTCCCAGTTACAGGATGGGCCCCTCTCACATTTAATCTATTCTGCAGCTGGAACAATCATATCTTCCCGCGAGGAAACGTAACAAACTTCTGCTGTGTTGTGATAGGCTTTGTTCAGATATCCGAGATTGCTGGCCCACTTCAATTTGAGAGTGTATTCTCATATCTCTGAACTTGCTTATTACAATAACAGCAGCACTTTGAGTGTAAAGATGGAAGTAGTTACCCCTTAAAGAAGCAAATAGTGTAGGTGAGCGACCATTAATGGTTCTCCTCTTGATGAATGATGAATGGAGATGTTGATGCTGTGTGATACGGCAGCATAATGGATTCATTTGCACGAGTCCCAGCATACAGTCGGTGCAGTGAGATTGGGAGTTATCTATATTGTTCTGCAGAAGCTTGAACACGGCAGGAGATCCCATAGTTATTGCTGGAGGCTTCCCTCCAGTGAGTGCCAATGAGTTCATCAGATGAGTATTAGATTTGCTGATAAGACAGTCTCTCTCTGCTGTGAAGGAACTGAACACCAAGTAAAGAATGCATGGGGCCTGTTTACTGAGAGACAATGTGATAACTCATACCATTATGCAAGGAGATTGTGTTACACACTATTGGATGTTTCTGATGTGCAATGTAACTGCATGCAATTGTCAGAAATATTACTGACAAAAGCGTCAATAGATAATATTAGACAGAAAATTTAAAAGATTCCTTCTGACTAATTATGTGATCTACAAATAAATGACGAATATCTTCCAGATATTGTGTGTTTGGTTCCTGTCAGACAGTACAGCAGAATCATCATGTATCTCGATTAGCTGACGTTGAACATGTGTTGGTCTTGCAGGATGATTTGAAGGGGACATATTCTGCCCATTTTCTGGTTCATACTTATTATTTACATGCGTTAATGTTCAAAAAATGTTAATGTTAAAAATCTGCATTCATCTTCTGTCTGAAGACTGCTTTTAGCGCCTGTCTCTTTGAGGCTGGATTCACACGAGATCCGGCGTTGTGGCGATTCTCCGCAGGGTTGTGTGGAGGTCCGGGTGAGTCACTTTAATGGCCCATTAACTGCAACAATTAACATCTTTTGTTCCCTCATGGCAGCACTGTACAGCTCTGGATGGTCGGTTACGCGATTGGCCATCTCAACGTGACATCGGGTTACGTTTCTACAAAAGTTGATTTTGTTTCTGCTGCAGGCCGCTGCGTTTATTTGGAACCCCTGCAGCCGCAGCCATAGCCCAGACGCACTATCCCCATGCAACATGAACAGAAAAACATATCTTGGTATTTTTTGTGAATGCAGTCTGAGAACCCCTCCCAAAAAAGCCTGGTCTGCTCTGATTGATTATGAGAAAAATGTGGTGCACCTTTGCAAAGGTAGTTCTCAAGCTGTGGGGCAATGTAGTCTTTTTATTTTTTAATATAATTTTTTTTTATCCTTTTTACTGATAGTACAGAGTGAAAGGGGAAGAGAGACGGGACGATATGCAGCAAAGGGTCCCAGGCTTGATTCCAACCCAGGGCAGCTGGGGAAACCGGGGAAGCTAGGACTTAGCCTTGGTACTGGGGTGCTCCAAATCTGAATGGCTTTTTAAGTCACATGTTTTCTGATCTAGGCAGCCCACAATAAACTGGGTTGTGTTATTTCACAGTTTTATGGGTTGGTAGGCACTCCAGATACACAAATGTATGTACACATGCACTGAAAAGTGAGTTTTTCCAAGATATTTCCCCTTTAAATGGTTTACTTTTGCGCTGGAGGAAGCTGAATTAATAGTAGAGGAATCAGTGATGTTTGTTGAGCTACAGTAGCTCGGGGTTTTAACATTCACTGAGTATTGCAATGAAAGGGCCTTCACTGAGGGCAAGATAGACACAACAGCTCTTTGAAAAATATAAAAGTGCGATGTGATGTGTGTTGTTTTACAGAAAAAATCTAGTTAACCTTAGACTGAAAGGCTACGATATTCATTTTTAAAAAACTGTTTAAACCGTTTAAACTTCATACATTGTTACATTGTACCTCATTGCTGCTCATGACCTACTGTTGGTGTTCTCGTCAGCAGGAAGCTGAAATGTGTTTTGCTTCATTTTTACCTGTTAAATTAAGGGTTTTAATATGCACAGTCCTCCAGAATAAGTATCTGTACCACATATCCCACAGTGACACTAGTTTATGATACATTTCTGTGAGTAGTCTTATGTATAGTCTTATAGTATAGTAGTCTTATATGGTGAATTTATATACTGTCCCTTCAGAAGTCTGCATGCACAACATACAAGAGTCTCTCCATTAATCTCGATGGCCATCCGCATGTTTTTGTTAGGATACGTCCTATTCTGATTACAAGGGCTTCTGCAGGTCTCACCTTCAAACCCAGTCAGAAGAATTAGCCGTCCCCCCTTGAGGTAAATTGGAGCTCTGTATACCGGCAGGGAACGGTTTATTTCATCTTTTTTTTTTTTTTTTTTCCTGAGCTGGTCGCTCTCATCCTTTTTTCATTTGAAATCTTGCATCTGGTAATTTCATAATTATGGGAGGGAATTATAACGAAGGCGGCTGGAGCTGCAGGTTAATTGGATTTTTCACCTCGACGAGACCGGATCTAAGTCGCCCATGGGCCGCAAATTTGCACATTTGAAGTTGGGGACAGGACAAAAGAGGCTGGGGAGAGAAAAAGAGGGAGCTGTTAAAGGGTCCCCTTTGACTTCAAGAGTTTGGGAAGTTACTATTGCGCTGCCAGTTACTGTTTGTGGCTTGAGAGGTTTTCCTTTGCTTGTACACAATCGCTTTCATCCACGTTGATGGCATCTATAATTGGCACTGTGTTTTTTCCGTTAACAGGAGTTGCTGCAGCCGTTGCTACTGCAGCTGCTATTGATAACCTCACAGAAATACCCAAAGGGTCTGAAATGGAACTTCTTAAACTCAACTTTCAACAAATAAATGAAAGTATACTTGCAAAGATGGGCAAATACCGCTAGATTTTTAGCCGATTAGACTTTTGTCTTGCTATTGCACCATAGATGTTGGTCAATAGGGGCCTACTACACCTAGATCACTGAAAGATGCTATAAGAATCAGTGACTTGTAGCGACTGTAGTAATTATAAAAGGAGAAAAAGCAGAAGTCAGGTACTGTGGTATAGACAGCATGAAATGCTATATGAGGTGGAAGTAGGGGACGATGGATGGGACACAAGTCACAACGTTGTCACCCAGGAGACTGGGGTTTGCATCCTGTCTGAATCCAACATGTAGTTGTCTTTGTCTTCATAAGCGAAACAATTTTTTCAAGCCAAAACACGTTTTTCTCTAAACTTGACTGTTTTGGGTGCGGCAGTAGCTCAGTCTGTAGGGAGTTGGCTTGGGAACCGGAGGGTCAGCGGTTCAAGTCCCGACATGGACCAAAAACTGAGTGTGAACTGGTAGCTGGAGAGGTGCCAGTTTACCTCTTGGGCACTGCCGAGGTGCCCCTGAGCAAGGCACCAAACCCCCAACTGCTCGGGGCGCTTGTCAGGAGCAGCCCCCTCACTCTGACGTCTCTCCATTAATGCATGTATGTGTGTTTCAGGTCTGCATGTACCATGTACGAGTTTAACAGAGTGTAAACTGATTTCCCCATTGTGGACTAATAAAGGAGATCTTCTTCTTCTTCTTCTTCTTCTTAAACGTAAAGAAGCCTTTCTGTTTGAGTTCTAAACACAATGTTCAGTTTTACATGTTGTATTGTGCTGCTTTTAAATGTACCTCTTACTGTTACAATGTAGTCGGTGTAGAAGGCCCACAATGACCCACATCTATGGTGCTTATAGCACCAATAACACAAATTTAATGAATGCTTAACAGTTGAACTGGGTGACCAGCTGTTTCTGAATGAAATATTGAATTATTTGGACTAGAGGCTTACAGTATATACTGTATATATACAGTATTCCTTCCGGTTGTGTTTGTTAATGTGGGCATGTAGAGTCAAAAAGTCAGGAAGTAGTGATGATGTGCACGTAATTATTTAATTTAAGCTGATGAAGCTTGTCACAGTTGATCTTAAACAGATGGCTACTTCATTAAATGTTTATCAGATTTCTTCGTGACCAAAATACAAAGAAAAGTCTCGTTGTTTCTGTGCAGAGGACACAGACACAAGTGGGAGACCTTCAGTGCATTCTGGGATTAGGAAAAATATACCCACACGTGAAATCTTTCATCAACGGGAGAATTTCTTTCATGCAATTGCATCATGTCTTACGGAAATATCCCAAAAATTACCTTTGACTCCACAACCACAAATATCCATGTTTGGTCACACATTAGTCTCATGCCTCTGTTTACTCAACAACACATCCGTCTTTAGCAGTTTCTCCACGATTCTGCTGACAGTATTCTCTACTTTGGGTTTCCAGGGGGCCGACTCGCTCCTCTGTGGGAGCAGCCGGGCTCTCAGCCCCTCGGCTCCTGGCCTACTTCTGAATCAATGTTTGACAAAGGGTGAGTCTCTCCCTGAGCAAAAGACGGGGAATTAGAGAGGCTCTCGCACGGCGAGAAGGCCACACGCAAAGCTAGAGGGTGCCGAGCCCACATTCCCTGCCGCAGACAAATAGCCAATCCAAGCTCATGTTTCCCAGCCCTTAATAATGAAAATAAACCTGCTTATCAGCCGAGTTTATCCACATCTGAGGTCACGGTGTTAGGATAAACAAACTGCAGTTAGAGAGAGGGGTGAGAGGAAATGGGTGGCAATTATTTGTTTGTCTATATTTGAGGAGAGTGACTACCTACATTTGCCATTTCTACACCATGAGCTGTAGAAAAGTTAACATGGACTTTATATTAGTTTTTCTGTTTCAGGTAAACAGAAATGGTGGTGAGAAGTGACTTAATGTGGTTTGTGCTCGCAAAAACAATGAACAAAAACAAACTCAAACAAATGAATGTCAGTGACACATTTCTTTTAGTGTTTACCGCTGTGATGATTTTGAAGTTTAACACAACAGTGTGCAGAAAAGGGCTGCCCTCTCCGGTTATTTGTTGAAATGAATCGGCTCTTTATAATTACTTTTGCTCCAAATTACAGAACAATTTGTTAATGTCTACATCATTTTGTAGCCTTATTATTTAAAATGGATTCTCGTTGAAAAGAACATTGCACATTCAAACTTTAGGGCTCTCATCTACAGATAAAATGGTGCTCTAGTTTTAACAATGCTGGATGGAAATCAATATGATGTTTTTTTCCTTTTCATTACTATGCACGTCATTATGTCTGCCATTTCAACAGTCAACAATCACCTGAACACTTGATTCCTAACTGACATTCAAGGGGTCTGCACAAGAGATCACAAAAAAACAATTTACCGACAATTTGAAGCCTCAGATAATTGCACAAAATGTCACATAATTGTGGAAAAAAAAAGTCAAAACAACACGCAGCCCACACAGCATTATGTGCACCAGCTCTGACATAAAGTGCATTTTTTTTTTTTTGCTAAGTTCTGAGTCATTTCCTTCAATGCCAAATGGTAAACAGTGCAATTTCCAGCCACCCTGCTGAGAGCTGTCACTCCGCCTCAACTGGTATTTTATTAAAATGTTTCATAAATTAGCATTACCTGAGGCATAAACCATCCAGGAGCTGACTGTGGGCTTCAGCAGCACATTAATTAGAGCAAATACGTGTCATACTCGGACATATTATGTGTAATATATTTCTACAACCGCAGCCAAGTGTAACATTGACCCCTTGTTAGGTCCGTGGGCACGTTTCCACTCCCACACGGCATTAAAGCCAACATCTTACAAGACGTCTGAAGCGCCGCTTTTTAATGATGCCAGGATTCAATAATATACTAAGTGGACAATGCTGTGAACCAGTGTCATTTTTGAACCTTTATTAGTGTTACAACCACACAGAGGAACATTTACAATGCAATTTTCCTACCTGAGTTTCTCATCTTTGAATCACATGGAAAGATTTGGCTTCTCTAACACATACGGTGAAATGAGCTCTCTCTCTACTCTGCAGCGATTGAAGAAAAAAGCAGAAAAAAAAAGCAAATAAATCCCCCCCAGAACACAAATCCACCAATTTTACCTTTTCAAGGTTCTCGGGACTTACTTATAACCTGAGTCAAAAGTGTATTTTTGTCCATAGCAAAATAATTTAACCTGTTTTCTCAAATAGTACCAAAAACACAAAGCATTAAAAAGCAACTGGCATTTGACAAAAAATCTCACATTTATTTTATTTGTTATACAAGTGTTGAACTTTACATCAGTCTTAAGTGATGAGCCCCTTGGTAACATGTTTACATAAAAAACATGAGCTACAGTACAGCATGTATACCAGTGCTGGAAAATATTAACACATTTCCCATTTTTATTTTTTTGGAAAGATTTTAATAAATAAAATGTCCAAACCCAGGCGGAAGAACTACATTTATGATAGAAACTTTATTGTCAAAAGTTGGTTTCATTTCAGTTGCCCATCACTCTGCCATTAAAAAGATCTATTTCATTCAGAATTACACAAAAAAAATGTGCAATGCATGAATCACTTTAACTGGGTTTTTGCATTCCCATCCTATTGAAGTAATGCCACTTTGGCAAAAATCAAATAGACATATTTCAATGGGCGATATCAATGGAACTCATTAAGCGAAAAACACTGTTCACAAGTGGAAAAAAAAGTGATAATGCATCTTTGTAATTTGTTGAATCCTCCTTTCTTTTCATAAGCCTTTAAACGCACTACCATGAATGAAGTGTTGGAACCATAAACACACTGTATAACATATGTGCAACTTCTACACAATAGTTTCTCAAACGTTAAAATTTTGCAATTAAAAGGTTTATTCATATTTACGGTTTCCCATGATTTTTTTTTTATTTTACACTAGCAATACAACAAAATATATATTTTAGCCATTTTCCTTGACAACAGTTCAATGTACAGTTGAGAAAATATAAGGCCAGGGGCTTGATTGCTAGTGGTTATACAATCCAAACTTTATGGTGACGGAGAGCGACCAGGACTTTATATTCCTTTTCTAACAGTCTGATCGGGAACATTTTACAAACAAAGTCCACGTCCTGGTCCAGGGGTGTTTTGTTAAGAATAAAAATAAAAAAAAAAAAACAGGCTTCAACGAGGATGTTGGGGAGTGTATGTACAACCTTTTGACTGGGAAATTGCTGATATGATGTAGCCAGTAATGTTTTTTTTTTTTTTTTCTTTTTTTTTTATTTTCGTACCTTAAATTTTTCTCAATTATTCAACAGCAGCAGCACATTTAAATACATAGTTGGCTTGTCTCTTTAAATTGAAATTTGACTCTGCATTTTATGTACAGTCTCATTAAAACTTTGCACGGCCATCGCTGTGCACCAAGTCTGTTGGTCTGCAGGGGAAGGGAGGAAGAGTGGCATGTCTGGGGGGAGGAGATAGCAATGCAGCTGGAGGAGGAGGAGGAGGGTTTGTAAATGTGTATGATGGGGCTCCTCAGCTCTCCTCAAAAATTAAACTTCCCTTCCCTTCAATTATGTGTCCTCCAAGAGATCAGGGCTGCAAAAGGGCAGGAAGAGGTTTGGGGACAATTTAAGTAGCCTACATTTAAAGGCTTGTCACTAGCTGCATCTGTCCTTCCCGTACATCACCTTCAGGGATGCAGCCATCTTTAGTGATAGGAATAATGTAGCCATCGCTGCCCCCTCGGCCTATCTGGTAATAGGCCTGGAGCTGGTGGCTGGACCCTAAGTTAGGCATGCTCTTGTAGTAAACGTCCTCGTTCTCGCTCCCCTTGCAGGGCGACAGGTCCTCCACCACTTCGGGGCTGCTCTCGGGGTACGGAGAGTCCCTCAGATTAGGCATACTAGTGTACAAGGAGTCTCTGTTTGGGGACTGCAGACTGTCATCGGGGTTGGTGGGTGTCAGCTGGCTGACAAAGGTTTCCACTCCCCCATCGGTCCTCACCTTCTTCTGGGGCGCGTACAGAAGCGAGTGAGTCCGCTGCGGGATGAGCGGCGCCTCCAGCTCCTGCTGGTGGTGCAGCTCGAGGCCCACCGCGTCGCCAACGTGCACCAACGACGAAGCGTCGGCCACGATGGCGTCGTCTTCGCTGCTGCTGCCGCCGCCTACCACCGTCACCTTGGGCGGAGCCCGCTCCGTGTGGTGGTGATGGTGGTACTGCGGGGGCGGCTGGTGGTGGGGCGGGTGGTGTAAACTGTGGTGCTGCTGCTGCTGATGGTGGCTTTTGTTACAGGCACGCAGGTTGTTGTGTACTAGTTCGGAGATGATCATTTTCTCAAAGGCAGCGTCGTCCAGACTGAGGCCGCAGTCAACTACCTGCACACTGTCGCCAAAGTCCCCATTGCGGAGCGAGTAGCTATTGTTAAAGTTACCATTTAGCGGTAGAGTATCCATTGCACTTGTATCCCTCACCGCATTGTTCAGTGAGTGCCCTGCAAAGAAAGGGACATGTGAGGGGATTTCACATTAGTCGACATCAATAACCATCATATATAAATGAGCAAAGGTTTAATGCTGTTTAGGATGCAGTTTCACATAAAAAACTCAAGTCAAATTAAGCCATGCCGTAAATCCATTAGTTAGGCACAATCCTTAACAGACAATATACAGTGTATGCATGCATTATCTGCAATGAGAAATCATTTTACTTTCTCACATATACATTTGGACTTTCCCTTTTAGAAATGGCTTCGTAATAAGCGGAGCATTGTGCGTTTTAGTCTGCCACAACAGTGACAAAGCAATGAAAAAGATCCCAAACAACATTAAGGAACAAACTGGAACAGTAATCACCATCACAAACACACCGGGCAAAAAGTAGATGTCCACAAGTATGAAGCCACAAACGGGCAAAGCTACGACACTTACAGGTTGTCTAGCAACTAATAGGTTGGATGTGCCGAAGGGAAAGAAAAGGACAGAGATGGGAAAAGATGACAAGGACAGAGAAGGGGAAGTAGTCATGTATCAACATGGGACAGCCATCTTTGTTCTCACTACAAGGGGAGCCCACAAGCAGCACTCCACCATCACCACACACAGCAGGTGAAAAGACTCACTTTGGACAACTCACATCATGTCTGTCTGCTCAGGCTATCTGGTCTAAGAGCAGCTGATGTACAAAAGAAAGTAAAATGATTTATTGTAACATGAAGAAGAATCACTCAAAAAGAACAACAAAAACGTAAAGTAAAATCTTAACTGCAACTTAGCGAGAGCAAGGGTTCAGCAAATGAAACAAACAAGCATTAAATAGCTTTTTACTTTTAGGAATTAGCCAACAGCTAATGGTTTTGTTTTTCTCTATTTTTTGTGCTTATGTTGGTATTCTTTCTGTCCATTAGTTGGCAGCTTGTGTGCCCAAAGCTGGCAAAGGTCAGAGCTCGCCGGCAGCCCAGCGCTTGGCATCCGTCACAGTGACAGTTCCCAGTGAGACCCCGGTCACTAGCAGAACAGCTCAAGAATAACACAGCCGCTGCAGAGGTCAGACGCAGTCATGTTAGGAATTTCTCTACACATGGAGGTCACGGAAAACAGCAGAAAAATAGGATAAATATTAGCTATGCCATGATTGAGAGAGGAGATAAAGGAAAAATGTGCTCTGCTGAGGCTAACATGCCTCCTGAAAGAACAACAGATGTAAAAACATTAAGATGAAGACTAATGGGATATTTTGTCTTTGTCCAAAAAAAGGGGAGTAATTGTGATTGTAGGGAGGCATGCCATTTGAAATTAGGGGGGAATGACAAGACCGATGTGAGAAAAAAAAGAGAATAAGGGGAAAATTAAACAGCTGCTGCCATGACATCCATGTGATTGTGCCTGCTAGGAGGCAATTTAGTGTCCAGACAGGTGCTGCAGCCTGGAAAGGTGTGAGGGGAATACTACTGGACACTGAGACCACCGAATGCCACAGGAGCACAGACATTTTGGGAGAAAATAAAAGAAAGAAAAGAAAAAAGAAAACCTCTCTGGTAAATGCTCCTTTCTGCCAGAAGAAAAAAGCAACACATTTTTCGGGTCGCTTAAAATCACAAATTAAGCAGAAGAGAGAGAAGCAGAGTAATTTGCGATAGAGCTGTCAGATCTTGAAGATTTCTCCGAGATAAATGTTTTATTTCTTGTCAGATCGGAGTAGAATTTGGGGTGGATAAATTTTGTGAACCACTTGCTCACTGAGTGTGTGTTAATGGCCTAAACCAAGTGATTGTGCCAGGGGGTTTTGGTTGTTTTTAATAAGCATGCTGAAAAAAATTTACATTTGATAGGCAAAGTTAAGTTTTACTCCCATACTTGTCTCTCTGTAGGTCACTAGAGGGAAGCACAGGGGAGAAGCACAAAACATGACAAAAGATGCCATTTCAGTTTCAAAAATAGAACAGCACACATAATCGCAGCACAGTGTGGTATACACTTAAATGCCATGTGCAATTGAGATATAGTGATTTTTATCTGCTACCAAATATACCTATACACAGACAACGCAATGCAAAAGTTGCATTAAGTTGATCTGCATTAACATAGACTTTGCTTGAACACGTTTTAAGGGGAAAGCTCCCTCTAAAACACAAAAAATAGCAAATCACCTGACAAAATCAGGAGCATAAATCTTAATAATCATACAGTTTATACTACAGCTTCAGGTCTACAGCACTGTTTACATTATCTCACGGCAGAACCTGTAGTATCTCTTCCCCATCTTAATCATTATGTCCCGTTCAGAGTTTGGATAAGAGAAATACGAGAACACAGAGGCTGGGTTGGACGAGCCACAAAAATCTCTGAAAACATGTGTGCACACATTATGTACTGTATCGGGCATTTGGGAGACAATGATTCAGAGGGAAAGGCGATACTGCAGAACATCCTGCTTTTCATTTGACCTGCTGTACACTCAACTACAGAGACAAAGAGGGGGAGAGAGAGAGAGAGAGAGAGAGAGAGAGAGAGAAAAGAAAAGCCTGAATGCAGGTGAAAGTATTAAGGAAGCACACCTGGCGAGTTAAACACTGGAGCCGTGGGGGTGTTACACACGACCGTCTCGGCCAGTAAGGTGTTATAAGGGTTGTTAGTGCCTTGTGGTCGAAGAAGAGGATTTGTTAGTAGATAATTCCCGGTCATTCCTGGAGTGGCGAGACAGAAGAGGAGTTAAGGTTTGGCGTAGTCGGCCGACACTGATTGAAAATTTCATGGAGAGAAGAAATGAAATTTTTCAGAAGGTTTTGTCTGTTTGAGGCGTGTGGTGTCAACCAGGGCGTCTGAGAAAATCTGAAACTAGGGTGTTTAGTTTGAAGCTGAGAATGCAGATTAAAGTTTGAGAAGCAACCAGGGAAAAGCAAGAAACCAGCTACTTCTATGTGCCAAAAAACTTTTCCTCACTTATAACAACTCTTAAGTACTGTTTTCAACTTCCAGTTTAATTTTCTTACTTGTGTTGCATTTAAAATCCATTCATTTATAAACCTGTTGTGCTCATTACTGCATTTTAGAGAAAATGTTATTTTTTAAAAATTGCCCAAACCTTGGGCAAAGGTTTCACAGTTCAAACCGGGACCAAATATATAATCTCCTCTAAGACAAAGAGCAGAATCCTTCCAAGTTTTCATATCAAAATCTTTATTTAGAGTCAAATTTCCTTCCAAACCTCATTTTTTTCCCAGCTTGCAAAGTGTTTTAAGGATCTGAGGTATTTCCACTGCCATTTATCACCTGTGTTAAATGCCATCTGTCATGTTGGGAAGTCTCCAGGGATGTTTTTAATGACAAGGAAGTGCTTCCAGGAGATAGAGCCCTCCTTTAGTGCACTGACTCTCCAGGGTAACTAGGCTACTACACCCCGGAGTGATCAATATCCAACCTTTACATTAACATCTCCAGGCAGGGGGAAAAAAAAGTCCTACTTCTTTATTGTTGCAGTAGTATTGGCGGATCAAAAATGTGCTTCAAAGTCCTACAGTAGGTGTAATGTTTTAGCTTGTGTGAAGTGATAGAAAAAAAGAAAGGGCAGGCAGAGAGCGGCGGCGACAGGAGTCAGAGGAGGGTAGAGGAGTTAAACCGCCTCAGTGTAAACCCCTCTCTTCCCTCGCATGCTTGGAAAGCCATTTCAGAGGCAGCAGAGAGCCTAACATCACACTAAGCACTCCAGGTCAGTCAGAGTTGAACATCATCTTCTCATCATCATGTTTGTGCTCAAGCTAAATAATAAATGACAGCTTTTTTTTCCCTCCCTCCCTCATGAATCCCCCTGTAAAGTAACAGAGGTCACCTTACATGCCAGGCAACAAATGGCCTCTTTCTGCGTGTTAAGATTTTACTGAAATAATTTTTTTCCCCTCTCTGTTTTTAGTTTTGTCTGTTTCCCCTGAGGAGCCTGGGTATGAACTCTGGATAGCCAGCACTTAAATCTAAAAAACGCTCTTCTAGCCTTGCCCCAATTTGAGACTGACGTTAGCAGCCAGAATGACGGCGCACAGAGTATTTGAGGCCGGATTTTTGTAATCCCTTCGTTGGCAGAACAGGGAGACTAGACTAAAGGCCTACATCTTTTTTTTTACCGCTCTGTCTTTTCAAGCTGAAGGCATTCATTACGATTAGGATTCCTCCACGGTGGCAATGTGAGATCACTGAGGTATTTTTAGCTGGATGATGAAATGTGTGCATAGGTGTGCATGTGGAGAGAAATGAGGTGTGAACTGACCTTGGTTAAGGGTGGAGGTGCTGTTGATGTCACCTGAGATAAAGGAGGACTCAGATTGCTTTCTTACGGTGTCATTCCACATTCTCCTGATACGACTCTGTCAGGTCAACAAGGGACAGTCATTAGGACTTTAAACAAGCCCGCTCACCTTTCAGATCAACTCATTTATTTTCTATGTACATACTACTGACTTCACCGCTCCTCACGTGCATACCAGTGTGCAGCGAGGCAAGGGTGCTCACTCTCTCTGTATGTGTCTTTCAAAACGAATTAATGTCAACTTTTGAACGACTTCAGCTCCAGTCACAAGAACCTTGAACAAGGCTGGAGTTTAAAGCATAATAGGGATGTTTCTCTAGAAGTACATCTGGAGGTATTGTCTAATAATGACTATGTATAAGAAAAAGATAAAGCAAATATGTATTTTTTTTTCTTTTGCAATTTCGGCTTTCCCCGCAGTAAAATGTGCTTGCAATGCTCTTTGAACAGTGCACTACTATTTCCCATGCACATGACGTTAGTGAGAAAACAGATAAAAGCAAGTGCTTAAAGGGGGCAGAACAGAAGAAAGGCACTCATGCAGTACAGCAGATGCTGCTCGTAACATGTGGCATCATGTTTGTGTCACTTGATCTACCTCTGAAGGTAAAATGCATCATGTGCATTTATTTATTTTTTTTTATTTTTTTTTGCTCATGATGAAAGTACATCCTCATGAGCAACTGTTTAACTTCACAGCGATGTAAATGAGCTGTATGGTGAGAGTGTGTGGAGGGAAACACTGCGTTCTTCTGTGTTTTGATGATCTTTGACTGTAGGAAGCTGCTGTCTACCTGTGTACCAGAGGAGTAGCGTGCACTGGTCCGTGTGGTGGAAGTCTTTGCAGAGCCGTGCGAGCTCTCGGTCGGCAGCCCTCCGCAGCAGTACGTGTGGCGGAAGCACTTGCTGTACTCTTTGCGGACCTGCGTGAGCAAACAGCCGAGTGTTCACCTACAGTATGTTGATACGACTTAGCCAACATCTTGAAGTAAGCAGTGTTTGCTCTTTATATCAGCATGTGGTACTGTCTGAATCCTGGTGCAAAAGGTCTGTTCAGATTCAGCCTTTCACCTTGACAGAAAAATGTCTTTGAGCACTGCGGATGATGAAGAAAGACTCACTTTTTTCTGGAGAAGGCAGTGGAAGATGAAGATAAACATTCCTTGGGAGGTGTTGAATATGGTGAAGAGGTACGCCATGACAATTGAGGCCTCGTTGATGAAGAAGAGACCAAAGGACCACGTGAGACCCAGCAGAAACAGCAAAGCGAAGGCACCCATGACCCAGGATCTGAAGGACGGCAAAAAAAACGAACACAAGGAGAGGACGAGTCCAGCATGAGAGGCATTTAGTGATCTGACAGGATGATGAGTGGGATTTGCAATCACCAGAACTATGAAAAACTAGGGAAAAAAGCTGTAAACCAGGTGAGAGGAAAACAATAAGATGACAAACGACACCTGACGCCATCCTCACAACTGTCCCTACCCCTCCGTCCACACACACACACACACTGGAATGCAGTTCCTGCTGTCAAACAGACAACAAGGAAGCAAAAACCTTGATCTGGTTTTCTGTAAATAACTATGTGTTAGAACGTACCGAACAGCACCTAAATATTTATCTAGTGAGTGTGTTATCAGAGCTGGAGAACCAGGCAGATGTGGAAAGACTTCAAGGGGAAAAAAAAGCAGATTCCCGCCTCGTGTGTGAAGGTCCTGTGGAGCCTTCAGACACCAGCAGTGGTCACAGGTCAGCGCTCAAACACACAACAACAACAAGACTGGATTTCAAGATGATGGACACGTTGAGAGTGAACAGTCACAAGGACAGTGGATGAGTAGCTGCAGTTTGGGAGAGGATGAACCGGCGAGAGAAAGAAAAAGAAAAGACAGAAAGGGAAAGAGGAGAGAGGATAAACTACAAGCTGAGGAGGAGACTTCTGGGCAACGTGTCCTTACTTGATAAACCGTTTATTATCTTCATAGCTAGAGAGCATGATAAGCAGGAAGAGAGAAACACAATTAGATCAGAACGCACAACAGCGGGGGTTAGTCGGCATTTGAGTCAGATATCTTCAACTTTGATCCAAGGGAAATCACGAGAGTTTGCATGTTTTGCTGTTGATGATTCAATTAGAAAATGAAGCATTTGGTCAGTGTCTGTGGTTTCAATTTACATGTATGCTACTGTGTGCGTGGGTGGTGTTGTGTGGGTGAAATTATCTGAGGTATATAGTAGAAGCTTACCCAGGCAAATCGGTATTATA
Organism: Pterois miles; assembly: GCA_947000775.1. NCBI lineage: Eukaryota > Metazoa > Chordata > Actinopteri > Perciformes > Scorpaenidae > Pterois > Pterois miles. The sequence continues at coordinate 8,403,783 of CAMQGK010000171.1, read as the reverse complement.
GTAGCCGTCACAAACGCGATAATTACTGGTGTGGATCGCAGGACAGAGAGAGCAGGAGAGTGATAGGAGGAGAGAAAGGAGAGGGGGTGCGTTAACTTTGCCATCACATGCAACATGCAATGATACTGGTGCTAAACTGACACGAAGAAAAAGACCACAAGAAAACAGCTATTAATACACGACGTATTTCTGCAGTATTATCAAGCTTAAAGTGGGGGTAGGCAGTGTATTTTTGGCATCACAGGAAAAAAAAAAATCCATAATAACCTTTCAGCATATTGTAATTCAAGAGTTCTAAGAGAAAACTAGACTTCTGCATCTCCTCGTGGCTCTGTTTTCAGACTAAAAAATCTAGTCTGTGACAGGAGACTTTGGCCAATCACAGGTCATTTCAGAGAGAGCGTTCCTTTTGGCTAGGCTCCAGCTGGTGGGTGCTGCTTGGTACTTCTTCAGTTGATCTCAACATGGTTGCCGGGCCACAATCTTTCTCATTTCACAGCCATAAACAGTACACTGCAAGATGTTTCTGAAAACATTTGAGGCAAGAAATATGCATTACAGCTGCCTAGTTTCACTGTTTAATCAGAGTTTGCAAGTGACTGACAGCAGCTCACAGACTGCAGACTCAAGATCAGCTCTGGTTGGTTGTTTTCCTCCGGTTTGTGAAATTTTGAGAGAGGCACATATTTTTTTTTTCAGATTACCTGTCTCATGCACTACTGTCAGGATATAGTGACTGCTTTATAAAAATAACTGTTTTTAATCATATTTGCTCCAGTTCTACCCACTGCAGCTTTAACACACAATGTATTTTTGCAGTATAAACAAGCTTAACATTTCTAACATCCAAATGCAAAGGCACACCATGTTGAGTAAATGTGTTGTGGTTTGCTTGATAGGGGAGTAGTCTCTCTCAAATAAACTCAGAAGTCTACATAGGAACTTTTCCACCCTGATTGCAGTTTTACCACAGTGCTGTAATGTTGCACACGTTCATTAAGGAAAAATGAAAAATAACAAACACTGGATGGAAATAGCAGCACTGCTGCTCCTGCACAGAGTGGTGGGAGTTCAAATATAATGGTGCAAACTGACACGAGTCTGTGCTACTGTGAGCAGCAAAACCCAAATAACTCTAAATGGAAAAAGCCCTGAAATTCATCCTGTAGTAAACAGCAATAAATATTGTTTTCACAGAAGTGCTAAAAGACAAAACAAAACAATTAGATCTTCAGAAAAAAACAAACAAAAAAAACAAAACAAAAAAAAACAAGATTTTCCTTCCTAAAGCGAAACACGTCATAAACGTGGCGACTCAGAAAGCCTTAACTTTAAGGGGATGGCGGGGTGGGATGGTGGTCGGGTGGTTGCGGTTATGTAGGGAAGGAATTTTTTTTTTTGCTTTTCTGGGATTAGATGCTGGGATCTATAAAAAAGAGGTTTGACATGTTCCAGCGGCAAACACACATGGTAGGCGTTCCACTGTACCCCGCCCTAGCAGAGCGAGCAGCACATAGTTAAGCTGCAGCCGTAGAGTGGTGTGTGTGTGTGTGTGTGTGTGTGTGTGTGTGTGTGTGTGTGTGTGTGTGTGTGTGTGTGTGGGAGTGTGTGTCATGCCCGTGCAATTCTGTGGCCAGTGGCTTGGAGCAAAACAACAAAGACGACTCACAAAGTCTGTGTAGTCATCATGACAGCTAAGTCATGCCAAAAGTCTCATTAAAAATCTGTGCAACATTTGAAATCTCGAGAGTGAAAATAATGAATTCCTCTGGTGGATCCATCTGATCTGGATAATTTCAGACTGAAAAATGAATGTATTCTAACATCAGTTGCTAGTCCAGCGCTTGGAGGTGGGGGAGGTAATGCATTTTCCCATGAAACATTATTAAGCACAAAAAAAACAAAACAAAACAAAACAAAACAAAAAAAAAAAAACATTACCTCAAGAGTAAAAGAGCCTTAGTTTTCCTGGGGGCAGTGGCAGAACAGCAGCAGTGTTAAATTGCTGATAAGCAGGAGAATGCGGAGGTTCAGCGTGTGACCCTTTACTTACTTTATGTTCTCCAGTCGGCTGGAGTCTGGTTTCAGGGTGGTGGAGTGCTTCACCATTTTGTACATAGTGATGACCAGGAAGATGAGGTTGAGCTGTCAAAACAGAGTAATGGCAGCGTTAATACATGAAGATGTATGACGCAAGATACAGCAGACACACAGAGAGAGAGAAGAAACTGTTAATTTGTCTATAAGTATTAAAAGAGGAGGGCCTTCAAATCTCTGCATGTCCACAGACTAATCCAATAAACATCTATCGTTCCAGCCGGGCTCAGACGTGGGGCCGACTGGCGCCAAATTTAGTGTCATTCTATATCAATAAGAGCATGGAAATGCATTAAAATCCATCACAGTAGAAAAAAAAGGAAAGAGAGAAACACAGCAGCAGTCTGGCAAAGTCAGGAGGGAATGAAACGTAGCAGGAGAAATAAGAGACTCTCTTGTTGTACAAAACAACTGCATATCATTTTATGCACATAGTGAAATATTATAAGGTGTAAGCAGCTACAAAAGGCTTGAGGGAACATGGTATATTTTGTTCGATTCTTGCGTGTGGAGAGATGAAAAGAGAGAGAGACGAAGGAGGGAACAGGAAGCGGAGAGGGAGATAGTTGCTTGTTTCTATGTATTAAATCTTAAGAGAGCCAGTGGCACATATCAGGTTGAGACACGGATACCATGTGCCGTGTTTCAGAGTGCATTTATTTGGTACCTTCAAAATCAATAGTGTGATTTAGAGACACAAAGGCTGGACGGGCCAGCAAAGGAAGCAAGCTCCAAATAATTTACTTCAAAAACATTCATTCCAGGTCCTGGACACAGCATGTACATGCACTCACAGCAGTGGAGGCAGTTTGCACTGCGAGTCAGGCATGTATAAATAATGTCAAGGAATATCTAAGAAATAGAAATTGAAATGTGTGTCTGCAAGAGCGCATCAAAAGAGCAGAAACACACAAAAAGACAGCAGCTCCTGTAAAAAAAAAAACAAAAAAAAAACACCAACAAACAAATGAACACATTTTCAATAACCAGAGCTTTTTTTTTTTTTCCAGGTGAGCCTTATAAACAGTATTTCAACATTATCTTGTTATCTTTAGAGTGGCGAAACATTGTGGCAGGAGACAAAAAAAGGAGATGTATCACTGCCAGTGTGAGGGCATGAAATAAATGAATGACCTTTGCGAGCTGGACTCAGACCACGGCCATTCAACTCTTGAACAGAAATTGTCTGAGTTCTTGTGCACGCTGCTATCAAAAGACAGCCTGTGATCAATACATCACCCCCTCCACATGCAATCAACTCATGGAGCCGCTCACAATAACCCAGGCGGTAAAAGGAGAGGGACGGATAGGAGGAGGAAAAAAAGAGAGGAAAAAAAATCCTGGAACGTGAACCTTCTTTTATATCACAGACGGCACTGAAACTATGTTTTGTTTCGCAGCTATCAGCCATTATTTCTATCAGCTGCCTGCATGAGTCAGGCGGTGGGGGAGGGGAGCAGGGACGGGAGGGCGAGGACTTTTGAAAAACCCTTTCACACAGCCTGGAGTGGTGACATGGATCCAATGAGACAGAGGAGAGGGACACAGTGCTTTAAAGTAACCTAGCAGCACGGCACATGTTCCCACCCCCACCGACATGCTTTTGCAGCCCTTCCTGGGGGATCCCCTCTTTGCTAGAGCGAAGCTGCCTTCTATCCTTCACTCTGTCTCTGAATCATCACTGCAAGCCATGCAGAAGCACCTCGCCACGCTGGGACTGAGGAGAAAGCTTTTTTTTTTATAAAGCTGAAGTAGACTGTGTGTGTACACACTGAACTCTAAATGAACTGCTGGGGATAAAATATTAAAGGTGCAGATGGAGCTGTCCAGATGATAAGAACTGCTCCCGACGTGTCATGATCCAAGAGGCCTTGTGTTGAAGCTATCTCAAGCATACTAATGGCTTCCCCCCACCACTCATTACTTCCATGTTCCCCTTTCATGGAGCTAATACCCCCTGTGCCCAGAGACAGGGCAACCTCTGCCAAAGAACAAGGATCTAAATGCCTTCCACCAGCTTTTGTTTTCAGTCAGTATTCAGGGCCTGTTTCAGCCAGGAGCAAAAAAAAAAAAAAAAACACGGGAAGAGCAAGAAAAAAGGCAGATGAAACAAAAGGATGAGAAAAAAGCATGACCACCCTAGGTCAAAACCAATGTTATTTGGTAAAAACATGGCTAAGGTGGTGGGGTGGGGATCCAGACATGAGCCAAAGCACCACTGTTTTCTCTCGCTCGTGTGCCTTTTCTCCTCCTCTCCCTCTCCTTCATTGACAAGGACAAAGCCAATTTGTAGAAAACCCAGGGTCACGGATGGTGTAGACAAACCTTGCTCCTGCACGCTCCCCCGAGATGCCCCTTTCCACAGCACTTTGTCTTTTTGAGTCAATTGTTGCACAGAATCAGAGGAGCAGTGTGCGACGCGCTGCTGCAAAAGCCCTCATTCCTGTCACACATTAGCTCTGCTACAATACATTAGCTCCTCACAGGGTCATGATTCTATCTCTCCGGTCATCACCGCCGGGATCCTGATCATCATTTCCACCACGGACGCATCTTTCATGCAAATCATTATAGAAGCAACGCGCGATTGGAAAACAATGAGGGCCCAATTTAAGGGAGAGGAAACATATTCCTGCGTGGCTGACGGAGCATTTGCTGAGACAGGGAGAAATGTGTTTGTTTTAATACAATGTTCCCTCAATTATAAGCTCACACATTCAAAGTGAGAGAAAACAGAAAAAAAAAAATCAATGCAAACAAAAAAGAAACAGGCATTTCAATCCAACACAGACTTTCATCAGGTCTGCGCGCTTCCTCCTCCATTTTTTAAATGCGACACTGAGTGTCTTTATCTGAGAAAACTGTGAAATGCAGTCCAGCGAGCGGACTCATCTTTTATCTATTCTGTTACCACACAGACAAAGAGCTGTACTATGTCTTTACTTTGAAAGCTGCTACCGGTCTGCCAATGGTGTGCAGAAACTTGCTGGAATTTGACATGGGTGCCCCCTCTCTCCGGTATATTTTCAGTGTCAGTTTGATGTTCAACAGAGGTCACTGCATCTGTAGATACAGTACCAGCCATTATGCTGGATAATGAACACGGTGCTGAACAAATACCACCCGTCCTCCCCGCACAGCAGCCAGACAAGTTTGCAGAGCTTCCTCATCCCTTGGTGTGTATGAGGGCAAAGCAATACATGGCGCGGTGGGCTGAGAGGATATATATCTGAGGAATACCACCTGCTATTTCTTTTTTTTTTTTCTTTTTTGTGCAGGGAGGGAAGACTCCCTGAGGTCTCATTCTTCTGAGCCTCTCTGATGGAGCGGGAGATAATAATGTCATGACCAGTAAATAATTGCATGGCTCAATGGGACACATGTCATTATGATATGCTATATGTCCTTCACCCGTGGCAGTCCTTGACCAAACAGAGAGGTGCCTTTGCTTTTCCTCTTCTCCCCAACAGTTGTCTGCTATTTACTGTAGGCACACAAACACACATGAAGGCTGATGCAGAGGAGGGGGAGAGTGGGCACTATGTGCTATAAAATGCCCACCTTGAGACCATTTCCCATCTCTTTTGTGTAACTGGAAGGCCGTTAGGTCACATAAGACATGAGAATCGCGTGAAGGCGAGGTTAAAGTAGACTAACAAATCCTGATCCTTGTCAGGTGAGAGAACTGTTGAAAATCTGTCTTTGGCAAAAAATTAACCTGTCATCACCGAGGAGCAAAAAAAAAAAAAACTGCTGACTTTTCCCTTCAGTTCAGCCATCTCACTTCCTTTATCTCTCTCCTTCATCTCTTTCATCTCACTTCCTTCCTCACTCTGTCAGTCGCAGCATTCAAAGGTAAATAAAAACAGCTTACCATGATGATAAAGGTGACAGGTCCTATAAAACTCCATATGAAATGATTGTCCACACTCAGCCAGCACCTGTGACGAAGGAACACACACTTCAGCACATGCTACAAAAACAACAGCAGCATCGTCGTCATGCTTCAAATATTAGTGGGAATAAATACAATAATTTTAGTCACTTGTGATGATGACATTGAGTGTGTAATTTCTAGTCAATATTTAACTTGGAGTGCTTTCAAACGCTCCTTTCACAGGTTAAAACAGAGCAAAGACCCCACATAGACCCTCTTGATAGCTGGGTCTTAGCGGCGATACGGCCATTAATCTACGTAAAAGGCTTTTTCGGCACAGTGCTCTTCTCTTTAAGAGAGCATTTACAAACAAGAGGTCACAGGAGGGTCTTTAAGCAGAAAGACATTAATGTAGCTGCGCCCCCCTCTGAAACCACAGTGTTGAGTCTGTCAGCCACTTTCAAATGACATAAAAAATTGAACAGCTGCCCATCCCTGGCAAAAGGAGCTCAAATGTTTCAGTGTAGTCTCCGGAGATGGATGCATATAAAGCCCTGGCGGAAAATGATGAGTAGATTTCTTTTCAAAAGCCGCCACATACAGCCACAGCAGGTAAGCGCCGAGCGGCGTAGCATCCAGCGTGTCTGCTCTACATTTCCAAGGATTTGTTCAGAAAGCTGCACTCACGCTTTCTTGGTCCCATAGCTCCTGTAGTCGATGGCTGCGGAGACGCCGACCACGATGGCGGGGAAGAGGTAACCAGATACGTAGTAGTACTTTTTCCGCGAGTATTCGCTCTCAAAGACCTCCACGAGCATGAGGTACAGCTGGACGCCCTCGAGACACATCCAGGAGAAGGAGGCCAGGAAGAAGAAGTGCAGGATCCCTGCGATGATGGCGCATCCAATCTGAGTGAGAACAATAATAGACAATCAAAGAATAAGGATTAAAGGAGAAACAAGCAAAGTTTCTGTAAAATGGGAATGAGTTTTGAGACTAACTTGTACAAAATGATTTAAACATTACAAGAGGACTCTCCATCCATAGCACTTTCTTTATTGAAAATTGTATATCACATACCCTATCTTTTATTAAAACCCGCTGAAAAGACAGTGCTGCTGCCTCAACCCATTCAGTGAAATTGATGAAAAAAGTAATGAATATTCATTCACCACATGGGCTCTGACTATGCACAGGTTTAGCTCTCCATCAGTACGGCAGAAATTTGAATACCATTAGTATTGTAAGGTTAGAGTTAGTAGATTTAATCATACAGCTCAGCTGTATGCAGAAGAAAAAAAAAACGTTTTTTGTGCTTCTAGAGAAAATGTAGGTGAAAAAGAAAAGAGTGGTATGAAGGCAGGGTCAGACATGGCAATGGCAGCTTTAAGTGAAAGAGGAAAAAAGAGCTGTCAAGTGGAAGACATGGCCCCTTAGTAATCTATATTAATGGTGCTGTCCCACTCATGTCATGTCGGGGACAAGCAGAGAAGGTTAGAAACAAACAATGCTGAACGTCTCATCCATTTCACTCCGAAAGGCTCTTTTGTTTTGTTTTTTTGGGAGTGGGGGGCAAAACGAGATAAAGTGAGAGAGAGAGAATGAATCAAACCCCAATCGATGGGGCGCGATCGCTCCAGCTTACCCTGGGTTCCGTCATATCGATACCAATTAGGAATATTAACTCGGCGATGAAGAGATTGATGCACAGGTTCTTGTGGATGGTGTTACGGTCGCTCTGCAGGCCCCGAAAGAAGCAGAAGGTGAAGATGCTGATGGTGAGGCAGACGAGGGACACCACGATCCCGACTCGGGTGATGACGGTCAGGAGCAGCTCATGCACTCTGTCGTTAACCTGGAAGAAATAAAATATAAATGGCGAATTACGGAAGATGCTTGTGGAAAAAAGATAGCAGCATATTTTTCTTTTAGCACTGTGAGGAAACATCTTATGTCTCAAATCATGTGCCCTAATTAGCAGCACTTAACTTCCTTTATAAATTATACTGAATGAGAACAAGTGGGGACAGTAATATTGGTTAACGTGCTTATCTCCCTGCTATCTCCCAGTTCTGTAAATCTTCTACTACTGAGACTGACGAGACAGCGAAGGCCTCCTGCTGCTGTTTGTACAAAACAAGTTCTCGATCCCAAAGGGGACCGAAGAGATATTTGAGGGGGCGCAAACAAAATTATGTTTACTTTATTCTGACTTTTCTCTATTTTTCTCTCTATCTTATATATATTTTTTTATTCTTGTGAAGCACTTTCACCTCTTCAGGCCTTTAAAAAAGAGAGTTTGGCTGAACTGGTCACAACTCATATTTATACTGAGGACATTAACTGGGATGGAGGATCATAAGTAGACATTGCTTCATTTCAGGGAATCGCAAACAAAAAGTGTTGGGAAGCACTGAGCTGAAGAACATTACTTTATGTCTTTACGTTTTAGTAAAATGAACGCACTTGTCTGTAGGATTCCTGTAGCACCTTTTTTTTGTAGTTTTTTTAGGAAATAACTCTAGTTTGCTGAGGTGGAGAATGAAACGTGTATTTTACAAAATTAAGCCACTAATGAAGAAAGCAGTGACTGCAACAACAACATTACACGTCTTCTCTCTGAACCTCCTGTAATTACTATGATCTTGTAAGATTGCTGTTTAAAGACGACCTATTATGTTTTCTGCTTTTCCCCTTTCCTTTTAGTGTTTTATACAGGTTTTTGTGATTGTAAAAGTTCTGCAAAGTTACAAAGCCCAAAGTCCATGTCAAAGGGAGTTACTCTCCTTCACAGAAACACTGCTCCTCAACTTCAACTGGCCTGAAACGCTTTGCATGAAGTCCCGCCTTTTCTTCGCAACATGGTGATGTCACCAAGTAACACATCTGTGTAATACCTGCCTAACGGCTAGTTTGGCACACCCTCAAAAAAAGCTAGTTAGAGTGGAGCTGGAGCAGAGTTTGATTTGGGTGGTAAAGCATGTAGACTTGTTCTAGTAGATACCCCCAAAATATGCACCTGAAATTATACATTACAGGCCCTCCTTTTTACATTTTAATAAAGTGTATGTACTTGTCTGTGCAGTAGTTTACTGAAAATACAAAGTGTTTTACAAAATTAAGCCACCAAGCAGTGGAGTGACTGCAACAACCGCATACTCGTGTCTACTCTATGAACCTTTCATCTTGTCAGATCACTATTTAAACTTAGAAACCTGGATGTTTGGGGTTTTGGGTTTTCTAATGAAATAGGTCTTAAATACTACAGGTGAGTTTGAAAGACAACTGCAGGATAAAAAAGATGGAGGTGACGTACTGAAGTTTCACGGTGCGCCATGAGGATGGCGAAGTTGGTGAGATGGCTGCAGGAGCAGGTGGTGTGTGTTTTATTGGAGTCCAGGAGTTTGCAGCCTTGGGTGGACCAGTAGCCCATCATACTCCTCTCAGAGTAATTCCAGAAGGAGCAATTGGAGTTGAAGTAGTGCTCCATCTGCAGATAACAAGAGATATGGTTAAGTGTCCAAATAATTGACTGCCTGAAATTGAAGCACATGTAGAACACAGAGGCCATTTACCCCCTACTCATACAAAGTATTTTTTTTCCGCACTGATATGGATGAGGATTTCTCACTTCACAGCTCTCATGAAGCAATTCGTATGTTGTATATCATTTGGCACATGCTTGCCAAATCAACCGAAGCGTAGTTGGGGCCTTAATAACAGAGGAGCATAATTGTTTGACGGCATGTCTTTTGGAATTGCACAATTTCTCTGATAAAGGATGGAGTCACGCATGGCCCTCTGGGAACTCTAGTGACAACTTTAAAAGAGGAAAGATAATTGGTGCTCCAGTAATTTCATCCTAGATTGTACGGCTAATCTAGGAGTTAATTTCCCCTACTATAAAAGAAAATGGGTATCATTTATATCCCAATGTTGATTAAAGAATTAGTTTTCATTAAGAATTCACTTAGGTTCTAAAGACTCCTTTAATTTGATGTTCAGTGACTTAAATAAACTGGTGACTGACCTAGCCAGACATTTACAATTCAAATTGCAGATCTCTGTCTGCTCTGGATGTTCCCTCCCGGTGTTTTTTAATATGACCTCTCCATTCACTCCAGCGGGGAGACTCACATCAATGTGCTCCAGGGTGAAAATCACCGGGTCATTAATGAATACACGGCTGGACTCCTTGTTGAGTGAGGCAGCAATGATGTCGGAGTTGACGGCCACCGACACGTTGCGGCCGTAAGCCTCGTTGGCCATCTTGATGGTGGCGTTCTCCGCGCTGAGGAACTGGCCCAGGTTTTTGTAGAGCACGAAAACCAGCTTGGCAATTCCTGGAGAAAAGTGAGAAAGACATCAGAGGATGAGAGGAAAAAAGTCTGCCAGAACAATTTAGACAATGTATGAAGGGAAAAGCTGTGGTGACAAAAAGAGGACCAGAAATATTTTAACACTTTATTCTGATGTAATTCCACTTAAAATATTCAACAAAAGAACTGCATGAGTGAGTGAGAGATGAGTGAGTGATAGAGACAGAAAGCTTTTCAAATCCTCTCATTTTTCAGCCAAAATCTCAGGGCTCCTTTGTTGTGCTCCCACACTAATACAGAGTCTTCACCTTTTCACAGAAACAAGAATGGGAGCCACAGTCAAACACACACATTGAAAACGCACCTCATTTCACTTGTTTTTTCATGTTTAGGAAAGCTTACCATTCCGACTGTTGAGCTTGACGGTGTTAGCCGACAGCTGAATCGAGATACCGCCCTTGCTGGATTGTGGAAATTTAAAATCCTGGACCTGGCCGTCTGTGCTGAGTACGTACACGTCCAGGACTGTCAGGTGCAGAAAGAGCAGAGGATGGGTTAGAGGTGAAAGGTGACAGAATATTGGTCATTATGTCATCTGTTTGGCTTAGACACAAGGCAAAACCTAACTGCAAAAAAACATACAACACTATTAAATACAGGCCTGCAGAGACATACAGTAGAAGAGGCAATAATCTAAACATAGCCCTACTTCACCATTAAATATTCTGCCTTATTTCATGTATAAAATCAGTGTTATGGCTTCGTATGATATAGAAATATCATTCATTACATTACATTCTGTTTATATATTTTGTACCTCAAACACATTAGTAATGGTTATTTTTCTTCTTTCTTATGTGCAAAACAAAACCGAACAGCGGGCTAGTTGAACCGTTGCACCGCTAATTGATGCCAAAGCTTTCTTCCTGACATTTCTACGAGGCCAGATGCTAGAACTGATGCTAAATTTTGCTGAGAAAAACTGGCTAGGCCCTTTTCAAAGGGGTCCCTTGACCTCTGACCTCAAAGATATGTGAATGAAAATGGGTTCTCTGGGTATCACCAAGTCTCCCCTTTACAGACATGCCCATAATCTCATGCAGTTTGGGGCAAGTCATCGTCAAGTCAGCACACAGACATACTGATGGCTGTTGCTGCCTGTTGGGCTGAATTTGCCATGTTATGATTTGAGTGTATTTTTTATGCTAAATGCAGTAAATGTGAGGGTTTCTGAACAATATTTGTCATTGTTTTGTATTGTTAATCGATTTCCAATAATAAATATATACATACATTTGCATAAAGCAATAATATTTGCCAATTCAGATGATGATAAGAGTAAATACTTGATAAATCTCCCTGAGGTATATTTTGAACAAACAAAAAAATGTATGATTAATCGCGATTAATCATGGACAATAATACGATTAAACATTTTAATCAACAGATAGCCCTAATTTCTACACAAACTGAAATGCTGGCACAGACCAAAGGATATATCAGTTACTCACACACCACATCTCTGTGACAGCGAGCGACACAATAAAAACATCACTCACAAAGCGATCATTTCATCCCCGTGAAACTAATATGAATAAAGCACTGCAGAGAAAAAGAAAGAGCTAAGGAGAGGCCTTCCTTATATGGTCTAACAGCAGAAGAAAATGAGAGGAAGGCTGAGGATAAACTATGTACTTCTTCTGACTCCACAGCAGGCTAATGTTCACATTAATGTATAGAGTTACAAGGTCTAGACGCATACATTTATAAACTAAGCGTGCGCAATCAGAGAATCCAGTCTATTTAATTGTCCGATATTCATCACTTTGTCAGTAAGCGACTCGTTAAACCTAATATGCGTTGTTTCTCTTTCCCCCTGAGGTTTAAACACTTATTATGAAAACAAAGTCCTTCTTTATGTGGCGGCCTTGTTTTCCCATCACAAGAGTTACCCTCTCAATGAATTGGAAGTAATCAAATTAACTGAGCTTGCATCAATCAGGGACTTGTGTCATTTGCTTGCCACAAACTCTCGTTTTACTTACTTATATTGTCTGCAGGAACTTTGACAATGGCAGGCTCCATGAGGTTGTCGGCGAGGACGAAGGCCCCCTCCTCCAGAGTATCCAGTAACATGGTGGCAGCGTGCGTTTGCTCCGTGCTGTTCATGTCCTGCCAGGACTTCAAGGCCTCCGGTCGCAGGAGGTTATCTACCGTGTCCACAATGGCCTGCGTCGGAGCAGACAAACAAATACACACACAAACAAAAACAAAGCTGCTTGAATAACTCAGAAAAATATAATGTGTTTGCAAGCAGACTGTAAGCAGTGACATGCAGACAGTGAAATGGATGAAAAGCTGCGCTGAAGCATCACATCTGTGAGGATTAACATGATGATGGAAAAAAGGACATTGAGTTTTTGATTGGATATTATAAATATATATATGACAAGATCGATTAATTACAGACATTTGCAGAATAAGAAGAACATCATTTCTGTATTGATCATGAAGGAGAAAGAGAAGAGCTGGAGTATCACTGGAGATGGTGTGGATTCAGTTTCTTTTTCAAGGACGCTGCATCGGGGCAGATACTGAGGGTCACAGTGTATTGAACCTATCAGGTCTGTCCAATGGCAGGATATTAAGGAACGGCCTGGTTAAAGTCAAAATACCAAAAGCTTTTTAAAATGTTTGGCATGTCCAAATATTATTTTTTTTAGTTTGAGACCTGGATTTAACTTGTCCTCAGGTGAATATACTTTACTGTACACCCTTACAAAGCGCTTAAAAATGACAGGGACATGTATGCATAATACAAGTTAAATAGTTTAACTGAATTATGTCCTTCACAACAACATCTTTCCAGCCTCACATTTTCACCACCTGAACAGACAGCAGATAAATTGGGCATGGGATCCAGACGCCGCTTTGAGTTTTCTTCAGGAAATAATCAAATCAATGTGTCTAATCTGGTAATCAATGGCGGCGACGGCTGGCGGAAAGGTTGGGGGGCAGCCATAGTGATGTTGCGTCAAGTATGGCAGATGTCAGATACCGCTGACTCAACGACCTCTGCCCCAAATCCTCTCATGCCGTCATTAGTCAAATGCTGTCATTTGTATCGATGCATCATCTGATTTCAAATCTACATGCTGTAACATTAGAAACCAAATTATGATGAGACATTTTTGGAGAGGTGTTGCGACTACATACATGTATTTTCTCTTTCTCTGCTTTCTTTTTATGAGCACACGGCTGTTGACTGGCTAATTAGCTCAATCCATTTTAATACCCTCCCGAAGGAGAGGTTTGGATTGAGGGGGGTGACTTTGTTGGCAGGTGGAGGACACCGATCCCCCTAATGGTTGAGGGATATATATGGCCAAATACTTTGATGTATGAACCCAACCCAAGGAAAAAAAATGCTTTGACCTGGCTAACCCTATTAACCAGATAGAGCTGAAGATTTGCACCTTTAATTTATGAAACAAATGACCTAAAACCTTGCTTCCCTGTGAAACAAGAGCCACCATTTTTACTTTACATGCAGTGAAAGGTCAGGTGACAGTCCTTGAAAAAAAAAAAAGAAAAAGATTTGAACAAATCCTTCTCCAAGCACCTTGGAAGTGAAGTTATGCCAGAAACCGCCACTCTGCTTACACAATAAACCACGCGCAAACTGTGTTTGATGCAACACCCAGGATGTTTTATATTGAATAGAGTTTTCGTATAAAAGCAAAAAAAAAAAAAAAAAAGGAAACAAAGCAGCAAATCCTTCAGCAAATGAATAATGAGAGGGATGTAAGAGCAGGATGTTTGTTTGAGTTGTGGTGTTATGCATCCAGACGTGCAATCTTGAACAAACACTTAGAAAACATACAATAGGGAAAAAAACAGAATGAAAAACAAAATACACCATCGCTGTCAAACGCATAGAGGGGTGGGAGAAAAACACAGAGACACATCCATGTAAAGGAGCCACCTCGGTAATTGGACATGACTTCTCTTTGACTTTAGAAAGCACTTTAGGTGCGATTGTGTCTGTGTGTAAGGCAATTACTCAAAAAAAGCAGGAAGCACAGGGAGGAGGGAGGACATGACAGTGCAGAGGGTACATGCTGCTGAACTTGGGCTGGGGCGAATATACAGTAGCACAGGAGTAGAGGAGGGAACGGCAGCAGGCAGAGTGGGCAGAGGCATTGCTCCAGTACCTTCATGTATGCCCTGCATGTCCTTTCTCGTTTTTGAAGCTTTTTTTATTAGAAAGAAAAAGAAGAGATAAAAAGTAGAGACACATAATTTGCATTTGCAAGTTCATAAAGAGATTTGTAGACAACACAATCTCACTCCCACCTCGTCAAATACCGCTGCTTGGTCAGTGTCCCTCGGCATCAGAGACCGACGCACGAGTTACCCCTCTTACTTTTGGACATGTTAGGGACAGCGTGTCAATATACGCTCATTACATGAGTTGTGTCCTTTCAAAATAAACTTCCGTTTTCATAGGAAGTTAGATACACACACCCTCTTCGGGTTAGGAAACGGTTGACTTTAACTTCACTAACAAGTCACGTGAGTTGCGTCTCCCTAATGACTCACGTGACTAGCAACTCGAGTGACTCGCAGAACTGACAATACCAACGACTCAAAGTGAGTTGCGGGACTGATGACACTAACGACTCAAAGTGACTCACAGGACTGGCGATACTAATGTTTCACGTGACTCAGGCAATAATACAAACAACACACACAACTAACGACCCATGCGACTCGGGGAGTGACGATACTAACAAGACTAACAACTGACATGCCTCAGGCACTGCTAATACTAACGAGTCATGTAACTAATGACTAGCAACTCACGTGACTCATGGGACCAACAATACTAACGAGTCATATGACTGAGGATATCAATGAGTCACGACTGATGCAACAAAATAAGTCAACATTACTTTTAGTTTCACACGGGACACAAAAAGTGGTCTCCTGGTTGAGAGTTTTGACCCATCCATCCCTTCCGCCCGCCCTGAATGGACTGTCACGCTATTGATGCTACATCACTTGTTCGGACTGTCGAATAACACTGCATGAGTTAGTTAAAAGCCAGGTTTGTCACATACTGTCGCTAAAGTTTGCCTCTGTGTGTTGCTCACTGATACCAAGGGGTGCTGCCCAGTCGGTGGTATTTGACGAGTTTGGAGTGAGAACAGGTTGTTGTAGGAACAAGGCCTTGCCTGAGAGGTCGATATACAGAGTAACTAGTGAGCTGTGACTGATCCAGCAACTCCCCATCTCATGTATCGCTGACCTGCTTACCTCGGGGTCCACGTATAAATGTACTTTAGCTCACATTTATGACATGTTTTTTCCCCTAAAACAAACACTGCCATGAATACTGATCTCTGATACATGCCAGCGTTGAAATAAGATAAGTGCTTTTTTGTTTTAGTCCTGTCTGTCTCTCAGCTTTCCTGAACTTCAAAAGAAAGAGTCAGACAGGAAGGCTACATGTGACAAAAAATAACAACTGCTGTACATACTATTGTATTATTTTGGGAACACTGTAATCCCTTCCGCGTTTTCATTGTCATTAACTTGTCAGGGCAGAGTGATGCAGAGAGAGATTTGGTGAGAAAATGATTTCAGTATTTCTGTTTAACGTTAGTGATTTGTTTTCTGGTGGATGCGGTTACCTTGTTGAAGCTCCGCCCTGCAGAATCCTTCTCGCTGGGTCTGAGCTCCTGCAGCTGAGCGTCCAGGATATCTACCAGCTGCTCCATCAGGCGTACCGAGGAGCTGACGTCCCCGGCGAAGATGGGGCCTTTAGTGTGCTTGGCTAACTCGTTGGCCAAGTTAGCCGCGTTCTCACCGCTGCGAATCTGCAGGGGGAGAGAGAATGACTAATGTTCACAAGAATGCAAGAAGACATGGACTTGGAGGGTTTCTCTTCTCAAATCACACTTGAATGGGTCCTTGAAATGCCCGGTATGAAAAGGAGGTTTAGTGTGTTCTTCGCATAGACGAAGTTGCCATGGTGGCATTTTTTTTTATTGTGTGGTAAGTTAAAAAACAGGTACACAGAGAGCTCTCTGTGCTTTATGCTATACCTTGCTTTGGCTGATTTGTCTGTCCTAATTTTCCTTGACATATTTCCTGTACAATTTTGCAGTTCTTTTGACTAATGTCTGCAATTTAAACGCAGTCTTCACCTTTGCAATTTTTGTAGTTTTCTGAAAACACACATCAATGTCCTCATTTCCAGACTTCTTTTATAGCTGATAAATGCAACTTTCAAGCTAATCTCACCCAGTTCAGCAGCCAACTTTGTAACAAGGATGTATTCCCATTATTCTGTCCACCCCCCTCTGTGTTTTTAAGAGACACATTCCTCTTAGAAGCAAAACAGCGAGGCAGAGCTCATACAAACCTTTTGGGCTACTTGGTTGACCCAGTGGGACGTACAGTTGCTGAGATCAGGGCCCTTCGGGTGCCAGGCCCCAGTGGAGAGGACACATAAATAAGAGGCTGTGCCTGACGGGGAAAACAAGAACAGAATAGTCAAGTTCAATCAAGTCAAATCAAATTCATTTTCCCAGGGAAGTACTTTACAGGGCAACGAAGGATAAGGACACTGATAAAATAAGGAAACGGCACACAAACAGGAGATTTATACACATGCAAATTGTTACATTTCATTCAAATATGAAACAGGAAAAAATGTCTGCTTATGGGTGCATGCAGAAATATCGGCCCTGAAGGATATTTTGTTTTTTCACCGTGCTAATCTAAGACTGTTTGAATACTGTCAAAGGACAAATTAAATTGAAATTATTGGATACACCAAACATGTAAAGTCATCAATTTTGTTTCTGCAAAATTATTTCAGTGAATATTTTCAACAGCTCGCTCTTGTTTTTCCTACAATGTGACGGCATATTTCCCCCGTCCTAATTATCCCTGCGCCTGATGAACTCTGAGTGCTAACACGATTTCACACACAATCAAATGAGGGATGCACATCTCCAATGCGAGCTGCAGGAGAAACAGCTGAGCCGGCTCCTCTGCAACGCAGCCGTCACAGATTGCTAAATCATGTTTCGACCTGGAATGGCGCAGCTAACACCATTACCTTTCACTGATTTTGTCAACACCTACTTCAAGCGATGCTCTCTCTAGATGAAAAGAAGTTGTATGCAAGATTATCTGACACATCTAACAAACTGTGGGATGTTCTCTCGGGACGCCTCGGGTCATATTGAAAGCAGCGAGCTCACTGAGCCCTGAGGTGAGAGCGAGGGAGCCCTGTTTACCTCGCGTTCCCTTGGGGCAAGGTCGCTCCACGAGCATGCCCCTCTGGGTCTGAGGCCACTTTATGTCTCTTTTCTCGACGACCTCACAGAAGCGCTCAGGTAGAGGGAAGGACTCAAGGGGCGGAGGGGAAGTAGTCTGCAGAATCACAGGAGGCGGCTTGGGCGCTCCCCTGCTGCCCTCCTTGAGCCCTGTTGTGGTGGTGGTGTTGGCCACACCCCAGTGCACTGTGGTTGTTGTGGTGGTGGTTGTAGTTTTTTGAGGCTGTGGGGCCGTGGTGACTTCTGACAGTGGCGGAGCTGTGAAGACAGAGAGGCATTATGTTTAGTGGAGTTATGTGATCTGTGAGGAAAACATGACCGCCCCCATGATTTATGGAGTAGAACACACATTTATTATCAGTCTTTATGAAAATATAATGCAGTGCTGTGGATTAAAATACAGAAATACAAACCAAATGGTAGTTTGACCTGCAGCTACAGTGTGAGGTCAGCTAATTAGCGTGGCACCCCTGGGAGACGCATAATGTGGACTATATGAAGCATTTTGCTAAGAATATTTCAAACCTTGACCTTCTGGTGGGTAGATGCCCTCACATACCACTAAACCTATTTTTTTTTTCTTTCATCATGTCCAACAACGTAATATGCTTATACATCCAAGTATCCTGTTGTGTAAATTGCTGCTAAGTGCTTTGTGCAACAAGCGTATTTGCATTCCCGTTGACTATGGCTTATCTAAGGCACTCAGTCTGCAGCGAACAAGACAATAATTACAGTAACATCCTCCTGCCTGGCAATCATACTTGCCTGGGAGATTTTGTGGCATGGCTGATTAAATTTCACTAACATGGAACCTGTATATGTAGCCACGGTGTCTGAACATTCGTTTTTACAGCTGTTTTTTTGCTACTACTCCTACTCTTGATAAAGAAGGTGTGCAGTAACTCATGCAATGCCCCGGGCAAAAACAATATGTTTGAGTCCCAGGAAAGGAGAAAATAGTGCACTCCTTACATTTAACATGAGCCACTAAGGGGAAAAACTATGAAGACATTTTTCACACCAGAGAAGTGTAATTATATTTCATAGATGAAATGTTGATAACTATTTGATAGAAATCTGCTCCACATCTCCAAGCACAAAAAGAAAACATGATAACCCCCCTCTGAAAAAAATGCATTGGTTGAATTTAAAAGGGATAAGCTAAATCAGTCAAAAGAGCTCTGATTGGAATGCAACTTGCACACTGAATCTAATCGCGTTTGAGTACTTTGATTTCCTCCATTAAGCTGCCTGTAGAGCATGCAGAGAATGTGAAGAGGTGCTGTTACACTGTTTGAGCTGAGCACAGTCGGTAGTGCAAACCGATAGCGAAAACATCGAAGAGACAGAGCGACAGAGAGTGAAAGGGAGCAGGGAGTCAGAGGCAGGACAGGGGAAATGAAGAGAGAGAGACGGGGGGATGGTGGTGGAAAAATAGAAGACGATGACAGGAAGATTCAGAAACAACGGGGCCGAGCTCGAGAAGCAGAAGACAGTTTCTGTCTTCTAGTGGACTGGAGGAGAGGCAGCCAGACCCCAGGCAGCAACACCTCCATATCTATTGGATAATGGATCTTGGTGATAGCAAACCCCCAACACACACACACACACACACACACACACACACACACACACACACACACACACACACACACACCCCCTACCACCATAGGCCCCACGGTGTGGATGAGAGGCTTCAGCACAGTTGAGCTGAAGGGAAATCACCTTTGAGGCTGGCTGCTACCTGTGGCGAATTAGGCTCTATTGACCAGAGGAGATGACTCTGTGTGCTCCCTCCTGTCGGCGTTAGAACTCCACGTGCACACACATGCACATGCACACGCACACACACACACACACACACACACACACACACACACACACACACACACACACACACACACACACACAAAAAAGGTGTGCACAGCTGACTGGCTGTTTTGACACTGACATGAAGGCAGATTTGGCTGGCTGGCTTCACCTCAGCCTCCTCTGCTCCCGTCCCTCCTCCCCTACCTGCATCCTTTTACTCAACACAGTCAAATCCTCGGCTCTAAGGCCTGTCACAGCGGTTGAGAGACAACCTGTGCTTAGTGTCCTTTCAGCACCAGCATTTAGCTGGCTGGGAGAAATGCTTGTCTCTATTCTGCTCCAACACCCTTTTATTGCTGTAACCCTTGTTTTTCTTGAGAAGTCTCACAGAGGTGAAAACAATATTCGTTAAAAAAAAACAAACAAAAAAAAAAAAATGCTTTGCAAATTTCAAGTTAAACCTGCAGTGGGCTGGATGTTTTTGGCATCATTGGGCAAAAATTGCATAATAATTTTTCATCATTTTGTGATTTAAGTGTACCTAGACTTCTGCACCTCCTCATGGCTCTGTTTTCAGGCTTTAAATAATCTAGTCCGAGACATATCAGAGGCAGATGGCTAGAGATTCCTGTTGGCTGTTCATTCAACAGAGGCAGCTGTCAATCACTCGCAAGCTCAGACCAAACCGTCAAACTAGGCAGCGCTGATCAAATAAGAATCAACATTCTGTCACTGCAACGCCTATTTCTCACCTCAGTTGATTTCAGAAACATCTTGTAGTTACTGTTTAGCTGTAAAATGAGAAAGTTTGCTCCGGCTGGTGGGCGGTGCTTGGTATTTCCTCAACAGATCTGACTGCTGGGCCACCAACAGTACACTATAAGATGTTTCTGAAAATATTTGAGGTGAGAAATAGTCATTACAGTAACAGAATATTGATTCATATTTGATCAGCGCTGCCTAGTTTGACCGTTCAGAGTTTGCAAGTGATTGACAGCTGCTCAGAGCCGGCAGGCTCTAACTCGGCTCTGACTGGTTGTTTTCCCTGCAGATGTCATTAGATTGACTGATTAACCATGAGAGGCACGATTTTTCTTCAGATTACCGGTCTCAACTGTCAGGATATAGTGACTGTTTTATAAAAATAACTTTTTTATAATGGTATTTGCTCCATTTCTACCTACTGCAGCTTTAAAACAGGAAATTTTGCAGCTCTGTCCACAGAAAACAGATGTATGCCGACATAGTGTGTAAATAATTATCATTGTTTCTTTTTAAACATCTGGGTCTGGCTCACTTGGTAAACTTCCCAAAAAAAAAAAAAAAAACTATGGGGGCCCTTTTACAGATTTCTCATTTCCAAAAGTATGAAAGATGATAAGATATGATCCCAGTCTGCGATGGGGAGTTTAGAACGCAAGACAAAAATAAAATGAAAATGAATCGGTGTTCAACAGCATGATTTAAGATAAAAGGCTCGCGAGTACAGCCGATAAATCAAAGAGGCATCTGCTGTAATCCAAGCACATTCCTTTAGCATGTCAACTAACAACTGTATCTTGTCTACACCCCTCACTCACTCAAGAGGGCGGCTTGTCACGGCTCGCCGGGATGCCGAGCTTGGTGCTCTAGTTACAACGTGTACAATCAAACCTCTGAAGTTTTGATTTATTTGGTTGTTACCTGCCATCAGCGGGGGTAATTAAGGTTAGGCTTGGTTAAAACAATGCTAGGAATAATGCATTTGGCTCTCCTAAAGCGTTCCATTGGCGCGGGATCACCCCATAGCAAACTGGAAGGGAAAGTGGTGGATTTGCTGAGCCAACGTCTGTACTGCACGAGGCAGAAAAGCTGTGCTGGCATTGCTTAAAAAAAAAAAAAAAAAAATGTTTTTCTCAGCAAAAGCCGTCACAGAATACAGCCATACATTAAAGAGCTTCATTAACAAGAAGTACTATGAAAAGGACACAAGTAAAAGGGCTAAAATAATCCTGTTGGGAGTTTCATTTCATGTCTATGATGCAAAGTAATCCTCTTTCCTGTGTGAGAAAGAGGCTAATGTGAACGTGGACTACACTTCCCAGAGAGACTCATGCATAAACAATGCAACCTCTCTGACCACCGCTGTTCCTGTTTACATATGCGTGTCAGTCCGTAATCCTGCCAGCAACACAATAATCTTATTACCTTTATGGCACGGCTTGGTTTAATTTGATCCAAATGAGAGCTGGGAGGAATTAACCCATAGGTATTAAAATGGACACTCCTCTCAGGCAGTCACTTCTTCACAGAGATGTCTAAGTGGATAAGTTTATAAGCAGCCACTGTGAGGAATGGGTATTGATCTGTTGGTAGTGCTGCTGCAGCCTTTTCCATACCTTTTGAGATTCATGGCATGAACCAAATATTTCTCTTTTCCACTGTGACGACACCACTGAATGCCGTCCCTGTGCAATACTGCTTTGATTATGACAAAAGAAGCAAATCCCATGTTTGGGCTATACAGCGAAACCAGGACAGGATCCTTGATTATTATGTCTCTGTGCTGCACTCAGCCCAAAGGGAACCTTCAATTAGCTGTCACAGAGTGCGAGTGCGTGGAGTGATATTCTCCAAAGTACCGCCAATAGTCGGGACAGACTTATTCATAACCTCTTTTGTGCGATTCGACGCCCACACATTGTTGCACTTGAATGTATCTCGGCGGTTCTGTTATTACCGCTGGGGTTATAGGTCTGGGATTGATGACAGACAATGAGACGGGAATCCAGGAGAGGAAAAGGCGAGGGGAGCACGGTTTGCCGAGTGTTGTCAGAGCATATGCATATACACGCAAGTAACACATACACAACACCCACGCTCACACACGCACACAGCCCAGATGAGACTTTACCAGTAGTCATGTCGGGGTGACAAATGAAAACCGACAGCGTGTGTGTCTTTTATATTATGCTTAATGGCCTCACTTTCAGTAGGCACCGCATGGTTGTTCATCAGGGTAATGTTTCATACACATTACCAGGTGCTGTTTATCTTGGGAGGGGAAAAGAGGGTAGCGGAACACACATTTAGCATTTGTTTCAGCTAATTTGCCACGTAAAAAAAAGTTAAAAGAATATTATTAGATCTCACTTGCTCTGTCATGGAATAATCTCATAATGATGTGAAGTTAGGCTGCTTTACTTCTTTGTTACCATCTTGAGGAGACTTACTCCTCGCTAAGGTAAAAGAATCAGGTCTTTTGTACACATAAGAAATCCTGGGTGGAAATCACCTCCTAATGGAAGAGGAAGCGCAGAAGTTAACAAGTCAAACAATTCAAAGTCTGTTCTTGCCACCAGAGGGGAGGGGGCGGCATGCTCAGGGGACTAAGAGAATCTCGTGGACGGGAAATAAATGAATAACCCATCGACTTTCAAGTCATTCGGCGCAAAGCGTAGGTTAATTGAAATAAGGTGTTGAACTGCGGAAAAAAACCCCAAAGTGTAAATTATTTTGTCTGCTAATGCTGCTGCTGAAATATCTCAGTTCAGTTTCCAACATGCACTCAGTCCTCTCTGGATGCAGCCTCGCCTCTGAGTTCATATGGAAATTGGGAGGCTGTTCTTAAGTACGAAATAGTGTGATGATTTATAATATGTTTGTGATGCATTCTGATATCTACCAATAATAACAATAATACACAAAGGAAATTGGATTACACGTCTTTCACTCTGCGCTGCGTTTGTAGCCGTGGAGGGGAACGCGGCGTGTGATTGCTTGTGTGCCGGCAGTAAATATGAAGAAAGCGGAGTGAAAATTCGTATAATTTCCCACGAGTCATGTCCATGTGAGGGTGTGTACAGTATGCGTCCATGTCTTAGGGAACAAAAACCTAATAGCTGGATTATGTTATTTACTGCTGTCTCCAATATTTCTCTTTCTCACAATGCAAACACATTGATTCATATGGACAAAGACGGCAAGGCAGGCAGGCAGGCAGGCAGAGTGCACTCCCACACACACACAGACAAGCTTATAAACACATGTACACATTCATATACACCCTCACACACAGAATGACACCAAAGTATAGAGAACAGACACAGCAGCTGCCAGACTACAGCCTGCTTTTTTTCCTCCTTGCAGCTTTCTCTGTACTGTACGTGCCTCAAATTTCAAGCATTAACTCTGAGTGTGCCGAGCAGACTGATACTTAATGCTGTGCGTGCAGGAGGATGTCTATTTCAGAGGTGTTCGTATTCACACACACACACAGACACATGCATGCACGCCTTAACACAGCTGTGTAATAGCATGCGTATACACAGATTACAGAGACACAGATACAATAATCAGGCTTGTGTGAAATAAATCTCCTCAAAGGCGTGTGTCAGGGAATGATCGGGGACCATTGTGATGTCTGAGTAATAATTCTTTTAATACGCCTTGTTTCACAGTCAGACTGTAATCAAACAAGAGACTGTGGATCCCCTTGGCTATAGGGCTCAGTGTAACCATAATCACACAGCCCTCCTCGCTCTCTTTTATGTAAAACAACTCTTAGCGACATTGTAAATCATAACCCCG
Organism: Pterois miles; assembly: GCA_947000775.1. Lineage (NCBI taxonomy): Eukaryota > Metazoa > Chordata > Actinopteri > Perciformes > Scorpaenidae > Pterois > Pterois miles. The sequence continues at coordinate 8,379,754 of CAMQGK010000171.1, read as the reverse complement.
GGTTCGCTGTTGCCCACATACTTGTATGCTGTCAGCGAGGATCACTTGGCCGAGCTGCGTATAGCAGTTTTACATCAGACTTTCCACGAGGAGTGGTAACTAGCAGCTTGGGAATAAGAGAAAACATGATCTTGAGGTGTGCTTTTCGGATAAGGGGTGAAATGTTCCTCCCTGTCTGGCAACAACTGGCCCTCTCGTCTGACGAGGAGCGGCAGACATCGTGATCGGATTTCAGACAAAACAAGTGACCTGCTGACCTCATGTGCTGAACTGCCACCAGACACTGGGTGGTTAGGTATGATCCCACGATGTAATATCAGAGACGTTGTGAACAAGACTGTAAATCCCCGTCGTGGGATTCCCCCCCCCCCCCCTTTTTTATCGCCCCAGTTAAACTCAACCTTACATCGTAACCAAGAATGAGACCAGTGGGTCACGATGTAGACGGAATAACCTCACAGTGTGTCATAAAAAAGCTACATGGGAGGAATAAAGAATGGACGCTGGCATATAGGGAGATCCTGTAGTCCGGCAGTAAAAGCTGGGAGACTTTTAGCTAAAGATACACTCCCCAATAGTGCCTTAACATCCCAGAAAGTCCTCCCAGCTTACACAGAACAAAAGACTATCAGTAAGATTGACAAGATTCTGGGATTTAGGGATGCCTGTACGTGCTATAACAACATAAGGGAGTGAATTAAGGCTACAGGTCACTTTAGTGGATTTTTGCACAAAGTCTGAGCTGTTTTCTGCAGATTGTTGTGCACAGCGAGGTGTTTGATTTGGTCTGGTCCTGGCTGGCCGGGCTTGTGTAGTCAGTCAACATCAGTGTGATTCTGACAACAGCCAACATGAGTTTAGGTCAACAGGAATGGACGTGAGAAAGAACCAGCCAGGGGTGTACGAAAATACAGAAAGATCACATATCAGGATGTTTCGTTTGTGATACTATATTGTTCTCAAAAACAGAGATTTTTAACTAACAGCTTACATGCAAAGATTAACTCAGTCAGTGCTTATTTCATTAGCAAAGATATGCGTCCTCTCATAGTAGCGCTATGATGCTGGATGTTAATGATGTTACACGGACTGTTATAAATGCAAACGCAGATTGCACTGTTGATTGCATAAAAAAGTCAACCTTTTGGCGTGTGTTCTTCATACTATGACAGTTTTCTTAAAATTTGATTTAAAAAATAATTTTATCGTGATATGTATTGCATCATCAGATTCTTGCCAATACACAGACCTAGAACCAGTGAAAAGGTGCTTATAACAATAGTTTTCACTCAAATCGGTAGTTTCCATCAGTACTAGCAGGATCTGGATAAATCCCAACTTCATGTATCAATGGAATATTGTCACTAAAATCTAAACACGGTTATAAGGGGTGTAAGAAAATATCAGAATGAATATCACAATATGGTTTGTGATACTGTATAAATTCTCATAAACAAATTAATAGTTTAGATGCAAAGATGAACTCAATACTTTCCCTCTAAGCGTGTGTGCCGGAAGTAAAGCTAATAATAAATAGAGATGTCAATGCTATGATTGTATAAAAAAGATGATTTTATGTATAGGGTGGTGTGTTCTTCATACTATGAGAGTTTTCCTAAAATTAGATGTAAAAAAACTGTAATACATATCACCTTGCTAACAGTATCGCAATATACTGAATAATAACCTGTGTATCATGATATGTATTGCATCACCAGATGCTTATAAACTGTTCCCCCAGTACTCCTGAATGACACCACCGGGTAGTGTGTGATCACAGATCTTCATGTGTGTTAAGGCCGTCTTTGTCCTGTGTGTGTGTGTGTGTGTGTGTGTGTGTGTGTGTGTGTGTGTGTGTGTGACAGCTTCCCAGAAGGCACAGCTCTGGATTTACTCAAATCCTGTCATTTAGTCTGCACTGCTCTCGTCGGGCATGATTTGAACAGTCTTTAGCCTGACTTCAGGAGAGAGAAGCCAAGCAGACGCACATACAGTATGTGTAGACACGCACGCACATAAAATGCAAATATCCAGATTTAAGGCACAGTTCATGGATGAGCGTGGAGGAGGCAAAAGCAGTGGGAGTCTGCATGCTGAAGAAGGGAAAAAGAAAAAAAAAAATCATGAAATGACAGAGTGAAAAGAGAGAGACGGACAGAAACGGCAAGACTGAACACGATGGAGAGATAATGAAAGAGAGAGACAATAAGATGGATGCAGACAGAGAAAGAAGCAACGAGAATATGACAGGACAGAAAAACAAAAGCAAAAAGGGTGATTTTCCACATCAATACAGCCTCCTTTCACACTGCTGTGTCCACTTGGGCAGCTGACAGGGGGTTGTTGTCAAGGCAAACAAACAAATTGGCCGTTTTTAACACATCCTGATCCCTGCGCCAGTAGTGAGCACGTAGGAGGAAGAAGTCTCTGCCATTTTACCCGAGTGCCTCCGATGGCAGTGAGAGCTTGATGCTGACGTTTAAAGCATCCATACCTCTCTCCTCCTCCTCTCTCTCTGTTTCCCCTGCTTTCTCTCTAAATGTTGCCATGCACAGGTTGACCTCTATGTAAGCACCGCAGAAGACAGGAATGAATCATAGCCGTGCTTATTAGTGAGTCGTATATTCATCAGACTATAAGAGGTAGGCTCTCTGGGGTGACTGCTAATGCACATGACTCACGAGCATCTGTAACAGCTGAGCGTTTTTTTGCATTGCAAAGCACTTTGGTAACACACAAACTACAGGGCATTGTTTTGACCACATGCAGAGTTGTGAAAGCTAATTGGCAAGTCACGTCAGCGAGTCCTGCCTTATAATTTCAAACAAATTGGGTCATTCTCTTCCTTACGATCCCCCCTCACAAATGTATAATTTGAGGGTTGCGGCAAAGATTGAAATTGTATGCAAATGTATTGACGTTTTTAACAATTAAAGAGGAGGTCTTGATTTGTGTGGGCGTTAACTGCTGCGCCGGGGGCTTTTATACGGAAGTGATTCAGAATCTAATTTTGCAACGTGGGATAAATAAAAGGTTTCTGAGGCTCACCTGTGTCCCATTGAGGCAGTGAATACAGTCTGTTTGTGCATGCTCCTGGTAAGAAATAGATTTTGATATGCTTACTCAGTGGTTTGAGGCCAAATACCCGAGCTTGGCATGAATAAACGGCCCATAGAAACCGGTGCATAATGAGTTTTCTCTGGGAATACCTCATTTAAATCAATTTAATCATCTCGCTTACAAGATGCGACAAAGGAATATGTGTTTTTATGAGCTCTTATATGCAAGGAGGAAAACAGGCATGGAGCCATGGTTAAATGAGTGGATTATAGGGCGCTGCTGGTCAAAGCCAAGAGAGGGACTTACTGACCCATTTAATGTCCACTTCCAGTGGAGCCGCATGTTGGATGTGACCCCATCCACTCCCCCGTAATCCTACAAGAGATGATCTCGCCTCGACACGAGGGACGTTATTGGACTCGACAAGAACTCAACTGTCTGCCACACAGGATCCCAACATCACTTTGATGTGATTGCATTCCATGACGGGGCGAATCATGTAACCGAGTTGTTTGTGCACTTGAGAAATTCAGGGGAGAAGGAAGTGGGACGTGCAGTGAGCAGCGTACATGTTTTGAAATTCTCTTTAAGAAGAAAAATATGTTTTTTGTAAACAATTAGCCCAGCTCTTGAGTCTACATTAATAAGTAGCCATGCTCTGTTGTAGTTTCTGTATGTGCCTGTGATGATCTGAGCAAAGCTGAAATGTTCTTCTTGTTTATTTATTTTACTTTTTTTTTTAGCCTAGCGCTGCTCAAAACACGTACCTTCAACTTTTAACACTCCAAAAATTCTGATAGCTTGTTTCAGTGCTCAGTGAGGCAGATGCTGGAACGAGCATCAAGATATAACAGAGAGGGCATCTTGTGACAGCCAGAAAAAAAAGTGCCATCATTTATGTGTCAACATCAGCCATGTGGGAGGACAAGTTTATTGACATCTTGATGATCATCCTGGACCATTCTCCCTCGCACTCATCGACTGTGACTCAACATACATTAGTCTGCAGCAGGGCCAGGCTCTCGTCTCATTTGTCAAGACGAGAGAACGGAGTCCTCGTTGACGTTTAAAAGAAAGACGAAGCCCTGGGGAACAAATACACTACAGTCAGGTGGTCTGTGTTTCTAAACATAATCTACAGGAAGGGAAGTGGCTTCCTTTGGGTGCTTGGGAGGTCTGGCTATGTGATGAAACACTTAAACACTTATGTAAAGTATGTTTCTTTGTCACACACATGCAATAACCGGACTTATTTCAGGATGGATTCTGTTAAAGCCTCTGATTTCCTCTGATATCAGTAATCAGTGTCCATTCAGCAAATGAATAAATCAATTGTGCATGTAACCAGCCTATGCACAGTTTATTCCAAGAATCCATAACAGCTTAGCTGAATATAAAGGCTGTTGTGGAGGCTGTTGCTTGACTGCTTCATAATCACTTTACTGTATATAAACACATGATGGCATGTGCAGACATGCTCCAATTTACTTTATAAGGTAGCAGAAAAAGGTGACCACTTTTATAGCAGCTGTCTGCAAATGCTAAGCACCGCTTAGAATCAGCTCATTTCTATTCTCTCTGTGTGACATTATGTTTTGTGCATGACTAAAATAAGGAAACACCTTTTGGCTGCAGCGTCTTCCTCAATTGCTCCAAATTTACTTGTGATATGCAAATATTTAATTAAAATCGGCCTCGTGTCCTGTCTTATAGGCAGTGGAGAAACTTCAAACATGTTATTCAGAGTTGGAAATATAATAAGAAAATAAAACATTTTTTTTATCATGTTCCACATGATTGTTGCAGTATTCTACCCTGCATATTAATCTGGCTTTCCAACCTGGACTAGGCTCTTTGTTACAGCCTTGGTGTGGGTAGATTGATGCTGTTCCACTGGCTGAACCTGAATTATCAGCCCCAGCCCATGTCCTATCAATACAAAAGTGGACCAGCAAACATTAATAAATATTGAGCTCTCGTATAATCCGTGGAAAAGTTGCTTGACCTCCGTGGCTCATCACCGACTGCATTGAGCATTACGTGGACTTAGGACTCTGGTTGTGGAGGGGATTAAGATAATTACTGTTATTATATTCTCAGGGTAAGGACTATCGGCTAGCTTCCCCTCAGCTCTTGACAGCTAAATTAAAAACATACGCTGCTGATGTGACCCTGGATGATTGATCCTTCTCCCTTGTGTCTACCATCTCTTTCTCTCTTAGACAGAACCTTGAATCCTCACACTCTGCCTACTTTTTTTTTTTATAAAGGCCGATGGAGATTTGGAGTTTCAGCATCACTTGGGGAATGATCTAACCTTGCCCCGGGCCAGACTTTGCACCTGTCCGGGCATGTATGTTTCCAGAGGTGAAAGTATATCTCTCGCTCCCTGTCATACTCACTCTAAAAAAAAAGGGGATGTGCTAGCAGGGGTCCCTTGAGCCTTAGCACCAGGGACTCAGGGAACGCCCGGATGGTAAACCTCCCCAAATCCCCTAGATACTGATCCCTTATGATATGGTAACTGGCTTCGAGGTGTTGTTTACCACAGAGCCCCACTCACTTCACCCCCCGAGATGCTTTCCTACACTCCAAAGCTTCCGTAACATATCTAGCACATATTAGATTCTAAATTAAAAATCAGTCAGCTGTGACACTTGATACATAGATGGGGGAATACCAGAGGAATATCAAAGTGAACTTGACAGCAACTAGAATTACAATTCTTGCAATGCAGTTTAACAATATTGTCTGGAAAAGAAATGATTAGGGGGGCTGGGTTCTTACCATGTGCTGGATCAGGTGGGCCAAACTCCAGGTTGTACCTCAGGATGTAAAAATTATTCCACACATAGAGCTGGTTATCTCGCGGATTGTAATCCACAGCTGCAATGTACTGGTACTGGTTGGGAAAGTGGATGTCAACGTATTCCCCACGATTCTGTTTGGTATTGTAAATGTAATCGATCAGGCTCTTGCTGACCTCGCTTTCATTGTCTTCATAGGTGGAGCGGACCACATAGAGTACTCCACAAACCATGAAGGCATTGGAGGCTGAGCGCTTATCATAGGCGGTGTCCCAGGTAGCCTCGAATCGCAGCGTGTACGGGTTCAACTGGCTGATTACGATCATGCCGTTGTTCTGCTCGGTGGCGTAGATCACCCACAGCCCGTTCTCATCTACCGCCAGGTCAATGTCTGTTTTACCGCCCCACTTGTAGGGCGACGTGTCGTGGTAGTTGGCGTTATTGATGATCGCCTCGCCACTTTTGATTCGAGTCCGCAGGTCAAACTTGACGATGTTGCGGGTACGCTCCTTGTTGAAAAACACAGCCCCGTCGTAGACCACAAATCCAGTCCCATCCACCCGGTGGGGCAGCTTGTAGGTAATGGTCTGCCGGGCGTTTTGGAAGTCGTCCAGGGAGGAATACTCAATGAGAGTGTCTGTCCTGTATGGAGTCCAAGGCATGAAGTAGATTTTGTCGCCAGCTTGCAGCGGGTCTTTGCACCAGGCGCCAGCTTGTTGCTCCGCTTCAAATAGAAAGGAAGGATCACCGACAGCTTTCAGAGTCCCAGGACAAAGAAAAACTAGCAATGGGAGAAGAGTAGAATAAGAAACAGACACAGGTTAACATGTGAGAAATAAAACCACACAAAACTCTATGTGATATCCATATTATCTCTAACATCTTCATTTTGTTTTACAGGTTGTCCATGAGGAGTGGGGACAGACACGCATTAAAGAGTGGCCAACTAACAGCTACAGCTAATATTCACAAGCAGAATAAGGATTTTGGTTTTGTGCATAGAAAGAAAAAAGGAAATAGGAAAGTTATTAAGCATAATGTTTAAATATATAAAGTAGTCTGAAACAAAAAGAAGCTTGGCCTCATAGACATTTACTGTTGGGAGTAGAACACAAATGAGGGGAAATAGAACAGAAACAAAACGTAACGAAACAATTGGTCCTGTAAACAAAACAATAAAAAAATGCAGCCAACTAAAGTCACTTGGCAACAGACGGGAGAGGTTATGAGAGAGCAGGAGTCAGCACAGTCTGCAAAATGTTTGTGTGCACTTAGACGTGTCTCGGTTACACCACCACCTATGCTACGGTATACACCTGAGAGGCTTGTCATTACGAAGTGGTGCAAATGTCACAGCCATTAAAATTTTAAAAAAATTTCAGTAAGGGTCTCTTGAGGTGTTTTGGTTGGTGCTCTGAGGCATAGGAGGCATAAGAATCAACAGAGAAAAGAGCAGCAAGTGGTCAGGTGAGAATAATGGGGAGAAGAGTGAGAAAGGGGAAGGGGGGGGCAGTAGAAAGCAATAGCTTGAAAAAAGGGCCGAGAAACACCGTTACCATGGCATGCTATGGAAAAGGGTTTGGAAGCCAGGCAATATGAGATTCTGCTGAGTAACAAAAGCACCCAGGGAGAATGACGAGAGGAAGCCCCTATGGACTACAGCCAATACGCCCCCATTTACATCTTTCTGGCTGCTTGTGTGCTGTCTTTCTTTATGGCCAGCCTCACTTCCCTTGTTGCACTACACTGGCCGTTAACATTACAGTTTGGGGGGATTCTGAAGATGACGCCTGCGATGGGTTTGTTGGGGCCACCATGGGAAAATAGGTAATTTACAACCAGATGCCACAAAACAAGGAGCTAGGATTTGGATCGTGTCTGTTATTTACCTTTTTGCTCCACTTCTATTTTAAGCGTTGGAAGAGAGAATGAAAGGGGTGCAAGGGGAAGAAAAGAGATTAATATGAATTAACTGTCATAGCTATGATTACATATGCAGAAACACATGTTATGAGACATGGACAAAGACGGGCAGGCCTATTCAGAGAAAGCAGGAAAGTTGTTAGAAAGGTGACGTACAGCCGTCAAGGTCCTGATTTAGAAAAGGGGTTAAATTAGAACATTGAAACTGATCACAGTTAGTTTACGGCACAGTGGTGGATGGATTTTATCTTTGATAGACTGCCAACTGCCTGCAAGTATGCGCTATTGCAAATGGCATAACTTCGGACATTCACAAATAAAACAGCTTTGATTTTTGTTGGATACATAGACAGGCAATTCTGGGACTCACACTGAAAATAACAGATTAAAAATATAGATCCTTTCAGTTGCTGATTATAGGTTAATAAAAATATCTTCTGAATCTGAGAGCCATCACGTCGATACTACATTAAAGTGTCAGTTGCTGCATGATTTTACTGATTTACTGGTATGTTAATTCTAATTTCACTTAACGTGACTTTGGCTTTGTTGATCAAGTTGCTTTCAAACTGTGGTCTGTTTTAATCCACCCACCACCATAAACCAAACCTTATTCGGTGGAAAAGAAAAAGTGTCAATTGTCCATTAACTTTTTAAATAAAGTATACAGAGTAGTAGAAAACTGTTAAAACTTGTTATATCTTTGATATACACCTAACTAATTGCATAGTCTGTATATAAAGATGGACGACATGACATCTTCCCAAAAGTGAAGCCGATCTCAATCGCCCCCTGGTGGCTGGCTGCAGTATAGGTCATAAATCCCGCCCCCTCCACATTAGTTGATGGGAGATGGGCCAAAGTACATGGAAATTTATAAATTATTTATTATTTGTAAATTAATTTTTCCCTGGTTTCTGTCATTTTAGTTCTTATCACCCTGGTGTATGTTCAAGTGTACATTTTTCTGATAAGTTTGGTTTTAATTAGTTATTTGACACTATAAAAACGGGGTGAGAGGTCATGATTGACCGCTGTTCTGAGTGAAGTAATCGTGTAGCTGGAGGCTCGGGTATTGTTAGAGAGAAAGAGGAGATGTAAATTTAACTTCTATAACCGTCTGTTCTGTCTGTGTAATCGAACATGTGCCAATTTTATCATAAATGTAGAGATATTACGGTTAGTTGTTGTGTCTTTCTAGCCAAACAGCTACTGTGGTGCTAATGTGGCTGCTAGTTCATGATAGCAAACTGCGGCCATGCTTGGCTTGTGATTGGCTCGGGCAGATGTAAAGACGGGACCTTAAAACGGTAGCTCCCCCCGATCACAACTACTCAGACTCTGGCTGCAAATGATGTCACATCTCAAGATGGCAGCTCCCGTATCTGGGAAATTTTGGCTTCACTTGAACGGTGGGAGGAAGTGGAGACACGTCATCCGTCTATATATGCAGTCTATGTCTAATACCAACAAAAGTCTTGACCTAACACTCGAATCATACTTTACCACTTGTACAATTATGAAGCCACATGTACACAGAAAGCAAACTAACTGTGGCCTTAAGCACAGCTTAAGCAAAATATAGTAATATAGCTTATGTGCACTGACTGTTGAAACGTGTATTTAATTTCAAAGTACAACACTGCTCGTCATTTGTTATGTTGTACATTCCTCTGTCTGCTATGAATTAGCCAATATGTGCACGTTTAACCAAGGCACCTGTGCTACGATGCATTACCAAATCCATTCATCTGAGATGTCAATGGCTGATTAGAAAACATATCATGAGACTTAAATGTCAAAAAAAAAAAGATACCATGTGCGTTAAAACAACAAGACTTAGACTTTTCAAAGCATATTTATGACAACTTTACAAAAATACTTCAGAATAGACACTACTCAGGTTAGTCTAAAGCCTAGGTCAGACTACAAGACTGTTCAAGTCACTTCTTTTCCAACTGGGACACTTCAGATAAACAGCTGATCTGTTTGCTGTTCAATCAGCGGGTTGTTGACCAAATGTAATAGGACAAAAATATTCAGTCCTTCAATGATCCTTCATTTTACTGTGTTCAGAAAAGCTCAGAAAAAAATATCTAAAACTAGAATTAATGTCTCGTGGTTGTATGCCTCCACCAACCAGTCTGTTTTGCAGTTTCCATCTATATTTATCCAAAATATCATCACTTCATCATTTTATTTGAGGAAATTCCCAAAAGGTTTTTGCTACGTTAGCAGCTCGCAGCTAACGTTGCTGGTGGCTTTGTGCTCGCTGTAGCTGTAGCAGACAGTGTACAGTTTATTTGTCGTGAACAAAAGCTACGAGGATCCGGCACCGGCTCTCTCTTAAGGTGGACCAGCTTTACTCCTTAAAGTGACGAGCCGCTCTTTGGTATTTTTCTCAGCTTTTCAATTAATTATTAATAATATTTCTTTTAACCCTTTAACAGATAGTTTTAATCAATTAAAGTGCATAATGTTGGTTATCGGTTAAACGGTTAATTATTAACATCCCTACTGAAAAATATAGTTTTTTAAATTTAATTGTTATGAAATGTCTTAAAATAATTTCTATTAATGTAGACTGATTCAGACCCATCACCATTAAATGTTATTTAATTTGAAATGTATTCCTTCAACAACATAGCAACCTTTTACTGATGGAGATGTTAGTCTTCCAAGCACAGACTGCATGCGCCAGTTGTTTTGCCCTTGATCTACACTTCTATTGGCTTTTGTCTTTCTCAGATTTCAGTCTCGGATGGCTTCACAATACAAAGGTTTAACCACAGCGGTCCCACAATGATTAATGTTGAAAAACTTAATGTACACATTTTGGGCCAGTTTGCACTGTGGGATAATGTGAACAATCATAAACTAGCTTCCCCTTGAATCCTGCAACCATTCAGCTCTTATAAGCGCAGGTTCATATTGCAGTTTGAATCTATTGTTATGTTATCTTGTAATTGTTGAGTCTGACTTAGGCTTCAGTGGCAAATAAAAAAAAAAAGCAGTGGAAACTAGAGCTTCAGAAGGATCCATGAATGAATGCACGCCATTCTGCAGAAGAAATTCAAGTGTGATGCAGTTAACTAAGAGATCAAACATGAATAGGAAGCAAACAAATTAACAACAGTTGAGCTCTCAGAAGCCGCCTCGGCCATGTAAAACACAGGAGGCGAGGAGAGGACAGAGAGAGAGAGAAGAGGAAACCTGGAAAGAAAAGGAGAACACATGACGAACACATGAAGACCTGATGACGTTAGTAGAAATGTAAAAAAAATAGAAATAGCAATCAGTGTGATCAGAAATCAGTCAGTGGATGAAGAGAGTGAGTCAGATAGCCGAAGAGGTTTCCTGCAGATTGCACAGGGGAAGGGAAGAGAGTCAGTCACTTTTAATACAGCAACATTAAAACAAACAAACATGAGACACATGCCAACCCACACTAACCCCAAACTTTCTCCACTACACATTACAGACATTCTAGGGAAATCTATTAATGATTACTAATGAAATTATAATGACTATTAATAATCAGGTGCTCTAACTGGATATGAATGGACGTCTGCTGTCAACTGCAGACTCCGCTAGTGGCTCCGGTTTAATTTAAATTATCATGTAAGCTACGCCGAATAAAATAGAGTGAACACAAAAACAAAAACACCAAAGGGGACCCAAGATTCATGCTGTTACAGCTTAACTTCACTTCTCATAATCTGGCCATCCCTGTCACATGGAGCTGGGGGATTACTGGCATTACAATGGAATGAAAATGGAAATATTAGCATTGAGGACTGTTTATGCCCACCGGCAGCGACTCGACAGTTTTGCAAGAGTAGAATAGGGATGGAATTATTTTTTCCCCGACATTTTTCAAAAATAGCTCGCACTGAGCAGCAGTCTTAATGAAGAAACATCTCTGCTTTTATGTTGCCTGATTCAAGCAATTACTAGAGCCAATTCAGAGGGTGACTCAGTGCCAGGTGAAGGCAAAATTTACATCCTTGGCTGGAACATGAAGATAATGTTGCTAATGAGGGCAGTTCATGACAAGAACCAAATTATGAAGCCAAAAAGGGTGGAAATGGTAGAAATGTAGGCAACTTGTTGCAAAGGGCACTTGCACAAGAAGTGAAAAACCCAAAATTGCTTGTGTGATTATGCAAAGGCTCGGACAACAGAACGAATTCATTAAGTACAAAATTACTTTCAGGCAGCGATGGAGACGGAAAACAACTGCTCGTGTCATATTATGTTATTAAACTGCTGGTTATATTTCATGGCACAGACTGACTTTGAGGGGCAGCAGTTACAAGTCAAAACGAGGACACTCGTCCCCGTCGTTGATCAGCTTAATGGGGATTTAATAAGTCGTCTTGCAAAAACAACTTCTCAAGTCTTGTATCCCAGCAAATCCAGGGGATCCTAAGCTCCTGAACCACTGCAATGTTTTTAATCACAAATCTTGGCATTTGGCTTATGATCTATTCCATGTGAAAACTAGAAAACTGTAGTAAGGTCTTTGCTATCCCATCTGAAAACTATAGTGCGGGTTTGCTGCACTGTGGAAAAGCTCAGTAAATCTTCCCCTATGACTGCCTTGCTCTGCATTAGTCTGACCCGACAAAATGATCTAGAGTATATGGATTTTATTTTGGGGGAGAGGAGACAGAGGAGGGAAGAAACATAACATTGATCTTGCCTATAAATCACCATCTATCACAATTTACAACAAGATTTGATTGGGAAAGGCTGGACAGGGCTTGTGAGGACTGGATCAGACTGGGAGAACACTAAGCACTTACCAGGGCAGTTGCGATAGGATACATTCTGTGTTCTTGGTCCTATTCTGGTTGGGCATGGACCTTGAGGAGCAAAAAGATGGGGCTACAGACATGCATGTTTGAAACTGCTTGGACTGAAAGTGAGGACCTGTTTTTTCTTAGATATATTTTGCCAGGACTGAAAGTCCTTGGGCAGAAGTTTATTTTTCACCACTCTGTCAGTCTCCTCAGTGCAAGAAGGAGGAAAAAGACAATCATAACAGTGGGTGGACATGAGTGCACCTTGAGGCTAATCCCACTATTAAGGTTTGAGCTAACACAGCAAGACATGGGATCAATACTTCACTTAACTATGGGCGAGTAAAAAAAAAAAAAAAAAAAAAAAAAAAGCGAAAGAAAAAAACAACAAGCAAGTAAGCATTTAAGGTAAAAGCTACAGGATTTGGCTTTGCTCAATAAGGTGAACTCAAATACTCATTATTGCTTATTCTATTTTTAATTACATGTCCTCAAAGCTCAAAGCCTTGGAGAGGTTAACCTTTAGGTTGTAATGAGTTTCACCATCTAATGATGTTCACTAATGCATTCTGATTCAACACTGAGGGGAACAGCCTGGACAGCTATACTGGTAATGAGCAATGCAGAAGAAATGTGTTGAAAATAAAAAGTGCTGTAGAATAAAGAGGCATTATTTATAGTTGGGCTAAACTTCCCTTTTGAGATGATTCAAACGTGAAACACATCTAAAGACAACTGTGTGCGAAACACTCAGTTGAATCTACAAGAGGTGCCAAATACTATCTTCCCATCACTCCCACTCTAATTATTTCAGTTCCACCTGATTAGTGATTCTGGCAATTCATCTAAATCTTTGTCATTAATCAGTTTGTAAAGGTTACCTGGGGGAATTTCCTTCACAAATTGCAAAATGAACAGCAGCTTAAAGGACAAAGGGGAATTTTAATTCAAAGGGCAATCTAAAGATTGTTTGGGAGCAATGAATATTTTAGCATCCAAGCAGAAGACAAAATGTTAACACTATCTCTTTAGATGAAATATTACCTTGTTGACTTACGAGTGGAGCCATTCTGTTCTCCACACTGTTCTGTTACATAATGAAACATCTGTTAACATATTTCAACACCTGTTGTATGGATGTATATTAAGCCATCAAGGTGAGCTGTGCTTTGCGCCTGATAGACTTCTCCGTGAAAGACTTGAGTAATGAAACACTCGCTTGCCATCATGGAGAGTCAGCATGACATCCTCTACCCCCCTCCCCCTATTCTGCTACCTCATAACCAGGCTCGTCGATCGGCTGGAAACATGGCGAGCACATCAATAATAAAGGCAGTACAGAAAGGAGGACCAAAGGGTTTTGTGGGTCATATTTCATGAAAAGTTCAGGGTGTGACACAGATGGAAGAAGAGACAGAGGGAAATGGTGCCGGAAGGTGTTGCACACAGAGGGTGGACTGTCTGGACAAGGCAGGAGGGAGGAATGAGACAGGATTATGGTATGATACAGAACAGAGAGTGAGAGGGCAGAGAAGAGGAGGATGGGGGGAGAGGGAGGAGGGAGAGTTATCAATTCATGACAGAAGGGTCAAACTTACTGTAGGGCACACACTCATACTGGACCTCCAGGTACTTGTAGGTCCCTGGACAGGGGTCAGGGAAGACATCTGAACCCGTGATCACAATGCACTGGGTCCGGTTGTTACATCTGACAGGGGAAAAACAAAGAAACGGACACAAATTTAGCAACAGTGCAGTGTACATCCATGCTAGTGTTTCCACGCAAATAGTCAAAAGAATTATAAATGAACAAAATTTAAGGAGGATCTATTTGTGCCTTTTTATCCTTCTTTTAGTGTGTTATATAGTTTGTGTGAATGTAAAAGTTCTGCAATGTTACAAAGCCCAAAGTCCACGCCAAATGGAGTTACTCTCCGCCATGGAAATGCTGCTCCTGAACTGCCTGAAACGCCTGGCTTGAAGTCCCGCCTTTTCTTCTGTAACGTGGTGATGTAACGAAGTAACACAGAACGCATAATATCTGCCTAGTGGCTAGTTTGGTATGCCCGCAAACAAAGCTAGATAGAGCGGAGCTGGAGAGCAGTCTGAAGAGTTTAGTTCAGTTAACCAGTCACAACAGAGTGGGTCAGCTGACCAATCAGAGCAGACTGGCTTTTTGGGAGGTGGGGTCAGGAGCCCAAACAGAGGGTTTCAGGGTGAAAAGGGGTGCTGCAGCGCAGCCGGTATGAGAAAAGTAAAGCATTTCATTTCAAAATTTATGAGAGGATAAACCCGATGAGATGATCTCATTTTCAACGGGGTCCTCAGGCACGAAATGTAGAAGTTAAAATAAATTTAATAATTGTAAAATAACATTATGCCAAAAATACTGAATTCATAAACTGAAAACAAAGGCAAATACAATCAAAAACAAGAACAAGTAGATTTAAGATAAGTCAGCAAAGAAGTCTTGAAATCATGGAAAGAAGTAATTGATAAATTGGGCAAATTATTTCAACAACAAAACACTACTATGCACCTGAAAATGAGCATAAAAAGTCCTCTTTAAAGTGCTGTATTCAAGTGGAGCACAGAAATGCAAAAACACATGTTCTCATAGTCAGGCTGGGAAATAATCAAATTCCACAACAAAAGTATACTGTTGTTACCACGCAGCAATGCTATTTAGTCTGTTAGCTAAAGGTCCAGCTCCAATGCTTTTCACTCAGTCACTTCGTCTACTGGGTCTACTCCGTTATGTGTAAAAGAGGTCCTTTGTGCACTGCGCTATTCTGTGTCTTTTTCAAGAGCTTAGATAATCTGTCTGAATGTGTAAAGGCCAATGAAAGAATATAAAAAGTCTCGGCAACATTTTTCCTCCCCCTCGCCATAATGTAATATTACCTGTCTAGTCAATAACTGGCCAACAGTGTATTATACTCCTGGTTTTCTGAATGAATTTCGCAGTAACACACAGTTTTGTGCTCTGACTGTTCTTTCACTGTACCTGCTGGTTGTGATCAAATCAAACCAGTGTGTGTGTGTGTGTGTCTGTGTGTGTGTGTGTGTGTGTGTGTGTGTGTGTGTGTGTTCAGGGCTATGTATTGGAAAGAATGCGGTGTTATGTTTCACAATACAAAGGTTACGATTCAATATATTGAAATACTATAAGCAAAGCAATATATTGCATTTTTTAAAATCAAATTTTAGGAAAAAATGTCAGTGTAAAGAACACATCATACATAAATTTTTTTTAAATTCATTTATTCATTTCTATGCAATCAGAAGTGTGGCATCTGCTTTTACATTTATCACACTCCCTCCAACATCATAGCGCCAGAGAGAACACATACAGTGAGTGGGAGCAAATGATTTTGAAATTTGCAAATGAAATAATTAATAATAATTAATTAAATTAAATCAAAATAATTAGTTTATGTTTGCATGTAAACTATTAAAAATCGCATCATCAAATATAACATTGTAATATTCGATATTTTCTTACACTCTAGTGTGTGTGTGTGTGTGTGTGTGTGTGTGTGTGTGTTGTTATACACATAACTGCACATGAACAGCACAAATCAATTCAACAAATATGGATAAGAGATAGGTGGATAAGAGATAACATTCACACCGAGCTACAATCGTATGGGGACCTCATGTGAATTTGGAGTTTGACCCCCCACTTGTGTGTTTAGTGGGGCGCATTTGCTCAGGATACAACAACAAACAAAGTGTGTGTTTCACTCAAATGTCCCGACTTATTGATTGGAGTTTGCTTCTTCTCTGAATGGGTCTCCATGCTGAGCAGCTAGATGGGGCTCTTAAATTTGCACCCAAAATGCCATCAAAGGTCTCATTAATGATTTCTACTGCGGCCTCCATAATTCTCCATCCGGATGAGTGGAAATACCAAGATACTAATTAAGGTATCTATCACAATGAGTTCTGTGTTTAGCAAAATGTGTGAAATTTGTTTTACCTACATATAAAATTATTAGAAATCATCATGGAGGACCTATGAACTATTACATACTGTATATACATTTTGTTTTTCATCATTTTTTTCATTTCAAGTTAATTTCGGTCAGTGCCTTTAACATCTGGAGAGCAGACATCCTAATTGAGCCTGTGGTGTGCTCTGAAGCCCAGGGAATTGCAGGTGACCGCCCTTTCACTGTACCGAAATCATGATAATGACATCTATACCCCCAGCAGGCCATCTCTGCTACCAAGGGGACTTGAGATTCTATTGGCAACGTGAGGAGCCAGATCAATAACTCTGTTCTGCTGATTTAGCAGGGACCAGAGATAATATTTGTTTCTTCTTATCACAGACCAGCGCGCCCATTTGCTGCAGATCATTGGAAAATGTATTACGGGTTGCATTGTATTGTGCTTTGGGTTCTTGCCTTTGCTTTGGGCCGCTGAGGTAATCACTGCTCTGTGCCCAAATGTTATTAATACAATATTAGGTAGCGCAGTGGAACAGTGGAGAGTAGCTTACTGTTGGGATGTATAGCACTGAACAGACGCAGGGAAATTGTTTAGCTTTCAGATTGAAAACAACCGCATTTTAGCTGCATACCATGAATGCCTGCAGTTTATTATGTTAAATAATGATGCAGCAACTTAAACAAAAGGTCGTGTTTAAAAAAAACAACAAAATCATAGTAACGGCAGTGAACGAAATTAGCCATTACACGTTTTTTCAAGCACAAAAGCATATCCCTCTTCTCAATCAGTTTATATGCCAATTAAAATACTTCACACATTTTTGTGTTCAAATACATTTGATAGCGAACATTTTTTTAATTTCCCCAAAAGAAATAACAGAATATTTTTAGGTTCGGTTTTATGGTTAAAGCAGTGTATTGTATCACAGTGTCTATATCTGTGTGCATCTATGTTTACTGAAGGTCTCGCGGGGCATCCCACTTTATTAATGACCCTCACGTGTGATAATAACAGATGAGAAGATCAGCATATTGTATTTGTTTTTGTGGAAATGAATTCCATGAATTACTGTTCTGGAATTAAAACACACACCTCATGCTGGGCCCATAATGCGCCGCTTGTTTTTTTTTTTTTTTTTTTGGGTAATATTTCATGACTCTGCAGCACTTTCCATATATTATATGGTCACTTTGATGATTCTGTCTCCTTGCTCATGCATAAGCATATCATGCAGGAGCAATATAAATTACAGTGCTTTATCTAACAGATTCCAATGAGACCGGGAAACGACTGCCTGGGTTATATTAGGCATATGAAACAGAATGATATCAAAAATAAAATTCATGACACTAATGAGACATAGGCCTGCCATCGTTTCTCAGGCAAATGTATTAAACAACAGGACATAAGCACTGGGGAAAAAAACACCTCATATTTCTTTTGAACAATGTTGACATAAGTGCTGATAGCTCTTTCTGATATATTGCCCTAATTTTACAGCGGTGGAGCAGGAGCGCCCTGCTCTATGGGACTGTGTGACTCTGATACCATCTCATCTGTGAAACCTTGGGCCATCTCCTGAGACCAATTGGAAAAGCTCTAATGACTTCTCCTATGCATAGTCCTAGCCCTCCATTTGAGAGGGAGCATGTAATTGAAATTCCCCCCATAAAAAGTTCAGCATTTGGGCCTGCCAGGGCACAGGTCTCAAAGTGCACACTAATTAAATACATGTAAAATATGATTTCTCTGACTATCTTTTGATAGTCTGAGGCTATATAGTAATTAATCATGCACATAATGAATATTAAGTCATAGGAAGTGTTTCTCCTCTTTCCTCCATAGTGAGACATTCTATTTCTATAAATACCTTAACTGCTCAACAGGAAAAGTACTAATTGATCTTTTTTTTTTAATGCAAGAGAATAATTAGCCGAATGGAAAAGGGACTCCATATAAGATAAAGATGCCTTTTGTAGGAGCGACATTACCCAGTTGTTTGGTAAAATTTCTGTATTAGCTTAGATCAAGAAAATATACAATACGGGGCTTCAGCTAAGATAATTTTCTTTGTTGATTAAATTGACGATTAAATTCTCAATTAATCGATTATTTGTTTGGTCTATAAAATGGTGAAAAATGTTGAGCATTGTTTCCCAAAGCCCAAGATGACGTCCTCAGTTGTCTTGTCCACAACTAAAAGATATTTAGTGTCACAGGGGAGTAAAGAAACCAGAAAATATTCACATTTAACAAGCTGAGCAGAGTTTGGACTTTTTCCTTGGAGAATTACTCAGACAGATTAATGTATTATCAAAATAGTTGGCAATTAATTTAACAGTTGACACCTAATCAATTAATAGTTGCAGCTCTAATACAATTCCTTGTGTTTTTTTATTTATTTTGATAAATTGGTCCAACTAGGTCTATGGCATCTGTGACTGTGATCATTTATCAAAGGTTTAACAACCAAAAATAAAAAGTTTAGTTTCCAGAGCTCCACACCCTGAACATGACTAAAGGTAGGTTTAAATTTCACATTGGCTAAAATCCTTAAAATGTACTGCGTCATGATATATTTAATTACGAATAAACAATCGTCAAAATTTCCAATGTCAGATATAGTATATATTATAGATTTTTTTTTCTTGAAGTAAAACCAAAACAAGGACAGGATGGCGCTACGCTCTGCTTTGATTGCCTCCATTTCCCCGACCAGCCTGTTAATCACACTGAAGTATTCCAAATGTAATCCCGTCACATCTCTGACCTTTTGGGAGAGGCAGACATCAGTACAATTAGAGTGTCACAGAAAATGCTTCTTGGATTTGATGCAAATCTCCTTTAAAAATGAGCACTCCCCGCTGACAGCGGGAAGGGGCGCGATAAGATGCCGACAAGGTGTAACTGATAGCACTTCTGATACCATGCATCCAACGTATCCACATGCAATTTAACCTTTACCGCTGCCATCATAAAGCATGTCAGGGGAATAATTGGACATGAGGGCAATGTGCTAAATGAATTATAAATTGACTTGAGGGTAAAAAAAAAAAAATCTACAAACTCTATTTCCACTAACAAACATCGTAAAGGGCGTTGCTTTGGTGTGAAGCTTGGATAAACCATATAGGAATTTAATCTTGATCTATTTCTCACTAAACCATCTCCAAGAATAGATCAATGCTGCTTGCAACTGGGATTTGTTTAGATGTACTACTCTAACCTGCGTAAAATTAAGCTCGAGGTGTATTTCATTTAACGGCTGGGCGATACAATGAAAGACTTCTATCATGATAAAGGTCATTTCGTATCTTGATAATCATATATATCACAATATAGAATGTTTTCTGGTAATTCAATAAATAGTCTGTATTTAAAAAAAAAAAACATGATAAAGCCTATCACTGTATACTCCTGTGTGAATTAAATCCTTGAAAAAGTAGTGTCTATTTTCTCATTTTAAAAACTTGAGTGCAAAAGGAACGTAGCAGTTTTAATGTAAATTACAGAAAATAAATAAATAAATATAGGCCTAACGTATATCGCAATATAAAAACATATACAATAGACATTTGTATGATGTTTTGATGATATATATTGTCATATTGCCCAGCACTATTTCATTTACAATTTATTTATATGCACCCCCTACTTTTAAAGAAATGTACAAATGCTGGGGCTGTCCCAAATACCATTTGGGCTTCGAAGCTTAAGTGAGAAATATCCTAAAGTATATGAAGCTTCGGGACAGTGCTGCTGCAGCAGCACTTCTTTAAACACAAGCACCTCTACACATAACAGCGATATCTGTCTGAGCATAACTAATATTAATTCATCTTGAATATGAATACTGAATAATGTTGTGGGATTATTCCTTATTTCATAGGCTATTTTGGAATTAACACATTATTTCATAGTTATATATAGAAAACAACACTAAAACTAAGCATTCAATTACTGATTACCATGGCAACAGTCGAAGCTTCGAAGCATTTGGGTCAGCCCTAACAAATGTACTGTAGTTAAATAGACACCCTGGCTATTGTTAACTTATCACAAATATATTATTATTAGCAGATATGTCAGCTGGTAGGAACACCGTCACCTTACATAATTTGCCCACCAGATAACACAGTTTTTATTTTAACTCTCAGTGCACATCTTGGCCACAATTAGCCGATATAAACGTCTAAACATTTAATTTATAGAACAGTCAGTTTTGGCCTCAGAAATGCAGTATCAGAATAAATATAATTTAGTAAGAAAAAGACTTACTACTAAGTCACTGGCTGATGCCATACATTAATATTCTAAGGGGAAAAAAAATCATTGTGAATAGTCTTGACTTTCTGCCTTTGAATGCACTGCTTTCAAACTGAACCAGTGCAGACAGTCATCTCTGATGTGACCCGTCATGTGCTGCTCATGTGACACGACCAGTTTAGACTACGGGCAAGATGCTCCTTGATTGCTGAATCCTAGATTGTTTTGCTCCCATTGCTTGAGTCTCGATCCCTCAACACTCCATAGCGTTCAGGAAGCCTAAGCAGCCATTTGTAATTCAGAATATAAAAAATAGCATCAGCAGCGAAAACAATCGGCGTGTAACTGGAGGAGGAAAGTGACATGAGTGAGGGGAGCACATTACAGAAAAAGGCACAATCTACTTCCTGGTGCTCCCAGTTTGAATTTCAATCAAATTAGCGTCTCTTAAACTCAAAGTGACCCGTCTAGCTCCATTTCATCTGAAATGCTGATGAGGTTCATGGCACAATTATCAAGGCAGACATCTCTCTCAAGAGGCAAGTCTGTTGATGGCAGACAGACCATTGAAAAATTAAATCATTTCCAGGGCTACAAAATGGCAGAGAAAGAAACAATCTGTTGCAAGCAGGACACACAACAAACACACGCTGGACGTATAATGACATCCAGTATCAGTACATATTTAGAGCATTTTCTAACGGGGTGGCCCAATAATGTTTCAGGAAATAGGTCATTAGAAATTAACCATTAGCATCCTGCTTTCAACTTCAGATCTGACCCAATATCCGGCTAAGGCATCCCAGAAACTTGTAATTACTGTCATATGCTTGTGTTTATGCTATATTTACTGGAGTTGCCAATGGTGCTCAACGGGGGGATTCCAGGCTCTTGCAGACTTATGGGGAGGAAGGCTGTCTGACTCACATCCGTCCAATCTCACATATTGATTTTTAGACCAGCAAAGGTATATTGCCATACCACAGAAGTCAATGGGAAAACTATTGTGACATTCTGCAGGCCTAAATGTGACCTTTACATGATGACAGAGTGCAATGCTAGCACACCCCCGCATAAAGCCAAAGCTACACAGGTATGGCCTAAAAAAAACAATGTTAGTGTCCTGGAGTGACCATGTCCAGATCAAGAACCTGTAGCTGGATTTGAAAAAGGCCATTCGCTCATGATCCCTGTGCAGCCCGACAAAGCTTGAGATATTTAACAAAGAAGAATGGGGAAAGGTGCCATATCCATACAGTAATTGCTGCTAAAGGGGAGGGGATTCATCTAGAGGGGAATACTTTACATTTCATGTTCTTACAAGCTTATATTTAGGGCTGTCAAAGTTAATGTGGTAATAACAAGATAACACCTTAATGCAAATTTGTTAAAACGTAACTAATTTTTTAACAGACTGACATCATTGATCTTTCCGCGGTTGTAGTGGACTCAGTTTTAAAGCTAGAGAAGACACTGGTGTCATATGAAACTAGAAAACCTAATAAATCCACTGGTACCAACCGTGTCATAGTAGACAGAAGGGGGTTAATAACGCTCCAGAGTTGTGCCACATTTTGGTGAGGAAAAACTGTCATGGCCATTTTCAGAGGGGTCCCTTGACCTCTGACCTCAAGCTAATTCAATGAAAATGGGTTCTACGGGTACCCACGGGTCTCCCCTTTACACCCACTTTATGATAATCACAAGCAGTTTGGGGCAAGTCATAGTCAAGTCAGCACACTGACACAGTGACAGCTGTCGTATTGTTTATGATTACATGCTCCCCGTACACGTTATGATTTGAGCATACTTTTTATGCTAAATGCAATACCTGTGAGGATTTCTGGACAATATTTGTCTTTGTTTTGTGCTGTTAACTGATTTTCAATATTAAATATATAGTATATTTACACACTCCCACATTGATGTGTATTAAATATCTGACTATTTGTCTGATCTCCCTTTGAGGTACACTTTGAACAGATAAAAAAAAAATTGTGGTAATTGCAATTAACTATGGATTATTTATAAAATATTTTAATTGATTGACAGGCCTAATTATAATTAATTCAGATCACTTTGTAGTGATCTGTTTTCACTTTGACATGAAAGTCTTTTTTTTCTTTTGATCAGAAGTAATATATATACACCGTATTTTTGGTACTATAAGGCGCACTTAAAATCGCCCAACTGTGTAACTCAGACACTGGTGAAGGATTTGATGGATTTGTGGAAGAGGAATGAACTGAAAAGTGAGTGTATTGTTTTGTATTTCATGTGTTACAACTGAAAAATATTGAGAATTATTGAAGATATTGAGTTATTAAATGAATTGAATAAAGTTTGACTTATCTCTCTTTTTGTTTCACTTAATGTGCCTTATAATCTGGAGCACCTTATAATCCTGTGCACCTTATAGTGCAAAAAATATGGTGTGTATGTGTGTATACATATACAAATTACATTATTTTTTACACTATTTTAACAATAAAACATGAAAACATTTTACAGGAACTGCATGTGGCCTTTTATAACACAAGCAAAATTCAATACTTTTAAAGACATTTAATAATGATTTTAGACGTTTTATCTAAATATCATGACAGATTAATACTTAGAGATTGTACATTTTAAAGGGTTTCATTTAAAATACACTGCAGCAAAATTGCAGCTCACAGACATTATTAATACTGGGACTTTCCACGGCTGAAAAAAATCTTAGTCGACTAACATTCATACAGTTTCGCTGACTAATCGGTTAGTTGATCTAATCAACAGATTTCCTTCACAAAGAATCACACATGTGTTTGCCAAATTTCCTGGAAATAAGTCATTCAACATGAAAAAAGCATAAAAAAAAAATATAATGGCACCTGGCAGTGGGTGGGATATATTAGGCAGAAAGTGAACATTTAGTCATTGATGTTGATAAGATAAGATATTCCTTTATTGGTCCCACAGTGGGGAAATTCACAAATTGATCACATCAATTCACAAATTGATGTGATGAAACCAGAAAAAATGGACAAGCATAAGGATGTGAGCGACTTTGACAAGGGCCAAACTGTGATGGTAAGACTACTGGAACAACTACCTGACTAAAGAAGTAGACTAAGACCAAAACGACATACTGATCAACAGCCCAAATTAATACTACTAATATTGTCAAATAGGAGGTTGTCATTTTATATTGCAATATTGATCATAATATAATCAATTGTCTGGACACTCAATGAGTTTATGGATAAAATAACCAGACGGGCATGTTTGTTATGGTCAAATACAGATGCAGAAAATATCCTATAAATATCTAAAATGACCATAAAGCAGACTTTGTCCACAGCAGTACATCCAGAAAAAGCAACCACAGAAAAACTGGTATGGTAAATATGGTATGACTGTTGATGGCATATATGGTCATAATGCCCAGCCTTATTGTTATACTAAGTAATACAGTATAACATGACAACATACAATAACATTCTCCACATTTTAACATGCAAAAAGTTTTAATTTGTATTACTTCATTCAGTAAGTGTTATTTATTGGCATTAGCAGTTGCTTGGCTACCGAGGATCACTGATGGATACTGAAGACAGTTTATACACTTTTAAATTTAGCACATCATCACCAACAGAGTCTTGAGAGCAGAGAGCAGTTTCATGGCTCATGAACTTGTGTACACCCCAAGCTTAATCTGGATCTTTATGAAATCTTAATCTGCTGCGCTTTAAATAAACACTAACAGAGAGGAAGAACAAGGCGGTGTGCTGTCAGGCAGCAGCGATGGAGCTCCTCGGAGAGCCTCGCAAGCAGCCCTGTCACCGATATAAATAGTGTAAGCAGCATCATTTAGTCACCAGAACTGCCTTGCATTTATTGACAATCGCATGCTGATATTACTGGGTCATTTCAACATTACAAGTCGGCTGTTAACAACCCTATTAACTTAATAATGTTTGTAAAAATCTGTGACACCCAGGTTGATGATATCATTGCAAAATAAAACCTTTCGATGGCGAATGGTAATGATCATTTTAATGATAATGATTAACCAACTAGCTGTCCTCTAATCCCACTAATGAATTTCACATTGTCTGTTACAGAGCTATCGGCTTTGATCACTCCCGTCAATGATATGCTGCTTGGAAAACCCATGATCCACTGGCATGGCAGGACCCAGCCATGTTATATTACTGCAATCAATGACCTTGTTATCGAATACTTGCGATGAAGCTCATTAGTCAAGGAGAAATCAATAGATGTAAGCCACTTATTCATACTGCATATCTTAATATGTCCTTTTTGTGACAATGATTAGTCAAGATGTGTCATTGTCATCTTTACTAGTCCTCAAGCTACTACGATAAGGACTGCTGGTCAGATTTAAATCAATAAGCACCAGATGGTTAGTGCATGTACAACTAGACGTATCACCAAATAATACATTTTAAATTACAGTTTTAATCTAGGCGATGTGTTGTGGTTGCCGTCATTATCATTATCATCAGTGCAGATGAGGAAATGTAATTATTAAGAAATGAAATCCTGAAAAGCAGGACATAAAAAAAAAGCACCTCGCTGAATATTATTATCAATGAATTAATTATTTCAAACTGTACCGCCACGCAGTTTCACATCTGCTGGGGAGGTGTCCACGTGAAAAATTCCTGCACAGATTATCACCCACTTGAGTCGACTAATTGCTTGCAGCTGAATGTTCTAATTGAGCCACAACCATCCTAAGGCTATTTTCCTAAAAATCATTGTGCTCATGAATATAATATGCCAGCCAGATATAAAAACAACTCAGAGTGCCAACAGGATCTATCAAACTCAGTGAAGCCTCAATCCAATTCTCCACACTTCAGGGCCGCATTAATTTCGGATGTTTTAAAAGTGAGTACAGTTTTCCACACAAGTGCTAATGTGATTTGTCCCACACGCTTAAATTAGCAGACCGGGGTAATTATGGCCACAAATAATTTGGGCTCTTCTGTCTTTTCTTGATGGAGACGGTACAGTAGGAAATACTATTTTTTCCCCCCATACACTCAGTGTGTGTGTGCAGTGGGTTGCCCCACATATGGAACATTTCAGCTGGGTTAGCCTCAGCAGGAGCCAGAGCACAGACCAGAGTTTTGACTTGTGGAGAAGTAAAGGACCTTGAAACAAACACTGCATTCCAAATAGGCAAAAAAATACACCACATTTTTAGTTTGAGGATAATTATTTTTGGCAGCGGTGGCATTACATTTGCTTCCTATTTTAGTCCATTCCCGTAAATAAACGGACAAGAGATATAAAATCACTAATTAGTCCCATATGCAATCTTGGGCGTTTGTCAAGCTGTCCTTGAATCTATTTTCATGACAGTGGACTGTTTTCTGCCCTGATTAAGCAAACGTTGCTCTTATGATACAGACCCACATAGGAATTAAACTGGCTTCATTTCACATAGCATGAATCCGCTCTCACACTTTCCGTGGTGATATATCTCACAAGAACTTTCACACAGACAAAGAAATTATCTATGTATGCCACTTTATGTAAATATATGCCAGTCACTTTTTTACCTCGCTTGATGTCTGTTGGATTTCTTCCAGCGGTGTCAGATCTGAACTCTTGTGAGGTTTCTTTTTGTGTGATTTTTGAACCCACGCACCTGACAGACCTTTTTTAACACAACTTTTTCTTCGAACACAGATTTCTGAGTACAATAGCTCAGTAGTAACATTGAAATGCTAAAAACACATTTAAAATAACATCTGAACTACGGCCCCTGGCACTCTCAGGATATGCATATGAGGAATGAACCCGAGTCCTCTGCAGATGCTTTCTTCCTACGAGACTGTTTGGGATTTATTGTCAGGTGGCTCCTGCTGGGTCAGTATTTGTGCTTCAGTGGGCTGTTTTTGTTCGAGCGAGGCTGAGGGCAGCGTAATACACAAGGCCACAAGCGGGGAGCAGGCGGGCTGCAGCCTTTCAAGACAGACAATGTGAGTCAGCTATCTGACTTCATCAAATACAGCTTGACAATAAACCCCCTGAATACAAGGGCTCTACTGTTTTATTTCATTATTTTTTTATTTCCCGAGGCAGCTTACCAGAGTTGCTGACGGTCTCATACCGTCCAATTTCTCTCTCTGTGGCACTCATATGTCATTCCATCCTGTGCACTTTGGCTCAGATGGCATCCCTATGTGACAACTGGTCTCATGTATACAGCCTTACCAGTGGAACCCTACTGAGTTGCACAAGTCCGTGCACCTCCGCGGATATGTTTTCCGCAATAAATCATGCTTCTTTGCACATGAGTGATAGCTGCAGAGACAGGGGCTTTAAAATGTGGGACATGTCAGTGATCAATCTGTAAGTCAGACCTGCCAAGTGTCTGCCCTTAATCTGACCAGCAGGATTTACCAAAAGGCCAACACAGAAGAGCAGTATCTTAAAGTTAAATTAAAGGAAATGCCAGTGGTGGATGAAGTATTCAGATCATTTACTCAACATTGTCAACAATCAACATTTTATTTAACTTAAAGTTCAGAAGTTGTATCAACATAATGTACTTTATGTATCACATTGGAAAGTACTCATTAGGCTGATTAATTTGTATAATTATTACATTATACAATTACATATTATAATGTATGCATCAACATGTAAGCAGTACTTTAATGTTGTATGTTTGGCAACATGTTCTATGATGCCATGATATATGCCATGATGTATGATTCCATGTCTATAATACATTATAAACATACTTATAATGTATTATAATCTGCTTAACATTGTATGAGCACTCATAAATATTAATTTATACTAATAAGCATTACACATCATAGAGCATTTTATAATGACTATATTTATACAGTACTATAAGCAGATTATAGCACAGTATAATGATATTATAAGCACTTATAAATATTCAGAATGCTTTATAACAACAATAATCATATCGTGCTACACGCAGGTTATAGCATTGTGTAATTGACAAGAATCTGGCGATACGACACATATCATGATACAGGAGTTACAATTCAACGCAATTCAATTATGATATATTGCGATGCTGTAAACAAGGTGCTATTTTGTAATTTTTTGAAATCTAATTTTCAGAAAACTGAAACTGAGAATTTGACACAGTATCACAAAACATAATATAATGATACTCAACTCTGTCAATATTTTCTTACATCCCTACTGCATACACTGCTGGGTAGTTTATCAACGGTGTAATATGTTTTATAAACTAATCATCTACTTTGGAAATAAAGTAGAAATATGGAAACAAACTATAGTTATTAAATAATTGTAATGTAGGAAAAAGTAAAACACTTGTTACTGAACTGTAGTGGAGAAAAATTGTACTTATCTTCTGTATTTGACTAAACGTGCTTTCCATCACACATTTATATATATATATATATATATATATATATATATATATATATATATATATATATATATATATATATATATATATTTTATTTATTTATTTATTATTACGGTACTAAATAGGCACTGGTGCTAAATTATTAAAGACGATAGTATTGATAAGCTGCTTGTAACAGTAATGTTGCTGATGTAAAAACAACATTTAAACATAAATACATACATTTAAAATATAAATACATTTTAATCCTGATCTGAATTGATTCTTTTTTAAAATAATGTATTAAAAAGGAATTATTTCGTGATGAAAAAGAACTAATAAGTATTGATAAACGACTGACCCGTGAAAGGGGTATCAATAAGAGTAGTCGTATTGATAAAATCCTAACGATACCAAACCCTTTTGTTGATGTCCTAATCTATAAAAGCTACAGTACATTGCCAACTATCCTTTTAACATCACCATAATATGTCAACTTTTTAAATCAAGAGTCAGTTTGAGCGGCTGGCAAACAGCCATCAGTTGCTCGTGGCCAATGTTGAAAGAATGGTGCTTTATTAGAATAATTTATAATTGGATTGACATCATATTTACTTAATACCAAAAAATGGTTATTTACATAACACAAACTTCTTTTTTCCTCTCTTTGTGTTACACACACACACACACACACACACACACACACACACACACACACACACACACACACAATTGAATACTCTGCCACCCCCTCACACACACAGGTACACACTAAATGGATTTTGCTAAGAGCAAGTGGCTGAGCTTCACAAAGGCAAACCAAAGCTAACAGTAATAGACTAATGTTAGCATACTTAATCTAGAAAGCACATTTGCAAGGTAATGTATTCAACAGAGTAAATTACAATAGACAGAATAATTACCTCCTGCACGCCGGATCAGATCTGCAGTTTGTCAGTCGTGTCAAATCAGGAAAGACTGAAAATAGCTCTTTGTTTTTGTGAATGTTGTTGAAAGGTTAATTTGTTATGTTCATATTTTGAGATGTGAATTTGGTGTCTATTGTGAGTTTATTGCTTTTCTTTCTGACTCTGATTTCTCCCTCTTTTTTAAAAAAAAAAACCTGCTCTCTTCTATTTATCAGCTTCACCTCTCAAGTTCTGGTGAAGTTTCTAATTTTCTTTTGTTCAGCTTCGGCTGCCTCAGTAAGTGCTAACATTACTGTCTTGTAGGTTATTGATGCTGACAGGTTACTGTTGCGTATTCCTTTTTTTTTTTCCCATTCACTTTTGCTATATTCTACAGAGTAAATCAATCCAACAGCAGCCCTGTTATTCTCCATGGCGGAAGATTTTATTCCAAGGGCAAGGGGATGCAGTGGATTTTTTAAGCACAGGAAAAATGGATGCCAACAGGGACAACCAGACAAAATGAAATGCTTGACAGTGGTCCATATGTGGTTGCTTAGGGCAACTAGACAACCGTTACTGTTGAGCCCTGTCAATTATTTTCTAAGGGCCCTGTAAGTTTGGCAGATACCTCATTTTGTGATCATTTGTTTTGGTGCTGCACAGAGATGTCTGCAGTCTTACCTCTGTGACATGATCTTGTAGGCATCTGGAAGGTAGCAGTTGATGTTCTCCATCTGGAAAGGGTCGGCGTCGCAGATCTTGTCGTCTGTTCGGCCATAGTTGGCACTTTCGATCATTATGACGTCACTTCCTGGACACCGCAGATCGATGGGGTAACCCTCACAAGACAGCTCTCTCCGTACTAAGCCAAATGGCAGGGCAGCTCGACTAAACCCTGAGGGAGGAAGAGAAAGAGAGAGAGAAAGAGCTCTATCAGTGCAAATCGAAGGGAGATGAGTTGAGCTGACACAGAGGAAGATGGCATGAAAGGCAGGAGACACAGGATATCAGAGCTGGATGTGCTGGATATACATAAAAGCTTTGTGTGTGGTAAAAAGGTTGAAACTGTTAGCGAGATGAACAACGCTGATATGCGGATAGTGAACGTTGCAGTGGACTACTAGACTGACATACACCAGTATATTGAGTGAATATTTCAGATCTCAACCGCACCAGTGGGCTAATGGTGTTAGTATGTCAACCCTGTGCCTGGTACTGGAGAAAAATCGATAATTGTCATTAAAGTCTAGTTTGCCAGCTAAAATGTCTGGAGCATTGTGACCCCTTACGCCCTCTATATACAGTAAGCACACTGATACAACACATAACCAAACCCAACAACTGATGTGATGGTAAAAATATAGATAGTGTAACTTCATTAAGAATTTATTTTGTAATGTTTTTGTTTATTAAACACACAGTTTTGTCTCATACTGCTGTCCTGGGTCTCACTTCAGTATGGAAACAGTCTGTCACTGGAGACTTGTGGTTTATTTGCAAATCTCACTTTTCTACCTAAAACCAAAAAGTACAGCAAGCATCTGTACGACATGAATGGAATTTAATCCACTTCGCAGTGCTGACAATCGAAGGGCGGCTATTGAAAGGAAGTTGTGTGTGTCAGGGAGGGTGTGGAGGAAGGAAAAATAGGCCCTGTTCAGACCTAGTATTAACATGTATCCTCAGTGATCTGATCACAAATGGGGAGCTCTACGTACAGGTGTGACCGCACTCAAGACACATTCGCTCAGACCAAATTCAGAGGTGGTCTGG
Source organism: Pterois miles (assembly GCA_947000775.1). Classification (NCBI taxonomy): domain Eukaryota; kingdom Metazoa; phylum Chordata; class Actinopteri; order Perciformes; family Scorpaenidae; genus Pterois; species Pterois miles. Next base: position 8,348,874 of record CAMQGK010000171.1, on the reverse strand, counting down.
ATCACCTATGGCCAAATTGTTTTAGCAGTGTGTGCACGATTGTGTCCTGGGCCACATTAAGGACCGTATACTCAACTGATGTCCTGCTGGGATCTGTGGTGTCTCTGCCCTCCTCAGATAGATAGACAGGAAAACATAAGCGCTGGTCTGCCTCGCAGTACAACTGTGTTTTATTAAAATATATCTTACCTATAGGCTACATAATCTACAGACTATCAGACTTATTATCATGTTGTCAGAGATGTGTCTGTGTTTTTGTTCCGCTGCTTTGCACGGAGCTGATACCTGCCTGCCTACCTGCTCGCCCGCCCGCCTGTCCGCCCTCTCCCATCCCCGGCTCTCTGAAACTCTGTGCCCCGCTGTAGCCTGGCAAAGGTAGCGGTGCTGGCGGTGCATGAGGAGCAATAACCTTTTATTTTAATATTAATAAAATGCACCCACATTCACCAATATGTAGGATAAGCCATGTGTTTACTATGTGTTTATTTGCATATAGAGCTGGGAGGTGAGAGTGGTCACTCAAGACGCCTGTTCTAATGTAAAGCTGTGCACTTGTGTTTGGATCACTCAGGACACATGTTAATGCCAGCCATGGAAAAGATATCATCAGAGAGGCTTTCTGCTCTACGAATGCGAACAATGCCAAAAGCCACAGGTGGACCAAACTATAGCAATCCAAATGAGGAATATTTTTGGTCAGAGCAGCATCCTACGGTTGTGACACGTTAAGTATTTGAAAGAAGGAGAGCTTAAAAAGATTGCCAGCAGCTGCCCCTCTGTGGACTTTGACTACTAAAGCACTGGCAGCACTGAATAATAACGACAGCCTCCTTGCACGCAGTGCTGACTCTGTCACCTCTTTCAACCTTTTAAATAATGGTGTTGCTACTACCTGCAACTTGGTTGATGGCTATGTTGTTAGTGTTCCCAAAGCCTCCATTTCCCTAATGAGGTTTAGTTCACAGTACAGGAGAAAGAAGAAAACAAGGGTGCCGTTACTTCTTCTCGTGCGCTAATTTGTTTGGCACCTGGAGAAGTCGGACCGATCCATAGGTGCACTTGTTTATAATTACAAAGCTTTTTTCTTTTCTTTCTGTGAGTCTCCGTTTGAGATGTTCTTTGTGTGGCAACAGTTTACTTAAAGCCACAGACTTCAGCTCTGCTAAATTGAGCTGGTTCATTTTACCCTATTGGATGCTTCATCAATTAACTGCCAACATAATTATCTTAGTCTGATTAAATGCTATGCTATAATGACAGGAGATTAGCATTCTGCATTGTGTCCCTCGCCAGGAAATACTGCTACTGTGGTATTTTACAAAGCAAGATAAATGCCAGTTTGTATTGCCTGATCCTCTGTTTGTGCACAATTCAGGTGAAAGTCCTCTTTCTGTGGAGCCTCAGGTAAACAAAGGATATACCTGTATGGAGGAGGGCAGATTGCCTATCTAATCTCTATAAGACTTTATTTGTTATGGAGCATACGATCATCAGGGAAGGATCTTTTTTTCCTCTATTTGCTCTTTCTGACAGAAAACTTTCTCATGTGACCAACAGGCATGAAAAAGTAAAGGCTTTCAAATATGATAGGTTTCAGCCATATTTCATTTTTTTTATTTTTTTTTTTTTCTCTCAGGAGTCAAAAAGAAACGCTTAAGGTGATAAACAATTTATCAGAAATATTGGCTTGAGAGGGGAAAAAAAAGACCAAGTGGGGAAAAAATGAAAACACGGGCATGTCAGGAGTGGGATTTGACAGCCAATCTTGAGGTCGTGTCAGTGCACCTCAGCACGACTCCATCAAAAGTCAGCAGCAATACAGTGTGTAGTAACTATAAGAACCTATGTAAAACATCAGTCAATGCCACATTAAAATCGCTCTGCTCACAACATAACATAAAAACGGCAGATTTATAATGGAGAGACACCCAACTATACATACTATATATTCATATACTGTATCTTCTTCTTTCTTTATATTAAATGGACTGAATCCGAGCTCGTCTTACTATAGAGGTCAAACAGACTTCACAAGGATCAATTGGGCAGCAGTTACGTATAGCTGGGTGGGATACATTACTGTGCACTGGCCTATTTTGTGGCTGGGAGTGAACTGGTTCTCAGGCCATATGCAAGACCAAGAGTTTGATCTCCAGATCCGCAGCCAAACCCACTGATGCTCTGTGTCCCAGGAACACTGTTAGAACACTTAAATCCCCATGCAGAGCCTTTACAATTTCTGCTTCTGGTTTTATGATTTAGAACTGATGCAGTCTATCTCTGCTTAAGTAGGAAAACAGAGACTAGAGCAACGAGGAGATAAATGATGTGCTCAAAAACTCCTACTGAAATGCACTGAGCAACTTTTCAACCATGCTGATGACAGGCCCCGTAATAACAGTACATTTTCATGTTCAAATCTCTGGAAATCAAACAAAATTGCCATCCTCTGAGCATACTTTACTCGCCAGCTGGGTTTGTGCATCATGGACCAAAAGCACGCTCGTAAACAACCTCCAAAAGCCTCTCTCCATTGATTAGGCCTGAGGCTGAACTACTTTTCACCCTGGTGTCAGATGGTATTTTTGGTACATGGGGAGATGAGCAACACAGAAGAATCTATACGGGTACAGGACACCCAGTCCAGCTAATAATAGGTGCGAGTCTGCAGTGTGCCTACAATTAAGTCCGCAGTATTTGGATGTTTTCTACAATTATTTCATTTAATTTTGAGATTCTTCAGAAAATATCTTCTGCAATCCAGGAAAATCACTTTCAACTACAATGTTCATATAGAGAATTATGGTATACAAAAAAATCTGCTCCTGCTGTAATTGTTTTATAAAGGTTCTTTTATATTGTACGATATAATGAGAGAGTGTATGTGACTGCTTCAAATAAATCCTCCTCCTCAGGTTTCATACAGGTATTATGAAGACACCAAAACACTATCGATCATGTTCTGGCACAAAAATACATCACAATTACAAGAGAATAATGTGATCACAGTGAATCTAACACAAGCAAAATCCAATGCTTACTATCTCACTTAAATGAATAAATTCATTATTCAAATGAGCCAGAAAAGTAATCATTATTTTGCTCATGGGGTCATTAGCATAATTATTCAGAGAATGCATGATATGAAAATTATTTACTTTCCATATGGTAACAGTCAACCACGTGAAGAACATCAGTATGTGCTGCATGTTAACATATTAACACTCAGTCTTCCTGCTAAGTTTTCTAAAGTCACACCAAGAAAGAGCTCCACAGTTTATTGGAGCACTTGTTGCTATATTGTGTTTTACTCCTGAGCTTTCTATATTTGGCAAAAGGCTACAGAGCAAATGAAATGGCGCCACACCATACCACTGGTGCATGGGTGCAAAAACTGAACCACATCACTGCGACTGAGATTTTGTTTTTATTACTTGTGTTCGTCTTCGTTGTCTAACACACACATACACACAGACACTGTTTCAGACTCAAAGGGGAAACTCAGCACAGTCCTCTTAACAGGTAGAACACACTTCAGACACCTCCTTGAAATATGAGATGTTATTTCACTAGCTTTGATGTACTTTCACTCTGTGATAGTGCATCCAAAACCAATGACAAGGGCTGGAGAGACAGAGACGCTTGTCAATTGAACGCTGAAAAATGAAGAGTTTTAGTTGCATTCTCTGCACTAATTAAAGGATCAAGGCATAACCAATGAAATATTATGTGGAACGCTCAATCTTGTGACCATGGCGACATGGTGCAGCAGAGATATTGCTGGTCAGATCCTTATCATGGTCATGCTGACACTAATCAGGCATTCTGGTCACCCATCCCACTATCACTACCGGCACAACTAGAAAAGCATTTCAGTTCCTCTTCAGAGCGGAGCATTGATCAGTGCCATTGCACAATAATAACAAAGCAGTCAGTACACTATCCTTTCCACCCACACACATAAATTACATTATAAGAAAAATACTGGCATATTTTACCGTCCACTTGAACAGTGGTTCCAAACAAACCAAATTAATATACTATAATAGCAATTGCAATATAATAAGTGAGGTTCAAAAATGTAATTTATGATACTGCTAGATTGATGGATTGGTTGTTTTCCTCCAACTGTGACATCTTGCAGATGCAATTAAGAGCACCAGAGGACATAGAGGCACATCATTTTTTTCAGATTACTGGTCTCATGCACTACTGTCAGGACAAAGTGACCGTTATATAATAATTACTTTTAATCATAGTTTCTCCAATTCGACCTACTGCTGCTTTAACAACGCTCTGGAGATGTAGGAGTTGGAAATGTGTGGATCACGTGAATTGGAAACGATCCCACACAGCCACCACTGGAATCTAATTCTATAAGTATAATACTAACAATACTGGTGTAGCCTGATCTTTATCTGCAAACCTGCACAGATATCGGGTTTGAACAGAATGTGGCTTACTAAGTAGCAAAAAAACAAATTTTTAAATAGTTTTATTTACAGATTTTTGTATAAATTATCAAGAGTGTTATTGTTATAATTATATATAGTAGTAGTATATAGTTATAATTTTGATAACCTAAGAGTAGACAAATCTTGGCACAGCCCTTGTGATGTTTGGCGCCCCCCTAAGGGGGACCCGGACCCCAGGTTGGGAACCACTGCGCTAGAAAACAGCTGTTTGGTTTTGTTAAAGCACATGATCACTCAACCTTTTGACACATGCTTATTGTACATGCTGTTATCACATGCTAGTAATTGTCATTGATTGGTGCACAGGGCCTCTATTTCTATGGGTTATAGCGCTTTATTACACCAAAGAGGAACCTCTGTTAAAGCATCCCAGACTGGCATTTACTTCCATGTGTAACCTTTGCGATTACATTTGGCCCATACAGAATCTGCAGCTGAAGAGCTGCGAGAAACTCCCGTATGAAAAGTGGACCCATTATGCGCCGTCTCTTTGGTGCTGTAATGTTTTAATTCATTTTTTTTCCCACAGATGAGCCAAATCAATTGGAAAGTGACCATCTGGTATGATATGAGTGTCAGTGAAGCAGGGGTAATGAACAAAATGTCTTCCTATTTCACACAAACGAGGAGTCATTAGGATCTTCATCAGCCATGTAGGGACCTTCTTCCATGTCGTCCCATGAAACCAGACACATTATGATCAAACCCAAAAGGGACAAACATACTAAAGACATAAAGAGCATGTAGAACATACACAGCTGTAATTCAGCTTCTGAAACAGTCGGACATTTAATGAGGGCAACAAACTTTAGTATTCTATTATTGCCTGGTGCTGATTATGTAGCATAAATGACAGGAACCATTCTGCTTTTCATCAGGACTATCTTGCTTCCAGTAAAAGGTTTTCATATTAAAATGACCCTTTGTAACTTGAGTTACACATGCTTACAAAGTTAGTCCAGGGGCAAAGCAGAGACTGATCAAAAGACCTATTCAGCCACTCACGCTGCCATCATTGTGGCCAGAGCACAAAAGAGGTCTCCAGATTATTTTGATGTGAAACCAGATAATTTTTCTGTCGAGAGCCGATGAGAAATGTGATGGGGACGCTCCACGGTGCTTGTCGTCTGCCGTTAACGCAGCCCTTTGATTTTCCTCGCTGTTTTTGATGAGAGCTAAACAGCTGCTTGTAAATGAGCTTGCATTTCTGTGCGGCCCCGCCATTATTCTGCACTCCTGAGCAGACAAGGTCGCTTGCTGGGGGGATTTGGGGTGAAAGAAAAGTGTGGCCTATAGCATTAGCTTGGAGCCACAGGAAACGCAGCTTGAGTCTAGCTGCCGCCCCACCCTCCCCCCCGACTCCTCTCTATGGTACAAGCAAAGGAAGTCTGTGAAGGAAAAGAAACCTTTAAGTCAAGACTCTTCCAACAGTGCTGATTCTATAATCCAGAGATATCCTTTACAGCATGTATTCTTAAGAAGTCAGGTCCACACAGAGGAGGGAAAGAAAGAAAATATTGCATATATCCCGCAAACAGCAGGGTACGAGGTAGACTGCTGACTTTGTGTGGCCATTCTGAAAAAAAGAATTACACTACTACTTTGACAGATATTATTCTTTTGAATTTTTCAACATTAACTTCAACTCAAGACTACGTTTCTATTTTTTTTCCACTTTGCGTGCTGAAAGCTGATGTCACTTTTTTGGGCACGGCTAACAGCAAACGACAGTCACTTATGTAGAGGTTTTTTCTCCCCTTGTAATTCAGCCCATAACATCTGTAAATTATTAAACTCTTTGACAACCGATGCTGAAACTATGACTTATGCGGCACAGATTACACTGACATGACATCTTAGCTCATATTTATATCGGAGATGATCAGCGAGAAGCCAAAGTTATTCTGTAGGGAGAAAAAACATTGATTTTTCTGTTCTTATGTCATCAATCCATCAGCGCGGTGCACAGTGCCAGATTGGGGGAAAAAAGGGAATTTGCACAAAGCCATTCGGGATGGGAATCACGAGAGGCGGGAGGGTGCGACACAATCTTATTGCGATTTTAAACATTTTGCGATGAGTATTGCCATACGGTATATTGTGATATAGTGCGTAACTTTTTTCAAGCAAGTTATGCAGTTTGTCAACATCTGTTTTATCTAATAAGATAAAGTTTCTTTGTGCATCTCAGAGTTTTCATTCACATATCTTGACGTCAAAGGTCAAGGGACCCCACTGGAAATGGCCATGCCAGTTTTTCCTCGACAAAATTTAGTTTGGAGCGCTAACATGGCATGGTTGTTAGCAAACGATTCCTGAGGATACCTAGTTATATACACATACTCATACCAGTCTGCACCACTGTATATATATATATATATATATATATATATATATATATATATATATATATATATATATGGTTTTTAGCATTTTAGTACTTCTCATTATTAAAAACTACATTCCTGTTTACACCTCTGTGTACATGCATTACTTCCTATCATGCATATATACATACTCCATCCTGTTTACATTTCAACAAAATTACATTACAATTTTATATTTTATTGTTTAAATTTACTTTAATTGAACTATTTTATCCCTTAGATGATCATTCTGATTTTTACTATTACTTGTGTGATTTCCCCTTTTATATCTCCATATTTTATGAGCACTGTTAGAAGAACCTGAGACCAAAGATTTTCATTGCCAATGACCGCTTTGCTGGGATGACAAATAAAGAACCTCGATTGTCAAGAAGTTAATAGTTGGTATGATAAAATATTGATACTTGAAGTCCATGTTTCAATACAGTATTACCATGCAAAATATTGCAATACTAGCTTATCGTGTTTTCCCCCCACCCTAAGAGCCATAGTGGTCTTGCCTCAAAATATATATTTTAAAAGAAAAACTGATCTTAAGCCATTTAAAAAAAGACCCATATCACATTATGTAGTGTCAAAATATGTGGAATACTAGTTAATGTTAGGTCTTTGAAGCCTACTTGCGCAGAGAGGAAGACAGGAGCAGAGAGAGATATTGGGAGAAGACGAAGAGGCAAAGAGCAGCAGGGGAACAAGCATTCCAACCTCATTTGTATTCTTCACCATCCAATTCACTCCAGTTCATTTACATCTCCGCTACTTCCATAGCAACAGCAGGGGGGCTATCAGGAGCATCTTTGATATAGGTACATGACTCTGAAAAAGATCTTGTCATTTCTCTCTGAATAGACACCATGATAAAAAGACTCCCCCTCCCCCAGCTTCTGGTGTTACAGTGGGCTTCTTTAAGCAGAAATTTACCCAGTCTGCTATTCCTCATCCTCAGCCAGCACTTGTAGACACATAAGCCTGTACAGGAAATGCCACCACTGCACAGAAAAGAAATATGATCATGTAGCTTAGTACTTGATGATTTTACTGTTTTCAGAAAAACAAACAAACATGGACACCAGCGAAGTCGGGTAGCCCAGAAAGATTCATGTTTTCTTCTTTCTAATCCGGAAGAATTTGAACAAATCACAAGGCATCGAGTGATGCCGCCGCCAGACGAAATGAAAACGCACCGCACCAGCAGGAAAACACAGCCTCATCAAATTCCATGTACACTTGTATGTAAATCAACCTTAAGGCCTAATTAAGCTCTATGGGGCTCATCAAGGTCATAAATCCCCTTTTTTTTTTATAATGCATTATTGACTTCACATCATCTGCACATGTCGGCTGACTGCACTCGCACAAGCACACAATGTCATCTCACTGTCTAATATCGGATAGCCCTGGGGCCAGGCGGCGGGTGTGTTTGTGTGTGAGAGAGAGAGCGAGAGAGAGGGGGGGGGGAGTGCTTTTTTAGGTCACACAAAAAAGCAAGGACATCTTCTGGTAATGAAATGGCTGCAATGACCATCAAACAGTAAATTTTGTCCTTAACAAATGGGCAGATATGAGCCCTAAATTACCATGCATTTTAAAGATTATCAAGGATAGGTCGAGGCTTTGTGCCAACTTTATTATGACGGTGTTGCGGTAAATTTGGTTCAATTCTAAAAATTCCTCACTACATTAAGAAATGATATAGACTTTAACCTTACAGCTTAAATGGTACAAATTGAAAGTGAGCTGACTGCACTTTAAATGTGTTTTGTTTGATTAGGAGTGGACTGACCCGATGAGTCGCTCCTGACGAGAATTGATAAAGTGCAGTTCCTGCTAAGAGTCACGGTGCCTTTTAACAGCAGCCAGCCCTTTAGACCTCATTACTCAGCCTTATCAGTGACACAATTTCAAAAGCTCTCAAATGATCCAGAGTTAAGACGTGATAAAGATATGAGTCATATTTTTTTTCCCAAAGACCATTTTCAGACTGAATTTGCTATTATTTCCACAGTTTCCATTACAGATGATAAAAAAGAGCAGACTGAGATACATTGGCTAGTGCAGACTTCCTTCTCTGCTCCAATGAAGCGTTTGATGCTCCTCGATTCAATAAGGAAGCATTTCCCAATGGGTCACCAGTGGCAGTACACACAAATGAGAAGGGTCCATCTGCTTGGTTTGCATTCCCAAAGTGCACTTCCTCAAGCAGACCACAGCAGTGGTCCCTCTTCCCGGGACTCATGTGTATGCATTTGTGCCACATTATTCAGCCAGTGCTTCAACTGACCCCCACCTGGCATTTAAATTCCCTGACCAACCGGGTAGTCATGCCCTGATGACACGACTGCTGCTCCAGCTGAATTCTTTATGCAGCTCTTATTCAGATGAGACTGCAGACTCCTACGTTAGGTGGATTGTTATGTGACACAATCCTACTTAACTCGGATACAGTGGCCTCCTAGGCTTTTGTCTCCTCACTCGATTCACTCAAGGTTATGCATATATCCCACACACCTACAGGGTACTTCTCTGACAACTGCAACACAAAGGAAAATATGATATTTATTTTTTTTTGATGAAAGAATACTTTTTTTTCTTTTAATCAAGGGACTATTATCTTTAGATTTCCTGCAGTTCAAGGATTCCATCTCATAATACTTGGAGAGGAAGCTGGCCAAGCGAAAATTGAATTTCACTCTTGTTTCAATTCATCAAGGATTTATTGGCTGCTATTCATTATAATGCAGAGGCTGAATATTATCTTGATGACCTTCCATCTCATATGCATTTTTCCCCTTCAGTGAACTGATTGTTATAACATTCAAAAGAAGGTTCCCCCCAACATTTTTTATTAGAAACTTTCAGATTTGGATTAACCTCGTTTGAATCAAGTCCACAGACTATAAGCCTGCTTCACTCCTCCATCTGTTTCCAGCCCTCACATGTCACAGTGGGGGTACATTGAAGTTCTCATTTAAGGATTTATCAGATGTCTCTCGTGCTTATCGGCCTTAATTATTGCTTGTTGGCTATTTAAAAATAATTTGGGGGCTTGTGGGGGGTGTGTGTGTGATGGAAATTAGAATACAATCTCAGCTATTAGGCAAGAGGCAATGGTCTAGCTGAGCTGAGTCAGTGTTTAAAAGATGTCCTTCTATACTAAAAAGGATTGACTCAAAACGACATATCATTTGATATTGATTTGTAATGTCTTCACGGGGGAAATCTGTCTTTGACGACCATTTTCTTCAGCCCATTATTTCCTTGAGTGGGGGGCTTAAGAGCAGAGGCCCAAGCCCTTGACATATGGACGCACCCAGGGGTCATTATGATTCAGAAGGTCAAAAGCCGAGTCACCCGCGGTCAAGTCAAAGTCATCTACCACAGCACCTGACGTGTGTTATGTTTGATAAACCCACACTTCATGACTTCTCTAAATAATGACTGACAAAGGGTTCAATGAGCTAAAACAACGTCAGTATTGTCTCACCACATATTTCAGCAGCCTGGCTTTAGTAAAGCGGCTTTTGGACATTCTTCACTGCAAAGAAAATGCTATAAGAAGTTTGAGCAAAAGGGGAAAATACCAGTGAAACTCTACAAGTTAACAAGCTCCATAAATGGGCACTCACAGTTCCTTCAAAAGGCACTGGTTCTAAATCCTTTATATTTATGGGTGTAGTTTCACCACCCCTCGTTTACAGGAGCCTCTTCAGGATTTATAGCTGCTCTAAATCAGGACTGAAAGCAAGAGGACAAAGAGGATTCCACTAAGGGCAAGCAGGGATATCTTCCATCAGACTCTCGAGCGTGAACTGTTCAAATCTGTGAGATCTTAAGCCTTTGGATGTATTATGTTCGCTTAACAGAATCTGTCATTACTAGTTCTGCAATCAGTTTTTCATTGCATGGCATCCAAACCATAACCACATTTTCCCTTGTGCTTCAGCGAACATGCCTTTCAACAGCATCCTCACAATGAAAACGTCATTACACACCGCTTGAATACCTGCAGATTGTTGTTGTTTACATTGGGTATTTCAGCTGATATGGGATGAAAACGCACAGGAATGAGTCAGTGGTTTCATAAATAGCAGTTATGATAAAACCACTTTGATGCATTCATCCCTTGGTTGCTCTTGTTGCCAAAGTCAGATGATGAAGAGGGACTAAATTGCTCACATTCATAAAAACATGCAAATCACAGTATATGGCAAAGTATGCATGCACGGTAATGCACGGTTCATGGTAACAGCTGCCTTGAATTCACAGAAAACGCTGAGGCTGATATTGGTAACAAGTGAATATTGCAATGCTGCACTCCATGTGACCAGAACGCTGCAGACTAATCACCTTAAAATTCCACAGAATTACAGTAGCAAACAGGAAACCAAGCTACATTTTGCCCTTTGACCAGCTGAGCTGGCTCATTTGTCTGGCGCAAAGGTGCACATGCTGTTTGAAATACCATCTAGTCTGGATAATCAAAAACATTCTCCTCATCTGCCCCTTCTGGACTTCACAAGCAGTCCTTGCGAGAGGTCTGTCTGCAGTCCTTGATGTCCACTACACAGGCTCTAGAAACACAAAAAATATTACAGAAATATAGAGCCTGTGCCATTTCAGTTATTGGTGTGGTATGGTATTTACTCAGTACATCCACCTTTTGTGCTACAGATACCAGAACCTTTAAAATCTGATCCTGCAGCAAGTTAAAGATGCATTTTCATTCTGCCACAAAAAACAACAAATATACAAGACAAGAGCAAACAGAAACTTTAAAACAGGAGGCATGTCTCTGACAAATTGAAGCCTGTTCATACAAAGATGCCCACATACTGCTAGTCACATCTGCTACGGCCCGATCAGACACAACCAACAAAAGCACAACACAATAAATGTTCCATGAATAATGGGTCTTTGGTTATAGGCCAGTGCACTGGAGATTGATAAGTTTCTGTATTTGGGATTCAGAGAGGAGTCTGGATGGGTTATCAGAACATATTTCGTAGATTGTTTGGGATATACTTGTTAGGGACCCACATGTTTCTACCTGAGCGGGAACAAAGTGAGACAAAGCATGACGGTAAAAGACAAGGCAGATAGGGACATGTGGGTAGATGACTAATCTAGGGTGCCTGTGATCCCACCCAGAGAGGGCCTCGTGAGACCCATGTGAATGGCCATTATCCACAAAGATCAGCACTGAGAATGATGGGAGAAGGTAGGTTTCACACTAAGTCGGAGACTCTGTCACGCTGAACCACTCTCCCAGACAAGTCTGAAACCCAATTAAGGACCATGTTAGAGGTTGAGCGCCATGTCGTGCAACACTTGTTTTTGTGTGAGAAGTCTGCAAGACTCATGACTTAATTAAACAAATGGCCACATCCTTGCAAGAGAGAAAAAAAAAACAACATACAGCTCAGGAACCTTGAGATAAATGAGAAGTTAAGGCATAAATAGCCTCATAAAATACCATTTACAGTGTCCCTACAATAACTAACACACGGAGGAGAGCAACTGGAGTAGAAACAAGGTGCTGGGTCTCCCGTCTGAACTGCCACATCGGTGTCATGGCCGAAATCCCAGCATGAGTTATGGATGGCGACAGAACACAACAAACTAATGATGCTTCCCAAGGTTATCTCTGCATAAATAACCATTAAGAAGAATGCTGATACAGCAGCCCAAAACCCACACACAGAACACAGGCCACTCGGATGGCAGTAAAAACATTTGGCAAGGGCAATAATTATGAGCTCCATGCTTTCTGGGTTAGTGGAACATCTTTTAACTGCCTAGCCAGGTGAAGGGAGGGTCTGTGTTTGGGTGGGAGGGAGGAGGGTGGCAACATGTCAAAAGCTCCACCATGCTCTTGCATGACAAACACAAACCTGGAGCCACCGGTGACAAAGCCCTAATCCAGAAAATCCCTCCTTCCTTTGCTGAAAATCCTAATGAGGATTTGAAGTGCTCGGCAGGGAGGAGACCCAGGGGCTGTGGTTACACCTTGCCACTGCTTGCTCTCCCAGTCATTGTCTCCTTATCTCCTTATTGGCCAAGCCTGGCTGGCGATGAAAGAGACGTGACAGCATGGCGGGCCTTCGTACACAGGCCCCACGCCTGCCTGGCTCCACGGGGAGCCAGATTCCACAGTCTGCCGCCGCAAACAACCAGAATGACATCAAGCGGGAGGTGGAAAGACAAAACCGACAGAAGTTGTTGACTAAAGAAACACAAGACAAAGGAAAGACTCACCCCTTTAGCCTTAACTCTTTTAGTGCCGTCTCCAAAATTAAACAAATTAGAAGCTATAAAAACACTATTTAATAGGCAAATAAGCCTTTCATATAGTAATTACTTTAGAAATGATTTGTTTCTTTTAACAAATTAGCTAAGGGCCAGCCTTTTCAAAGTACCTTAAATACCAAATTAAGTGGTCAGGGAACAGGAGTGTGGCGCCGCAGCGGGGTGTCACGGACACAACTCTGGCACAAATTAGTGCTTCAAAAGAACAGGTTCCACACATTGATGAATAGTATTTGGCTTTTCTTTCTTTTTAAGATGCACAAGCAAAGCTGCTGGGAAACAGGCCCCCTAGTGGACAGAGTGAAAATCAGATTATTGGTAAGTACAGATGCAGTATCTTTGCCTCTGAATAATAGGCTTATGATATCTGTGCGTTCACCTGAAGGGATTTACCCGCTAGATACTAATCTGCTTTCCGTGTCCACTATCAGTCTGCCCTAATACAGTTAAGCGTGGAATGAGCGCAGGAAAGGTAGAAAAAAAAAAAAACTAAATAAAGGAATGACCATTTTCAGGGAGTACTATAAATACGTTTTCATGGTTACAAGAAAAAGCTAACAGGAGCAAATGGGTGGTGGCACAGCACTGGGAGGAGCTGGATCCTTTTCTTGTGGGTTCGGTCTCACAATAAGCCCTGAGCTTTTACTTCCAATAATTACATTTCAGAACACCTCGATTGTCTATTTCACTCCATTCACTTTGAGATGAAGGCTTTAAGTCTCTTCTCTTTTTCCTTTGGCATGGTACAAAAAGAGGACTTTTAAAGGTGCCCTTCCCTGTTGCCCTTGAACAATCTCAAGTGCTTCAAACATTTCCAGCTTTTGAGGAGAAACAATAGTGTGGTTTCAGGGTGTACGGAGGGAACAGCTATTCTCTGTGTCAGACTTGTTCAAACAAGTTCTGCCACTGAAACGCAGCTTTTATATCATGGCCAACTCTTTATGTACCCTCAACCTCACAGACACAACCACCAAATGCCCCATAGCGATGGAATGACAACATGCAATCTAGGGAGAACAACTGCTGTTGAATCACTGTTACATAAAATCTCCATGACCTACTTAACATTACTTTTATTGTACTTCTCTAAAGCAGTTTGCACACTGAAAAGCCACGTGATAAAGACGCTGATCATGTTTTTCTGATCGCTGACACATTTTCTGCTGATGTATTCTTGGCACTCTGGCAGTGTGGCATGTTGCAGTTGTTGCCCTCCCTACCTCTCGACACACAATCCTTGCTCTGGCTCTCTAATTCTGACTCACCGTAATTCTAACAATCTTCGGGGAAAGCCTTTGATGAGAGCGTGTGGCTGAGCTAGCTGTAAATTGTTATTCTGTCGCTGATACAGACAAATCCCTCCAACCCCACCAGACTTGACTAAATTATTTTCGGAAGACATGTGAGCCAATTTAACCATGTGTTGCAAGGTGAAATTCCCATGTTTCTTTTTCTTTTACATTTTTTGCAAAAAAAAAAAACATTATTACTTCATAAATTACAGCTTCATCTCATTTTTGGTGGGGTTGCTATGGTGACATCCACAGAGGACACCAATAGGACAAAAGGAAATAAACCTGCAGCTTCAAAGAAGATCACTGCGAATGCCTGAGGGCAAACTGATGTTGATGCAAAACAATATCAAAGCAGGAGTAAAGCATACTGATTAAAGTGATAGACAGAGATATCTGGTACTTCCTGACCCCTCTCACCTACCTTAAAGTGCTCATCTGTGTTAAAAAATACTCGCTAAATGAAAGCTGTGCAATGAGACTTAAATGGGCACTCTAAAATCTCATGACCATAAGAAGCTCGCAAGACATAGATTTTTAAAAATGGTTAAAATCAATGCAGCAAAGGCCAAGATGCCCTGTCTTTCATTCCCTAATAAGTTCCAAAGAGTTCAATCCTTCCCTGATGCAACTCATTAAAATCTTTTGTTAGACACCCTCCCTGACTGCTAAATATCCCTGTCATTCAAACTCCACATCCCCAGTTTGTAATGCAGACTTGTGTCAGACAAGTGTCAAGTTTCAAGACAAGAAAACGTCTCAAGCCCGAGCCAGGATAACCCCTGATGGCACCACCAGACTCTGCAAATCTCCCTCCAGAGCCACAGAAGACATGATGCAACGGTTTTAACAGCCTGGGAAGTGCTCCATGTGATGAGTAAAATTAACTAAAATCAGTCCCTCTTAAACCTGCAGTAAGCAAAAGGTTTTTGGCATCACTGGGTAACAGTTCCATAATAACCTTTCAGCGTATTGTAATTCAAGTGTTCTGAGACAAAACTAGACTTCTGCACCTCCTCGTGGCTCTGTTTTAAAAACTCAGCTCATCTCACAGGTCGTTTCAGAGAGAAAGAGTTCCTATTGGCTGTTCATTCAACGGAGGAGGCTGTGAACTTACAAACGGTCACAAACTAGGCAGCGCTGATCAAATATGAATCAATATTCTGTTACTGTGATGTCTATTTCTCATCTCAAACGTATTTAGTAATATCTTGAGAAAGAGAAAAGTGAGAAAGTTTGCTCCGGCTGGTGGGCGGTGCTTGGTATTTCCTCAACAGATCTCAACATGGCTGCTGGGTCACAAACTTTTGGCGTATTTTACAGCTAAACAGTACACTACCAGATGTTTCTGAAAACATTTGAGGTGAGAAATTGTCATTGCAGTAATAGAATATTGATTTATAGTTTCCAGCTCAGCTCTAGTTGTTTTCCTTCAGACTGTAAAATCTCGCAGATGCCATTAGGAGGACACAGAGGCACATCATTTTTTTTAAATTACTGCTCTCATGCACTACTGTCAGGATATAGTGACCATTTTATGAAAATAACTTTTTTTTTAATCATATTTACTCCATTTCTACCCACTGCAGTTTGATATGAAATTGTCAAATTTACATGCTATGGCCCTTTAAAACTGGGCAAATGTTTGAGTATGTTATAACCAAAACCCCAGATGATATTTAGCTTCATATTATCATTATGTCCATACTGATATTGATATTGATTACAGTATCTATGTCACAACAAGGCCCTCCTGGGCTTTTGTAGGATTACGAACACACTGCAAAAGCACTGGCTCAAATTTATGCTCCAAGATCGTAAAACAATCACAGAGTGTGAAACTACTGTATGCTAACAAAATAATTATTTTAATTTCAGCAGTTATGCCATGACTGTAAACAATACTGCACTTAAAGAGAAGCGGTTCACAATAGGGATGGAAAAAAAACAAACAAATGATATCTCCAGTATAGCATGGTTAATTCTATATCCATATCATTAGGTTCAAAAGCCCTAAGCCCCAGGGCTCCTTTGATATGTATAACACTATGCCACATATACTATTCAGATATAGCATAATTAAAATAATAAGCCACATCAATTTTAGAAACTAATGTCACTGAGTAGGCTGCTGGGGTCGTGGATGCATACAAGCAATTTTTCAAACGTGAATAAAATAAGGAAAATGGGAGATGAAAGGCCTGGAATGACAGCAGATAATACAGTCGTGTGTAGTAGTGGAACCGATGCAGTAAAATGTGGAGGATGAGACATGTATTGCATCGTAGGAGGTCAGAGAGGAAGACAATCCCTCACAGCTACAGTTTCAGTCTTGGCTGTGAGTGTCTCTTTCTTCAAACACAAAAAAACGACGGGGAAAAGCACCAAACTTAAGACTATTTACAGCATTCCACTAACCCATTTAATTCAATTATAAAAATACATTAAAAAGATATTAGGGGTAGACGCAGTTTAATGAAGCATGTTTACTTGGGGATATTGTTTGTAATGAACTGTTTCTGGACTGATCTCTGCGGTTGGGATGGGAAATGGGAGGGAGGTGAGGGTGGAGGGGAACCAATAAGAGGAAGAAAGGTGAATGACAAATGTCATCTATAAACAGGTTTATTACTTTAATGTGTTTACTCCTTCTTTCCCCTGATTTCGTCATATACTACCTGTACTCTGTGCAATGACAATAAAGTCTACCTAATATAGAGTCACTGCTCAGGCAAACACAGGGAGTGTCACCTCTAAATCACGTCACCTGTTCGCAAGGAGTCTCATAAAATGTACCAATGCCACATTTCCACTGTATGGTACGGCACGGCTCTGCTCAGCTCGACTCGCTTGGAATCGTTCCTCTTTGGTTTTCCATTGGAAAACTTTGTGGATAATACCTGGTACTTTATTTACTACCACCTCGGTCAAGGTTACAAGCAAGCTTAGCACTGCAGACCGCTGATTGTTCAGAGAGAATCGTGAGTTAAGCTACTGTAAATTAGCGACCGCAATTGCTTTAATTAATTCAACCAAGATTCTTAAAAAAATGGCAGCTTACAAATTATGGTGTATAACACTTAACGTTAACTACATGATGTTTAATTATGTGATGTTAAATATGCAACGTTAAACAACGTAACGTTTAACTACATGACGTTTAACTACATGATGTTTAATTATGTGATGTTAAATATGCAACGTTAAACTACGCAGCAACGTGCAGACGCTATTGTTTGCTTGCCGATGAAAGGATCCAGTGAGTGTCGTGTTGAAGATGATGTCACAGCAGTTCATGTGGCATCGCTATGGCGATCAGCTGAGAGTCCCCCCTATACTGAAGGGGTACTATCCACAGTGGAAAACAAAAGAGAAAAAAGGACCTGCTACCCAAAGTGAGCTGAGTCGAGCCGAGCTGAACCATGCACCCTAACCAACCACTGACTAAGATCCCTAACTGGCTTCCCACCATTCAAACACTACTACAGAAACTCTCCAGGGTGGCGAGAGGTTTAATTCTATATACCTAGGCCTTGAAATTGCAAACTTTAATGTTTGCTTGACATTTCTGAAACGATATGTCAGTGTGCCAACATATAGTATATGAAATACATATTATGTACACTCACTTAAGTGATCTGCTGAAGTCTAGAGAGATGACACACTCTTCTAATATGAAAGATCAAATCCAAGCTAGATGATGTATGAAAATGACATATGGTAACTTACATCAGTGCAGTGTGACTCGCTACAGCATATCAAACATCTTCATAAATCAATACCTTCCGAACATGAATCAATAATCCTACATTATTGAGTGTTTTGAAAATCAGTAAAGCAGGTATAGTGAACAGTTGGCTGGAGCTTCAACAGTTGGCACCGACAAACCCAATCTGCAGTGGCTCTTTTGATAAATTGCACTGCAAAAGATGCCAACTTTAGTTTATTCAAAATCTAGTTTTCAAACATCTGAGGCAATGCACCTCCATTCATGTGATTAAACACTAACATGTACAGGATACAGTTTATGAGATATGGTTTGGATGCATAAATCTTGTAATTGCGAGACAGCGCAGAGTGATTTAATCAAAGCTAAACGCACTATGATTAAAACGTATTCGGGCTTTATATTTTTCGAGGTGTGAAATCTGTGTGCGTCTGCCACGAGACAGAACATTTTAGCGAGGAATTTACAAATGGATCCAGCTCTGATGCCACTGGGAACAACTGACGCTTTCAAGCAGAAAATCTCAGACAAATCACAATTTACCAACTAATGAAACCACTCAAGATTATCCCCCATCCGCCTGTGCCCACTGTCCTCAGTGCTGCATTACTTACACAAGCACCGCCTGCACTCAGAGGAGCAGCTTTGGCTGGAGTCACTATTTCACTGCTCGCGCTATCTTCCTAAATAAGACAATAGCAAAATGACATTTTCTAGCATCGGCTGCCATTGAGCCTCATTCAAAACATGCTATACTGGCATGAGAACAAAATCAGTGTGTTTCCAGAGAACACAAAGACAACATATGTACTTACCCTCTGTGGAGTGTACTTGGGCTAGTGTGATGAGAAACCAGCAGAAGGTGTGTAGATTCAGCAGGGAACATGCCATGGCGCCTGGTGTTGATGGTTTGTGGCAGGTTTGTGTTGTGACTAAAAAGGTTTCTGATTAAAAAAGTCCAAGCCAACCGGTCTCAGAGATGCTCATCATTGATCCTCTCACCTGTGGAGCAGAGACCAAGAGAGATGTTCAGTTCAGGGATGAAATTTATTCCAACATGGTGAGAGCTCTGTCCCTGTGTGATATCACAGAGGAATTCACCCTGTCACACTCTTGCCACAAGGCAATGCTGCATTTACATTCCACTGCAGAGCTGTGACAAACCTTAAGCTGTGAAATGTTACAAACCCACGCAAAGCCACTGAAATAAGCCCGGAAGGTCAATAATCCTGAGAAGGGAAATCCCTTAATGGCTGCTGAATGCTAACCATTTCACAGGCGGGGAGGGGCGGGACCAGCACTGTCATCAAACAGATAAGGCCCGCCCCTGTCCATCTCCTTGTGATGCTTATCAGGGCTGTGTCAAATTATATTCACTGAACCTATTAGAAAGAACACACTTTTGAGCATTTTGAAATCTTTAAATTATGTAAGATTTGCAATATCCCATAACACAAAGTGACACAAGTGATTGACTTCATCATATTGTGAAAAAAAGTTTCCCACAGACTGAAAGTTCACGTCAGCCCTACAATAAAAATTGTGCCGACTCTCCAGAAGAGTTGCACGAGGAGGAACTGACTGACTGTAAATTGACACGGAGTCAAAACTCTACAACCACATGGCGGAAATATTAAATTAACTGACAGTAACATTAAATGCTAAAAATATACATGGTAATAGCTTGGTGAACATTAGCCAAAAAGCTTTTCATCCTGCTGCTACAGTCATATTGGTTTGCATTAGCTTGGTTGGTGCCTAAATGGAAAAACTATTTTATGATAGAGGTGGATGTGCTACGTCTTGTTTGGTGAAATACTAATATTTTTAGTAGTATTTTTAGAACATCGACATGGCTAAATAAGCATTCAAATTTTTATAGCTATTAGTATGTTTTTACAGTAGAATTTCCTAGTACTGCTATTTCACTTTTACATCAGTAGTAACAGTACTTCTACTTGACTGATGCTTTGTGACTCTCTCCACCCCCGCGCCCCAGCCAAACAAACAAATAAAGAAACACTACCAAGCAAATGGTCATTTCTCTTTGTTGTGACTGACCACAAACCACCTTATCTCCCCAGCAGTCTCTTCCCTGCCACCCCCTCCCTCAGCCTAATATCTCTACAAACCAGAATTCCTCTCTCCCCAGCTCATCCATACCTGTCCCTCCAGTCCTAAGTCTGTTTGAATGTTTGTTTTTGCTCTCTTTCGCTACAAAAGCAAATGGCCTCCTCCCTGTCATGGATACAGTGCCGGAGCTGCGTAGGGTGAAACCTAATGCCTACCTGCGCGCCCAGGCATGTGTTTCACACTACTAACGGCTCCCTTTTGTCTGTGTGTTTACACTGCTGGGCTAAGCTCGGTCCTCTCACTCCCATGAACCATTAGTACATTCACCATGGGATATGGCATCACTCTGGCAACAAGGCACACAGGACCCCAT
This sequence comes from Pterois miles, assembly GCA_947000775.1. Taxonomy (NCBI): domain Eukaryota; kingdom Metazoa; phylum Chordata; class Actinopteri; order Perciformes; family Scorpaenidae; genus Pterois; species Pterois miles. The sequence goes on along the minus strand of CAMQGK010000171.1, from coordinate 8,328,241 downwards.
TAGAAACTGTTATTTTTCTCTTCTTTTTTAGCACATTCAAAAACAACATGCCATTTTCTTGTGTGTGTGTGTATAGAGCCCTGCAATTGTTTGTTAAGATTCAAGGACAAGGGCATTATACGTCATAAGAACAGCTAACAAGAGAAGTGAAAAGACGGTGAGGAATTCTGTTTGTCATGTACAGTCAGAGCCGCACACATCAGCCTCGGCTGGTTCCTCCACTCTGGAGAATATCAGCAGCCCGAGGAGTCTTTGATCTATTTTGTCTGAGATCTCAGACAGTGTAATAATTCATCATGGAGAAAACATGCGGAGCGCACACATTAGCCAACAAAGTTATAATTAAGCCTGCCATAATCAGCTCATCTCGTATGACATTACGTCTCACCTGAGACCTCTAATTTTAGAGCCATTTATAAGAGGTTAACAGGAGCAGAGCACACGCAGCCACAGTGTATTTAGTTTCTATGGAATAATACGCAGTCATGAGACTTGACAAATGAAACTTGATCACAGAGACCAAACATACAGGATTCCGACAAAGCGCTAACCCTTGTCTTTTAGCTGATCAGTGCATGTGGCACCAATTAGGTCTATCAGGCTACAACTAATCAGCCTACACTCGAGGGCCATACAGTATAACAAGGCCTTAAGGAGATTGTCTGCACTATAAAGCTGCATATAGTGAGCTACTGAGCATATAGGCTTAAGGGGATTCATCCGTGCACATAAAGTCTTACTGTTTTGTCCATTTAGTGAGACAGACAATACTTAGTTCACTCACATTTACATGTGAGTGACAATAATCCCATTCAGTGATTATATTTTCATTAGAGCTGACGCAAAGGCTTTGAAGATTTGACCGTTACCATGGTAATCAAGCTCCAACTCAGTATTTGAATGCTAATTTTTTTATGTATGTAGTAACAAAGTATAAATCCCAAAATATCCCATGAAATAAGGAATAACCCCTTAGCATTATTCATAATTCATATTCAACATTAATTATTATTAGTTATTCTCAGACTGATGTCTCGGTTAGTTGTGCATATACAGCAGTGCGGCAGCAACACCGTCTTGTGCGCTGAAATGTGGAAGATGGAGACAACGCCGCGATTCGAATACCTTCGAATATTTTTCACCGAAGCTTCGAAGCCCAAAAAATGGTATTCAGGACAGCCTTGATTGTCATTCCCAAAATAATTTACTGTGAGATGTGAGTGGTGATGGTAGCTAATGGTGCTACCTCTGAAAACAACGGCGCTAGCAGAGCTAACTGTGATAACCGTGGAGGTGGGTGCTATGCTTCTGCAACCATGCCGTTGGTCAGGATGGCTTTACCGTATCAGAGCAGTGCAGAGCAGCGACCATCAGCTGGTCAGTGGGGCATGCTCACATGCACAAACATACAATACACTAAACTGCTGCATTCCATCTGAACTTAGGCTGAATTTCTGAGTTCCCAGACAGAAATTTGAACATTTAGGTGCACCCAGAATTTTTCACGATGCCTTGAGGCCCAACAATCTATTGTGTCTATTTTATACTGCTGTGAAAACATCTCCTTCAAACAACTGGATTTATTCAAGTTTCTCACCAAAAACTACATTTAATGAGATGACATTTGAACACATCGTGATAAAGTTAGAATTTACCTTTACCCAATACTCATCTTAGACCCTGAATGCATCATAACTTTAATTCAACGGCACCTCCCGTTGAGCTCTTGTCCTGCTGATTTCAACACATTTGTTGTTCACAATGTTCAGGAAAAAAATAGGGTCAGTCACCTGGACGTGTTGATAGTGAGTTACACAGTTTACCTACGGTACCGTCAGGTATCCACTTTTACATATTACGATGGTATCAGATTAGCGTTATGTAATGTGTGCTCAGTGAGTGAGTGGTCGAGTGACAGAGAGAGAGATGAGCAGATCAGCTGTTTGGTGATCATCGGAGCGGAGAGGAAATTAATGGTAAAGTTGCCTCGCGGTATTAAACAGACAACAGTGTCACACACACCCGCACACTCACTCTTTTTGCCCTCCCATCTTGTGAAATGAATCTGGTGAATCTGGTTTAGGTTTAGGTATCTTATGGGGACCAGGTAGACAGGTGGGGGAGCGGTGCTCCGCCGGCGATGTCGTTGAGGGCCGGGGACAGGCATAACGGGCACCGCAGCATTTGTCTAGACAAAAAACAATCGCTAGTTCTCTTTATTTTGGACTACCGTCATGTTTTACAGTGTGATGTTGTTCAAGGAGGAGTAGACTACAGCACACGGTTTCACACATTACACACACACACACAGACCTGTCAGGAGCACCCGCTGAAAATATTTAGTCGCACAGATTTCTGGTCGCATACACGACTAAAATGGTCGCACTCTGGAGCCCTGTGATAATATGTTTGGTGATAATGTTTTTTTAAACATCACGTTTTTACAAAGCAGATTCCCATAGCACCACAACCACTTGAGGCGTTAATTGTAGCGTTAAATTCGCTTCACTGTCACTCAAAAATATTAGCTTTATTTTCCCACCATGTCTAGCCTTGTCAACTCTTTTATCAAATGTAATCCCACTTTGCATATAGTTCACTACGTGACCTCAGTGGTGCATGCACAGAATCAAAACACAGACAGGATGGGATGTACCTGCCAAGTGCAATTTCAAAGACTGATGCTATGCCTACTTGGCTTACAACCTTGACAAAAGCAAGATAACCTGGTTATGGTCTTTACATAGTAGTTGCAATTGCAAGTTGCCTTACTCTGGTTGTAATCGAATCATAAGAGTGTGCACATGCACACACTGATTATAATACAGGATTAATGCAGTGGAGCAAGTGCTGTACCTAAAACTTGTCTTCTGTCATCCCACATTGCCTTCTGAACCCCAAAACGAGTCTTTGCAAATGAAAATATACCTGAGTAAACATGAATTACATCTGGAACAGGTTAAAAGCATGCATTTCAGTATATTCGTGTCTCTTTGGTGGCTGCGGGTGCTTGTGTTTACATATGTAAACAAACTATTATAAGTCTTAGCCTGAGATAACAGCGTTGAATCAATATGATTATTCTTGCTTCCCTGTCATCATTGCTTAGTGTAAAAAAAGAGGCGGTGTGCTCACCAGACCTCCTGTGTCAGAACATGGAAACAAAGACAAAATGCCTTTACGCAGTTTTGCCTCCAAGGCAGCCGAGACCCCCCGCCACGAAAAAAACGATGCAGCTGTAGATCCCTAGTACATGGGGATGGGTGTTCTGTAAATCGATGATAACAGTCCTATACTTTAATATATTTTGCATCATGCTGTGAGTGTTTAACATGCTGAGACACCAAAGGCGCAGACTGAAGGGAGACTACCGTTCTCATTAAACGTGCTGAGGTCTCCCCTCTCAGCTGGGGGTTTCTTTTCTCTCTCTGCCATGAAACAGAAACCGACGGCGATCGCACCTTGGCTGTTTTCTTAAATATCCCTCAACTTGGGTGTGATCTCGGAGCAGGTTTTAACACTGGCAAAGCGCGCTGTTGTGCTGGAGTTTGGAGTTTATACGGGGAGGTGGGGGGCAGATGATGAAGAGCATCATGATCATGATTCTAATGCACCAGACACACAATGAAGGCAATTTTCTGCAATTGTTAAGCACAGATTGCTACAATGTCAACAGGCATTGCGCTGTTTTGGCTAAATATGAAGTCACTGCAGACATGTGTTTAAGTACTTTGAGAAATGGAGAAGCCACAGGGGTATGGGCCCAGAGGCTTCAAACATATGTGTGCTTGATATATTCGCAATACAACAGAATGCTTTATCATCGACAACTGAGTGACAAAATTGTGAATTGCAGGATCCCAGTTGGCCCTCTTAAGAAAGAAAAAAAAATAAAAGGCTTCGTAACTGGGAGGAAGGGGGTTATTAAGGGGAGGGGAGGGGGGCTGATTGAAAAGGACAGTTTGAAATTTGAATGCGGCGGGGGTCTGAAAACAAGAGGCAGATGTCAAAGAATGCCGGGCTCCTTAGACAAAGCTCCTGGTTGTCCCTCTCTAGCTGTTAGAGGGCCACAGGAGAATAGAAGAAGAGTCGGGCTATTCTATAAAACGAGGTCTGGGAGAATGGAGGGGGGGGACCACGAATAAAGAACCTGAGTGGGGGAGGGGGGGGTCAAGTTACAATGAAAGATTGACAGCTTGCAAGTCTTGCTTGACCCTTGAATTAGCCCCCGAGCTTTCAACAAACCTCAAGAAAGAGTCGGGATGTTAATTGTCACGGAACATCACAGGGATGCAAAGGAAGGGAAATATGGGGCCGGAGATTCACTGAAATGGAAATCAGAACCAACGGACCACCACATGTTGAATGGAGGGAACACATTTGGTTTCTATTGGGTTTTCCCAATAGCATCCTCATACATGAATTCATACATACTATAAGACTCCTCTTATCTCTGTTTCTCTTTCCCACTTTGAGGGAAAAACTGAACTACCTGGGGACACAGGGCTCAGTCACAGAACACTCAGTCTCAGCCGTAGAGGAAATATATTCCCAAAAGAGATTGTGTTCCTGCTTTGACACTGCTGAAGATGTACAATTTGCAAGCGTAAATCAGAAAATTCGCACTCCAGAGGGGGAGAGATCGGGCTGGTGATCGGATGAGTCTGGAGCCCCGCTGAGTCAGATGTGGGGCAGGGAGGAATCAGAGGCTGACCCCTCTGCTGAGGGAATGATTGAGAGCAGCACAGGGCCAGAGGAGCTGAATGACACCCAACCAAACACTGTGTGACTACTGGTGCCCCAAATGCAGGCCGTGACCCTGACCGGAGCACAGCCGGAGAAATACCAGGTCAACACACGCTGTACAACAGGACTGCTCGGCTAGCTGTGGGAGGGGGAGAGGGGGGAGAAGGAGGAAACAAAGCAAAGTATGAGGGTTTTTCTGGTTGGGTTGGTCAGAGAACTAGCGGCAATGAAGGATGACTGTTGCGTCGCCTGACAGCCATTGTGTCTTGGCCAAAAAGTTGCACAGCCGACGACCGACTACCATGTAAGTTCTGCGCCCGCGTGGGAGGGAATAACTTTCCCTACCAGCAGGTGGCGGTAGGCCATATTCAGTATAAAAATGAGAAGAGCCTAGTGTGCGTTCCCTCTTGACTTTACTCATTTGCTTGTTTTCCTCACTTCCGTTTCTCTTCTCCTCTTCTGGTACATTGATAGACAACCGAGAGACTCCACCAAAAGCCGCAGACAAGGACAAACTAGTGCCAACGGTGCAGGATACACTGCAAAAACTTTGGCCACCGACGCTCATTGACGACCCAAAATTGTCAGGGTCCTTAAAGGTGCTTAATACGGGATTGGGAGCATTTCTATTACCTATCGATGGCTCTCAACATGGCGATGGCAAGCCAGGCAGCTTGCAGCTAACGCCTTTGCTACGCTGCCGTTGCACACACAGAGGGACAGTGATGTCATTCTCTGCTCAGGTACACATTACCCCTCTATATCTTTACATAGCAAACAGTTGATTTCTGCAATATTAATGTTCTGGAAATCATATAGAGCATGCTGTTGTATAACATTTGATCAGAACATCATAAGTAAAAAATAATATCTCAGGTAGTACAAACATATCATGTCCAAAGATGTCTGGTTAGGATGGACATCCCTTGTAGTTACACTGTGTTTCACGCTCACAGCTACTTATCATTTTCGGGAATTACCTAACCCATTTCATCATATACAAACAATTGTTTTTGAATATGTGGATCATAACGTCTGGATTAAATGAGTCATTACCTAGCTCTTATGCAAGCCGCCACACTTCCACAGAAAATACAGTAGCATGCAAAAGAGCCAGAGCGTGTGACATAAGCGTGGCGCTTGTCATGCTCATAGCTCTTAGTGTCTGCACCATTGATCATTTTTATGAGCCACTCAATTAATCGATTAGAGTACTCCCCACTGGTCAGGACATATGGCTACTAAATAAAGCAATCATGAGCCAAACACTGGAACACTCTGACTCATCAATACATTTATGGAGACAAATATGATGGAAGCACTGTCAAAAACAAAATCATGAGATGGAGAAAAAAAAGTATTTCAGGTGTAGTTTTAAAATTGAGAAAGTCGTGTTTATCAGTGAGTATTCCCTCATCTATAAATAATGTGTTTTTTATAGGTCTCACATGTTTTTTAACTGTATCCCTAGGCGCTGAGTGCTACATTGCCCTCTGCCTGAACATACGTATATTAAATCCATAGCCTTATAATCACTTTAGCAATGCAACAAAAATCCTATTAGCGCTGAAAGATACCTACACCTGTCTGTCCACATGGATTATAGCCAGATGATTTACCACGGTAACAAAGTTTTAATACAGGTTCCATACGTTTTTAGGTGTAATTTTGATGTTTTACTGGGAAGTGAAGTGGATTATCTCGAATGAAATTTCAAAATGTCATTTCCGCTTGCTGATAGCACGAAACCATTCCTTTCAGGTCTGTTGAGATAAGAATGATTCAGCCAGGGCCGTTAAACGGTGTCTTTGCCAAATGTTCCTCCGCTTAGGAATTAATAGGCTGACATTAATACAGCTAGATAAATAGGAAGGTCAGGAATGGGAGCCCCGCCATTATATGGGCATCTCATGGTGATAGCACCTGCCAATCAAGTCCAATAAGTCCTTGACACGGCACGGTTCACCTTGGAAAACACAGAGCGCGTGCAATATGTAGCGCATACTCTCCTGTCCAGAAACCCAATCCAATTAGTGCGTGCACATAAATACTTTGCAGGGTTGTTGGTCAGAGAGCACATTAGGACACCGGGAAAGACACATTTGCTGTTTCATCCAGTTTGCTATGGTTAAATGAGTCAAAGCAGAGCAGTTGGCCCAGACACTCTCCCAAACTCATTTCCTCAATTTCAGCACGAGTACGATCATTGTTGCGCTCATGCAAAAATAACACAATGTGGCCAAGCAAAGTCAAGCAAAAACATGAACAACTGCACAAACAACTAGTGTGGGTGAGTGCTGGCAGGTAAAATGTGTCCAAGTCATTCATGTTGCTTGAAACTGAACTAACAAATAAACAGCTGAGGTCAGAGATTTGCTTATTGTGGTCACGTTTGCTGAAAAACTGTTATTAAGTTCGGCAGCTTGTGTCACTTATTTATTTTTAGCGTTGCCACTCATCTGTAACAAAGTGTTTGTTTGCAGAGAAGGGGGCCAAGCCCTTTTGGATGCACAGTCTGGTTTTAGTCTATGATAATAATGTGCTGTATTTACTCGGCTACGCACCAGTAAGCAGCTTTTGTGGCCCTCCCCCTCTTTTCAAAATGAGCAGCTGAATGGTTAAAAACCCCTGCTCCATCCTCCTATTAAGGACCTCGCCATCAATAATGCACTGTGATCGCGAGGCGTTATTAAACAGGATGATGAATTTTTAAGGTAGTGGGCAGCAACAAAAAACACCAAGAAGGTAACAGAGAAGATGACTTGTGAGAGGCACGTTTAAAATGGGAGCGGAGCAAGAAGGAGAAAAAGCCATTTATCCACGTCTTTACTTGTTACAGCAATGAGAAACTGAGCAATTATCTCTGGGACCAAGATGACTGAGGGAATATGTTTCCACTGCACCTTGAATGAAAGATGTGTCATTAAGTAAATCATTGGCTTACAGTGAATGTGCGATCCTGATATTTTGCACTTTCCACGTCTAAAAGTTCCAAAATCGTCTTTGTTTGCTGTGCTTGTTGAGCTACATCTCCTCCCTGTGTGACTGGTATATTTAACAATGGCTTAACGCTAGCTTTTACCTGGATTCACCTCATCATTGCACTTGAGCACCCAGAATATATTTTTCTCTCAGCTCGCATTTCCTCAAAAAGCCTTGAAAAAGCCTGGATGTTTCTAAAATCGCTCCGAAAATGTTTAAAATGCACCAGCTTGGAAAGTGGTGTTTTGATTTTTGAAGGGTGCTAATTCTTTCAGATTGGAGGCATTGTTCATAACGTGGCCGACCTTGGCTCAGAGTCTAATTGAGGCTTTTAACCTTTCTGTGGCCCAGGGGGAAGGACAAACACGGCCAAAATAAGGGACACCACATAATCTCAGTCCTCACTAAAATAGAAAACAGCACACGGACATTACCCTCATAGCAAAACGACACAACATATTTTAGCAGTGGAGTGGATCTACTTCATCCTAGCACATTTGTACTCTAGCACTGCTGTTCCTATTTTCAATCTAAAAGATGGCAGGAATGCCTTTGTGAGACGTGGGGGGGGGGGGGGGGGGGGGGTATGTCAACCTAAAACAAGGTATCGCTCTGTGTCTCGTCAGGAAGCACAGACAAAAGATGTGGGTGTAGTCTTTTCCTGAATGCAATCACTTGTCAGCCCTAAATCCTCAATCAGTATACTGCCCTGACAGGTAATGGTGCTTGTTCAACCTGATGACGGTGTATTGGCCTTTGTTTTTGTTGTTTTTTTTTGTTTTTTTTTTCAAAGACAGAGAAAATGTCTAAAAGGCATTTACAAATGATCGCTTCACACGCTCTGCTGCACAATAACATGAAACGAAAAAACGCTCTTTAAAAAAAGGAGCTAATACCACGTTTATACACAGCAACGTGACAAAACAGAGTCATTTGCAGTGAGTTTTCAGGCTGCGTCGTTAGATTTCCTCATGCAGCTTCAGTGTCACTACTCCTTGCCCTCTCCCCACTTTCAGCTATGACAGAGAGAGGACAGTTTTGGGGCTGAGCCTTCTCCTCAGTGCTCATTAGCATAACATCAGCACTGTGTCGGGGATTGTGATGCAAACAAGCCCAGATTGCCTCATTCAACCCCCCCCCCCCCCCTTCTAATAACTGAGGTGCTATAAGATCTCACTCCTTTCTGTACAATGGATCAGCCTCTTTAGGACTGAGAGTCTTTTTTAAATAAGTTTCAACCTCAATTTGGATGTGAGAGATGTCATCAAGCAAACACTTCTTGGCTTACACTCAGTAGAAGAGAGTGAAAGCTTTGCCCAAATTTAAACACATGGCATACTAAGATGGTTAAAACAGACAGCAGGTTAAAAATATAATGGTTTGTTAGAGTCAAAAATACCACATGCCCCGCTTCTAACTGGCCATTTTCAGGCTTGCCATGATTAAAAAAAATATGGAAATGGATGTGTGGCTTATGCTATCGTCCCCTGCCACCCACAGTAGGACAGCAGATACAGCAATCACTGCTCCTGCACCTTGTGTATGTTTAATATGTGTTTGCTCTTTTGTGATAACAAAGAGGAGGGGGGGGCAAACAGAGTTTTCTTTTTTTGTTCTTTTCTCGCTGAATAGCTGGACCAGAGTCAGGGAATCTAAAGACACAAGGAGACAGAGAGCAGACACATACAGGAGACTGTCAAGCAGACTGCGATAAAACATTCACTAGGAAATTATCTCCCTGTCATACGGCCCTCCTGTTTTGAATACCAAAGGGATTCAAATTCCCAAACAAACTCTGAAAGGTTGACCAATTTCGTGCTCTGCCAAACGATAGCGGACTGCGGCACGGGGTCGCACCTTTGAACCGCCGCGGCGGAGGTAGCGTGAGGCGGAGATTCCAATCTGTATATCTCTGCATAGGTAATCCACTGAAGTGTAATTGCTACAGCTCTAAGTTACACAAAATAATGACAGGGGAATAAGACTCACTATGAATATGAAGTGAGTGTGATAACAGAGTCCCATGTTGGGAGAGAAGGTAACGCCTTGCTTCGACAAGGGCTCTTGCTGGGGAGGAAAAGTCTCCTCTGAACAACAACAAGCGCCTCTGTGAGGCGGTTTGCACCATTCAGAGCTGTGTAGATGAAAGATGATGTATTATTTGACATAAAGAGATTTAAGATTATATCACAATATACCTTTCCTTGACCTCTTTCTGTCAACATAATCAAAAATGATTGTCTTTGTATACACACAGTGGTGATGTCAAATAACATAAAACACATGAGGACACACACTTTCTAATGAGTTTTGCATTTTACATAATTAATATTGTCTTGTTAAATTACAGTGCAATCTGGTGCCTTGTAAGACACTTCCTTGAATTCACACACATAGTTAGAGTTGGATCTTTTGCGATCGCCGCCATTTGCGGCAGTGTTTTAGAAAATCTGCAACTGTAAAACATGGAAAAACACCAGCTACCTAAGTGTGATAAAACTGGGTTTGCTTGAAGCTTAATTATAAAAACATGTTAATACTTTACAGTCAACCAGAGCAGGTTCGATTTGAAGATACATGAAAAGCCGATCAACACTTCGAACTATGGGGAGCATCCTACTGAATGTGTTTTACGATACTCTGAAACACAAATGCATACATTAATAATTTACTGATTTAAAAAAGAAAAACATAACGCTTTAAAAGCAACATCTTGATTTGTACTCCACAAACTCTACAACAATGTGACTTTACGAAAAAGAAAGCGTGTGAATAACAACCACAGGTTAAAAGCAGTGATTCACTGTAACTTCAAAGGAGATATTCTTGTCTAGCTAATAAATATTCAGCCCTGTCCTGTGAATATTTTCCATCTCTGTCATCCTTCTATGTTTTATACACCAAAATATCCTCAGCGTCAATTAGCACTTTTGTTTGGGGCTATTGCTGCATGCTCCAGTTGTATGAATCGCGTTATGGAAGCTTCATTACACATTTCTGTCTTGGCACAAAATGTTTAACTTCTGTTAAATATCAAGTTATGCAGCTGAGAGAGAGAGTCGTGGCAGTGATCTCTAGAACATTGTCCCCGGAGTGATGTCTGCACTGCACAGCCCTCCCTCCGCTACGCTGCTTCCATTACGCACAGGAACCCACGAGCCTTTTCAGGTGAGGGAATGAAAGATCGCTTTTTTGGCCCTTGCGGTAAAGTGAGTAGGCGTTGCAGTGTCTGCAGCGTTCGCAGTCTCTCGCTGATTGTTAGACTCGGCTTCAGTTTCTGGTAGCTGCATTTCAACTACACCATTTACAGAGCAAAAGTTCCTGGGGTTCATCATCAGCAGATCTGTTAGAGTCATGCGAACTATCTTAACATCTTCACCTCTATACCATATAGATGTTACCGGGCAAAACATAAAACTTCTCCATCCTTTAGGCAGGTCTCGACCTCTCGGAGCTGCCGCTCCACGCCTGCCCCCGGGCCCGCTGGACCTATTTCTGATGGTAATGGCTGCAGGAGCCGCATCCTGTCAGCTCACTCCAGACTCACTAGTAATCAGCTCGGCCTGATGAATGACGGAAATGCCACTGGCTCCACTTTTTGCAACGACAAAAATGCACCCGTTTCTGCCCCCCCTCCCCATTTGACTGTCCTCTTTACACTGCTTTTCTCCTATTTCCATCAACTACTACAGAATAGCACTCATCACATTGGTTCAGCTGCTGATGCTGAAGCTAAAAATGAATCATGTGTTGCCGGGCACAGATGCACTACTTGAGAATGTGTGCAGCTTGCTCAGACCTTTCTGTCTGATCATCACTTAACCTTGCTTTGATTTTATCACTGGGTGATTCATAGAAGAGGGAAAAACATGCGTTTGGCTTAATGCTTCTATTTAATGTTTCTTATGAGAGCGAGAGACAAGTATACTGTAGATTAAAAATGTTATATTAGTTTCCCGATTTTAGCTTTTCCGCATCAGATTTATTAGACAGTGTCGGCCAATCGGTGTCATCTATCTCCACATAAGGAAGGTTCTTCAAAAAGTAATTTTTCGGGGTTTATAGACTGGTTTTATGAAGTTGCAACAAGCTATATAAAACAGTCTGTAAAACCTGAAACCTGACTTTTTGTTAAGCAAGTTGCAAATACAGTTCTGCAGTCCGAGTAAATCTGAGAACTTCGTCGACCGCAAAGCAGTCGGGTCTCAGCGTAACGGGCCCGATTACGCACTAAAAGTTATTAAAAAAATATTTGACGAACATTGACGAGATTAAAAAAGTGTTGCTGTCTAAAGAAATCTCAAAATTTGATTTGAGAGAGATCAAATTTTCCTTTATAGACTTCAGCTAAAAACACATAAAAAAAATCAATGGGTCTCGCTAAAAAGGCCGTCGTCAATGTCAATGCAATAATGATGCCCTGAATATCTTTTAAATTATCACTGCTTTTGGTAAATAAAGGTGACCGGCGATTCAAAAAGCGGCTAAAAATAATAACCGTGATATTAGCCCTGATTTGGCGGAACCTAAAGCGAAGCTTCAACTCAAGTGGATTGTCATTTTGTGGCCATTTTTTCTTGTTTCCCCACATTTATAAGTCTCGCGCCCAGTGATAACATACCAGGTGTCAAGTAAAAGCTGCAATTCTCACACTCGTCTTAATTACTAAATCCAGTTTGGTGGGGGATTGAGTAGCAGAATTAGACAAACAGGTCGGTCTAATGGATAAAGCAGTCAGGGTACGTGTGATTTATGGCAGAATTCACACCAGCAGAGCCACCTCACACCTCATTTAGAAGGAGGCACGATGAATTATTAGGGCAGCCTGTATATGTATTTCTCCTGTGCAAATGCCAAAAAGATCAAATCATACATACACACACAGAGGTGTCAATATTAAGCATTCCAATTTCTTTATAAATACATGAATAATTTGATGTCTCCATCTACACACACACACAGCTCAACTTATCTGCAGTATTTAAGATGTTGATTACCTAACCTCCCGGCGGTGGAGGAGGAGTTGGATCCAAAAGGCAGCAATGAACGCCAGGCCTGGCACAGCTGTACAAGCAAAGCTGTAAAGAGACGTCACCGGCCACTGTCGCTCAATCTTCCCCTGTGTTAATCCCACACTATCTGCATTCACGTCTGCCCCCCTCCTCGTGTCTCTGCATTGCTTTTCACACTCCTAAGTTCAATTTGGCAAGAAAGTGGACATGTTGCATCATTTCTGCTGGCTGAAAATCCTCTCGGCATTGTTCCCCCTCCCTGAGACAGCATCATGATCCAACAGGCAGTTTTTTTTCAGAGATATTTCTTGTTTTGTCTTTCAGGTATTCACTGAACCAAATAACGTGTGTGCAAAAATGGAGGTTTAGTAATTCCAGTGGTGTGACTTCTAACTGCAGTGTAGCAAATATGAGATCTGAAAGCCTTTAATGCTCCTGAATCTCTTCTTAGCTGATCAGATCATCTTCTGAATGGCCTCAATACTTAAGCAGGGTGGTGTGTGTGTACAGAAGAGTCTGCTCCATTTATCTCTATTCGTCATTTACAGTATTATAGAGAGACATTGCTGCCATGTCAAACCCAGTTGTTACTGGACTGTTACAACCTGTTACTGGACAAATGTGCTGGAGAATTAACACTCAAGAGGTGTTGGTCAGGTTTTACTCGGCCAGCGCTCCCCACCATGTTTCACAGACAGGAGCTCCAACTGAACCAAATCCTGGCCCTCGGGGCACAAATTTTTATTTTAACATCTCTTTTCGGGAATGACATTTCGTCCCCCTGTTTTCACATGTTTTCCCAAGGAGCTCCTCTCCAGTTGACCCAAACAGAGACCATTGCCTCTGGCTTGTCACGGCGCGGAGAGTGATGCAGCTCTATGGCTCGACAGAGAGGGAGGCTCTGTACTAAGACAGCAGCAGCAGGTGCAGCTGTGACAGTTGCCGTGTTGTTGCTAGCCCCGCACTGTAGTCAAGATGAGGTTCACAGATGTAGCCACTCAGTGCAGTGGTTTATTGGCTGCCTGAAACAATGCATCTCTGTCAAGAGCAGCTCCTCCTAAGGCCATTTCAGTCTAAGAGCGCTCTGTATGAAACAAGGCATAGAAAAACCTCATTCTGACACACAAGGTCAATTCTGCTCCACAGCAACACAATCAAAGCTCCCCCTGCTCTGCCAAAAAACAAAACGAATTCCAACCTGGAGCAATCACGCTGAAACATGGGCGTTTGAGCCATATTCTTGTGTAAAGGGATTTATCTGTCTGAAGCACAATAATATTAATAATCTGAATATAATAATAATAATAGAAGGTGTACAAATTCTGCATAAATGTGTTTATTTAAAATGATCTAATAATTCTAATAACATAATCAGCACACATTTTTGCACTAATTATTGCTACAAGCATTGTCACTGTTTGCAACACATTTCTGATTAATTATTACGAAGCCTCTCACGTGCGCATGCTTCTTAAGTCAACGAAGTGCCACCCAAGGCTGCACCTTACCCCCAAGGTGCATCTTGCAATACATGCATTCCAATCATGCGACACTTTCAATATATGTTGCGCGCCCACAGCAAATTAATGGCATCTTTTTCTTTTTTTCCTTTTGTGTGCATGGAGAGAAAGCAAACCTTGTTCCTTTCTTCAATTCAGACCCTCGAAGTAGTCGGCAAGGTCCAATCCAAGGTAGTGTTTTGTTGAATCTCAGAGTGGTAGAGATCTGAGATAATATGACTATTGTTTTCCTGTAAAGCACCCAGTCTCTGCTTGTTCAATTACTGGAAGGAGCCTCAACGAGGGCGGTTAAATCATTTGCAGAGACATTATCTATGCAGAGAGAGAAAGACAGAGAAAGAGAGAGAGAGAAAGAGGGAGGGAGGGAGGGAGAGAGAGAGGAGAGCAGACATAGGGGCCAAACTTTAGTCTATAGAGGAAACAGAAACATTTTTTGTGGACCACACATGGAGGGTGCTGCAAGGATAAAAGCAGCAGGATTCATGATTCACTGCAGGAAATTAATAGACTAATACAGCTCTCTCTGTTTCGACGCCAAAAACCACATAACAAGATAAAATTGTTTTCATTACAGGTGATGATGGATATCTATGCAGATTACGAGCATGTACACAGGATTTATGAGCGAGCGACCTCAAAGTTCATGCTTCCTCACATATGTCGCCCACGAACACAAACCAACTCACAAGTGCTCGTCTGTCAGCGTGAGCAATCATTAAGAGATAATTTGATTGTTTTTTTTTTTTCCAACCTCGGCTGTGTTTGATGTCTCTGGCATGGTAGCAATTGAGCAGACAATTATTTTGTTGATTAGCTTAGTTTTTAGCAAGTTACCATGCCTGTGATATTCCTCTGAAACTCCCAGACCAGACGCTCAACTCCATCTGACTTGGCAGCTCCATTGCAAGAACAAAGCTTTCCACACTTCCCCCAACTAAATACTGTACAATAAAATATCATTTATCAAAGCCTCAAACGTCCAAACCAACCACATCTCCAAATAAGCATATAGAGCGAAAAACGCGCCGATGCATACACTTAAAAAAACTGAGCGCAAACATTAGATGTAATACGCATCTGGCAGGATTTCAATTGCAAAGTAGCCAGGACATACAGAGCTTTAGAGTGCATTTACTTGCATGTCTCATTCGTTTTTCTCACAGTTTGACAACTGTTTAGCATATTTGATCATTCAAAATCCACTCTGCTTTGAAACCTGCATTCCAACATACAAACTTCAATATACGCGAGCGGCTACGGTAGCTTCCTGAATTAAAGCGCTCTCAGTGCATCAGTATTCACACACATAAGACGAACTAGCGAATCAAAACCCGCTCTTCATTCCAATGTCACCCATTGGAAGACTTACTATTGGTGCTTTTTTTTAAAATAGTTTTTACTTGTTGTTGCTACTTCCTCCTTTTGCATTCGGCATTCTGGGAGTATTGTAGTCAATTTATTTACTAATTAGTATTTAACTCAACATAATAGATGTGTAAATTATTTGATAAACAGCCACAGCTACATCTAAAGTACAGCACCGTTTAAAAAAAAACACTTTTGCACTATGATGAAACTGAAACAATGTCAATCTGAATACACTGAAAAAAGCCCACAGCCAGACATAAGTTTTTCTTGGAAAAAAAAAAAAAAAAGAAACAAGGAGTAAAACTTATCTCACTTACATCGAGTCCCAATTGTCAAGGACAACAGCAGCCTATACAGAGGAAATATATTACTCTGGTGTGTTTACACACACCATCCCTTAAATAACAGCCCTGTCTTGTTGGAAAAAGGGGTCTTTTAAGTGTGGAAGTGCTCCGCTCTCCTATAATCCAGCCGAGACATTACTCCTTCCCCTGGCAGACGTCCGCAGATCCCCCCTTTCTCCCAGCCAGGCCTTGCTCTCGGCTGCTGAGGCAGAGCCGCAATAACTGCTGTTTGCTCAGAGCCTTGCCTCCCAGGTTCTCCTCTGTCACACAGAAATTGAATATTTTCCCAAATAGTGTTGCAGCTGTGCATAGATAAGGACAGGTCCTGATCACAGAGCACAAAGAGTGAGACAGGGTCAATATGTGTGTGCGTTGTCTATATTAGGCAAGTCTTAATTGCCTTAATCATTAAAAAGATGAAACTAAAAACATAAATGGGAGCAAAAAAATATAATCATGTATGAAATATAATGGGGAAAATAATTATAAAATTTTCAATAACAAATGTTTGTAATTTCCTTATTATCTTAAAGTGATAAAAAAAAATAATATAAGTGACGTGACCGCTCTATGTTTTACCTGTAAAATATAATGTATAATATGTAAAAAAAAAAAAAAAAAAATCCCACTATGGTGATAAATTTGCTCAACACTATATTGACACATGTACTGGGAGTGACCTAAACACACACTGCTAATAGCACACAGCATATCTTATCCAGCACCCAACATGATAAAACACACAAGCTCCGATCAGAAACCAGGCCAGTGTGTTGCACCCGATCGCTTTACGACCAGGGCAGATTTTTTACAACCCTGTTTTTGCACTTTGCACTTCCTTTTCATCTAAACGCCTTTTCAGGGAAGCACAAAATGAGTGAAGCACAAAAACAGAGGTGCCAGATAGGCTCAGGGAGGCTGCCACTTAACCGGTGCACACAGAGAGCTGAGCGAGAGCCACCGGCTAATATCCGTGGTGTTTCTTGTCACCGGAGTTTGAATTGACCCTTACGTTCGGCCGCCTATGTCCTTGCTGTGTAATGTTCTGCTACGAAATTATTTAGGCAAGCAGAAAGTTTCACCTGCCATTTCAGGGGCACCGAATCCCCCGCCGCACCAGAGGCCTTTGGCAAGTGGAAACAAATGTTTCACAAAATGGCAGGGAGGGGAACACGCTGGCGTGCAGCGTTTTACTGATTGCCAATCGTAAAATAAAATCAGTCATGAAAGGGGAGGTTTCTTGGCCCACCAAAGGCCTGCGCGTTATATCAAATTGGCCATAGCTTTCTTTTACAACCTTGTTTCTTCCCTCTAATAGGGAGCAGTTATCTGCACAGTATGACTCCATGTAGGTGGTTTAGCAACAGCAAGGACTGCATCTGAAAACACAAACCCACAATTCACACACCAAATAAGCAATGGCATGTAAATCTAAGTGATTTAACTTCCTGCAGTCCTCTGCTTCTGACGCACTCACAAAACCTACGACTATCATTTGCTTGATTTTGCTATGGAGTTGCTAAGGCGGTGAATAAAGGCACAACATCTCTATAGTGTCACGCTATAGCACAGACAATCCACTCAGCCACAGTGCAACCTTTAAATCAGTCATATGGACTTGACAATCGCCGCTCAGACGAAGACAACAAGCAGATAGCCACGCTTGTGAAAAATAAAGTGAGCAAACTGGTCACACTCTTACTGAATTAAATCAATAACAAATTAGTTTAATAAAGCCAGGGTGGAAGTGATACAATTTAAAAAGGCTATGAAAGTCACATTATGATCTGTTTACTGCACCAGTCAGATATCCGTATAGAACAAAACCTCAGCAGCAGCTCTGGTGGAGGGGAAGAAATATGGCAGCAGAATATGAAGGAACAGTCCATCTAATGTCACAAATTTTGTCGCGTTCAACCCTCACTCACCCAAGCACACTCTCTGAGCCTTATAAGAGTCGCCTGCGCTGCCGGAGTGTCACATAAAGAGAATAGAGTGATACGTGGCACTTTGTCTGCCCCAAACCCATATAAAAGTGTGCTGGGCTGTATTGATCTGCGAGTAGAAGATGAACGCACAAGCAAAGAGGGGCAATCTGGTGCTCTGGCAGATCAAGAGCAGCTGCAGTTCTTTGAAACCGGACGCACTTCCACTGAAACGAGGCTATAGACTGAGAAAGGTACTCTCTCTCTCACGCTGGACTCTACGGTAAATCGCTCATACTGGCATGCTCGAGCTGAAGGTATCAAACACTGAGACATCCGAGAAGATCCCTCTTTAACCCGCATTCACAAGGACTTTGTTTTATTTCCAATGAGCACTTGCCGCTGACGAATTAAACAATTTTGTACTGTATAAATTAACAATTAATGCTTTCCAACACATGCTTAAGAATTTATGATTGTTTTTTTCCTCTGTAACCAAATGTTTTTCCCCCAGCATGACACTATTTACTCTTTGTGACTCACTGTACGATTACCCTATTGTGCATATGCTCTGACACCAACACACAAACAAATACGAGTGAGATTATGACATACACAAGATGTCATACGGACCTGCTTACAAGAAAGAGGGGATATACACAAGTTACCAGCTCACACACTCACTCTCGAGCCTCTCAGGCTCAGCCAAAACCAGTGGCAGAAAATACGACTCCTTCCATTGTGTAAAGGGGCTCTGACCACTTTGATATGCTAATGCGCTCCTTCCAAACAGCTGGAATTTGCACGTTGCATTAATTCAAACTTTTTTCTTTCTTTTTTTATGCACAAACACGTGAAAATGGAGTTCGCCAATAAATAGGCTCGGATAAGAAGTGCGTACCTCCTCCCCTGGAGCCCGACTGAAGCGTGTATTAACTTATTTCTTACACATTTCTGAAAACTCAAATAGGCTGCCTTTGTATTTAGCTGAATGTCACTTTGTTATGTATGGCGAGGGAGATAAAGCCACTTCTTCCTCCTCAACACACTATTCTTTTGTTTTCTAGCTTTGAAGAAAACAGTCCTAGAAAAGCCTGAGCCTATTCAATCAGGACCGGATTTAAATGCATATAAAAAGCTCACATTTTACAGTTACTGTATATTCTTACGAACCGCTGTGATGACTGTGTTTAGCTGTGACCAATGAGACACATTATGGATTCAAATCCAGGCAGGAATTCATAGCTCCCTCTCTTTTAAATCCAGACAACCAAAAACCCCCCAAAAAAAAGCTGAGGGGACACATGAAGACTGGAGCTAAATTTATCCCAATCGGCTGATCGATCCCTGCAGATTGCTGCTGTGCTCAGGGCTGTCATGCATCAGCGACTGGCCGCGGTGTGCTTCTCTTCTCGGGGCCAGGAGAGGCACACACACCGCACCGCATGTGCGCTCCTGCTGCTGCCTACTCTTTAACACATGGCTGACAAGACGCGCTCACAATCGGTAGGCCTAAATAATAAATGTGCAGTAAAAGGATCTAATTTTACAGCCACTCTACGCCAATTGGGTTTGAGTTAAGTCTAAGCACCCAAATAGTCCCCATTTTTTTGGTATGCTTTCATTTTTATTTCTCCCTTTAAATGATTTGCATCACATTTCCTACGCCTGTAGCACCACTGCATCACAAGCTTTGGGTAAAACTACGTATTAACACTGGTAGGCGAGCCTTGACTGATTTCCTCCTTTCTTTGGACAAATAGCCTAGCCCCAATTAGAACGGATTAATGCTCTCAAGAATCACACCGCCATCGCTTCTCAGGTCACAGCTTCCAACATAAGTCCCCTATTCAAGCCAACAAGACCATCGGTGGATTTAAAAAAAGGAACAAAAAAAAAAAAAAAGCCTCATGACTTGCACCACCAACAAACTACACTTCAACTCTGGAGGCATTAACTCCAATGAAATTTTTACATGTTCTGGTTGACACAAACGCACTGCCTCCCCCCACTTTATAAAAATAGTTTCCATTCAGCAAAACAGATCAACCCACATCTGGTTATGTTTTGATTTTTCAATTATCTATTTAAATTGCTTCAAAAAGATGTGCTGCTTTAAAGCCTTTTACAGGTGTTCAAACCCATTTGAATGAAATCTGACCTTTTCTACTTTTAAAATATACTTCAGTGGGGTGTTTTTTATTATTTAAAATAAGTGCTGAAAGCAAAAGCAAGGCTGTGAAGAGGCAGAGCAAGGAAAGAAAAGTTCACACCAACTTGTCATAATAGCCTGCTGCTGCTGCTGCTTAGGGTCTGATTTATTAAAGTGGTGATGAAGCTACAAGGTGCCAAAAGAAAACTTACCTTTCTTGGAAAAGCAGTGAAGCCCAACGAGGCTGAACTGAAGTCAGTGGGGGTGTGAATTGCAAAAGAAAAATGTCAGATTGTGGAAATAAGAGAGTCTGATGGGAACTCCTCTGCAGCGAAGAGTCTGCAGGTCTGAGGCATGCTCCCCTTATCTGGGACAAGGCTGGCTGGCTGGCTGGCTGGCTGGCTTATCAGGCGGCAGGTCCCCCTCTCAGCCCGTACATTCCCCTGCACCGGACACACACTTCTTCCATGGCAAGGTGTTGCTCTGCGCTCAGTCCTGACTCATCAACGCCTCTGAGCGGCTCATCTACTCTCGGCTCTCCTTTCACTCCCGAAGCAAACAAGAAGAGGAGAAGAGGAGGAAGAAGAAGAAGAAGAAGGAGAGAAGCGGAGCTCGGGGACCCAAAACCAGAAAAACACAGAGGGTGACTGAGAGGGACAGAGTGTGGGGCTTTCAGTGTCTGTTGAAAAGAAGGGGAGAGACAGAGAGGGAGAAGACCGATGTCCGCTACTTTAACCGCCGATGCCGCTCTCCTCCCGGCTCCTGTGAATGAGACTGGGTGAGTTTCAGCGGCTCGCCTCTGGAGATGATCCCGCTCACAGTGTTGAGACACTTGGTGGAAGCAGCGCGGAGCGGGCTTTCAGTAAACAGCGCCAGCGCAGAGGAGAGCAAGCTGCCGTCTGCAGGAGCCGTCTGAGCGGAGGACTCCACCAAAACCCGGCATGGAGTCCGCATCCGCGCTGGCTCGGAGTCTAGTTCTCTGCTTGCAGCAGGGAGACTAATCACATCAACTTGTTATCGAGCCCCAGCGTCGGGAGAAGACTTGGCTACGTCATTCAGAGAGGAAGGAGGTTATCAATATAGTTCCCCTTATTTTTGTCCCCTTTTCCTGCGTAAGAGATGCACCACTGCCTTCCTTTTGGGCATGAGAGGCCCGTGCTCTGTCACAGTAGGCAGTCCAGCCTATTCAACCAATGACAGAGGACTTATTCTACTGTAATACTACCGGGCATCAAAAGGAACATGCAAGTACAGACATACTGCCCCCTTTCCATCCCCCTCCTCGCTCCAACTGGCCCCACAGGATAGTGGTCAAGCCACTGCTGCCGCGTGGAGCCGAGCAGTTTCTCTCTCTTAAATTGTGAAGTGTTTTCATCCCCCTGCGCTTTACTTCTACATGATTCACGACACCATTCGGCAGTCAAGGGGATTTTCGTCAAGCTGCTGTGGCTTTGACCCTTTGACTCGTTACTGTGCGTCACGTTGGTGGTCCACAATTCATATTCGCGGTGTGATTACAGTTGGATCCGTGCAAGATGTCTACAGGACGTTCCCAGTTGTAATTTAAGATTCCAGTTTTTATTCGAACCCTCATAAAAGCTCAAAATATTTTTACTCCAAGTTAGAAAACTGAATTTTCAACGCAGCTATTTTTCATATTTCCATTATAGGGCTTCTATCTTTGAATCAGACTATGAAAAAATAAGCAAAACATTCCTGTATTTGGTGAAGACTTGGAGCATGTTTTGACCTGGTTGAGGAATTCGGTCCAGAAACATTATCAGGCAGGACGTGGGTACACACCTGGCTTCAATAAAAACTGTCTCTCACCCACTATGTGGAAATGTGGAGTTGAGTCATGCTCACCAGGTGAAGGTGAACGCAGCGGAGGGGCAGACTTGTGTTTTCATAAGCATAATTTTACATAATAATACAGCCATTTTTTTGTTTTTTTTTTTGCAAGGGACAAAAAAGAGAAAACAGATGTAATAAAAGGTCACCCGGTGGCAGGCGTCCATATCTGGAGAAATGTTTATTTATAAGCCAAGACTAAAAACACATGTGGTGTCTCTATGGCTGCAGTGCTGAACAGCTTAAACTGCCATTTTGCATGAATTCATTTGAATCTGCTTCCTCAGATTGTCAACAGAGGGCATTAGACTTGTATTGCTATATTCTTCTGAATGAGCATAAAATCACAGAAGTGTAAAATTCGCAGGCACATTAAATATAAACAGGTGAAGATGGAGATGTCAGTATGAATCATGCAGTAATTACAATTATTTTGCTAATTATAGGCCACCTTGTGTGTGTGACCCCAGCCTGTGCAGTCATTTCTTTGACGAGTCGCAGCGGCTGCTCATAAATTGTTTATGTGCAAGTGTTTATGATAAACTGTGATATAATAATATCTTGCAAAGGTGGCACAATATTGCACATAATCACTCACCAAATGGTGCATGAGAAATGCTGGCTCTTCTGCGCAGCACAAAAAAATAAAACAGTCAGAAGGTGAAAGAGAAGGACAGGAATTATGAAAGCATTTCATATATCAACTCCAACAAAAGAGAAAATGTAAGTGCGTGTTTGCAGGAGAGTGAAGATGTAACCGCACGGTTTTTCTGTTTTTATATCATTTGAAAATGATGGCAGATGCTTTGGACAGACCTTGGTCATCCATGGTGAGAGCAAACACGTCCCCCCCGTTTCCCATGTGGCGCCAACTCTGCCTCTTAACCTTCAATTGTTCACCTAACAATGCTTATTGGTTCCTTCCCAAAATGTTTGCACATGATTGACATTTCAGGCACACATGACCAGTCACAGGACCGTGTCTGACCCCCCCACCCCCCCAACAAATCATCCTCTTGCTTGATGATGGATGAAGATTTGGCCAGGTTATATGCTTCAGAGCACAATTAGCAAAGCCACGTCTAGCCTCGATCACTCAATCATGTGTTCGTTGAGTGTTTTTGACCTTTATTTTGAGCGTTTTACTGGGCTTGACCTCGACATACACGAACACGAGTTTGCGTGTTTCATGTATTTGTGTTATCAAGGTGACCTAAATAATCAAAATCTGTTGAACTGCTCCTCTAACTGCGACATCGTGTAAAGGTCTTATTGATAACATTTTTATGTAGAAGAATATTAAAAAAAAAAAAAAAAGAATACATCCACAGAGTTATTAGAAAGGTGCTGAGTAAAAGTGTTTTTTTTTTTCCTGAAAAAAAACTGATTGATTGAATTTTCATTTAAAAAAATTGTTTGGTCCAAAATGAATGTTTTGTTTACCTCTGTGGAAGACATCTGACGTTTAGTTCCCACGTCTAACAAGGCTCGCTAGCCAATAGTAAAACAACGTTGGATTCATGTGTCTCTATGGCCCTGTTCAGACCTGGTATTAAGATGCTTCCTCAGTGATCCGATCACAAGTGGACAGCTTTAAGTACATCTGTTCACACCTGGCATTAAAATGCATCTACACATGCGTTTTGAGTGGCCACTTGTGATCCGATCTCACCTCCCCGCTCTATCTGCAAATAAACAAGCAGTAAACACACGGCCAAGACAGTAGAAGTTGTGACGTAATACTACAGGAATGTCAGTAGTAACATTGTGAATTTGGGTACATTTTAGATTTTAGATTGTAGATATGTAGCCTATAGATGAGATATACTTTAGAGCAAAGAGACCATTTCCATGCTGCAGGGCAGATGAGCGCTCGCCTTTCTATTCACCTGAGGAGTGAACAGTGATCCCGCTGATCCCAGCAGGACGTCAGTAGAATAGGTGGTCCTTAATGAAGCCCAGGACATATTTGCACACACAATGATAAAAGAATGTGGTCATATGTGGCACAGACCACCTCCGAATGGGGTCAGAAAGATCTGATCTCAATGCGTCCTGAGTGCGTTCACACCTTTACGTAAAGCTGTCCACTTGTGATCCGATCATCACTGAGGACACATGTTAATACCAGGTCTGAACAGGGCCTACGTCGTCACTTAGTGTGGAAAAAAACGGATGACTAGCTGAGATTGGTGGTAAGTGCCTGGCAACAACTTGTTGTGAAGTAAATGTAGTGGAACGGGGGAGGGAGAACGTGAAATCTAGTGGCTGAAAGCTATCGATAGCGTCTTTAAGCTTACAGTTTACTAAATGGTGCTGTGCAAAGCGCTGCGAATCAGCTTTAGGACGAGGTTGCATTACTTCTTGCCCCGTCTCTCCCAGCTGCCAGAGCAAAAGTTCAAAGTGAAGCTTCAAATATGTGATGTTTCTTTCCCCGCTTCGTTTGCATGAAACCCAGCAGCTTGATCTGTTCCAAAACCAAGTGAAACTCGCTCTGCCGCATCACAACTACACCGACATCCCTCCGTATTCGTCAGTTCAGTCAAGCTGGTCGTATAGTGGTCTCCTTGGATATCAAACTCTCAGAGTAGTCTCATAATCAAAGAAGGCCTCCCTACACAGCGGAGAGGCTTGGTTAATATTTATGTAGCCATGGGCAACCACGCAGTCTGGGGGTTTCACCTCACTCCCGCAGCACCTCGAGGAGCAGCCCCATTGCAGCACTGGTTGAACTGGGCACAGAGCTTATTTAGTGAAGCAACAGGACTTGCACAGGCGTATTAAAAAAAACTGCAGTGTCATTATGTATAATGTTATTTTTGTAAGTTTGAATAAGCTTTTTTGTAAGTTGTGTATGATAATGTTGAATTTTAACCTGGGGATAACATGTTAATAAATAATATAGAGTTTAAAGTAATGCTGACAATCGATAAAAATATTTTATCCCAATTAACTGTACGATTCTCCACGATTAATCACATTTTAATCATAGATTTTCATCTGTACAAAATGTAACTTAAAGGAAGAAGTATGTAATACTCTTATCAGCATGGGAATGAGCAAATATGTGGCTTTATGCAATTGTATGTATATATTTATGATTGGAAATCAACCCTGACATTTACTGCATTTAGCACAAATATGATCAAACTGGAACATGTCAAACAGGCTATGTTACCCACAGAACCCATTTTCATTCACACATTTCAAGGTCAGAGGTCAAGGGAGGACTTTGAAAAATGTGTTGGTACCAGTGGATTCATTAGGTTTTCTAGTTTCATATGATGCCAGCATCTTGTAAATTTCTCCACTGTGGGACTAATAAAGGAATATCTTATCTTATCTTATCTTCACTCTAGCTTTAAAACTGAGCGTTAACGCGTTCAAGAAATCAGTGCCGTTAAAACGAATTTGCATTAATGCGTTATTATCGAGCTAACTGTCACAGCCCTAGCTCTCTACTAACGTTTGGTTCTTTGTCTTGTTTGTAAATACGGATTTTGACAAGAGCTGAATATCACCTCCATTCAGTCAGCTTTACTCAAGTATGCGACACTAGTGTAGGTTGACACAGACATTATTTTGCTTTGACTTTGCTGTTGGGGTTAATTAAAAATTAATAGGTTGCCATATGTTAATGAAAAGATGTTTTTATGTGTTTTTAATTTGCTTGTTGACTGCTGGTTAATCTTTTGAGTGTTTTTTCCTCAAGGCTCATATTTTGAGGTAAATACAACATCAACAGGATATTTACACCTGACCTAAAATCAATTATGGATTAAAGCGTCAGATTGTATTGGTCTCCCTCCCCCTTCTCCCATTAAACAGACCTAAGAAAGGTAGCCCAAGCATTCAACTTCTCTCTAAATGTAAATCAACATGTATACGCTTGTGAGGCAGCACACCAAGTAAAATATTATCAAGTCAAGTCCCAATGAGTGATCTCATCATTCTGCTCAAATTTCAGTTATTTAATCACCCCGTCTGTCTAAAAACGCCGCCATAGTCGGTCCCCCCTAAGAGGGCCCAGGACTTATAATTGACCCAGCAGACAGGAAGCAATTAAAAAGAAGTCAAACACATGAGGGGCTTTGAGATCAAATTTGAAAAAAGCAAGGTCCAGCATGGGCATGTTGAGCTCTGGCTTGCACAACTGTCAAATAAGTTGAGTGTTAAAAGACCACACTACATAAACAAATCCTTTTCAGAAAACAGTGTCACGGCGTAAACATTAAAGAGTCTCCTAAACTGTATTCTCTAATCAAACCTTTTCAGAAACAGACTCTCTCGTACAAAACAGCCTTTTGCTCTTTCGGACGTCTGATGTACGAGACACATGTTGGTTTCAACAAGGGATATAGGTGAAGAATCTCTATTCAAATGTTTTGTATGGAAACTTAGCCAAGTGGAAACAGATGTGCCTCACTTGTGACCTATAAAAAATGATATATAGTCACAAGTAATAAGGTTCAGCAGAGGCCAGCGGTTCCAATTTGCTTCACTTTGCCGTGCCGTGCTCTGCGTTGTGTAAATGTGGACGTATTTTTCAAACAAAAAGATGTGGCATTTTCACTGTAAACCAAGTGAATGCTCAGTATACTTTCGAAACGACTGGGCTGAAAGAAAGATCCATTTATTCGTGATTGCAACACATTTGAATCCACATGCTTTCTGTCCAGCACAATGTTATCACAATTATAATTCATCAAGTTGATATATTATAATTCGAGTTGTTCAGCAACAGAGAACATCTGTGATGTTCTTTTCACTTCAGATTTTTTTCAAGGACGTCTAAAAATAATAAGCTAACATTTTTTTTTTGCGTCGTTATTTCTCAATTGTCTCCCACAGATTTAAAAACAATATATCCCTGTAATATTCCCACAGCTCTGAGTGTGTGTAGAACTCCAGATGTGTTACGCCAGTTGCAATAATGCATCAATCAAATGCATTACAAAGGAAAAACGTCTTCAGTTAAGTGAAAATAAGGCTTAATAGCATGATTAATGTTCACGCATTTTCAACAGAGCTCTACATTAACTTAAAAGACACCCTACATAATGAGTTTCTGATAGAACTAAACAAAATCAAAACAAAAATGACCTTCCTATGCCTCAAAGGACAAGAAAGACTCAAAAGCACTGATGAAGAGGAGGAGCAGGTCAGTGTAAGGAAGACAATGCTTCAAAATCTGCCTTTACCTGGACAGACAATAATAGAAATCAACTTTATTAGTGAAGTGTGCCGAGGATAATCTGTCTGCGTTAATACCCTCCAGTAGGAAGAGGAAAACGCCTTCAATTGTTCTCTCTAATGAAGATGAATACTACACTGCAAAGACAGAGGAAAATATGTGACCTCACCAGTCCCTTTAGAGGTCAATAATCTTTTAGAATAATTGCCTGAATTTTTAATTGAAGCAAAATCTTACTTAAGCATTCATCATTGTGGACAGACATTCCTCCCTTCAATTTTGCATTGCGATTAATTCCACTAATTTAAAAGTAACTGCTTTGTGCCAGTATAAAGGAACACAATTATAAGTTTTAAATACATATAGCTTATTTCCATAAAACATGACTGTTCTAAATACAAGAGGCTGCTCACCAAGGCATAAAAAATGGCCAAATTTATGCTGGCTATTGCTGTAGATGCTTATTACCGAGTCAACAACAATCTTTGAAGGTCTTTCAATTTGTCAAAACTTGCATATAAGACTAAACAACTTGTTCTTGAGGGCTGATTACTTTTTTAGAGGTGTGTTTTCCAGCCACACGCCTCAGGAGGCACAAGCTTTTGCAAATGTGCAAGGTCGTATGTAAATACCGCCAATACCAGAAGCACATTATTTAATACGCATCCTTTAATAGGTCTGGAATTGCACTCGTCCAATTCATTTGACACAACTGTTTATTAAGCCAAATTAGTCCGAATGAAATCTTTCCAAGCCAATCAAATAGTTTGCTTGATTAGTGCTGTGTTCTTCCTGGCGTACTGCAGAACAGACGAATCCAATAGGGAAAAAAGACAGGCAAAGGAAGGGCAACTCCAATTTCTGAGGACAATGAACTAAATTGTTCTGTCCCAATTTCTCAAGAGATACTTTGTAATCACGGCTAATTATTGTTGCATGGTAAAGTGGAAGAGGAACAATAGTCGTTTCAGACTTTCCATGAGTTTACAAAATTAAGAGATATTCTGAAGATTTACAGAAGTTCCATCACTGCACACCTGAGACATGTTCAACACTGCAGAGGACTAAAATAAAAACAAATCTCTATTGATTTTTCCTCAACTTGTTATTGTCCAAACAACACACTGTACACAGTTCTACCTCAGGGGTTTATCAGACACTAATTCATTTACAGATTAAACATACTAGTGTGCAGTGGTGGGGGTTGTATTAACATGATTTACTTAAGAAATAGCGTCAATACTGCAATATAAAACACCTCATACATTTAAAGGCCTCGTACTGAAAAGATCCATTAAAGAGGACCCATTATGCAAATGTTCAGGTGTAAACTATGCTATTACAATATGTTTACATGCTTTAATCTTCAAAAAATGCTTTACTTTTCTTATACAGGCTGTGCAGCAGCACCTCTTTTCACCCGCTGTCTGAAATGCTCTGTTTGAGCTCGCTCAGAAAAGCCCAGTCTGCTCTGTTGCGACTGGTCAATGGAACCAAACTCTTTGGACTCTGCTCTGACTAGCTTTGTTCAAGGGTGTGCCAAACTAGCTGGTAGACATGTATCATACAAATGTGCTACTTGGTGACATTTATTTGTTCAATATGTACCTTAAAGTGAAATTTGAGTGAGTATTTAACACTATTATTAACATGGGAGCGGGCAAATATGCTGCTTTATGCAAATTAATGTATAGATTTATTAGTGGAAATCAATAAACAACACAATACAATAATATTGTCAAGAAACCCTCACAGGTACTGCATTTAGCATTAAAATATGCTTAAATCACAACACGGGAAACTGAAGCCCAACAGCTGTCAGTGTGCTGAAAATGGCCATGCCAGGTTTTCCTCACCAAAATATAGCACAGGTCTCCTTTGCAACAAGCTAGTATAACATGGTTGGGACCAATGGATTCCTTAGGTTTCCTAGTTTCATATGATACCAGTATCTTCACCTAGCTTTAAAACTGAGCCGGCTACCTCCTCAGAAATACTGCTTGCATTACATACATACATACATACATACATACATACATACATACATGATTGCTGTGAATTTCCCCACTGTGGGACCAATAAAGGAATATCTTATCTTATCTTAATGCATTGAATAAATTAGTGGCGTTTTAATAATTTTGCATTAATGTATGGCATTAATTATGACAGCTCTATTAATAAATAATAACGGTCACAATAAAATAGGCCCTCCTGCCTGCACATCCTGAGGCAGTTGCTAGAGGTAGTTGCCATGGAGCGTACATTAGCAGCTAGCATATTTCTTTTTTCATCACAGGCTAGCATTATATTGATTTCATTATTTGGCTCTTTACTTACATTATTGTATGCTGACATTTATTGCTCAACCACTGAAAAACTGTACAGCGTCAGGAGTAAGACTTTAATAACCGCTTGTACTAGGCTGGGCTTTGTCGCTCCCCTTCCCCCCCGACCCTGTCGCTAAGCAATCATGACAACACATTATTCCAACGTTTTTTTCTCAGACGCGGAGTGACACTGAACATGCAAAGGTTAGACGTGTCCTAGCAGTGGTTTGTGGGTGTTATATCAAGGTATGAATCAGATTGCTTGATTTGAGCTACCTATTTAATAATAACAGCCAACCACTGCCAGTGTGAAATAGTGATGAGATACAGGTTTTGGTACATCAGACAAAACGCTTTTTGTTATGAGTTTCTGTCAATTTGATGCAAAAGCAAAAACTATGGATCAAAGAGAAATGTCTCAGTGTCTGTATAGTGTCTCACCTATTATGCTCTGACTTACTTTTATTTGATTCCTCTAGAGAGCTTGTGCTTTAAAATCTGTGTGGGTGATTTTTTTTCACAAAATTTACTCAATAGCAACCCTCTGAGAATCAAATAACCTTTACATAAATACCACTTGGATTAGACAGCATTTATCAATTTCTTCAAAGCTGGCTACCTCACATTCTTCTGCATTAAGAGGAAATTAGTCAGAGATGTCAGGACTAACATAAATACCTTTATGAAAGACGCGGCTAAGGGTTAGGGGGTCAACATAATAAACGCAATAAATGTTCCACAGGCAGAAGGAAATGGAAAAATGGAAATGTGCGATGGATCTCATCCCTTTTTCAGATGAAGGGATAGGCTTGCCATGTTTAACCTAACGCTGGGATGTTTGATTAACTGTGTTAATCATTTCCCATCTGCACTGAGCCCCTGTCTCTGCCTTTTGATTAAATTCTGACTAGTCTTACATTGTTCATTATGTGTACTTGTCAAATAATTGACTGCTTGAAGGCAAAAAAGAATGTACGCCTTTCAATCTTGATGAGGAAGTGCTTTAATATCATGTCATTCACTTTGCATGGCAGGTCCTGGAGACGGGGAGGAGTACCTCACCAGTACAACCTCAGGGGGGAAAGGTTATCGGGAATTTGGCCTGTCTGGTTTTCAGCAAGCTTTTTCTCCCAAAGGTTCATGTCCAGGGTCAAACACACTGACTTGCATCCCAGCTAATGCAGACATATGACTGGAATTCAATTCACAGCATCTCAAGTGATGGTGTAACAGAAGAATGGTAATATTAATTGAAATGTCTTCAATGGTAAATATAAATAAGCATGTTGTTCGGGAGGTGTAACAGATAGGAATGCAAATTTTGAAAAAAGATAACGTAACCGATAATTAGCCGTTAACCGTCAAGATTAGTGCGTCTCATGTAGCAGCGCGCCAACTTCAGTATATGAGCACAAATCTCAACTGAGTCCCAGTGCGTGTAGTGTCACAGACAGTCACTTTCCCAGTAAAAGTCCACCACCACCAGGTTGTCAGCTGTGTTTCTGCCTGGCCTAACGATACTCTGTCACCCGGTGTAACTTTAGCGACTGTCTGACAAAACGTGTGTCTGTGTTTGTGCTACGTTAACAACTGTGGCACTGCTGGAGGCTTCGTGCTCCTTGCAGACACACACATACGCTCTGTCAGCACGGTGTGACTTTAGCGAGTGTCTGACAGACGGTGTGTGTTGCGACGGTAAATGGGGTTATTGGTGGCATGATAGCTGTGACCGTAGCAGTAGCAGACAGTGTGTGTACAGTTTATTTGTCGGTGAATAAATGAGGCTATAACTCCTCCGCTTTGTGCTCCGCTCAAGACCGGAGCCAACTTCATGTATCTGTACCTCCGGCTCGGACTCACCAGCTTTTTTCCTTAAACCAAGCCGCTCCTTTGAGATTTGCACAGCTTTTTAATTACTTATTAATATTTGTTTTAACTGTTTAACCGATGCTGTTAAAATTCTCAATGTTGGTCAGCGGTTAAACTAGTTATTAACATCCCTATGAACCGAACAGATTCAAGGCTCAACATTCATTTCTATCAATCCACAAATATGTCATGACATACATTTACCACAGATCATTACACTATAGAATGTCTGAATACCATGTCAGGTGTCTAGGTTTCATATTCAAGAGTTTTCAGCGCTAACCTCCTTTTTAATTACTTCACAGCACAAGTGAATCAAATCATAAAGCTGTCAGCCTTCACTAAGAACTCAGACCTGCCGTGATAATGACACCAGCTCCATGCTGTGCTATTCCTGGGGTTAAGGGTGTGTAACTCCAGGCTCTTCAGCACCATCTTTGCTCGCGGCTCTTAATACAGTCTTGTTTGTATAGTCTTTAATAAAGAAGCGCACCACTTTGTATGCATATGCGACCGACTGACAGGCTCTCTCTCCCTCCTCAGGGATAAATGAGAACCACACACTCAACGCGATTAGCCTCAGCATAAGTATAACTCAGCTGAAGTAAATGTGGAATAAAAGACAGTAAGTAGGGTTTATGGTCATGTAAGACTCTGTTTTGGAACTCCGTTATGAGCCATGATCACCACATCTGTGTGAATAATTCATTCATAAAAACCTTGTTTCCAGCAGCCCCAGTCAAATCGCCTCAGCGTGGAAGTAAAATGAATTTACTTGCGTGGTTCCACAAGAATTGTCTAATGATGGACTTTTAATATTATGGCTGCTTCACCTCAATCGCTATGGCAACATCCTAACTTGCTTTGCCAGGCTTTAAGGTTTGTACTGCATCACATCATGCTCCTTTTCACCTTTCAAACTGCAGCCTCCAAGATCACAGAAGACCCAGTTTCTGTTAGAGAGCAAGATATTATGTTGTTGACAGAAGAAGAGCCAAGAATTTGTCTGTGTTGAGGGAGATTGTTGAATTTTCCATTTCAGACACTATTATCTCTCAAAATGAAAGAAACAAACACAGTTTTAAACAAGCGGCAACCTCCGGCTCTGAAAAGTAAAGCCAATGCTGAAGTGCCTTAAACTTACATTCTTTCTAACACCTCACAGTGGGCGACTCCTCTGGTCGCAAAAAGAATCTGATTGTATAGAAGACTATGAGGAAAATGACTACTGAAATGCCTACTTCTCATTTGATTTATTACTACAGTAAACATTGTAAACATGAGTTTATGGTGTCAATCACTAGTTTCAAGTCTTCTTCAATACAGCGTGATGTTCATTTAGTAAATTATGGTCCCATTTAGAGTAATATAGACTGTAAAGTAGGGTATGCTTTCGAGCGTGGCTACCTCATGATTGACTGGTCGCTAACACTTTTACAGCACCTTTCCAGTTCATGAAAGGTAATTAAACATTTTGATCGACTAAAAAAAATGTCATGTCCAGTTTGGTTGCTATTAGCTTTACCCTCTCAAGTCACTTCTGGTTCCAAAAATCCAAGATGGCGATGGCCAAAAATCCAAGATGGCGATGGCCAAAAATCCAAGATGGCGATGGCCAAAAACCAAGATGGTGATGGCCAACACCCAAGATGGCTACGACCAAAAATTAAGTCAGGGATGGCCAGTTACAGTGTGCATGTGCTATACCTGACACCAGAAGACCTGTGTCCCAGCCTCTTTCAATAGGCCTTGCCAAAAACCAAGATGGTGATGACCTGAAACCAAGATGGTGATGACCTGAAACCAAGATGGTGATGACCTGAAACCAAGATGGCGATGACCAAAAACCAAGATGGTGACGGTCCTGAATTTCCCTCCGGGGATTAATAAAGGTTCATCTTATCTTATCTTATCTTAAAATACAGAACTCAAGGCTTCAAAACCGAAGTCCACAAACCAATGGCTGACGTCATTTCTGTAACGTAACATTTCTGTCTCTCTGTGATTTTATACCAGAATGTAGTCAGATGTCCTTGTTAAGATACAGAGACCAAAACACACTGAGGCAGATTAAATGCTGCAGAGAGAAAGAGAGAGAGAGATGAGCATGTCTGTGTTTGTGTGTGTGGGAGGTTCTCCCCAAATTACTAGAGTGAACCCACAGGTCACTGGTTTGTCATGGTAAACATAAGCCGTTGGAATTGAGTTCAGGAGCTTTCCCACCATCGCTCCAAGGTGGCGAAGGCTCAGCCACTGCTGCATTCTTGTGTGTCTTACCATTAAGACCCAGTGAATACCTTGGTGACAATGGTCATGTGGTCAATGAGGAGGCAGCAGTGGAAGCGGCTCAGACTTGGGCAAAGGGTGAGCACTCGGGAATGGACTCATTAAGTCACAGCTGTTGTGTTCGGAACAATGAGGCTGGGACTGTTCTCAAACCTCTCCAGCACCCAAACATTAAAACCTCAGCAGACAGTAGGGGGGTCTGACAACAAGTAATTGTACCTTAACTTTATTTCTGAGGACTTAGTAAATATTTCTAAGTTTTTGTGTCCAAGTTTGAGAGATGTAAGACACAGTAAAGTCTTATTTGAATGGTTTCCACTTGTACAACACATGAAAGTATCTGTTTCTTTCTTGTTACAACGATTACACAGTGGAAAAAAAAAACATACTCTTTTGATTTGTTAGTCTTATCTCCCATCTGTATATCTTAAGTGATTCAAAGCTAACCTTGCCTTTGAAATCAAAATCCCACTCGATCCCACGCCTCATGTCGACACAGTAAGAGGAAGCCAAAAAAGCAAAGCCAGTGACCTCTCCGTGGTTTGGGGGTCTCAAAATTATAACGCCCTTCCTTTCTTCACAAAGCAGTCCCCTGCTGCTGCAGCCTTGGTACTGCAATGCCAACACCATTGCACTAGATTGGATTAGAGAGATAAATAACTGAGATGGAGCCCAGGCTCACCACCAGTCCTATTTCTCATGTAAATGCCACATCAGCTCATGGTGACCTACATAATAGAATGGATACAACACAGTAAAAGGTTCCTTTGTCTGCAAAATTACAGAAAGTAACATCAGTTGGTGTTATCTAATTCTTTTTTGTTCACTTTTGTAAAACTCTAAGAGCGGCTGGGAAATAACCAGAGGAGTGAGGGCCTGTCTCATGTCATGGTGTTTTACCCTGCTGGAGGTTTTCTTGGAGCACTGAACTCTGGATTTGTTCTCTGTTTCCTTTTTCCTTTCCGTCCTGGAGACGGCAGTGTTTGCTTTGGAGCTGACAGTTGACGTTTCAGGATTCCGGAAGCCGGCCCACCAGCAGGCATGAAATCTTAACCTGTAACAACAAAGTCGCTACGATCAGCATTTACGCTAATGGCAACAATGACAACGTGG
Source organism: Pterois miles (assembly GCA_947000775.1). Lineage (NCBI taxonomy): Eukaryota > Metazoa > Chordata > Actinopteri > Perciformes > Scorpaenidae > Pterois > Pterois miles. The sequence continues at coordinate 8,293,552 of CAMQGK010000171.1, read as the reverse complement.
CACATAAATGCTAAAAACATGTTGGTAAAGTTTTAACTTGTCTTTAATCTTCATCAGGAAAGTGTGCAGCAGTCTCCAATGCATGGTTTTAAAAACACATGCAATGCAAATATTGCAAAGACAAGCTACATAAACAGAGAGAATGGGCACAGGAAGAGCCAAAGAGGTTCACCATGCAGGTCATCAAATCCCAGAATTCACACCTCGTCACTTCAGAAGCCAAAAGTCAAGAAACCTAGTCTCCAGCTGAGAGAGGAGCTAACTTCCACTTAAATATTTATTTGCGTTTAGGTGTCCGCAGATACGTCCTGTTTCTTTTCAGCTTGTGTGAGATCAAGACTGCACATCTTCACATGACCCCTCGTCACTCAAGACCTTTCTCGCATTTTCATAACAAGGTCCACCTGGATCCCATCACCACGAGTCATCAGAGCAGCTTGTCTGGGCAAAATGTAATTAAAGTTAGTGGTTTCACATGTAATTATCACAACAAAGTCCGGGCCTTGTGCGCCCCTGAGTACTTTGTTGAAAAAAAAGAAACCAATGTTTGTGTTTATCTTTTCGAATTAGCTGGAACCCGACTTTAAAATTAACTCGGATCTCTGAGGGTCTCTCTCTTTTTTTTTTTTTTTTTTAATCATCACAAATCCTCTCTAACACATGCGTTCATGCTTCGTCACATGCTTGTGCTGAAGCCTCTCTAAATCCTCACAAACTTGTAGTTTGTTTAAAGTGAGGAGCAATATGATAAGACATCTCCTGAGAGGTGGGAGTCAGCTGCTCGGCCCCGTTGCAGTTAAGTGCAGTGGTGTGTATTGGTTAAGCTGGTATTGGACCATCTCAAATTTGCCCCTTGGTGTCAGATAAGCACACACTCCCCTCCCCCCTCCCCCCACCTTCAACACACACACACACACACACACACACACACACATACACTGCTAACCGCTCTCCAAACAGCACCCCCGCACAGCTGTCTCCCTCCTCTGGGAGACGGTGAAGGCCAACCGTGCAGCCACTGAAATGAGCTGCTAATCCCCGTACAGGCTCCCAAGCATATTACAATGCACAGAGCTGCCGGTCCATCGGCCACTGTGTGAGTGCGTGCGGCTGTGCGTGCTATCAGTCTATGTGCATGCATGTGTACGTTTAGGCATGTGTCGATCTGTTTGAGTGTCAGCTGCATAAAGCAGTGTGTGTACATGAGAAGGTGAAAATGATTGTTGTTCCTGTCCTGCGTGACCTCGGTAATAGCTATATATCCCCTTGCAGGGTTTTCTAAGAGCACAACCAATTGCTATAGCAGGAAGAAGATTCCACTTCTCCCCAACAAGTGTCTCTGCCTCCTCTCTCTCCCTTTCATTGGAGCCAAGTCATTACTGGTGCTTATGAAAGTGAAATGAATGAGAGCGTAAGGGGATGGATGGGAGGTCATGGCCCCGGGGCCTCTGGGGAGTGAGGACGCATAAACTCATCACCTGGTACTGATGGAGGACCACTCACCTCGACCGCCATCTCTATCTGTCTGCCTTCACCACCTCCACTGGTTTTTTACCCTTGCCACACAGGCGAGCACTAAGATGAGGCAGCAGCAATTTTCTACTCAAGTGATGTTCACAAACAGCCATAAATAACACATTTAAAGGGCAACCCGGTGTGATCACCGGAAATCAACATGATAAGGAAATGGAGATGTAGCCTGAATACAGAAGGACCAGCATCAGCATGCTCTCCCTTTGATATCACTACTGATTGGTGTAATTGCAAAGGTGAGCCTTTGTTTGAATGGGTTAATTTTGTTATCGTGGAGCTGTTATGAAATCATGCATTTTTAACAAGGAGAGCTGATTTTAGTCCCCAAATACAAATTGAAATATTCATCAGTGTGACTGCGCCAGCCTTAACAAAAAGCCGATCATACCAATGTTTTGGACGAGGAGTGTAAGCAGCTGCTGCTTCAATACCGCAGGCAAACCTGTTCTCTATCAAGAGAGATTGTCCTGTAATGGGAAGGTCATGTATACAATCCCAGCAACAAGACTTTGTTCTTTCAAAGTTACCTTCAGAAAGGCACAGAATATGTACTCACTTCTTCACTATAGGGCTCAATGTAAACGTCAACCTACAATGTGCATGTATAGTGTGATGGAACATATTCTCTCTAGTTATACTTTTAATTCAACATTGAGCCTCATAAAGTTTGGGTTTAAACATTATAACATAGATTCAGAAAGAAAAATAAGATATAACTAAGTAAGTTGACTAGGTCTGCCAAAGTTAACGCGTTAATTTGCAAATAAATTTTAACGTCATTCATTTCTTAAACGCATTAACACAATTGATCTTTTGGAGGTTGCAGCTGGCTCAATTTTAAACCTAGAGTGAAGGTAATGGCATTATATAAAACCAGAAAACCTAAGGAATATATTGATACCAACCTCACACTAACTTGTCGTGAAGAAGGTTAAATAATTTTTCTAAATTTTGGCAAGGAATAAACTACCAACATTTAGAAAAATGTTGGAGCGTATAGCGTTATCAAGGAATAAACTGGCATGTCCATTTTCACCTTCACCACACTGACAGCTGTTTTTTTTCCTGTTGGGCTTCAGTTTGACATGTTATGATTTGAGCATATGCTTTATGCTAAATGCAGTACCTGTGAGCGTTTCTGGACAATATTTGTTATTGTTTTGTGTTGTTAATTGATTTCCAATAATAAATATATACATATGTTTGCATAAAGCAGCATATCTGCCCACTTCCATGTTGATGAGAGTATCAAATATTGGACAAATCTCCCTTTAAGGTACATGTTCAACAGGTAAAAAAAAGAAAGTGTGATTAATTTGCGATTAATTGTGAACAACTGTTTTTTTTGATTGATTGACAGCTCTAAAGCTGACCGATTTGATTTTAGGGGCATAAAAAGCAGATTGATTTATGACTGGACAGTTGGCTATTCTCTGAAAGTTGAATTGCAGAGACTGTAGACTATTATTTCTCATTTGCAAAAAAAAAAAAACAAAAAAACAAAACAAAACAAAAAAACCCCAGTAAACTTAATATATATTATGGTAACCTCCACTAAGGAGGACAGGCTGGACAGACTGTCAAAGAAAGCCAGCAAGGACTTTCACTGCTTTGAATTCCACTGATACCTTGACTGTCTACTGGTATAACAAGGGCCATTTTTCACAGCTACCTGTCTGTGACACATTGTCCACTTATCCATCAGCAGGCCTCAAAACGAAAAGCATTTGCCGTGAGTTTTCATCTTGCACCCGTGACGTCTGGCCAGTCATATCTAACTCGACTGTTCAGTCCGTAAGAGAGGGAAGGGTGTAAATATTACACTAAAACTAGTCAGAGTAAAAGAAATCATGTCCATAAAAACAAAAATTCCTCCAGGATACAATTTGTTAGAGAAATAAGAAGTCAACATCCTGAACAATCTTTTTTTCAGACCAGTCATCGCGAATCTAAGGAAACCTAGTTGTGGATTGATGGACGACTGGCAGAGTTGGGTGGGACAATTGTGCATGTAATCAGCAATTACCCTAATGACAGTGCTGACATACATTGTGGTGTAGGGTTTGAGCCTGTGTGTCAGGGGTCTGGCGTGGGGAGAAGGGCCAGGGAGGACGGGGGTCTGCTGAAAGGCCTGTCGGAGTCTCTGAGTGATGGCTTGTCAACGAAGCACTCCTGTTTCAGACAGAGTCAAGGCTCAGGTGGCTCCGCCGGGCCCTTCTACCTCCACATGGCGTTTCTCAGGTCACGCCCGTCCGGAGCACTGGCACTTTTCCACACTCCCCTCCATCTGTAGCACATTGCTCCTTCTCTTTCCCTATATTTACTAGCCTCTTAAATCTGCTCATTTTACCCTCCTAAACTCCTGAGTCGTGGAATATAAATCTCAAATATGAATGCCCAAGGCTTTCATTTAGCTTGTTGGTCACACCCAAAAATATCACTTTCCACTACAGCTTCAACTATGCTGTCAGGTAGAAAATACTGAAGCTGCTTTTTATAAATCTCGTATATGTTCAGCAGCAGAAGAAATATTCAGGTATTATTATTAAGTTAAAATACAACAAAGTTAAATACTCCATTACAGTTGCATTTGATATCTTACATAAGTAAAAGCACAGCATTATTATCAGCAAACTCAACTCGTAACACCTTTCATAGAGTGACATAGTTATTTTGTTAAATAGTGCCAGGAATTGGCTAAAGGCAACAATCAGTTTTTCTTAAATATTTTGAAGTAATGAAACAGGAGTTGCAGGGGGAGAGAAGGGGACCAGAGAGGTGAAACAAAAACATATCATAGCTAATGCTTCACTGCATCACTGGAGAGTGTTGGTTTGTAGCTTCATGTGACCAGCTTCCATTAGAAATTACTTTGCTTTACTTTATGTTGTAGCATTAAAACTAAGCACCTTATGTAAAAGCTGGGCTAAGAAGATACTGTATGTCTTAAGGTTTCCTTTAAAAATGTCCACAGAGGTAGAGTCCTTCACATCCTCTGGCAGACAGCTCCAGAGACTAGGGCCACAGTGGCTAAAAGCTGTAAGTTTATGGAAGTTGTGTAACCTCCATAATAACATTGCACTCACCTATGAATGAGGCTAAGATCATATAGGGACACTGAAATGTATATTACAGTATCATCAACATAGATATGAATCTTAATTTTATGCTTTCTGATTACATTGTCAAGCGGTAGCATAAAGAGAGTAAAAAGGAATGGTCCCAAAACACAACCTTGCGGAGCCCCACAAGTTATGCCTGCATTAACCAGTTCTTACCTAAGACGGGGAGATTGATATGGGTTTGTAGTTACTAAAAACTGAGGAATCTAGGTTGCCTTTTTTGAGAAGTTGTCTAACCATAGCTGTTTTTAAAGCAACAGGGAAGGTGCCTTTGAACAAAGAGTGGTTAAAAATACTTAATAATTCCTCAGAAAGGCAGTTAAAAACAGTTTTTGAAAACGAAGTAGGCATAGGGTAAAGCAAGAGGGTTTTATCTCAGAGACCACCTTCGTAATCACTTCTGCATCCACCAGAGTAAAAGAGTGCAAAGTATATTGACATGTCTTAGTGCTTTCAAAGCCATTATTCTACCTTGTCTGATTAATATTAATTCTAATTACACTTGTCCTGTCTCTGTTGGGTGAAAATTCGCTGCACTTCGTTTTTGAAAAGAAAAAATCACTGGGTGGAAGTGGGACTTATCAGGCTGTCCATGGTAAAAAGGACCCTGGGATTGTTTTGGTTCTTATTTATGACTCCAGACAAGTGAGCCTGTCTGGCCTTTCACTGCACTTTATTATATTCTGAAAGGTGGCAAGCAGAATATTATAGTGGACCTGGAGTTTACTTTTCCTCCATCTATGACATCTTTGACAAATTCTTTTAAGTTTAACACTGATTTTTTTCCACTGTGGCTTACATTTCAATTTAGTTTATTTCATTTTTTTAGCAGTGCAACAAGGTCAACTGTTGTCCATAATTTTGTATTAAACTCATTTACTAGGGTGTCAACTTATGAAAGCTGAGTTTGCAAGGACAACATATTCAGACATGATTCAGCCACTTCAGCTGCAAGATATCTTTTCTTTACAGTGAGTTCAGCATTAACTTGGGTCAAGGGCACAGACACATCAGTGAAATAGTGATAAACTATTCGATCAACTAAACTCTGATTGATGACATTTCAACATTTAGCCACTTAAAGCTCTAAAGTATGGGCATGACTGTGAGTTGTTCGAAAGACCTTTTGTGTAAAACCAAGATCCTCTAATAGATTCATGAAATCAGTGGCCCTTTCCTCATTTATGCTGTCTATATATAAGTTCATTTTATTGTAATTTGCATTAGGAATAGATACAAGCTCTGAGAAATCTGTTCACAATTCAGGAAAGTAATTTGGTGCTCTATATACAGTAATTGTTAATAAAGGAGACTGGCTTTTGAAAACAGTAGTGAGATATTAAAAAAAGCTAAAAACATCAAAGAAAACATGTCTATTCTCAAATGGCTTAGAGGCAATAGTAGCCAGCTAATCCCCCCTCCCCTTTTCCCCTCTCTACAAGAATAGGAGAAGTTATAGTTTGAAGGAGACATTTCAATGAGGACAGCAGGTTCATCAGAGTTCAACCAAGTTTCAGATAACCTGCAATCAAGGTGATGCTTTGCAATAAGGTCGTTGAGCAGGAACATTTTGTTTGACAGGGACTAAACATTTAAAAAAGCCATTTGCAGTTTCTGTGGCTTATGCTGCTGCACAAAGTGTTTTAATGGGATGAGAGTGCTATTTGTCATGACTGGTCGAGACACTATGACATTTTTATTTTTAGCATTGCTATAGGGTATACTGTATTTGTCAGTGATTCTAGCTGGAATGTCTATTGGTAAGGGACTGGGAGGTTTAGGAGTAAAAGTAGAAACAGAAAAATTGCTGCTGGTGGACTGGAGCCAGGTGTGAAGTTCTGAGGATTCGACTAAAATGGCCAGCTCCGCGGCTGAGAATGGGGATGGGGCTTGATATAAAAACAGATGTTCCACAGTTATTTAAAATGTTAAAAACAACATAAAAATGATTTTTGGTGGGCTCCAACTCCTGATGGGTTGTGTCATTTGTTCCCACATGAAGAGCACAGGAGTGAGGGCAGTAGATCCAGGAGGTTATCCAGGATGTCGGCGACCGTGGCTCCAGGGAAACAGCGTGTGATTGTGTTCATGAAGCGGATGCTCCTGGTTATAGAATATCCAATAATTATTGTAATGGATGGAAAGAGGGGATGAGGAGATTGAGCATGTGGGCTGCCTGGACAGGACAGTGGATGATCAGTTACTATCTGCACTGAGTTTGGTGGTCTTGGCCGAAGTGTCTGCTCTGGAAGATCGTGCTTGACTGAAGCATGATTATGGCCAAACTGTACTTAAAACATCAAAAGTAAAAGCAGTTGCTCTGAAGCAAATTGGCTCCTGTTGCTAAATTATGTATGACATTAGATTTTGTATGATGCATAATGATAAATGGGGAGATGAGATTATTAATTTGATAGGAAAGAAAAAAAAAAAACAAGTTCTGCCACACAAATTTGTATCTGCTGTTTTTTTTTTTGTGAAATAATTTACCTCTTTGGGCCTCAAACAGTCATTTAATGAACACATGTGAGATGTTTCAGACATCTGACACAGGACAAAAGGCAAGACGCAAGCCAAAAAGGTTGGGCATTACAATCATCTATAACAATACATGGTATTTTATAAGCCTGGGCCAAAGCATTGGGGAATTATCTATTATTAATAGGACTGTCAAAGTTAACATGCTAATAATGCGTTAACACAAATTTGTTTCCATGCCACTAATGTCTTTAACGCATTAACGCAAATTGCGATTTTCAGGTTGTAGCTTTAAAGCGATAGCAAAGATACAGCCATCGTATGAAATCTAAGGAATCTATTGGTACCATGTCGTACTAGCTTGTCAGGAAGGAGGCTAAATGGTGAGGAAAAAGTTGTCCATGTCCATTTTCACAGGGGTCTCTTGACCTCTGACCTCCACATATGTGGATGAAAATAGGTTCTCCCCTTTACAGACATGTCCACTTTACGATAACTACATGCAGTTTGGGGCAAGTCATAGTCAAGTCAGCACACTGACATGCCATGCTGCTAAGAGTATAAAATACTTGACAAATCTCCCCTTAAGGTACATTTTGAATAGTTAATAAATGTGTGATTAATTTGCGATTAATAGTGATTAACTATGGACAATCATGTCACAATTTATTTTAATCGCGATTACATATTTTAATAGATTGACAGTTTAATATTTATTAAACTAAAATGTGTTATCAAGCAGCAAAATCCATGAAGGAATAACTGAGTGTCTAGGTTGTGTGCTGAATATTAGAAAGTGTGAGTGAAGAGAGACTCTATAATATATCATGTAACTTTAATCCTTGACTGCTTTTAACTTAGGAATTTAAAATATTATTTCTTAATATAAGGCAAACCTATCTGCCACGGTGGTATGTGACCTGGAATTTTTACCTGCCACGGCCAACATTTACCCCATTTTTCTACTACATTCAGTATTAACAATTCAAATATGCTTTTTATCAACATGTCCTCCTTGTGCTGATACAAGATGCAATCGTTTGTTTCTGTCAAAACGTATTTGCTGTTGCAAATTTATTTGATATGAACAAAATTTAAAGATAGGGCATTACTATGCAGTGAAAATATGGCAGTTTACTGTATATATTTACATCTACATTGTGCAATTCTTGCCTTGTGTTGTTTGTCAGACTTTAGCTAAATGTTAAACATTTCAATTTGAATATACAGTATACTCATTCACTGTAAGAGTAGTCTTGAGGTTGGCTTAACACATGCTGGACTGAGTCTGTATTTAATGTTTTTAAAGAAACTGGAAGAAAAAAAAAAAAAAAAAAACTCATTTGTGGCTCATATTAGTCATGTGCTGCTTGCTAATCAAAGATCCTCTATTTTGACACATTTCAGCAATCAAAGTTACGCACATACATTCAATAAACCACACAGTATGAGAGGTCTATTGGCTATTATATGCACTTGACAGCTTAAGCATAACTATTATCATACAGGCGCTTGTGCAGCAGTACTTCCAATTAGTACATGTAAATGAAAGGGCCTAATAACCACTGATGAATTATTCAGATGTAACACTGGTGTCACATTGATTTGTTCATACCAAGAGTTGCGATAAAAACATCCTCTTCATTATAAATGACCACTGAATTACTCATTTGTGTCATGCCTGAAGAGTGATGTGGGTTTCAGCATAGTAAGTACTCATCAAATTAGATTCGGCGGGGCATAGCCTTTAAACGGTATTCAACAGGGCAGAGGATGAAGTTTGTTGACTGACTCACAAGAAAAGTATTTGAATATCAAAAAAAAAAAAAAAAAAATTGAGTCTATCTTTTCACGATGTGTTTTGTTGAACATACAAGCAGCCTTTTGTGTGCTCATGAGCCCGCCCTGCCGTGCGTGTGTGCACGACATCTTTGGAAAAGTAAGGATACATTTGCGGTTGTTTACCTTGCTTTATGCCGACTGCATTTTCATATTGAATTTAGCCCGCTGAGTTGGAGCCCATTCAAAAGTGCAGTGTGCTGTGCTGCAACTAGAAATGAGGGGATACTGAACCGAGCTAATGTGCATTTCTATTGGCAAGCCAACGCACTGTAGCAGTCTCCGACTTGATAACATCATTCTTCTTTCAGCGCTATACAAAGGAAGCCTGCATGCTCCAGGGTACCCAATCCAAGAGGATCACTGTATGGAGACGGCTTCAGCCAGGCAGAAGCTGACTGAAAAAAACACGGTGAGTTGTTTAATAAAAATGATGTCATCACTATAGTTAATTCCCCCTGTCACTTTAAAAAAAGACCAATTCTGCTGCTTCTGCTGCCTCACTAGGAGTGTGTATATGTGTGGGAGGGAAGTTGTCAAGTTTTGACTGTGACAGAATTTAAATAACAGATTGTTACTGACCTAATTATGGTACTTCTGCATTAGTGTGTAATGTGCCTGAACCAGCAGAATGATAAATGAGCAGTTTGCGTGCTGACTGATGAGGCCGCTGCAAAGCTCTTCGATTTCAAGCACACACAAGGATGGAGACTGTGGCTGGAGCTTTGTTAAATGGTGACTCCTCGCAGTTCACAACAGGGGAGGTGTGTCACAGTGGTTCAGAGGTCTGTGTATGTCAGATAAGAAGCAAAGTGCTTACTGGATCATGTAGTGTATCACACGCTATATGAAACCGCAACAACAGCACCAAAGACGGGATGCTTGACTGGGCAACTTTCAAACCTGGAACAAAGTGGCAAAAAGAAGGAATAAAGAAGAAATAACAGATTATGGATGCACCCATCCAACTTTTTCAGCCGATACTGATACCTGGGCTTTAGAAGAAGAAGAAGAAGAAGAAGAAGAAGAAGAAGAAGAAGATCAACCTTTATTAGTCCCACAGTGGGGAAATTCAATTTACACTCTGTTTAACTTATACATGGTACATGCACACAAACATGCAGTAATGGAGAGATGTCAGAGTGAGGGGGCTGCTCCAGACAAGCGCCCCGAGCAGTTGGGGGTTTGGTGCCTTGCTCAGGGGCACCTTGGCAGTGCCCAAGAGGTAAACTGGCACCTCTCCAGCTACCAGTTCACACTCAGTTTTGGTCCATGTCGGGACATTATGTATCAGACATTATATAATCATTATATATCACCAAAACTGTGTACCAATCTGATACAGAGTTTAATTACTAAGCTCTATCCTCACTGTGTGGAAGTGACTGGGTCATTATTTTATGTGTAAGGCAACAATAGCTGGACTAAGGATGTTTTCACACTTGGCCCTAGACTCTGATCCACATGCTAGTTTGATTCACGTATCAGCCTGATATCCGATTCAATATTCGATGCATCCCTATAAAAAGATCACTCCATTTGTGTTTTTTTTCCGTGGGGATTTCCCACCTTTCTTCCCCCCTTTGAACGAAACCTATTCCTTCCATCCACAATGCTAAGGTTTTCCTCCAAATTTCAGTTCATATGAAAGCCAGGGGCTTCATATGCAGTGTGTCAAAATAATTAAAAAAAACTGCAAAGGTACTTTACCACACAAAAAAACGGGAACCGCGACAAAAAGAAACATGTCTCTTTTAAGACAAACTGGACAGTATTTTGAGTGGACTTGCCTGTGCCAGCCCACACGGGGAAACTTGACCAGCAGTGAGAAGAAGAAGAGAGAAGACATGAGAACCCCAACAGAGCTGAAGTGAACCAGAAACAGTAAAACCCTTCCAAAAAAAAAGAATTATCCCCTTCCTTAAAAATTAATTTTTTTAAAAACTATATTAAAACAAACTTACAAACTTTTTAAATCTAATTCAACAAATAAATACAAAAGTATAAATGAATGAATTGCATGAAAATAATAAATTGCAAAGACACTAACAACTCTACACTATACCTCCTTAATGCCCCGATAATTTTGCTCAAACTTAAAAAGGAATTAAAATGTCATATATAACTATATACACAAAAACAACAGAGCAGCTCCATTTCACCAATATCATCAGCCAATGGATCAGTACAGCCTGATTTCAATTAAATATCGATGCATCCCTATAAAAGATCATCCATTTGGGGGGAAAAAAAGAAACCGACCGCAGGGAAAGGAAGAGAGGCAATAGAAAAAGAGTAAAGCAAGACAACAGTAAAACCCCCCAGCATGAAAGACCCCAACCACTATATCCCCCCCCCATAAGGCTCCAGAAGCTTATCAGCCAATGGGTAATTTCAATTAAAAGGGGTTTTGCAAGACAAGTGGTTAAATACCTCAGAGGGAACCTGTCACCACAGGAGAGGTGGCAGGCTGCCTCCACAAGACAGAAGGAGGAGAGGAAGGAGAACAGAGTGCTGCTTGAATGGCTGGACTTAGCCCCGGTAGCGGCACGTGATGAGCGTTATTGCATTAGCTCCTCGCCAATCACATAATGAACTCTCTGTCAGACGAGACAAAAGTGCGGCCACACCCCTGCAGCACGGCAAAAAAGCTAGAAGAATGCGATCGGTAGGATTAACAATGAAGGAGCCCTGGAGGGAGGCAGAGAGAGGCCTTTTGCCAGGGAGAGATAGGAAGATTCGAGAGCTTAGCGTTGTCAAATGTTTTATTCAGCCATGACCGTGAGTGCTGCCAAACAGATTAGCCTGTTTACCACAGGTTCTCATTTAAGAGATAAATCTTTAAATGTTGGATTTGGCAGGGGTGGGGGTGGTGGGGGGGTTGGAGAGGGGCAGCATCTATGTCACACTAAGTATGAGGGGGAGGGGGGTGACTAACAAAGGAACTGAGAGGCAGAAATAAAACTTCTCATTAAGCTCAGAGTTGTCTGAATTAATGACAGCTGTAAGGAGACTATGATCAATATGCCTCAGTATATCTCTCTCCCAGGGTGAGATGAGGATCGAGCTATCTCCACGTAGCCGGTGTGAGTCGGGAGGGTGAAGATTTGACTGTGCTCTTTGTTGTAGCTCAGTGGAATTCTTGCCTCTCTCCTCTCCTTCGCTCTCCACTCCTTTTGTTCTCGTCTATTACAGCGGGGGTGATGAGGCTCCCCTGGGCGTGTTCGGCTACAGAAGCCCAATCTCTGTGGATAATCATCTTCAAGATACATCAACAGGCCGGTTGTAATTTTGAACGACTGTGGCAAAAAAAAAAAAAAAAAAAAAAAAGCGGCATAAAAACAGCAAAGATAGAGGAAAAAAAGCGAGGACCGCTAGCGTCTGTATGTAGAAGTGTGGCTCTCCTAACTACCTTTCCTCTATTCATCAAACATTGCACGTTCCCATCACATTTGCTTTCCTCCCTACTTTTCCTGCGCTGAACGCACCCACAGTTTGGCTGTGAAAGCCTCAGTTCTCAGTCAACTTGTTAGAAAAGGACCATGCCAAGCATTCCACACCATTTCCAATTAATGATGCTGCTCTTGGCAGCAAAGTAGTAAATGACTACCAAGAGGGTTGTTTTATTTCCCAAGATGAAGTGCACACCGCTTCCGTTTCTCACTCAAGAATTGATAACTACTAGATCCTATACGACCCACTTTCTTGCTAATGAGAGGTCATCGCGCTGGGTGTAAATGTCAGGGGGAAATGCTGTCATTTCTGTTGGGCAATTCTTTAGTGCTTTATTGACCTTAAGGGACGGAGCAGGTATTCCTGGCGAGTGTCAGGTGTATGAGTTAGGGACAAAAAAGGACAAACTACTGTGGGGCAACTTTTAATGGAGCCAATGGGACCCATTGAGAGTTTGTGCACACACACTACGATATAATAGAGACGGCAACTGGCTTATGTGATGAACAATGATTGGCAGATCGATTGTGATGTTGATGAGCTGTGGGTCGAACTGACCATTATACTTCAGAATATTCAAGTCTCAACTGTCATTTCTCCAGTGACACATGAGAACTGGAGCACAATCTATCCGTGTGCAAAACAACAGCATTCCCTGGAAATCCCATCGGCCACCTGGCTATCTTGCTCAAATCAATAACATCTCAAGCCATCACAGCTGTATCCTGAGTGACCCTTCAAAATGGCAGCCATATGGCCAGTACAGCAAAAGAAATGACTTGCCGAAATGTGCACCAAACTCTGGAGCATGTGCAGCACAATATTTTCTTTTCAGCGTGGCTGAGGTTGTCAGACTGGCTCTCAGAATGTGAGGTGGTGATGTTAAAGAGTTTCAAGCAGTCTCAAATGTGCAAATCTCAGAATTAACATAGGTCTTGACATGGAATAGCGGGGAGTTGTCATAGAGGATCATGAATATTCAAGCCTGTGACCTAGTTTGATACGCTAGAGCAGGACAGTGGGGTGCAGGGTAAAAAAAAAAAATCCATCTGAACTCAAATGTACTACAGCAATAATACAAATCAATGTGGGAGGGATTTAATTTTAATCACTCAATCAACTGTTGAGCTACCTTCTTCTTTGCAAAAGGGCTTCTCCATCTCCTCACATCTTTATGATTTGACAATGTTGAGCTGTGAAGTAACAAACTGAAAAATGCATTTCACAATTAAGACACAAAACGCTGTGCCTCTCCACCATGAGAGATATAAGTCCCTCTAAGACAAAGTGTGAACACCCTTCCTCTGAATCATGAAGCAACATACTGAAGTACACAAATGAAAAGTGTTTCATTCTTCCCAGACCATAAGTTAATAAAAAATCCACTCTGTTGGCACCAGACTGTCTGACACAAACTCAAATTGATTCATAATTGAGTTTGTATAGATTTTTATCCAGCTTTTGCTGGTTACATTAGGGCTCGACTAGTCTCATTTTGCAGTGGAGTGTACAGCAAAATGCAACCTATGCTCCAGGCTCAACCGTGCACCGTGCATCGCAATAGCTTGCTCAAATAATAACACTCTCTGAAGGACAATTTTGTCTTCCTTCCACTCATCAACACTGAAGGATGTATTTAGGGTCACCTTTTTCCACTGACACAAGCCTTTTTTCGAACTATTAGGGTTTACATTTTGCAATTCAATGTTAAATGGTACTCAGAATAAAATAAGATCCTCAGATCAAGTATGGAAAAGCTTTTCTTGAAAACACAATGCAGCATTGGGGGAGGAAATAAAACATTTTACGCATTGCATTTTCTCAAATTTCACATTTATAAGCAAATTCACACACATGCATAGGCTCACAATCTTTTTTCAGCCAAGGACCCCTTACAAGATAGAGAACATACTCTTGCTTAATTTGATGTAGCCTTTTTTTAATATACTGCTATAGTTTAAACTAATATGAAAGATTAACAAAAGAGAATCATATCTGAAAGATATTAAATATATTAAAATATTCGCAGATCCTGAGTATTATAGATTTACTTGATTATAACATAATCAGTTAACTATTATTTCATAGATGTCACAATTTTAAATATTTGTTGAACTATGAAAACTTTAGTAAAAAACAAAATGGTATCATGATAATAATGTGAATGTGAAACAGACTTCACTTTGAGAATCACTGCTCTACTGAGTATTTACAGCCGCAGGACGGTGTATGTGGCAACTAACTCAAAAGACACTAGGGCAGCAACTAATGATTATTTTCATTGTCGATTAATCTGTTTATCTGATTATTTCCCTGATTAATCAATTAGTTGTTTGGTTTGTAGAATGGCAAAAAATGGTGAAAAATATCAGTCAAGTTCTCAAATGTCTTGTTTTGTCCACAACTCAAATAAATTCAGTTTACTGTCACAGAGGAGTAAAGAAACCAGAAAATATTCACAGTTAAGAAGCTGCAATCAGAGAATTTTGACATTTTTTTCTTAAAAGATTACTAAAACCAATTAATTATCAAAATTGTTGGCGATTCATTTAACAGTCGACAACTAATCGATTAATCTTTGCAAGTCTAAAAGAAACCACAGCGCCCTTGTTCACCATGTGGCCATTAAAAAAATGTTTTTAGACAACAATGGAGGCCTATGGCAGGAATACAGACAGAGCACTTGTTGTTGGATCAATTCATTGTTGGCTTTGGTTTTTTTTTTTTTGACAGTAGGGAATAAACTGTCACTAGCTTTATCCTGTAAATCTGGTTCCCACACAGGTACACAAAGAACCATACTCAAATAGCAACTTCGCCAGTTATTGAGCTGACTAAAAAGAAGTGGTCGTGGAAAAGGAACTGCATTGATAGTACCACAAAATGTCAGTGTCATCTAAAGTATATTGAGAACCTTGGACTCGCCTATTGCCGCCACGCTCACCTTTGTTGGTGTCTCACTTGGTGAGCGAGCTTTGTGATTAAGAAGGAGGCAGGCCATTCATCAGACACCGCTGTCCATTCAGTCCTCAGTGGGGCCTGTCATATAGGTCTCTATCCAGCCCTGAGCCATGGTCAATCTTCAGCCAGACAGCCATGTCCCTTTGCGATAAAAAAAAGACTAAGTTTGGGATTTATGGTCGATCTCCAACAGGCCTTAACATCTCCGCAGGGAGCACATAAAACACTGAGGAAAACAGAGTGTGAGCAGTAACACACACATTTGTCTTTTATGGCTCTGTGTACTGATAATGATGTTTGATTTTCCATTATGTTCCAATGAAAGGTGAGAGAAACCAAGGCTGGTACTTTGATGTCCTGACCCACTGCTGTAAATGTCCGTAATGTAAACTTTTCCCATTAGTTCCAACCAGATTAGACACCCTGAAAAAGATAGTTAAGGCATGAGAGGGCCCCTAGGTGCTCATGAAGTCCACCTAGCGAACAATATTATACTAATAAAAAGGATGCGGTGAATCTTATCTTTATACATTGCTGTTGTTTTTCTTATGAGGAAGGACCCAAGGCGGTTCAAAGCAGCTCTTTGGTTGTAAAAGGCAAGTCAGCTACCATCACTTACCCATCCTTTGTATAATATGTCTTTGAAGGATCGTGTGCATATTTAAATAAGGGTATATGTGGTGCGCATTGACAGTGCTTCATTAAAAGAATGAAATATTCCCATTTCATTTGGTGGAATCCCCAGTGCCGCATTTATTGGTTGTCCCTGGCAATGCCATGGAACATTAATAAAGAGCACCAATATCATTCAGCTTGTGGGATAATTAGGCAGCCCGTCCCTGAGAAGACGGTATATGGCACATAAATTCTATTAATAAGCTATATATTGGTTTAAGATCTAGAGGCCCCGGATCTAAACTTGTCATGAGAGTAGCAGAACATTATGGCACCTTGGTTCTGTGGGGACAAGAATTAATGGATTTTGTCCTCAATTAAAGATGAAATAGATAAACATTCCCCTTCTTACGGTTTCATTTTACTATTCAAATATATTTCAATTATGACAAAATACTGATTCTGTCCTTAATATTATTTTACCTTTAAAATGATTAGCTTGGTTTTGTCCAATTCACCATGTAACTAAATCCTGTGACTGCTCGACCATAACAAAGCAGAATTTCCACACAATATTAATACTGTATGCCTGCCACTGAGCGGCTCGTTGCGGCAATCATTTCCCTGCTGTTTTTGTTTATTTCCATCATTGTATTCTTTGTCTTCATACAAGACATTTTGTATAACATTTCAATCAGTTTGAAGATTGTCTGGCAAATAGAAGGATTCAGCATGTCTAAATTACAAATCATACCTCGTATCTCCATATATATATACACTGAACAAAAATATAAATGCAACACGGCAAAGGAGAAGTGCTCACTAACACACATTTAGACAAATTCATGAACAATATTTAAGAGAAATAGGCCTTTTGTGTACATAGAAAAACTCTTAGATGTTTGACTTCAGTGCATAAACAATGAGAGAAAAAATAAGTGCTGCGTTTATGTTATTGTTCAATATATCTTTCCAGTCAATGAAAGCTGTTATATTTGCTGTTTTAAACACCAAGGATGCTCTTTTACATTAATGAATATCCAAGAAGTATCAACCATGCATAGACTGGATTACAGCTCCCCAAAAGTGAAGCCAAAACATCTGGATCTCCCCCTGGTGGCTGGCTGCAGTATAGGTCATAGATCCCACCCCCTCCATGTTAGCGGATGGGACACGGACCAAACTAAAAAGTCAAAGTGCACATCAAATAATTTTTTCCCAAATATGGTTGTCATTTTAGATAGTTCTTATCACACAGATGTACAGTATGTTCAAGTGTTAATTTGAAGTTTGGTTTTCATTAGTTATTTGAGGCTATAAAAGCGGGTGAGATGTAATGATTGACAGCTGCTTTGAGTGAAGTAGTCGCGTATCCAGAGGTTCAGAAATTGGACAATAGAGGAGATGTGAATTTAACTTTTCCATCACGAGTCCACGTGATAGAACATGTGTGTATTTGATCATAAATGTAGTTATTAGGAGTGTCACAAGAGAACTGAACTCCCTTTTTACGTAGTGTTTCAAAACTTTAACTATAACAATCTACAATATAAAAAGCTGCATCTTTTCAATATCAGTATCTGTGTGAACCACGTCAGTACATAATCATTACAAAAACAAAGCAGAAATCCTTCTGCAGTGCATTACAAGTGTGCTGTAATCTATAAAAATATGGTTTTGTTGTGATTTACTGTCACGATTGTCTCTCTCTTGTCTGATCGCTGCTTGTCACCGAGGGGGGAGGATGAGCTTTGGACAGTCTGTGCACTGGGACACGGCACTCGGTAGTCTGGCTAACTTATTGACTTATTGTTAGTATCAGCTGCTTTGATTCAACAATGTTGAGTTGATAAAGATGCATGTGGGCTGAAATCCAACCGTTGTATTGTTCTGTTGGGTGACGCAGTGACTTAGTGTTAAAAAAAAAAATGTTAAACTATGAGTGAGGAAACTAACAAACTAACTAACTAAAGTCTGATAGCCGCTAGGCTAATTCATGCAGTGTAAAATGCCATAGGCATATGCAGGAAGTGCCCTGAGTATTGAAACAACAGGGACGGCCCTCATTCCACACACAGTGCTGGACTGACCCGTTTAATTTGCAAAATGCAAATGTTACTGTTGTTAGTGTTTGCAATGTATTGTGTCTGTTCAGAACATGGTGGCTTTTGTTGGTAATAGTGATTTTTGTGCTGATATAAAGTTTCAAACATGAGTGAGATGACTGATATATCTTTGATTACAGCTGAACACACAAAGGTAGGTGGGGGCGGAAAAAAAACCCTTATAAGTTGTTGTATCTCTCTAGCCAAACAGCTACTGTAGTGATAACATAGAAGCTAAGTGGCTCACGCTAGCAAGCTTGGCTTGTGATTGGCTCAGGCGGATGTGTGGGTGGGACCTCGATGCTTTGGCTCCAGCCTCCCCAAATCACTATTCCGCAGGCTCTGACTCCAAATCCGGCATGATTTGGCTTCACTTTTGTACAGTGGAAGGAGGTGGAAATATCTCATCCGAATATATATATATATATATTTTTATATATATATATATATATATATATATATATATATATATATATATATATATATATATATATATATATATATATATATATATATATATATATATATATATATATATATATATATATATATATATATATATATATATATATATATATAGTTTATGATAACCAAAACACCTCATTAATTACAACATAGCAGTCACCGAAATAGCTTGTAAATTACAACATTTAGGCTTGGTGCGCAGAGAAATAACACTGCCGTTGAGGAAGGTGAACTTGTAAAGTGGTACTTTGGTTCACTTTTGGCTGGTTCCATTGTTTCTGAAAGACCAGTGGCAGGGTCATTTATAAAGCTCTGCTGGCCAACCCAGGAGATGGATACAGAGAAGGTGGCGTGGCCCAAAGGTCGCGAGGCTAACCCTCCAGCACTGACTCTCTCCCACCGCTCTGCTTATAATTACCTCACTGACAGAGAAGTGGAAAGAGGCAGGATGCAGGATGCAGGATGGCACTGCAGCTGCAGCAGAGTGGCAGAGGAACAACAGGACGGCCTAAGTGGAGCCAGGAGAGATGCTGAGGTAGAGGGCATGAATCTCCTATTTCTATTTCCCCTCCTAATAGTTGTTCACTTTTTTTTTTTTTTTTTTTACCAACACCAGCCATCTGTATGCTGTGATTCATCAGACTGGTACATTTGTCTTTGAGACAGCTTTCTAAACTTCATTATGGTCTGAACCAGTAACTCTCCAATCCTCGGTCTAAACTCATTCAGACCAATCCCAGTAGCAAACAGCTGCCTTACTCACACGAGTGTATATAAACAGAGGCTGCCCACAAATTGTTAAGCAAACAAAGTGCTGATTTTCTAAATGCCTCAACTGCATCCTCAAAGGAAGCTGCTGCCTCTCCCATGAAAAATGGCAAACTCTATTGATTAGT
Organism: Pterois miles; assembly: GCA_947000775.1. Lineage (NCBI taxonomy): Eukaryota > Metazoa > Chordata > Actinopteri > Perciformes > Scorpaenidae > Pterois > Pterois miles. The sequence goes on along the minus strand of CAMQGK010000171.1, from coordinate 8,274,085 downwards.
GGTCAATGGTTGGAAATAAGTGGAAATTAAAATGAGATGCTGGATTGAAGCTTGAAACCAGCAAACGGGTTCTGGATATGACACATCCTGCGTAAGCCCACAATACAATAAAACTTTACAGAAATCAAAAACAAGCACCAAGACTTAAACTCTTGGCAAAAGGCCCCACCCTGATAAGTTTCTGTAGTCCCTATATACAGTATATCTTTTCCTCTCTCTCACATACACAAGCACACACAAATTGAAATAAAGTAAATAAGACAAAATAAATATGGTGTCACTTGTTTTATTTACCTGCCTGGAATGAGCCTTTCCCAGCATGCATTGAACAGATGGTGCATGGTACAAACTGACATGACCTGTGTAAAAGAAAATCGTAAATATCACATTAGATAAACAGATACCACATCATGTGCATCATCCACGATAACACCATTATCGCTTGTTTCACGTTCGCAATGTGAATAGTCAAGGAATTTAAATTGATTAACAATGACTGAGTGCTGTGCTGTGCATACTCATGGCCTTGTCACAGAGTGAATGATGTGCTTAATGTCTGACCCACTTCATCTTACAGAAAGCTCACAGAAATATGTTCAGTGAATTACAATTGATCACTTGTTGGCATATTAACTACAATTTGGCAGACAGTAGGGAAATGGTAGGAGAATGAGTATTTTGGCAGAGGAGACCCACTCACCTTCTTATGTCTAAAAAAGATGTTAAAGAGGACCTATTATGCTTTTGTGTTTTTTCCTTTCCTTTAGTGTGTTATGTTATTTTTTGTGGAAGTAAAACTTCTGCAAAGTTACAAAGTCCATGGCAAAGGGAGTTACTCTCCCCCGACAGGACGCTACTCCTGAACTGCCTGAAAAGCCTCACTTAAAGTCCCGCCTTTTCTTGCGTAACGTGGTGATGTCATCAAGTAACATATTTGTATACTAGTGGCTAATTTGGCACAACCTCAAACAAAGCAAGTTCGAGCGGCGCTCGAGCGGAGTCTAAAGAGTTTGGTTCAGTTGAACAGATTGTTTCAGAGAGAGGGTGAGAAGAGTTGCTGCAGCACAGCCAGGATGAGAAAAATAAAGTGTTTTTTGAACATTAAACAGGAACAGGTAAACATGTTCTAGTAGAAACCCAAAATACAAGTAAGGACCTGAACATGAACATGACAGGTCCCCTGTAACATCATTTATCAAGCACAAATGTCAAACAGGCACTGGTTCCAGGTTTTCAGTGGAGAAGACTTGCTGTATTTCTTTGACTCGTGGTCGTGAATTAAACATCTTTGGGTTTTGGACACAAAACAAGCAATTTGAAGACCTTGTTCTTTAGGAGACGGTGATGAAACTGACATTTTATAAACCAAATGATTAATCAATCAAGATGAATTAAAATCTGTGCATCAATATCAGTAACAATCATTCTTTTGCATGCTATTGTATAGAGCTGCCACAAGTAATTGATTAGTTGTCAACTATTAAATTAATCACCAACTATTTTGATAATCGATTAATCAGTTTGAGTGATTGTTTTAAGGGAAAAAAAAGTAAAAATTCTGATTTCAGCTTCTTAAATGTGAATATTTTCTGGTTTCTTTACTCCTCTATGACAGTGAAATAAATATCTTTGGGTTGTGGACAAAACAAGACATTTGACGATGTCATCTTGGGCTCTGGGAAACAGTGATCGACATTTTTCACCATTTTCTGGCATTTTATAGACCAAACCAAAAAAATCGATTAATCAAGGAAATAGTCGACAGATTAATCAACAATGAAAATAATCATTAGTTGCTGCCTTGTGTGAATAGATGTCTGTGAAATGTCCATACTCAACTGGCAAAATATGGAAAAATAATATTCAAAGAGGTCCAGTAGGAATAAACACATTATACTCCGCTATTAGGATGTTCTCGGCACACCGTGACGATAGATTTTAAGTCCAAACTTGGTCAAACTCGCCCAGATATTTACATTTAAGTGTTATTCATCACATATTTACTATCTTACTTCATATTTTACATTATAGTAGCTCAGTTTAATGTATTTTTTAGAAATGTATGCCCTGGATTTGAGGTAGAAATACTGACAGAAAAGTGGGGCTTCGCTGTGACTTTGGAACTGGGCAGTGACAGCCCCCTGCAGAAGCATGGGCGCCCTGTCACAGTGTCCTTCAGCTTCAACACACTGAAGCCCCCCACCCTCCCCCCTCTTCTACTACAGGTGTGCAGGTTTCTGGCTGACCGCTGCGATCCCTCCATTGAAATGCATAGCTCTTGGTAAGAGCTATGTATCTCTCAGTGAGATGTAAAGAGGGAAACTCTGAGAAACCGTGTGAGTAATGCGGTAAATGGAGTGCTCTCAAAACATTCCGAGAATGACTGCAGAGAAGTTTACAGTGACTGGATTTGCGTTCTGCCTCCACCTCAGCCCTCCTCCAGGCAGCCGCGTCGTGTCTGGCTGCCAAACGGGTTACTATCAGCGACAGTGAAGTGGCAGAGGACCCACTTAAACACAGGCAGAGCCAAGAAACTGATCTCCTGTGAGAAGAATGTCTGGCTGTCTTCCCGTGTCATGCAGTGGTGCTGATGGGCTGATAAAGGTTTCGCCAAGTGGATTCTTCCCTTCCTGTGACACTCCTGATTGGCTAAAGGCACAGTCACAGCTCTCTGGGAGACACCAGACTTTTTTTTTTTTACTCTCTCCAATCTGGAAGTTAAAGGGCCTCGAGGATAATTGTGACAAGCTGCTGACCCCTGTGCAGGTCAGATTTCTTCAGGACGGGGGCCACTTCCTGGCCAAAAACAAACCACCCTATGAGCATTCAAAACCATTACACTCTATCAGAGGACGTGTCCCCCTGAGACTTATTTACTTATCAGTTTCCTCAGTTATATAAACGTTACACATAAACTGTGATGACTCCGACTGACGAGCCAGTGATAAAGCAGGATGGGCTCCTTGCAGATTTGTCTTCCTTTCTGCTACTGATGTCTGTCGGTGGAGGACAGCTGAGGCTGCCTGATTAACAGCTATTGTCTCAGTTTTGTGTCTTTTTCAGAGAATAAACTCAAAACATCTCTAAAAGGGAAAGAGAACGTTAACTACTGTTTTATGGCAGTATCAAGCTGATATGGAGCCTAACAAATCAGAGAATGAGGAGGTAAATGTGAGATCATTTACTCTACTCAGCATGAAAAATCTGACTTGAAAAATGTGTAGTGGTTTATGAGCAATATATACGTATCTGGCAAGAACAAATTGTTTTCCCTTACAGCACAGCTAAGAATAATGATGGCCAGCAATTGATTTAACAGCAGAGCACCCACTGACACTAAAAACACGAGCACATTTTTGCCAAAAGCATGACGTTAACAGATGATTTCCCGAGGAATGGTTTATTTAAGGGCCTAATGTATCTGAGCTACGTCAACAGCTAGTTTCGCATGTCAGCGGTGTTGTATATTTAAACCTTTTTACACGTTTGATTGATGATGCTAATGAGTGATATACAAGGCTTTAATTTGTGTAGTCTTTATGTCAAATGTCAAAACAACGGAGATACACAGACCATAGCACATCTGGAAAATTAGACCCACTGCAGTGGACTAATGTAATATAAACTGTTTTCTGTCTTATGTGATGCACGTGTTGTAAGTAAACACCTGATGTCAGTAACAAGCAGTAAGATGTTTTTTTTTTTTTTTTATGGGAATAAAATTAGACTGTACCATTTTTTCCAGGCTTATTGGTTGGCTTCACCTTAATTATCTTTCCTTTTAGACAATCGTACTCTTCAGACAAATTCAACCATCCGCTCATTTGTTAATTTCCACAGTTTATTAGTTGATTTGCAGCAAAACACGTTCACAGTGGAATTACAGTAATGACCTGGCCTGCCAGTCAGCACAGAGGAGGTGAAAGCAATTTTACACTTGGTCCACCGAGACCATATGTCTAATTTGAATAGTTGTATGTCTCTTGTTTTTACTGTTTGGGACATTTATTTAAATAAGCACATGGGGGCTTGGTGGACGTCAAGGCATGGAGAAGAAAGAAAATTATGACAAGTGTGCAACTTATTAATTCATTGCGGCTTAATTAAAAATTTCCCTTTTCATTTGTTGAACTCATTTGTGAAATAAGAGTCGATGGAGGGAGAATGAGATTATTTAAAGGTTGCTCAGAATTCTAGGATTTATGTTAAAAACATCTCAAGTATTTAAAGATCCTTCACAAGAACAGTTAAATCAAGAGGATGGGACGAGGAAGATATTAATAAATTAGAGCACAATCACTGTCTTTTAGATGTAAACTAAGTTTTTACAGACCAGAGATCCAAACACACCTCTGATATCGCCCGGCTAACTACTACAATACAAAGCTAACAGTCACGTGAAGTTTTATATGGTGGACGACATACTAGAGTTCAAGACGAGTCGATATGATTTATACATTTAAATCAACTCAAAAAAAGCAACTAAAATATGATTTAACAGTTTTATCCAGACATTGACATGAAAAACAATCTACTGTTTTTAATCAAAAAGAATAAATATAAAGTGGAAATATAAAAAGTATGGTATGTCTTATAGATGTCGATATTTTCACTTTACATTGATGATATTGGACAATTGATCACTGAATCGATAAATTGATCCACATCAGTGTATTGTTACACCCCTTGGTGTCAATATGTTTACCTCTCTTTGGAGCTGCACTATTCAAAATGTTAGTTTTATGACATTATCTTTCATATTAATATGAATAAATGCCTATGTGTAATGTGTAATTTCCCCTCAGTGGTTTGACTGTCTCAGTTCGCTCTCACCAGCCGAGTTTCCAGCTGCAGTAGGCAGCTGTTTTCAGCAGAAATACTGTTTGCTACCTGCACTACCAGGCAGACAGTTAGCGACTAGCTGGTGAACATATTGGAGCTATGTGGTGGTGGAGACCAAAACAGAGGTAAAAGGGGAGTGAATATTACACTCAGATTCACCAGGTGGCCAAAAACACAACTCCAAATGAATGCCAACATGGCTCCGCGTCTGCCGGATGTGTAAATAGGTAACTGTATGCTAACACAGTTGCCATATCAACTTTATAAGGTGATAACATGCAGAGCCGGCCAGAGGCGTAGCCGGTATAGGCAAATAGTGGGGGTGGTCATCCATCAATAGGGGCACCCTGAATGAGGGAAGAAAGAATAATTTATATCTTACTATTTTGTACTAATACTATTTTAATACTACAGTTTTGAAATATTACAATAAAAGCCCACAACATAACAACAACAGGCCCTATTTTCTGGGTTGCCTGCAGCATCACCCTGGCGCATCACCCTCCAATAATTTTGCTAAATAGTTTTTCTGTGTGAGCTGCATAACTTAATCTGAAAGACATAAACTATTCAGGTTATGTGTGAGTGTATAAACACATTGGTGATTGGTGGTGGAGCTGGCTGCGATACAGGGCACATAAGGGGCATTAGCAACAATCTTGCCTAGGGCACCAAAGTGGTAACGGCCAGCTCAGATAACATGTCAGGGTTGTGTTTAAAAGAGGCCAAAAAGTTAATGCGGGTTTAAAATAAATTTCTCACAATGCTGCCTTTGGAAATGGACAAACACAATTTGGATAATTTTCTCACTGCATACATGGACATACTTTCAACCTCAGCATTAATCTGAGAGAAAAAAAAAAACTATACTGGAGGTGTTAAACGTTACATTGCAGCAATATAGGAAAAGCAAACATATCGGACAAAAAGTGCGATGCAGCAGAGAGTTCTCGACTTCACAGCTTGTTACAGCCAGCAGCTCTGAGGACAGGACTTATTAAAAATGGTTTGTTTGTGGAGCATGTTTTCTAAACCTCCAGACACTGCAAATACAAAGCACTTCTTCGCTCTTATGTAAACATTCGAGGCACAACAGATGGGCCTGCATCCAAAGGTCATGTTGTCATATCACAAATGGACTTACGATGCAGACATATGCGGCTCTTTAGAGCTTATGAGTCATGTTTTCTGGGGTGGCAGCTAAACGTTAGCCTTGCTTGTAATCCACAGTGCTCAGCCTCCTACAAGCAGTACCTTGTCTGAGCACTAACCCCAGCCACACTGAGTCTGTTAACTGTACTATTAAGGAGGGCTGATCCATGCTATAGTACCTGAAATCCAATCTCATGCTCAGCCACAATTTGCTGCTTTACTGCAATTTTTTGAGTAAACCCCTTGTGCACCTTTAATATACAGAGTAGGTAGAGAGATTAAAATTGATATTTGAGCTTGGTTGTCGTGTTTGGGCAACATTTACTAAATTCAAACCTTCTCACCTCAAGGAGTTTTAAAATATTCTATGAAAAATGTCTCACTTGTTGGAGAGAATACAAGTCCGATGATCGTTGTAACATGTTAAATGGTTGGATTTGCAATGAAGTGCTCCTATCTAAAATAATAAACTCCAAACACATACACACACAGCAATTTTCTGCCCATTTTTATCTACAAATATCTTAAATCCCTTGTCGAATGATCAGTCTATAATCTGCAAAGAAGGATGTACTTTAAGACAAAGTCAGTGGTAATCCCACCATATTGCGATGTATTAGATTATAGCTTCAGTAAAACAGAAATAATATTTGATCTATTTCTTGTAGTTAGAGAATGTTAATCATCCTTTAATATGAATCTCTGTAATAAATGTATTTTCAGTAAACAAAACCTGAAGTAAACAGTCAAAAATATGAAAAATGTCAGCAGTGAAGCAAAGTTTTCACTTAAAAACACAGGTTGCTGTTTTTTTTTTTTTTAAATGGTCCAATAGTCGCTGATTTAAGTAGATTGGTGTGAATGTTCAAACAAGCAAAATAAATAAATAATATTCAAAGCTTCCTTGATATTTTGTATTGCTAACAAAACATCTGTGCTAACTCCACTTGCTCATGAAGGCCGTGAGATGCAATTGAAAGTCATACACAAAAAAAAAGATAGTGAGGGACCCTTTGGGATTATTCCATCACACAAGACATTCAACTGTTGCTTCAAAAGGACTGAATGAGCGGTAATGGTTGAGTAAAAGCTCTTTTTTTCTTGAGAGGGTATTAATATATCCTATAATTTGCATCTCCACTGAATAGGCGTGGAGCGTCACTATGCCTTATGGAGCTGCCACTATAAAAGAATCGCATTAGTCTAGACTCGGTGGGGGAGGCGCGGCGGCTCAGTGACACCATCACTTTATAGCACAACAGGTTCACGTGTTTGTCCCGGTGTTGTGGCGTATTTTCTCCGGCCGCTTCGGTTTCCTCCCTCAGTCTAAAGACATGCGGCTCAGGTTGACTGGAGACTCTAAATTGCCTGTAGGTGTGAATGTGAATCTGTCTGTCTGTGTGTGTTAGCCCTGTGGTAGACTGGCAGGTGTTTCCCTGCCTTTCACCCAGTGCATGCTGGGATAGGCTTCAGCCTCGCGTAACCTTGAAATAGCAATGAGTGGGTATAGGAAATGGATGGATGGATGAGTTTCAATTGAGTTTTTAATGTCCCATGATGCTGTGAGCCATGTTTCACGGGCTTGTATATTGGATATCAAAATTCCTCAAATTTAAAGTATTAAATGGAAAAGAAAACTGTGTTCACCTCACACTGAAGTCTTACCTTCTCACAGTATATGCAGTACTTATAAAACATGGTTTTTAATGACAGTGAGCATCAGACGTGGGGATGCCATGCAGATATAAATGCTATAAATGTGCTTGTAATGCCAAAAAAAATTAAAAATAATAATCTGCACGATTGTTATTGGACCGAATATTCATAAAAAAGTTTAATACAAACTGCCTGCTGATAAGTTTTCCTCTCAAGAAAAAAGTGTGGAATAAAGACCTTGAAGCAATTTTTGAGCACCGTGTATCCTTGTTTTTCATTATAATTGATAATGTGTTTATTCCTCAAGTACACGTTTTAAACTATTTGGTTTGTTAATTTATGCTGATTAACTGTTTCCCCGGTAATTATGCTCAAGTAATTACAACATTAATCTTTTGTATGAGCAAATTCCTCGCTAAAACTTTCAGCTAACTACAGATTCAGTGACACGGAGGTACTGCAAAGCAGAATAATGTCTTTTCAATATAAGCAGATATATCTTAATGTGATGTCGCTTACGGGTGACTGGAATTACGGAGAAGTGATGGGTTGAAATGAGGGCTCGCCCTGTCCTAAACCACCTATGATCAAGAGCTCAGATGGCCATTTTTTAAAACAAGGATAAAAGGTCCCATCCAGGGTCTCAGTGTGCCAGACACCATCTGCAGGTCTATCAAAAAAAAAAAAAAAAAAAGGCAAAAAGAAGTCTGAGGTGGGCTCATCTGCATTCCCCTAACACTGCAGGACCCCTTGAGGACTGGACAGGACATAAGAGGCCATAAATGGTTTTCTTGGCACCGCAGGTCTTTACTGTGTTCAAGGAAATGACCAGAGTGTATGAGATAAAAGCAAACGTGTTTTAGAGCCCCAAGAGCCGGGGTGACGTGAATGACAATACAGAGGTTGTAGGCTGGACGAGGGAAACACAATGAGGAGGTGAATGGAAGTCACTTTCTTCTTTCATATTTCTTGCACTACAAGTGTAGAGAAACTAAGTGCAAGGCTATGTTAAAAGAGGAAAGTTCTGATCCATGCAATTCCTTTCGCGATTGAAAAATTACAAAACTACTTTTTGTAATTTCTCTATTCATTATTAACACAGGTCATAGACCTATTACTTCTCAAGGTATTGACAAAACCCGCCCCTCTCCGCCTCCCACTCCCCTAACCCAACAAACCTAAATTGGAGAATCGTTGAACAAACTTTTGCATGTAATCATACACATATTTTATTCATGTAATGATATGCAATAATAGCTAAGTCCCTCTGTGTCAGCAGTTCCTGCATGCATGGCCCAAACAGAGCATCCTGTAACTGAATAGATAAACAGTGTTTGCCAATAGAAACCAGAATGAGTCTCTAAATTTAGGACACTTAGGAATGCACATTTCACTTCAGTTAAACTCACTGCACGTTTTGTCCAACTTAGTGACGCAGAATGTTGTGCCCTACTTATATCTCCACACTAAAGTTTCTCTGGTCGGGGACCGAACAGGCAGTAATGATAAATTTCAGACTCTCCTCCTTGACAGACAACTTATCTAACTTTGAAGGCAGTAGCTCCAAGATGGCTAAGCTGCTCCAAAAAAGTGGAAACTGTCAAGTATGACTTGTGTGTGGTGAGGAACGAGCTGGAAACTGAGTCGCGCTGCAAGAAAAATATTTCACATCCACTGTATCGTATTCTAATAAACCACATTCCCCCACCAATGGGGGGGATTATGACCGTCCATTTGTCTTGGCTGGGCCACCACTGATGGGGAGACATTCCCTCTCCGTGTCTGCACCATGCAAAGTTAAAGCAGCGACGCTGGCGACTGCTGCAAGTCATTTGTCTCCGGTAACAGTGGTTCGCAGGAAGCCAGGACCTCGGCCCGAGTGGATGATACATTGCCGACATCACTTGCCCTTGTTTAATTACATCCATGTATGGGGTCTGGTATCATATCCTTCAAAGCTTATCCATCACGGGAAACTTTAACCAAAGTCTGCCTTATTGTGTCATATAATCCTGTGTTTGACAGAATATGTGTAAGAATATTTCAGCAATAACTTAAGAAACAGTATGGCGTCTCGACAGCTTATCCATTAATACGGTTTATCACAGCCGCAGAATATTAAATGAATTCTCTCACTCTTCCATGAAAAGCCTTTGAAGAACAGCGTCTTTTTTTTTCTTTGAGCGACTGATTTTTATTTGAGCCCCGTGTTGTTCATTATCACGCCATTCACTGCCCTTCATGTCCTAATATAAAATTTAATCCAATCCAATTTCACCTCATATGTTGTATATACATGTATTAAACATAGCCCAACAAGTTACACATGTTCAAGGCTATATATCTAAAAAGAGAATATTAGATGAAACAGAATCAATACGTATCATACTATTATTCCTGCATCACCTATAGGTATCTATATATTTTTATGAGCCGTGTGCTTTGAAAGTGGTAAACTGAATACATTCATGGAGCACTTTCCTCGCCTTAGCTGCCACTCAAAGGGCTTTACAACACAAGCTGGCATTCACCCATTCACACACATATTCATACACTGGTGGCAGATGCCAACATACAAGGTGCCACCTGCTCATCAGGAGCAATAAACATTCACATGGGACCAGTTTGAGGTTCAGTATCTTGCCTAAGGACGAGTTAACATGTAGACTGCAGGGGCAAGGAATCAACCACCTGACCTTCTGACGACTGGACAACCACTGTACCTCCAGAGCCACCGCTGTCACAACCTTCAGTTTACTGATACACACACTTAATAAGTATGTTCTTATCCAACATTAAAATATATATATAAATAAAGGACTGGATTTTTATTTGCTTTGACATCTGCAGGAATAATGTCATCTACCCTCCAAATGATGCAGATGGTGGTGAATGTCTAAAACCTTTACTCTGCACAATGTGCTTTGTTTTAGTACTACTTTTTGTCCATGTATGGATGTGCAAAAAGTCTGAAATATTTTCATTAACCATGTCATTTATATTCATTGGTTGAGGCAATTTGCTATTTGTCTGCTACTTGTCTCTTTTATGTGACATTTTTATGTTGTTTTTAACTTTGTGGTTTTTTTGTTGTTGTTGTTTTTAAGTCTGTTATTTCTGCTTTTATGTGTGAAACTGATTTATTTATTCAACCTAGGAAGACCATTGAGCAGGTATCCCCTGCTTGCAAACAGTTATGCTGCCGTCTTGGCCAGGACTCACTCGCAAAAACAAAGACTTTTAAATCTCAATGGGACTTTCCTGAATAAATAAAGGTTAAATAAAATAAAAAAGTTGTAGTATAGGCTAACATTAAATTTAAGAATGATATACAGTATACTGTATAAATATATATTTACTGATAAGTACTGTATATTCACAATTTCTAGGTTTTTATTACATATTATGAACGATTTTTATTTTTCCTTTCAATATAAGAAGATTTAATTCAATATGTAGGCTATGAATTTCATACAAGTTTCATTTTTCTCTGCAAAGTCCAAAGAAACCTCATGTGCACAAATTCACTGATACAAGTATATATACAACATGCCAATTTGTGGGGCAGAAAGATTTGTGTTTGTGCATATTTAGCACCCCGTAGCCAATGAACTGAACATACAGAAACACACTAAAATGAGGCTGATCTTGCATTATGTCGGTGCTACACAACAACTTGATAGCCAATTGATAGTGCTTATTCGACTGAAATATTTCCAGTTGATGGTAGCTCCAGGATGAAGTTCACTAGTGTGAACAAAAGCGACTGAAACTAAGTCACGTATTCGTCTGACATGAGAACACTCGGGGGAACACTTGGTGCACGAGTGTGAGCTCCTCTGTAGTTTACATAACAATCCGAGCAACTCTCTCTGTTAACACACCGCTCGGATATGTTTGGAGAGTTAGGCTCTTGTCCTGCAACTGTTTCCTTATATTCATATTGCCCATTTTTCATTTGTAAGCATTCCACATGCAATAAGATCCTTGTGTATTCATTCAAGAATGTACTCTACTTTCAGCGGCTGCATCTTTCTCCCCCCTACGCTGATGAATTGAATAAGAAAATCCCTCTGTGTTTCTCCGTGTAGCACAAATGCAACAAATCCACAACGAAAAGTAAACCGACTCAATCTTGACTGATACTCTTCCCTAATCTCTGCTTGAGAGAGTTAGATAGATCTACATTTTGAGTTTACCACCAAACTCAATCGCTCCCTGGATGACTAATGTGTTGCTGGGACAGAGGCTTTGCAATGCGTGGCGAGATCTCCCCGGGCCTTTGTGGCTCTCACATGCTGGACATCCCCATTGAGACAGTAAAGAATAGGTGGTCACTAGGTGTGGACACAATGAAACAGAACTCAGGGACTGGAACAATTGCTTGAGCTGTCAGATGGTGACAGAAACTGTAATTAATGATATTTTCTATTTTCACGGAAGAGAATGAGCATCTGACAGAAGCATTATTAATGAGCGCAGCCTTGTTGGAGGGAATAATGGCAGTTTATTAGAAGCAAGACAGATTTAACAGATCTCTCTCAAACAAAGGCTTTAGACACATTGAAAAATGGAGACAATCTGCCCTAAAGATCCAATGGGAGAAAATCTTCAATACAACAAAAATCTTGGTATTGTTATCATATTCTTTTTTTCCCCATCGGAACCATCTGTTAGGCAAACTGATAAAAGAAGTCTGCTTTCCTTCAGGATTTTGTCTCTTGAAAAGACAAGATGTTGATACCGATCTACCGATCTAAATATTTCGTTACTCTGTGGTAATTCATCTACACAAACTATTGTTTGACAGCTACATAGATGGATATTCTTCGCTTTGGATACCAAAACAAACATGACTCTTCAGTGAAAAGGTGATTCAGTTATGAGAGTTTTAATGATGACTGCTTCATGGTTACACGGCTATATCAAAGGTTTAAGATGACGAGCGTACATTTATTGTAACTACAACAGGGCTACAACTAACAATTATTTTCACTGGTGATAAATCTGCCGATTACTTTCTTGATTAATTGATCAGTTGTTTGGTCTATAAATGTTGATCAATGTTTCCAAAGCCCAAGCCCAAGCCCACGTCCTCAAATGTCTCATTTTGTCCACAACTCAAAAATATTCAGTTTACTGTCATACAGGAGAAAAGAAACCAGAAAATATTCACATTTAAGAAGCTGGAATCAGAGAATTTTGACCATTTTTCCTTAAAAAAAAATACCCAAACTGATTAATTGATTATCAAAATAGATGGCGATTAATTTAATAATTGACAACTTATCAGTGAATCGTTGCAGCTCTAAAACTTAAATTTAGATCCTTTTGGATTACTAAACCAAACAAACATCCATTGTACTGTCTGAATTTGTGGCCCCGAATCTGTACTTCAGGAAAAAACATTTGTCAACCAGAAACAAATATGTTGAATTAACTGAATATGTTTTATACAAAGATTATTGTATTTAATAAAGCAACACAGCTAGGATAATAGTTTGCGGCCACCAATCCAACCAATCACAGTGAGAAACTACGCAATTACCCCAACATTATCCCATTATTTCTTACAATATCTTATGGATTTAGGCGGGGAATAACTATTTTTGAAGTAATGCTGATAAAAAGCAATATCGCTCGTGGGTGAAAAAGATTTGTGAAACGTATTCCGGCAGTGCTTCAACAGATACTCTGCTTCATTCATCTCACTGGACTGAAATATGGCTTCGATGTGACACTACAGGCATATGCCATTGAATAGATGTATTAGATGATTTCCAGAAATGAAATGATATCACCCCCCGAACCTATTTTCAGTTCATGTAATTGATTCTCATCCAGCAAGTTTGACTGTATTATGTTTGTTTGAAAAGTTAAAAGAATCCGGCTAATTTCTCCCCAACCAGGCAATACTTAACCAGATTAGAGTGGCCACTTCAAGCTTTGTTGATGCATCCAAGTGAGGCAGGGCAGCCCAGCTGCAAAAGCTGATCAAAAGAAAGAGGGGGAATGTGATATTAGCATCAAGTGCTCCAGCGAGTGACTCAGACAAAAACATTGAAAAAAACATCATTATTAGACACTTCCTTTACCCATGTTTGGAAGTGAATATATCTGTTTGTGAAGCAGCTGTGTGCATCCATACATGGCATTGAATCGTACTTTAACCAGCATTATAAGGCAATTCCTCTTTTCCCTTTTTGCATCCCGTTATTGGTAGTATGCTAATGACATCCGCTGTGATTAGTGATTTTCTTCTAATCTTTATTCCACGGTGGCCTGAGCAATCACAGAGGTAGAGCTTCGAGATTTACAGCAGCGAGCTTCTTCTGACTGCTCTTCCCGTCTGCCCTGACTTGATTTGATTTGAATAATAACTAGAAATTTGGATTCAAAGGCCACTTTGGTGCACCACTGTGCATTTGCAGTTTCAGGAAACACACCCACAGGAGCGTAGGAAAGCCTTTTTTCCATCATGACCAAACCTGTTTGGGGTAAAAGGTGTTTAAAGGGGGAAGTTCCTGGCTCATCACTAATACTTAAAATGGTAATAGCTTGCATATGAATAAAGTGAGTCTACATTGATCCTTTTTCTCTTTTGGGTAGCATTTATTGATTTTTCTCTTCATTTTAATTTTATATCCAACACTGAACAGTAAACTCATGTGTAAACAGCTTTACATAGCATAGGTCCATCATTCCAAACCTATAGATATTTAAATGTCGGGAGCCTGTATATTTGGTGAAAAGTGATTGAATTCATCCGAGGCTTTGGTGCTACAGCACTTGCAGAGACAATATAAAAGTCTTTTGTATCCCCTGGGGAGTGTGGGGGCTGTCCAAATAACTGTGTGGTCTCACAACGTTCCCAAGCATTTGAACTGGAGTCCATCCAGAATGCAGGCAAATGGATTATGTGATTTTTTTCTAGTTAACTTTCAGCATTAAAAAGAAAAAAAAAAGAGGTTACACAAACTGTACCAGCAGCAAGTCAATTTAACTTCCTGCTTAGATAATTTAGTAAGACGTCCTTAAAAGATCAAAACCCCTCCTGTGCCAAGCATTGAAAAGAGGCCTGTCATTTATTCTGGTAATTGAAATACTTTCATAAGTTTCTGTTGAAGTCTGCCCGTTACAAAGTGTCTTTGAATGGAGACACTACAGGGTGCAGTTAGTGGTGCGAGTTTGCATTGAAATGCACCTGGAAGCCCTCCCTAATTGGCAGCCATCTCATTTGGCTTTGATACTGCACCTCATCATCTGCATGAGCAGAACAGGCCATTGTCTAGGGAGGAAGTGCAGGTGAGTAACAGGCTAATCACCAAAGACAACGCACACGGTGCTTGGGAGGAAGCAGAAGTTCAACATGGAGCCATAAAGCAACTCCAAAATAGTGTCAATTACAGCACGTATTCATAATATACTGTACGCCCATGTAAATGTTTTACCGTAGCTTGCGAGGAGCTGCGTTATATAAAGTGGTAATGTGGGCAGTAAAACCTGCGTTTAGACAGCAAGATCCAAGGCCCTTCTAATTAAGAGCGCGATCTCAGGGACAGCATGGGGAGTGATCTAATGGCGAGTCACCATGCATGTTTTTACCTGCAGTGTGCTTTATCTAGCAATGCCTCGCAGCAGGACCTTAGACCAACCTGTCTCCTGCTTTACTGCTGAGATATAGACTGAAACATGCAGGCGCTAGGAGCGAGTCAAGCACCATTACAACTTGAGCGAAACAAATGGGCAAAGTGTTTATGCCAGGTTGTACAAACAGCCTCACCGGTGTGAGGTATCATAGGAGTACCTCGGCTTTGGATACAGGCATGCTGTTTCAGAAGGTGTTGCAATAGCGTTCCCACCACCTGCAGAAGTGAAAAAGACCTCCTGCGTCTTTCTGTGATGGGGTGAAAAGAAGCATTCATGGTATTACTGTACGGTGGAGGCTTCATCGTCTCCTTCGCAGTCAACTATAACCCACCTCAGAGAAGTAAGGTGCTAATTACAAAAGGATGAACTGAGGAGCCTGGTAGAAAAAAACAAGACAACAAGCTCAGATAGAGGTTTCATACATGTGCCTAATCTAATATTTCATTCGCGTTTGTCCTTGAGAAGGATTTCTTTGACTTTAGACGGCAACCATATCACTTTCCTCATAATTGCACATCATGTCTCTATCCATCTATACAATTCAGTGCGGACCTGTAGCTGAAAACAGTGATTAGTTATCTCAGTATAACACTGTATGAAAAGCAAAGCTGAAGCATTGAGAAAAGAGTCTTTACAGATGGGAAATGACCTGTTGACTGACCTCCTGATACGTAGAAGTCACACGGATAATTGAAAATGAGGAGAATCAAATTGTAATAGAAGAGGAGATCATGATTTCCCTTTTCTAACTTTGATTCAATTATGTTCAGTCCTCTAAAGAATAAATGAAGATAGTCAGTACGAAACCTCTTTAACAAACAGAGTCAATGCTCTGAAATCTTTAGAAAAACAGTAGTTCTCTGACTAAACACCGCTGCGCTGCATGTTTTGCACAGGTTTAAGTTTGTCAGACGTATCGGTGTGTCATAACTCTTCTGAGGGTTGAAAAATGGATTTAGTTAAGTGCAGGAAGTATTATGTTTAGCTCAGGGCAAAGTGTTCTGTTGAGTTATAGCAGCCGATCACCCACAGCTCTAGTCTGGGGACTACATGGGGTATTTGTTTACACCAAAGGAAATGAAACTATTTCCATTTAACTGCCTACTTATTGGCCTCCTTTGCTTCATTCCTCAATACATGGAATATGTTTCCTACTGTTACAATGAGTATCTCTGCTTTGACCACAGCAGATGGAGAAAAAAAAAAATAAAATCATCTGAGGGAGGAAATAAAAAAGTTGTGCATTACATGAAGCATTGCGGAGGAATCCTGTTTCCCATTATGTCTTCATAACTGACTGAGTTTTTATGCAGAGGTGCTGATGCAATTAGCCGTTCTCCTCCTAAATGTGTGCCAGATCGTGCTTGGGTTTCAAAGAGTCAAAGAAACACTATCTTGCTTCAATTTCAGGGGACCTGTGCTTAATTTGGCCTACTTTATCTAATAAGAGATTTTCTTTTTCAAACACCGTCTGGCTTGCTGTTGGCTGAATCCAAATAACAGACCGCAATGGTCAGCCACAAGAGCCAAGAGACTGATGTTTTATCTGCGATATCACCACATTTTTTTATCTCATACTTTAACAGGACTGTCTAAGAATTCCCACTGCTGCTGAAACCATTATCTATGTTTCAGTTGTGAATAAAAAGAAGCATCCTAGCTGGTGGCAGTGAGAAAACAGAAATAGAAATGTGGCCTTTGGTTTTAAAAAGAACCAAATGTTAGGCAGCGTGTCCAAAATAAACACTGAAAACACATATTGCACCCACATTTATCTCCATCGCTTGACAATGGCACTGACAAAAGCCCCATAACTTGATTTCCAACGTGCATATATTCCTCCCACTACAGTGTCAGCATAATCCCTGCCAGGAGCGAGTGCTGCATAGGACTACAAGAAAAGGCAGAGAGATAGAAGGGAGATGAGGGGCTGCTGGAGAGGACGTTGAGGTTGATCCCTAGTAAGCTGGCCCGTGGCCTCAACCCTCTCACATTTATCTGAGCAGCAATGGTGGTGAATTCGTCACCAATCGCACAGATGAAGAGACGCTGGGGCTGTCCCTGATTCTACTGCCCCCTAGAGGACACAGCGTGACAGGCAAACGTAATAAATGCATCTGAATGCATCACTGGACTCTACGTTCCAAGGTGGTTGCAGATATCATTCACTTTTATGAGTCTTCTATAAAGCAGACCTAGTTTAACTACAAGTGAAACACTCTCCTCTACTTTGCTTCTCAGACTTTACAACACTGAGTATACAACACAAATCAATATGCAGGGGGAAGGCTGTTCAGAGTAAATGGACTGTGTGCCTTTGATTTATATACACAAAGTATGCTAAAGAAATGACCCAAAAATTATTTGTCCTGTATTGACTTAGTCCCTGATCCAGCGTTGCAGCTTTAGGAGCAAACCTCTAGAGCGAATTTACAATCTACTGTCTCCACAATATTAAATTGTTACCCACCCATTACGCTGAGCACAGATGCCCCATCCAATTGGCAGCTGGCGTGCTGTATATTTCCGTTAATATTTCACATTAGCCTGTGGCGCGACATAATACCAGATGATTGCTTGTCTGTTATGGTATACGATGAGAAGTGTTCAGGGCTGCTAATGTGAGACGTCTCTGTTTACCACTTTGATGGATGGCCTCTCTGATAGGACCTGAGCTACGTTCAGGGGTGTCACAGGAAAAAGATGACAGATGGGCCCAGCTGTTGGAGATATCGACACTTTGACCAGACCATGAAGACATTAATCACAGCGCGGCTAAGCAGCACTGAGGGAGAACGGGTGACTTCTCTTATTAAGACGCAAGTTGCGATTGGGATGAACTGTATAATGGAGCGTTCAGCGATCACAAGCTATGAATGTCGCGCCGTAGCAAAAACGACGACAACGCTGAAAGCTGTGAAGAACTGAAGAGACCCAAAAGAACTTGTAACATGATTAACTGTCACAAGAGATTAGGGGCCAATAATAAAGATAAACAGGGGGTTGTTGATGCTGTAATATAATATTAAGTGATGGCAGATATCCAGAAGTCAGTGTCTAAGTGAAAAAGGGGACACTAATGGATCTTTGGGATCTTCAGTCTCAGTTGCACCATCTTGTCATGCTGATAAAACACAACTGCTACATAGGCTCTCTGTGAATAGATATTACTGTTACGATGTGGTGCTTAGTGATTAAATATTTATTCACCTGATAATATCACCCACTAGTTGTTGTCAAAGACAATTATCAGTTGTGTGGTGATTGATGGCCTTTCTTTAATTGAATTATTTGATATTTCATTGACCTTTTTTATACATACTCCAACATATCACGCTCATTGACAAACAATAATAACGCACGCTTCAAAAAGTAAAGAAATAATAATAATAAGGGGCGGCAGTAGCTCAGTCTGTAGGGAGTTGGCTTGGGAACCGGAGGGTCACCGGTTCAAGTCCCGACATGGACCAAAAACTGAGTGTGAACTGGTAGCTGGAGAGGTGCCAGTTTACCTCTTGGGCACTGCTGAGGTGCCCCTAAGCAAGGCACCAAACCTCCAACTGCTCAGGGCGCTTGTCAGGAGCAGCCCCCTCACTCTGACACCTCTCCAATTGTTGCATGTATATGGACCTGTTTGTGCATGTGTGTGTATAAGTTAACAGAGTGAAAAAATTGAATTTCCCCTAGCGGGACTAATAAAGGAATATCTTCTTCTTCTTCAAGAAACACGGCTGTGAAAGAAACCGCTTCCACAGTTGCTGCTTGCTCTCAGTTTCCACCGGACCAGCTGCCCGTTAACTGGTCGCACAGCTCACGACGAGCAGAAAATAATATTCATGGGAGACGGAGGAAGTGGATGATGATGTATGTGTTGTGGGAGGGGGCTGATTGAAGGGAGATTAAATCCCAATCAATCAACAGAGAGTGATGTTGTCACTGAATGACTGAAGTTGACCCACCAGTCTGGAGTTTACACTGTAAGTCCGCCACAGTCTGAACTACAAAGGCCCGACTTTCACAGATGATTGACAGTTGGAATAAACAGCGTATTTTTACAGCAGAATGGATGCATATACTTCTAAAAGTTTAACCAAACGAGAGTCAAACTAGTCTTGCATTATAAAATGATAGCAAGAGAAGTTTTCTGAACATTAGTACTGAGCTACCAGTCCAAAAGTACTTTGGTATCACACACTGACGCTTTCCTCATACGGTCATAATTGAGGTTATTATGATGTGCATAAAAAAGTGATGGAACGGACAAAGACGAGCTGATAAATTACACTTGAAATCATTCATTAACATAATGTCTGGAAGTTCATTAATAACACAGTTTTTAATTATTCATGGTCTTGTTTCACTACAGCAGTTTTTCTCCTGCTGAGATACATATCTCAGTTGGCTAAAAATGTTTAAAAAAATGTCAGTGAGAGAAAGAAAAAAACTGGAGAGAGACAGAGAGATAGAGAGAGATAAAGAGAGAGAGAGAGAGAGAGAGAGAGAGATCACAAAACACAAAGATGGGTCATTATTTCAGCACTGCAGGGGAGACAGTTAAACACCACTTTGTTCTGTTCAATTTGACTCTGTGCAACATAACATGCAACCATCTGGGTATAAACCGGCTTATACCTTATTTCAAGCAATTTTATGCATCTCATAAGTATGACTGTTTGACTACCCACGGAGCTGTGTATTCACTGCACAGCTTGGTATTCTATGGAAATCCCACTATTATTATCACACAGTCACTATGGCCAACATTCATGAAGAAAACGCTTTTCACACCAACCGCAGGACAATGTTGAACATTGCAAGTTTAAAACAGCCATTTGCTTTTATTTGCGCTCACCTTGAATTTCCCATTTTTTGTCATGGTTATTATATGAAATACACAAAAATACAAATAAAAATAAAAATAAAATAAATAAAACCAAATTATTATAATTATACTATAATTACCATTATAAGTGTGTGAGCAGTGTCTCACTATCTCATGCCATGCCACACTTTAATCCTCCAAATCTCAATTAAACCCCTGCTTTAACACAGCAAAACCACAAGAAACATCTTTTTCCAGCTTTCTTCTATCCTCTAATACTACCGTTGAATACCAGATGAGATGTTACGCAACGGATCACCTTTTGTTTATCACAAATATTAATATCTCTGGTAAATATGATCCTACAACAACAATCTGGTCGGACACGTCTTCAATTCCACAGAAACATCATGGGGTTTGGTGATTGCCCTCTGTGGCATACCTGCACGGATGAAACTCATCCTATATTCTAAATGCTAAGTGGTTTCATCCAGCAAGAGAGGAATGGAATAAATATGTGGATGGCCGTCCTCGCTCAAACATATTCTCAAACATGGCTGCTCGCCCCGGTGCTTAGCAACGTTGAAGCCGAGCAGATAAAAAAAGGGAAGGAGAGGGAGGGAAAAGGGACGCAGAGAGAGAAATCCTCGCTGACAGCTGCTTTCTCCATGCTTCTCCATGTTGTAAAGATGTTACCCTCAGAACTGTACCGAGACAACTGACCCATTGTCCCCGTTGTAATTAAAGAGACCACAGCTGAAGAAGACACCGTGCCACATGGCCGAAGGGGGCTTTCCTCACTTTTACAGCACACTATAAAGCTATCAAGAGTGAGTGGCAAAAGCCTGTGATGTCATTATCCAAATTTCATAATGTAATCTTACATCCAACATAATAAGGAATAATGACTTATTTATCTTTTTGATGCACTGATTGGATGATTTATGTATTTACGGCATGACAGGAACATTTGAGAGCAATTATTCTTTGTCGTTAAACACTATTATTATTTTTCATCTTAATAAATATCTAGTCAACATGCCCATTGGAAATCTTTTTAATCACAAGCGCTTCAAAATGTGACAAGATGTTATCCTCTGTTGCTTCATTTTTTTAAATTTTAGATTGCTTTTATTATTAAACGTTACAGATTTAACCTTTCCTCTATTATTTTTCTCTTCTCAAGTTCAAAGACGCTCTCAGCTTTCACAATAGCGATGAACAAAAAGCAGCGCTGACAATTTACAAATCTATGCTGTCATGAGGGCTAATTTTCAATTAAATTTTGGGTTGTATTTAGAGTAGTTGACGCATTAGTCAATCATTTATCTGATAAATCAGAACTACTGTGTCGTCGGCGGTGTTATGGTGTTGCACAGACTTAAGCATCTGCAATCACATTCCACCCGCTTGTCCATGAGCCTCCGCCTGAAGCATCTGTAAATCGAGTAATTTCACAGTAGCATGAAAAGTTGGAGACGGGCTTAGCAACGATGTCATGCGAGACATGGAATCACATTCATCTATCTGTGTGACTATTTGATACATATCTACTTAAGCTCTGAGAACAGAGTCTGTGTATATTCCCTCTACACTCTGAGAAATGTCCTCATTTTGTTCGCCAAGATAATGACCAGTCTGACTTCAAAACAGTCCATTCTAATTAAAGTCCTGGTCCGGGGCAAAGCCACATTCCACCGGCAGCAATCTGATGGAGGGAGCGGATTCACATGAAACATGCAGCGCTGCAGCAGACTTTGATTACAGAGGTATTCATCGCACGTCAATCATTCGGCGTACCTGGTGCAGATTTCTGGTGCAGATTTGATATTTGATATTTCTGATGTTTCGCAGTATCAATTAGCGGCACACATAATTGTACAGAGTCAGAAACTTGTGAATGATATGAGTTTAGTCAGTTTGAACATTAATTTCTGTCTTTTGGGAATGACAACATAATGAATATTAATATTTTTAATGTGTGCAGAATGATTGGAAAAAGCAAAGTAATTTTGGTTAATAGGGGTTAACGTAGTCGTGCACCTGTACCTATTAGGGATGCACTGATACCAGATGGGCTATCGGTCCGATATTGACTCAAATAACTTGATCTGGTGTCTGTGACAATGGAGCCGATCTATTCAATTCAAGTCGTTGCTGCATTAATTGTAATTCCTGTTCATTTTGAAGATTTATTTTACCAAGTTGCTGGTGTACAAATTTATTATTTTAATAACAACTATTCAGTAAATGTCTATCTGTGTTTTTATTGGTTAGACCCAGTCACTTCCACACAGCAAGGCTTACAGCTTATTAATTAAACACCTATCAGTATCAGATCAGCACTCGGTATCGACCGATACTCAAAGCCCAGGTATCTCTCTCAGAATCAGGACTGACAAGGCTGGATCGGTGCATCCCTATTACCTACAAGCTGCTGAGATAAAGGGTGAAAAAAGCAGGAGAGGATTCTTCACTAAGCAGGAAGAGGATGACCTTTGAGATACAGTTGAGCTTCAACATCAACATTAAAGCACAGAAAATAGACTTAATGAATTCCACTGAATGTAACCATCCAAACCACATTCGCCAGAGGTTTTTTTTTTTTTTTTTTTTTGCATGTCTGTTTCATGGTTATCAGGATATTTCAAAGCTTATTTTGCATATTTAAATGAAATCTGAAGGGAGAGTTGTGAGCCAAAGAATAAGTGCTTAGCTTTTGGTAAGGATTTGGCTTCAGAACACCACCAGTGTGGCCATTGATTAAGTTTATTAAAACATCTTGGCTTTTAACTCCTCTGTTTTAAATTAGTAAATCTGCTAAATGTGATGGAGTTTTGCCAAAGTGGTGCTTTGGAAAAATAAAAAAATGGCAAAACCTACTGGTCATCAGTCTGACTCAACAACTCATCCTCGCGCTTCTCTCAGAGAATATAAGAAGCCTCCAAAAATCCTAGCCGCAATCAGCCAGTCAAGTGTATTTTGATACAGATCTGGGCCAGATGCATTTCAAATTCCTAAACATTTTCTGTTATTAAAATAAAACATTTTGAGAGTTGTGCAGCCTGGGTAGAGGCGAGTGCTTTGAGTGCTTTCTAGTTCTTAGACTTGTGCCATCCTTCAGTGGTAAATCTACAGCTTTCATATAAGCAAGGTAGCGCTGCTTAAATGTCATTACTGTTGTCTGCACTGCTTCCTGCACTCACTGTATCTGCAGACACCATGGTAACTTTCTCTTTGTAAAGGGTTTACATACTCAGGCCCATCATCCCCAGCTTCACGGCAGGGCTATCAAAACAGCTTATTAAAAGAGCAGTTAAGGTTCTTAACAGCTTCACAGCATACGTTAATATGTTTGCAACATAATTACATACTGTGGTGATTTCAAAATAAAAGTACACAACAAAATTATCATTTTTAGCGCCTGTCACCTCCACTCCTTAGAGTGTGTGCCATCCATCTGAAAGACATGATATGAAATCCCCCAGAAAGAAAAAAAACAACCTGCTGTGGGCCATTATCAACCAAATGTGTTGCCAGGATGCTTTGACCAGCACGTAAATACTGAACCTTCAGTTTCCTGATCTGCATTCACATGCACGCTCACACAGAAATCCTCTGCTCAGCACACTGAAAACTATACTGCTGAACTACATACTATTTACTGAAATACAAAAAGTAGTAAAATATAGGTTTCTGCAAATATAGTGAACTTTAAGTGCCCTGCTATTATATCATGGATGTTTGGTAGCATTTTGAATCTCCAGTGTGTAAAAAAATTAACATCATTGCTTAAATTTGCTTTGTTGATTTTCAATAAATCAACCAGCTGTGCCTTTGTGGCAAACACTCCCAGATGCCAGAAACTGTTAAACGCGGGCAATACTTCAGTGTGCTGTGATTAGCCCATATATCAATGTTTACACAATAACTCACTATAGCAATTGTACTTGGTGGAGAGAAAATTGAAAACTGGCCAAAGCACAACTACAGTGTAGAACTTAATAGCTCAGCAAACCTGTCTCCTGGAAATCCGGCGTGTGGTAAGATTAAGGCTACAAAAACGCTTTGGGTTAGGTTAGGAGAAAATGGTGGTTTGGCTGAAAATGGAAAAAAAAAAGTGGACATTTTGTTCTGTGCTTCAAGTCAGCATTGATTTGTCCCCCATTTTTAAGCAAGACCATGATATTTCTCTTACATTAACCAAGTATTTAGAGTTGCATAAACATACCCATGAAACATTTAGTAATACCAGCTAATTACAGTTGTATGTAAAAAGAAGTTAGCAGCTAATTGTTGGTAACATTAATCCCATTCAGATGAATAACTGAAGCATCTTTACCATTATTGATACCTCCAAGTTTTTGGTAGTTAACAGAAAACTATAATGTAAGTGTCATCACTTTATTTTACAGTTGTCTTCTCACTTGATACACTTATTAATTACTGATACGGTACTGCTGACTTCACAAGTATTATTGCTTTGAGTGATGCCTCTGGACTTAAAGAATATTATTAGGATGATCACTTAGTTGCTGAAAAATCACTGTGTGGCTGTCAACTCTCTTCTCTTCAGTTCTCTTCTCACTGAAAAGTGCTGGACTTGGACCAGGCTTCGTATCCTGAGGCCTGTCTGTTGCGAGGCTCGTTCAGTATCAACAGTTGCGACCAAAAAACATTAATCTGCAACACTTCGTCAAAATGAAACTAGAAAATGTATCTGGCCAATGTTACGTTTCCTTCAGACAAAACTTAGCTGTAAATAAAGAGCATTTGTGGGAGACGGGATTGTAATTAAAGCAGATATGAACATGGTGAAGTTAACTATGTACTTACCAAATAATACACCTTGTTAGTAATAGTAACAAACATCACTTTTAAAAGTAGTATATGCACAATTATGGCAGCAAGGTTTGGACCAGAGTAAATATTTTCAAACCGGTTTGATCTTAAGCCAAACAACGGATCGGACTGAAACCGGTATAGCAATTTTTACCACTAGGTGTCACTCTTAACTCAGCAGCCACATCACCAAAACTCGGAGTAGCGGTCAATAAAATAAGAAAAGCTGGTCCACAGTAAAGGTCCGTCCACCTTAAATGAGCCTGGGCTAAAGTTGTCGCTAACTTCACTTCAGTCAGCAGGTAGCCAGCAAGACCCAGGAACTTGGCTTGAGTCTTGAGGAGATGAAGCATTTATTCACTGATAAGAAGAAGAGAAGATAGTCCTTTATTAGTCCCACAAGGGGAAATTCAATGTTTTCACTCTGTTGTTAACTTATACACGGTACATGCAGACCCGAACACACACATGCACAAACATGCAACAATGGAGAGATGTCAGAGTGAGGGGGCTGCTCCTGACAAGCGCCCCGAGCAGTTGGGGGTTTGGTGCCTTGCTCAGGGGCACCTCGGCAGTGCCCAAGAGGTAAACTGGCACCTCTCCAGCTACCAGTTCACACTCAGTTCTTGGTCCATGTCGGGACTTGAACCGGTGACCCTCCGGTTCCCAAGCCAACTCCCTACAGACTGAGCTACTGCCGCCCCCAAACAGCGTAGACATACTACACCGCTACGTCCACAGCTACTGCACACTAACACACTCGCTCCTCCCTCTCTCTCTCGACCACACACTCACTAGCGTTATGGCAATACGCTGGCTGTGGAAATCTGTCTCTTCCCCACAAAGATGATATGAACTTTCTAGTAAACAAACACGTTGCCGGCCTCAGCTCGGCAGTAAACTGCAGGCGGCCTATCAGATGCTAGTGGCTCCGTTCGTCCATTTATAAACAAACATAAAATTCTATCAATCGCATTGTCATATTGTTACATTACTAACGCAAAACAAGCTGGATTTTGAGAGGGGACGCTATTGGCACAGGTTGCCGATGTCAGCAAAAATCAGTCAACTTTAATGGCAGCAACTACTTCAAAGGTGAAGCCATAAACTTTCCACACACTGTCACCTTCTCATGTGATGGCAATTGACTGAAATGATGTTTACACTATGGAAAAGATGGCATAATTGTTGTGGCAAGTTCTGTCAACGCTTGCATGTGTTTGAATCAGCCAAAGCACAACTTTGAAGACATGACAGCGAGGAAAGTGTGAAAACTGTTGCTGCTGCGTTGCTTTTAATTTTGATATATGAAAATAGAGCCATGGTGTGAAACACACCTCTTCCAGTACATCTTGCGTATGTTTTTAAAAGACTTACTGGCACTGTCAACTAGTGCCACCTGACAAGCCAAAGTACATTTCTGTATGGCAGCGTGCAGACAGCCTCTCCAACCACAGTAAACATGTTATACAGATGGAGGTATCTTATTAATAAGACTAATGGACATGGTTTTAATAAGTATCTCACTGGACACAAGTTTGAGGGCGTAAAGCAGAGCTGTCGGCCAATAACTCTTCACTGCGGTATTTTCTCTTTCACAAAGGTGCTAATGAAATCTGCCAGTACTCTGAACAGCATACTGTCACTGTGATTGATTAGAAATAACGTTATGTGTAATGTTACTGGAAAGGTTCATAATATCAGCAGGTAATAGACTATAGTTACAGCAACCAGCACACTTAATTATCTTTAATGAGCCCCACCTTTTTAGTCCATTAGCACCAGCTGCACCAATGTATGATCAACTTGCGAACCAACCTTTTTTGCTGCAGATTAACATTACCCTCCTCAAACTAAAGGCCATTATGTTTTCTGCTTTTTTATAATTCAGGCATAATAAGGCTTCAGCCTATCTCCCCTCATGGCATACTGGATGGGTTTCCATTACATAAAGAGACTAATTGAGACACACTTATGGGCAATTTACAGTTTTAACTTCACCTGACTCTTTTGCAGTTTGGGAAGGAAACAAAGCTCCCATGCAACACTCAAAGGGGAGAACACTCACTGTTGACCATCTTGCTGCAAGGCAACTCTTGCCACCTTAAGCGTGTTTTCAGATGAAAATCTGTACTAAACAATGCAGGTGGCTGCACTGGTGAGATAATGAAATACAGTCCAGGAAGTTGAGTTACAGATTCGTGAATTTGAAGGCTTCTCAGACGCCAAAACACTGCAGAGTGGTTTATAATCTACGAGACAAGATTAAACAGTCCTGGAAAGTTATTAAAGTGGCACTTATTTTTGCAATAATCCAGAGGGAAACGGTAGAAATGCAGCGTTCATGCCACAAAGTAAACCACTGGGAAGTTGCATGTATCGGATTGGTCAACACATTGCCTTGCAGGATCAAGATCAGCTCATTGTAACTTGTTAGAATAAACTCATTTTAAATCAGTGAAATTTTATATAGACTATTATTTTGAAAATGTTAAGATATTTAATGTAGGTTTATGCATCAAATGTGGGGGGAAAAAAAGTCTTTCAGGGTAACCTTTTGGTGTCGTCATTAAAAAATAGCACCTGCCAGAAAGACCTCTATTTTCGAACCATTTAATAAGCTGATAAATCATCAGAGTTTGTGCATCAGGTTCCAAGCAAAGCACGACGTAGATTTCTGTTTCAGTGTGAAGCAATGGATGAGCTGAAGTGTGTACTTGTGATGGCTGAGACACACCTCACCTGAGCCAGATCTCTGCTCAGTCCACAACAGAACTAGACCAATTAATCAACTTTAATTAACCACCCAAATGAAAATTATAGAAGTACTTGTTTACAAAACTGTGAAAATGCTTGCTGTCATTTGGAACGGGAAACAAGAGACCATAAAGCATTCTGTGGTTTTCACATCTGACAGACACTTTATGCTGAAGTCTGCCAAAGATGAAACAGGAAACAGGATGTCAGGTCTGTAACCATAGCGACACTTCACCAATGGGAGTCAAGAACAAGACTGCTTTAAAAATAAAATACATTACAAAGATAGTATACTCATTTGCTGATGTTTAAATTGTAACTGTATATTGATCCAGAGACAAAGGATACTTGGAAGAAAAAGTAGAAATAGAGAGACCCCTCAGAGGGGGAGGAGTGGGACTTTAAGGCTTTTTGGCAGGAAACCTTTCCTAGGGAGTTTTTTTAACTGTCAATAGAGTTCGTATTTCATATCCTTGCTATTTTTGTAACTTGAAACCTTTTTATTATGGGTAAAACGCAATAAAACCGGAGTGTATGTTGTACATGACCAACAAAAGTCCTTGTTTGCTCATCCTCTTAGGGTCTCTAAAGTTAAGAAAAAGCTCACAGTAGATGTTGAATTTGTATTAAATTCCTAACAACAAAAAGCTAAATACTTGCTAAAAGTTAAAACTGATTTGTAATATTCTGACTGTAGTCTGACTGAAACAGGTTTGGCTTGTGTGTTTTTGGTTTACCACAGATTGCGGTGAACTGGCTTATGATTGGTTTCTGCTGACGTTACAGAGTTTATTATATGTTGACGGGCATTGAAATTAATTTAGGGATATAGGGTCTGAGGCTACACTTAATCCAATAAGGTTCCCATTCATCGCAGGGTTCCTCCTCCAGAGTGAAAGCTGACAGAAGCTCACACACTGGAGTACCATCAGTCACCAGACTCACACACTCTTTGTTTGCTATCCGGCTGTGAGTAGCCTGAGATAGGTCGTACAAATGTAGCTGGTGACTTGAAGTCACAGTGACTACTGTATATTGGCTCCTCTATGCAGGTCAAATTGGCCTCATGTAGATTTTTAGGAGTCTGTTCAAAACCTAGGCCAGAGGTTAGAGAACAACCGTCCTCCAGTGTCTCATCAACATCTGGAGGTTGGTATCGGTAATACTATGTGACATGTAAAAGTCCTACACAGCATCTGTCACCTTTAAAAGTAGCACCATGTGTAACCATTCATTGTCAAAAGCAGCACCCGTGTGCTGTAAGCAGCTTGTAAAAAAACAATGATGTGATGGCTGTTCTGTGTCTGGGTCAAATAAGTGAGGACAGCGGAGCAGCTAGATTCACCTCAGGGAAAGGCCTGCCATCACCTGCGGAGTTTATGCTGCACTGAGAAGCATTGATGTCTTAACAGCTATTGCGTTAGAGCGATATGCATCCGGCAGACAGCAGGTCACAGTCACTCTAAGGAAACTGATGGACGCGTGTCTGTGGCGTTGATTGGAATATTTCCCAGACACATCCCTCATATTGGGAAGGCGGGAATAGTGGCAAACATTATGATCAGGTTTCATATTCCCATATGCTCTCTGCGCTGCATTGTTTATTGCTGAGAAAATGATTTACTTCCTATTTAACCCTGTGAAGTTAAGCAGCTTAATTATTACTTTTTTAGGTCCAACCCTTCTTTAGTCTTTGGAGAAACCCCCGGGGAGATGTCTCTCTGCTATTGACCTCCACTGAATATGAAAAATCTTCCTGCATACAGGCCTGATTATGCAAACATTGAATGTGTTCCTCGAACGGGAGATAACGTGAAACCTGCATAATTTCCTGAATATGTATTTTTTGTTTGGATGATGAATAGGGAAACATGTTGTGGCTCATACCTGCCCAACTGTAGCTCATCCTTCTTCCTGTTACCTTGGGCATAATTTAATAACCTAAAACTCACCCAGCCAACTGTGATCCTACTGTGCACCCTGATGGCAGAAATATGTGTAAACACCTGCACTAATTACCTTCTCAGGCAGATTATTTATGAAATGCATCAAAGCATGTGTAAAACGATTCATTGGTCAGAATTCAGGGCAATTTTTCACTCGACCATCCAAATATCTTCCAGCCCGAGGGAGGCAGAGCACGTCGACACTGAAAGCTAACGGTATTATCTCTCTGTGACTGTTCATTTTCAGGACTGTTTGTTGAAAGGAGACTAAACAAGATTATCAAAAAGACAAAGATGAGTATGCCTGTGTTCTCTAATTCAGTCCACATTTGATTGTTTATGTTTGATGTAATCTGCTTAATGTGTTTATTGTCCTGCGGACATTCCTGTTTTTCACGAATTTCCCTAAATAAAATGACAATATCTCTTCCTCAAAATTGTATCTCTCGTGAATAACCTATTCCAAGATATGCCCCATAAATATTGTCTTATTACAAAGTTTGTGAGAGAGCATTTTGACTGCACCGCAGGTGCTGAGTAGAGGACAAAATTAGCACGGCACTCTGCCTTGAGTGTTCCTGAGGACTAATTGAGCCACAACTTCTCAGAGATAGAGATCTCTGATTGCATTACATCAGTGAAATATTCTTCTTCAGTCTCACAAGTGTGCAGATACTGGAACAACAATGAGCACGACAAACTTCCACCATGATTAACAGTGGGTAATGATTGCTCATATCTACCAATTATCCATGTTTGGTTATCTTGCACCAGAAGTTACTGGGAGGGAGCCAAATTGATCAAGAATATTTTGTATTCATTTTCAACCATAATGATGAATGAATCTAATTTGAGGAGTCAACTCAAATCCATTGTTATCTCATCAGTGAAAATGACAACTAGATAATAGATTTTTAAGACCTCGCCATTCAATTGGTGAATCATTTAATGTAGTTGATACACTGGGTAATGAATTTCATTGATAGCCTTTTACAGATACAGAACAGCACCAAACTCTTGCATCACACACAATGAAAAATTCAAGAGCTTACTCAAGTGTTTCACTTAAGTTACTGCAGGCTTTACTGCAGTGTAATATACAATGTAGATCACAGAATGGGCCTAATGACGTGTGAATTTTTAGCAAAGGGACAGTCGACAGACCATTCCCAAGAAATATGTGAAACCAGCACAGAGCACAGAATTTTAAAAAATGTGAATCATGTGCAAAAAGAGATGTAAAAATTTGAAGTGAAGGAGATTTAGCTATTGAAGGAGGCGGTGGGTTGACAATAAAACAACGAAATATAATGAAGGTTGAGATGGTGGTTAGATACACTGCCTCAACTCTTCAGCTGTCAACATGTGTGAGGAAGGAGGTGGAGATTTTTTATTATAATGTGTCTTATTTAACCATGACCAAACCTAACCCTATGTTTTTACTTATTTATATTTAAATGTCCAAATAAACCTGTCAGCCACTGCAGTACTGCCACGTCCTTTTGTGCTTGCAGCTCACACATTTGAGACTGTGCTGTCCTGGGAACGCTGCTGCAAATGAAATATTCAGAAATGAAATCAGTAGAAAAGAGACATTCACTCATTCATTAATATGTTTGTTTTGCATAGTTTTACCAATACACAATGAATGGGAGGGGGAATTCACTTGTCCAACAGACAAGGATAATTTAGTGTTCAAACCATTTGAGCTGTAAGTCTTTGGACTGTCGGAGGAAACGGTCGGATATGATACCGCCAATTAAAAATGTGCCATGGAAGTAAAAACCGTCAGTTAAATTAGAGAAAAGTCAAGAAATGTCCTGATATTTAAGGATTGAAGAATATGGGATGTCCTGAACTGATCTGTAGATCAGGAAATAAAGTCTGATCCGTTCGTGACACTTTATTTGCTCTCTCCTGGCATGCCAACTGTCAAAACCACTCTTACACACCCTGAAAACGCTGGAACCACATGGAGCTGTGAGCGAGTGAACTGCAGAGCGCACAGAACAAATAAACAGCAGCCAGCAGTTTCAGCTAATGATATGACAGCATGCGTCATCAAACCATGTAAGCAGAGCCACAGTGATTTTTTTTTTTTTATAAATTTCGGCAACTTTTGTTGATGCTGGGGTTGATGGAAGGTTGTGATATTCACACTAAACTGTAGGGGTGGGAATCACCACAGGTCCCATGATAATATATTAGCATGATACTAAAGAGACGATATGATTTATTGTGATTTTAAACATTTTGCAATGTGTTGTGATAAGATACATTTTGCGATACAGTATATTGTGATTTATTATCTTTTTTCAACAGCAAACGATGCAGTTTCTCAGCATCTGTTTTATCTTTTAAGATACAGTTTTCTGTTTATCTCAGAGTTTTCACTCACATATCTTGAGGTCAGAGGTCAAGGGACCCCTTTGACAATGGCAACACCAGTTTTTTCTTGCCAAAATTTATCATAAATTTGGAGCACTATTAAGCATTATACCCAGAAAGCTAACTTGACATAGTTGGTACAAACTGATTCCTTAGGTTTACCAGTTTCATATATTATGATATGATCAGAATTGTTAAGAGGTTAATAGTTTACAAAATAAATAAGCCTGTCAGTCGATTAAAATATTTAATCAAGGTTAATCGCAAAATTGTCCATAATCAATCGTGATTAATTCTAACTTTTTTATCTGCTCAGAATGTACCTTAAAGTGAGATCTGTCACGTATTTAATACTCTTATCAACATGGGAGTGGGCAAATATGTTGATTTTCATAAATTATTACTTTTTTTTTAATTATTAGTGGAAATCAACTGACACAACACAATGACAAATATTGTTCAGAAACCCTCAGAGGTCCTGCATTTAGCATAAAAAAAACATGTTCAAATCATAACATAGCAAACTGCAGCCCAACAGGCATCAACAGCTGTCAGTGTCTCAGTGTGTTGACTTGACTATGACTTGCCCAAAACTACATGTGATTATCACAAAGTGGGCGTGTCTGTAAAGGGGGGACTCGTGGGTAGTTTTTCTTTGCCAAAATGTAGCACGTGTTTGGGGCAAATGGTTAGTACCAATGAATTCCTTAGGTTTCAAATGATGCCAATACATTCACTCTAGCTTTAAAACTGTGTCCACTACAACTTAAAAAATGCAAGTTGCGTTAATTTGTTAAAGAAATTAGTGCCGTTAAATGATTATGTTAATGTGATAACGCTGAAAGCCATAAAAAAAAAATCAATACTTAACGTCCGTGTATCAATACAATACAGTATTAGCAGCTGGTCAATAATAAAGGACTCTGATTGGGGCCAAACAAACTGGGTCGGTGCATCCCTAGAATCAGTTCTATACTGAAGACCAGTCCACCCATACCATATATGCAGGCTCCAACTATTAACTATCTGAATATTGGGGGATCTGAAAGTCACATTTCCTGCAAAGGACAGCAGTTACTGTACTGCAAATCATGAAAATGCGCTTGCTTTGACTCTGCATTTATTAGCTGGATGTAGCTGTGCTCTTGCAGGTGACAGCTAGTCAGATGTGACAGAGTGCAATATTATCCCTCAGACACAGTCTCTCCCCCCCCCCCCCCCCAATTTCAGACAGCTACATCATGAGAGGATGATGCGTTTGAATTATTGATACATTCTCAAGGTTGAGTGCATCACGCTTTTTAAGGGGCTGTGAATACTATGAAAATGATTTTAAACAAAAGAGTGCATTCAAGTCTGAAATCCCACAATTAGCGAGATATACGCAAGTACACTAGAGCTATAAAATGATAACCCCATCTGAGCAGAGGAAGACGGAGAGATGCGGCTCTCGATGACCACATAGGGCTTAGAGTTTCTGAAGACGAAGGCTTGTGACAGATGCTTCTATCTTTCCTTTGCAGTTGGAGCATTTGATCCGTGCACACTGCGGATCAGGGAGAGGGAATTTGTTATAATTAACTATGAGGAGTGAATGCATCCTACGGAGATTATACTAATTACTTGAGCTATCTTGGGGTTCACTATACAATCAGAGCTCTCCATGTGTATTTCTGTCATATGGGTCTCTCGGAGAAAACATACACCCTCGTTTGTTTTCTATTAAACTGAGTATGTAAAACTCCGAGGTGGACACGGATAGCCTTCAACAATGGTTTAAATTGTTCAACGCAGATACAGTACATTTATTTAAATGCAACATCAATTTTGGGGAGAAAGTTCATTATTCATTGTATCTAAACCTTCATTAATAATATCTCAGGTTAACCAACATTAGAAATATCCATTTGTAGTCTTCCAATTTATCATTTTGCATCACTCAGTGGATATTTTATTTTCTATAAAACTATGTGATTGCTCCCTCGACCATTTCCCCTTTACATTTAGCACTTTTAACCCAACCGTCCCTCTCTATTCACCTGCCCCGCGGACTAGCCTCCAGGCAAGAAGCCATTTGAAAAATGATTTGAAAATTTGTGAACTTATCCTTGAAAGTGACTCTTCATATTGAACTCACAACAACTCAAAGTTGCGAGCATAATGTGTCTGTGTTGTCAGCCATATTAACAAAGTGAACACACCATTAAACAATGTCATTAACCACCGACTCATGCTAATGTCTTCCTTTAACTATCAATGACGCTTAGCTTACTGGTCTGAAAGGGAAATCTGTTTTCTGGATTATTAGTCCAAAATAGAAAGTCACTGAGCACTTCCAATGTTGTTGTGGTGCTTGAGAGGGTGGGACACTGCAGTTAAATTGAATTGAAATAATTCAAATGGCAAGGATGGGCAGTGTAGGACTACTCAGGATTGTTTTTATTGATGTATTTGTGAGTGGTTAGCGCAGAGTCAATGAATTGGGTGTTGCTTTTATATTGTGTCCTGTGCAATACCCCATTTAGCATGCCCATCTAAATGCTAATAAGATTAGAGCTGTTTTAAAATTGCTCAGTATAACTGATGTAGTAATTCACTGATTGCTAACTAACTGTAACTTTGTGGCAACTTAAATTTGACGTGACGCCTTAAATTCTCACCACAGCACTTTGTTTGTGCTGAGCTACTTACTTCTCCAATAACATACGCAAGAACTCACTTCTGCAATCTTGACCTAGAGCCTTTTTCCTCATCTTTTTTCCATTATACCTATCACTTCTGTCTTAAGCTTTGTCATTTGCCTCTTTATAGATCTACTCACACTTCTCTTGCCAGGGCGCACATCTCTAAAGCACCATCCCAAAGAGACCACAGTACGCTCAACAAATATGAAAGCACTCAAAACAGATTTTTTTTCAACACATTTTCTGCTCGCTCTGTAATTAGACATGACAGTATGACCTGGAGCCATGCCTTTCTTGTGCAATTTTGATGCTACCTCGGTGAAGGATCAACATCAGGATGGTTGGAGAGGAGCTTTAAATCCTTCAATTAGTTAAAGAAATACTGTAGTCGGTGCCTGTGACTTTAGTTCCTTTGTGTCATTCCGATTCCATGGCTATATTAATCAGCCTCGGCCCGGAGGCCCAAACAGATGGCTTTGATAACTTGCTTAAAGCAGTCCAAAACTCCACAGATAGCGCTACAGTAAACTAGACATCCATCTTTGGCTCTATTTGTTCCATTCCCCCATGCAAACAGAATCATTACACACTTGGCTTGGGGGAGCGATTCCCTGTCGCAGAGCCTACCCGTCTCCTCTCGAGGATTTGAATCTTTGTCATCTGTATTTCTTAAACCAGTCAGTTGACACTAATATCAAGTGAGTGCAACTGTTTCCAGCCACCTTGAACAATCTGATATTTCACCACACATTTAATTTTGTTCTCAGCTGTTCAAAGTGACATTCAACAAGTGAACTTTTTTTTACAAGGAGGCCTCATACTGTATCAAGCCTGACCTCCTCTTTACAAAATAAAGATGCCTAACAATGTATGGCTAAACAATAAGAACTGGTCGATTGCCTGCAGAGATTAAAATGCCATGCCGGGCTTGTAAACCTAGCATCTCGCTTACTTGTGTGTGTGGTGGCGGTGGCGTACTCTTGTCAACCCAGCGTAATGTTAGCAAGTTTCCGACAGACCATGTGTGTGGCGGCAGTGAGTGTGGGGTTATCAGTGGCGCTATAGCTGTGAACGTAGCAGTAGCAGTGTTTACAGTTTGTCAGTGAATAAAATGCTACTGCTCCCGTGTCTTGCCAGCCGCCTGCTGATTACAGTGAAGGTGGATATTGTTACCAATAACAATGGTTCAGACTCTGTGGGCTGTTCTGGTGGACCAGCTATTCTCCTTTAAGTGGCAGGCTGCTCCTAATTATGCTCAGCTTTTTATTTCTTTCATGTTTATTTTAACTGTATAACTGATGGTTAAAATTCTTAATGTCCATTAATGGTTAAACTGTTACAGTAATTGTTAACATCTCTACTACCTTCTCATTTCTGTTGAGAGTTGCACATGCACAGTACAGACTGGACACTCGTGAGAAAATGACGTTGGGTGGCAGGATGTGGGCAAAACTCCAGATTCATTTCCATAAATAAAGACTAAACATTCGTTCCGTTTGTAGCGTGCGCCTGTTAAGAGTGGGCCCATGGCTTGGCTCTCACTATTACTACTCACAGCGTCGTTGGGGGGCATGCCCATTCAGAGCATGTGGCCATTTGAAAGGCAGGTCCCTTTGGAATGGGCTGATTGCTCGGCCCCTGGGAAGTGCTGCTTGTAGCTTTCTCGAGAACCACCCATGTCATCAGAAAAGTGAAGAAGAGTTTGGTTGCAACGTTAGGATATCCAGCATCAAACAAAAGTGACCTGCAGCCAATGAGCCGCGGCCTGTAAAGGCCCACTGGGGACGACTTGCTCCACTTAGTCTGCAGTACCCAGAAGCCCCTCCCCTGCTACTGCACAGTAGCAGGGGAGGGGCTTGTTTGCTTGTTATGAACCTGTTGCGTGTTCAAATTGTACCAGCTTCGACACAACACGCCCTTGAGTTCCCAGCAAAACACCAGCCAAATGCAAAGTATATCGGATGAACGGTTCTCCAGATATGCAAAGGACACACAGACAGAGACTCCTTGCTTTATAGTTAGATGCGACCCTTGAAAGCAAAACCAGGGCTAATTAACCTCAGCACAATTAAATAAAAGCATGTTATTTTTAAGTGAAATCCACGAGACCATATGTTCTTTAAAACACCAGTCTGCTCAAGACAACCTATGGAAGATGAGTTACTGTCGAAGCATTGCAAGTATAGCCAGTTTGAACCCAAGATGATCATTTAGGCATATATGCTGAAATTATTTACTTACACTTTAGTACGGACTATCAGTGAGCTCCAAATTCATTTAGAAAGTGACTTTTTGGCCATCTACTCTAATTTCTTGGGATTTCCAATGAAGTCTCGGAGTACAGCCAGCCAGCTCAATTTAATGCCATGTTCAACCATTTCAAAAGAACAATTACACATCTCAAGCACTTTGGATAGTTATATCATTTAAAGGTGACTCAAGTATCTGAGCATTTAATATAGCTTCGCAAATGACACTTCCAAATCACTAAAATTCACGCAGTGACTTAAGAAATTCTGCAACCCTTAGTCACCATGAAGTATATCTTATTTTCAGGTGGCCCTATAATCAAGGATATAACCTCTTTGCATTTCAATGAGCACAAAGCCGTACACTATGTTCTGCTCAATTTATTCTGGTGTGGTACAGAACTGACGAACTGGTGAAACTTAAAAGTAAACATCTGGGATGTCAAACTGGCTCCAAACCACAAAATTAGCACATTTTAAGACACAAATCACTAAGACAGTGATTATCCTGCACTTAGCAGACATTAAACTGGCTAGACATGTGTCAGCCTCAAGGCTTCCATATGTTTTTAATGTGGTATGCTTTTACTGACATGACACATCTTCGCATTTTTACAAAGATAATGCATAATAATGTCATTACAACCTGATAATCAGACTGAAATGCCATTTCATATTGGAGACATGGGCAGTGATTCAGCAGTCTCGAGCCAAGCTAGTGCAGATTGGTGTTTAACAGTATTAAATGTATGTCAATACTTAGTATATATAATACAATACAGTGGCACTCACAAATATCTTTGTGATGGTAGACTCCGGATCCAACTACATATATCTACCTAAACTCTTTATTGGTCATTGTTTTTTCTTGGCCTACATTCCACTTTTCTTTGCCTAAAATTGTGCTGTCCTTTATTCACACTGGACTTATTCGCACCATATTTAATCGTATTCATGCATAAAAGCATGAACAGGCCAACATACGTGCTCACATCCATGCTGAAGTTTGTGATTTATTTATTTGATCTCGTTTTTTTTTTTTTTTTTTTTTTATCATATCTTGTATTCTCAGCTTCCTGTAAAGCACTTTGTGACAAGCTTGTTTGCCTAAAACATCCCATAAATAAATCTGGCTGTACTTGAGTTGACCTGGTAAAAGTCTGGAAACACAGATTGAGGATGTGGTGCGATAAAATGCTCCCAAACAATGCTTTGAGACGGGAGTGATGGAAAAATTAATAGATGGGAGAAAATCAACATAGTCTGAAGGCAATACATAAAAATGAACATTCTATGAGCAATCTGTTAATTTCACCAGTTCAATTTAACCATGCATGCATGCACATGGCAAAGGCATGCGTGGTTATGTTGCAGCACATAGTTTGAAATATAACAGAACTGTTTTATAATGTCACACCATTTAACATAAAAAGGCAAGTTTCTTTTTTCCTCCAGTCTGGAAATCATTCTCTTGATGTTTCAAAGAGTCATACAATATATGAGAAATAATGTCAGTTTTCATATCAAGTATGGAGAAAAAGCCCACAGTTTGACAATAAAATTCAAATACAGAGAAGAATATACTTCGACCGACCCTAAAACCAATAAATAACTAAAATCCATCCACCCAATCAGTTTCCTTATTTAAAAATAAAACTAAAAAACTCATTATTTCTTTAAAAAATAGAAAATCTGCAGCGTATTTATATTGACTGTGTGACCTCACTGATTTATGAGTACAATTTCACACTTTGATAGAGACTGTAAGTAGCACACGGTCAATAAAAGGCATGTTATATTATCGGCCCACTATTTGAACACTCTGGGGTACATACTTTTTTAATATGTACTTCTCCATTATATATAAAACAGAGCTACAATAGCATGATCCTTTAAACAAACACTGCTACGGTGATATGATGCCAGTGGAATCACAGAGAGCTTTTAAGAGCCAAAAGCCACAAGAGTGACTTTTCAAAGATTTCCTTGGTTTTACTTCCTTGATTACAAGTCAAACATTAGAGATCTGGCTCTGCTCCTCTATAAGCAAATCCCTTTTCTCTGTTCAGTGTAACAGTTACACCCAAATATACACCCATATAACACAACTGCAGTTACACCCATATATTAAAATATTTTTATGACTGCAATTTATTTTTCATGGCAAAAGCTGTGGCTATTGGGCTAGTATTCAAATGAGGCATTTGGCAAAAAAAATAAATGTTTTTTCTTTTCTTTTTTTTTTTTTTTCCAGACCTTGCTATATACAACTATCACAAGCACAAATGGGACACAGCTTCATGGAATCCTGAAAACTGGGCAGAGAGTGACGGGTGGGCAGATGGGCAGTGGATAAAGTCTTTTATTTCCACCATTGAGTCGCTCCACACCTTGGATAATAGGAGCCAATTCAGTTCAGCCCATAAAGGGGTTTATCAGTTCCTGTCAGCATGCCCTGCAGGGGTGAGGCGACAAATAACAAGGTAGTGAAAAAGAAAAGTGGTAGGAGCCAGCTACCTAACCTGTTTCCCCCACCCCTGCCAATGACATCTGCATTTTCAAAAAACACTCATTTCCGCTTATGACTCGAGATAAGAGATTAGAGAGTTGAAAGTCATGTTTGAGCAGCATTAAAAGGAGATATCGGAGTCACGTGATTCAAAGACGCCACACTCGGCGCATCTCAGAAACGTCACAAAAATGTCAAGCACTGCGTAGGCTGCATAGTGACAGACTAGCAGCGATAGTCGCAGCTCACAGGATGTTTATTTTTAAATATATATATTAAAATACGCATACTTTGTTGCTGCATATTTCTGATATTTATTTGAAAAACTCCAGCAACAAGATTAATTATTCATCCAATATTTATATTGCTGCACTAGAATTGCTGCACCTAAAATATTTCTTGTGCAGCTGCTTTCAGGTCAGTGACTCAGAATTTCTTTTTCTGGGAAAATACCCCATTTAATGGTAGAGGATGAACAAACCATGTCAAATTACAGCCCTCAGCCTGATTTGACAGGCTTGTTAGATCCAAACTACATTTCTGTCTCCCACCTGGCTATATTTTAGAAAAGTGACAGTATGGCATGAATGAAACCTCTGGAGTTGCTGTCAAAATAATAAGCTGTATTGTTGAAAACAGTGCCACTGTTCCCTATCTGCTGGTCCAGATTTGAGCAATCACTTAATCAATATAAAAACAGGCTGATTTTTCTTTTTTTTTTTTTCTCCTCAGCTAGTCGACTTTCATCTGAATTGGCTTCACCGATATTTGATGAGGAGGAGGAGGAGCAGGAAAACGCGAGATATGCTCACGACTCAAGTCCTACATGCTCTTCATTTGCAGCAGTAACCTGCATCACGGAGGCAAATGTAATTTTCCATGTATGAAAAAAAAAAGAATGTGGGAGCATGCCAATAATAATAACGATAATAATGGGAGTGGATTTTAACAGTTTGTCCAGAGCAATTACTTATGGCCTTTCTCTAAGCCTGCACCTCCACAATAAATTACTCTTTAAAATTAAAAACAACACTGCAGAGATAACAATCAGCACTTAACTGAGCAATTTCAAAAATCTGCCTGGGTATCTGCTTTTGTTAATGTTCTCACTCCATACATAAGAACATTATATATATATATATACACACACAGAGTATATATGTGTGTATTTTGATGTATATTCCTTTTTGGAGAGTGGTGGAGGCAAAGTCGTGAGAGCTCCTCCACTGAGTTTGCCTTATGCTTGCCGGAATAAATTGGTACCATATGGTGTGATGACAGGATCACTCAATCTTCTGTGTACCTGAACACCACATTAATCATTTTTGGGGGATATTCTTTCCCTTTCATCACACAGGAATTTCCAAATAGCCCCTGCCTTTATTCCTCTCACACATGTAGTGAATTTACATACACAGGCAACACTCTGCCCTTGTTAGGAGACCAGACCGTTTGACCACGTTCATGCTGGAGCAAAACAAAATGTTAAGGTTAGGTGTCAGGTGAGACTTCCTTCCTGTTCAACATGCTGACTTGCTTTCATTGTAATGTGGTTAAAGAACTAGGGGGCATGTTTCAAATTAACTTTCTTAACAATGAAATTAAAACATCTGCTGATATTAAATCTTTTTTGAGAACACCAATGAAAACCAGTTTAAATTAACAACAGAGGAAAAAATACTTTACAGAAAGACTGTATTTTTTACCCCCATTCAATGTTGCAAAAAATAAGTAATAGTGAATAATAAAACAAAACAATAGCTACTTAAAATGTCTGACAAATATATTAGCACCTACCTTAATTAAATAGCTATGCTGCAATTCCATAGGTATAGTGATAAAGCTCCTTCCACTAATTCGGGCTAAGAGTTTTTAGCCAGAGAAAGGTGAACGGAGAAAAGGAAAAAAGAGTGAAGTGGCCCTGAGGTGAGGGAGAGAGAGAGAGTAACAGAGAGAGAGAGAGAGAGAAATGGGACAAAGGAGAAAGAGTGGTCTTTATAGCAATGTCCGCTTGATGAATCAGACATGTCTTATTTGTTGGCTGCACTGCCAGGGAATTTGCATTGATTATTTTCCCCTCAACAGATACATTTAAATCAATGTGGCACAGCGCAGCCAGAAAAGTGTGAGAAAATGTGCGAGGTGCACACTGAACCCCAGAGCGGTAACCTCGGTCAGACAGGAGGAGCCACAGCTCCCCCTTCATGCCAAACAGATGAGATCAGGACTAAAAGCTACTCCGAGGACAGCACCATCTCTGATCTCCCTATGAAAAAAAAACAAAAAAAAAAAAAAAACGATCCCCTCCCTACACCCGTAATAACATTTCTATGGGCTAATATGTCTTCATTACACTGCAATTTTTCATATGCAGATGTGCCAAGTGGTGTTTTTCCCCCTGGTTTTATAAAAGGCAGTATATTGCTTTGTGTTTCACAGTGTTGGTTTTGTTCTTTTTTTCCTCCACAGTTCTTAGAGGTTTCTTTTAAAATAGTTTTTCTATTGTTTCAGTTATAGATATATAGTTTCATGAGATTCATAGGGACTTTTTTAAGAGTTATAAGTAGGTCAATCAAAATCCATTTGAAGTCTTTCCTACTATTACAAGGCATACTGCTTCAACCTGGCTTGATATACTCATTTGAATGTAAATTTAAGGCATGCACACGTTTAGTTCAAGCTATTACTAGCACTGCTTGTTGATGTATAGAAATATACTCTGACATAATTATTCTTATTCAAAGTTAACTTACCAGCTTTTTCTGGAGCCTGAAGTCAACAATAAACCTTCACGCTCAACTATATAAACCCATTTTTGCATGTTTTATGTTCTCTTACTCTTAATGCAGTCCTAACAAGCAATATGTGCATATTTCTTTCATAAGAGAAAGTACAGTATGGCAACACTGCTTGAAATACATTGTGAAAAATATACTTTAATTTGTAGAAATGGGCTCCTTGAAGACAAACCAACGGGCCTCTCTTCATGAATATGAATAAATAAAGGATCGCCTCATCATTTCACCAGTCTGTGGTGACAATACATTGTTGTTCAGTAGAAATATGTTTGATCATCTGATATTTGCCAGTGAAAAGTAGGTTAGGTTATTATTTTTACTATGACAGAATCCACTGGCTTTCATGCAGAAGTAGTGTGGAGCTGGATCACTGCTAATGCTTCATCACAGCGTTTAGCTTGAATGAAGCTTGCATGGAAGTTGAGCAGTTATTTTTGTTGTCTCATTTAATGAAGTCCTGTACTGCCCCCTTGCATACACGGAGCTAGATGTTTGCAGGGAACATGAGATTTTGAACAGAAGTTACTACAAAAACAACTTCTATTGTGTTTATAATTTAAGTGCATTGAATAGCAAATAACTTCAGACACTTTTTTTCATTTTCATAAGCCGCAGGCACAAAATAATACATATCACTTTCTAATTGGATGGGCCATTGTTCACACCCCCAACACACATTCACTCCATGCAACACACCACTCTACACCTCTCCCACCACCTCTCTTTCCCCCTCATCTCATTGATAATTTCTCCTGGAGCTTCAGCCTCTCACATTGAGATCAAAGTGGCTGTCACACACACTGCCAGTGGAAGACGGTTCAGGAGCATCTCCCTACAATATATTATTCCTCTATGGATGATGAAAGCGTGTATACTGGGGGTGGAGATGACGCTGTTACGAGGCAAATCCAGTAGGGGCCGTTACATTAGGCCGCCCCTCGCAGGGGATTGGTTTGCAGAATGGCAGGAGTAGCAAACGTTTTAGGTTGGGGCTGTCCTGCAAACCAGGGCTGGGCGATATGGAGAAAACACAGTATAATATCACAAAATATTTGATAGGGCTGTGTATTGGCAAGAATTTGGCAGGGGGGTTTTTTTTTTTGTGTGTGTTTTTTTTTTTTTTTTTAAACCTTTTTAGGAAACTTCATAGTAAAACAGAAGACACCATCATATGCATAAAATATAACTAAAAAAAGTTGAGATGTGCACTTGCATTTATCACAGTTCCGGTAACATCCAATCTCATGGCACTATTTTGAGAGGGCACACACACTGAGAGGGTGCATGTCTTTGCAAATGAAATAAAATATTGAGTTAATTGTAAATTAAATTAATTATTAATTAAAATGAATACAGTGTTTTTGAGAATCAATACAGAAAACAATCACAAAGCATAATATCATATTACTAATTTTTTCAATATTTTTTACACCCCTAATATTTGACCAAATACTTCAGTGACGTTATTGGGACGATATTGTAGTAGTATTTACGCTATGATATTTCTGACAAATATTCATCAGTCATGTTGAATGACTGTGTAAAAACAGAAGAGAGAAAATCAGAAAATCACTACTGTAATGCAGCCTTTAAAAGCAGGAAAACAACACTTATGCCATATTATGATATTATAATATCCAAAGTCTAAGACTAAATATTGTCTCATATCGCAATATGGATATAATATTGATATATTGCCTAGCCTTACTG
Source organism: Pterois miles (assembly GCA_947000775.1). Taxonomy (NCBI): domain Eukaryota; kingdom Metazoa; phylum Chordata; class Actinopteri; order Perciformes; family Scorpaenidae; genus Pterois; species Pterois miles. The sequence goes on along the minus strand of CAMQGK010000171.1, from coordinate 8,230,080 downwards.
CAAACCAGTCCACTCCAGGGCTGACCATTACATTAAGACTCTAAAGTCAGATTGCCTCTTGTTATGGGAGTGAAATATATTGTATCAGCAGACACATTGCTGTGATAAGGAGGTTCATCTCTGAAAGTAAAACAAGTGCGATGAGTGCCATTTTGGGTTAATTTTGACGACAAATAGTCTCGCTGTTGTAAGTAGCGTAAGTAGCAGCAGAATTATGCAAAGTTTGCTTACTACGTTCCTTTGTATGCAGTTGTCTTTTTCTCCGCAGAGAAAAAAAAAAAGAAAATATCTCCTGACTGTCTCTCTTTTCTCTGAAAGGCACATCTTACGTCTGACTAAAGCGTACACTCGTCTCTCCCCTAGGGTGCAGTGGCAGTGGTGCAGAAAAAGTGAACTGCAGAGGACCCCACTGTTTAGCAAACACTCCTACTGAGGGGAGGAATTAATTATTCAGAGCCAAGGACCAAGGCAGCCCCATTTGATTGCACCACAAAAGAAAGGTCAGAGCTTTTCATATGAGGAACCTCCTGGTTGTGCACCCTGTCAGCTGAGGGGACGTGTACAGTATATAAGGCTGAATGGCACTCTGGCTAACAGCTCAATTAAAAAGGACAGGGACGTGTTCTCAAGACGTGACAAACAGCAGCTCCGACATGGTCACACTGAGAGGTGTGGAAGGTCTGGAGGGTATGATTAGCAGCTGGGGAGAAATTTGTGGGTTGTGGAAGTGATTTTTGCCAGCTCTACAGGAAGCTGATGATATTTTTATCATGTGAAATTCTGAACCAATGAAAAAATTATCAAGACACTGATGGTGAAAAAGAAGTTTATTTTAGTTCAAATCCGACCAAACCATTTAATTTTCTTACCTCGCAAGTTTGCAGATCATCTATTACAGTGTTTAAATAGTTGATAGAAAATAATGGAATTTATCAAATTAATAACTTTATTCAACCTTAGGCAAAATGGCCTACGGGCTAAATTGTGAGGCTTCAAATTCTGCAAATACAGAATGGACTCGTGGCGATTATTGGAGCTGGACAAAGTTTGGTGTCAGGCTCCATTCCCACATAGTAGTGTGATCATCTGCATAATCCTATCAAATTTCACTGTGAAATGCCAAAGCTTTTTTTTTTTTTCAAGCTATGGTGTAAAATGTCTAATTCTCATCAGGTCCTTTCTGCCGACTCTGAGCTCTGAGTGCCTACGTCACAGAGCAGATCATAGAGTAGCAGCGCAACAAAATCCAGTTACAGGATCCACAGGGTTTATGGAGCAAATCTGCCGTTAAAGTATAATACTGCTGAGGCCTCGTGGCATTGTGATGCGTTCCTGTAGGTTATAATCTCTAAAAACTGTGGACTAGCGAGCCCCAGTCGGGCTGAGGATGGAGCCAGGAGGGTAAATCCTACAACTGTGCAACAGGGGGTGCTTCTTCACTCACTATTGGTGTGTGTGCGCTCCACACATAAAGCACAGCGATCCTATTGGCTCTTTCCAACACCCTGTGAGCCAATCACCAATGGCCCAGCTCTACCATTCCATAGAAACCAGGCCTGCACCAGTAATTACATCAACTACAACTACATGGAGCTCCAGTCTTCTCCCACAAACTCACACTACAGTATACTGCAGATTTTTTTTTTTTTTTTTTTTTAACAGAAAGTGGTTAAAATACAAGCAAAATCTACAAAACATCCATACATCTTTGGAGCATAATTTCTAATTTCAGTCAGTTATCACATTTATAAATTACAAGGAGCAAACGTCAACCACCTCAAAACAAATCTCAAAACTTAACCTACTTAATTGCGGGTAATCAATCGTAAGGTTGTGTTCGCTAACTGTGGTGTCTTCACCTTAACAGTATGAATTATCCCAGTGATTTATGTTCCTGCAGAGCATTATGGCTGAATAGACAGATACAGATAGGAAAGTGGATAGAAAGTGGATCCTCTCTAGGATGATTTCTTGCAGATGGTTCAGCCATTACATCTTAGTCTCTCAGATCATTAATTTCCCAGGTAATAAAGCCCTGTGTTGTTAGCAGCCCCCCCCCCCCCCCCCCCCCCCCCTCCTTCTTCCTTGTACCCCGTGCCGTAGGATGCAGCTGGGTGTAGCTTGTGAGTAGCCAAATCGAGATGACAGTTTGCTCCACTGTTCATCAGTGAAACTACGGAGCCATGCTGAGTCTATAGCACATGGATGAAAAATTAAACTCAACACCAAAAAATTAATGTGTTGTAATACAGTGTGTTATTTGTCCCCACAGAGATTTCTAGCACTGCTTCAGGTCTGCTTCAAATGCATCTATTAAGGCTTGACAGATATGAGTTTTTGCACGCATATTTAAATTGAAGTTACGCACAGACAACATGTTGTGTTAATATTCAATATGTGGCAGGGTGGAAACACACCAGAAAAAGCAATTAGACAACAAAATTCTCAGTGAAACCCCTGTGCTAAAATTAAAAGCAAAAGTTTTATACTCCGTCTGCTGATTAATACCATTAGATGCCATCAAAAGCTCCAGAGAACGCTGGTAAGAGCCGTGGATGGTTTATTTCACCTTGGAGTACGTCAAGGTATTGTTTCCAAAATCAAAAATTAATGTTTATGCTCAACAAACTGAAATCATATCAACTGTAGGCAAAGTGGGAAACAACAGGCATTCAAATAAAAAACAACATATTTCAACAGTGCACAGACAAAATGTGCAAAAGAAAAAAATCTTTATTCTAGATTTTTTATACGTTATTTATGCGAATGTCCCTTTAATCTCACAAACTCAAATAGTCAGACCACCACGTATTTGCAATAGTCAAGTCTCCATTCAATTTAGGTATGAAATGAATCACACTCGGATTAACAGAATGATTTATATATGGGCTGAGGCAGGGTACACAAACAAATATAATTGTTGGAGAGAAAACACAAACCCCCTTAATTTTTTTTATGTTTAGTTTTTTTGGTTTGTGTGTGCTTATAATATGTTTGTATATGTATGTGAGTATGCATATACATGTACACATGATGTGTGCACATATACAGTTTGAACTATGTGTATGTATATGGATGTGCGTAGATATGTGTGTATGTATATATTGTACATGAAGGTGTATGTAGATGTGAATGCGTGTGTATATATACATGTGTATATATGTGCAAGCTTTTCTTCTTCCTTTTTCCTCAGTTATTCAATTACTCTTTGATTTATCTTGTGTTCTGTTCTGAATATACCACTGGGTGTATAAAAAAATAAAATGTTTTTGCAAATATACTATTGCAAATATTGCATATATTATAGATGTGTAATTCGTGAGTAATTTGCAATGTAAGTAAAAAAAAATTTCCATCCAAACATAGTGTAAATTTTAACAAAATTTCAAGAAAATGTGAACTGATGTGAATTTCTATCCACTACTGCAAATATTAGTTGGGTGCGACAAGATAAACAGTTGGCGGCACAAATTCTCTTGTTGGGTGCCATTAAACCAGAGCAGAAAAATAAGGTGTAACAAAATGATACTGATATTGGATGTCAGGCTGATCCCGACTCAGACAGCTGGATCGGATATTGGTGATAATATGGTTGCTCAATTCAATCATATGTTAATATACTTTGTACATTAATACTGGAATTTAATTACTATAATTAGTTGCTGCGTTAAAATGGTTTGCACTTGAACTGTAATTCAAGTTACCGCTGCATTATGTATTCTTTTATAATAATAACTAACAATTCAGTACATTTATATGTACTATTTATTTTTATTTATTTATTTATTACATTTTGTTTTACAAGGTTATGAAAGCAATGTTTTAGTTAATCCTGATGTTTCCTTACACATAAAGAATGACCCCAGTCGCTTCCACACAGTGAGGTACACAGTGTATAAATTAAACACTGGTATCGGAACGGTAATCGGTGTGAGCCAATACCAGGTATTAGTACTGGTACTGAAAAAATTGGATCAATCCCTATTTATCAGGATGCATTGATCGGGATTTAAGTTGGAGAAATTTTCCTGAATTTCCCTCTGGGGATTAATAAAGATTCATTTTATCTTATCTTAACAGCTAGTGGCAATAATTCTCCTGTTGGGCGCAATTAAACTATTGCAGAAAAAGAAGGCACAACAACATGACGTAAGTAAAAGGGCTCCAGTCAAACCTCAAACAAACAAAACCAACGTGGAAAACGTGATGGAAATATGGCATTTATATCTGTTCAAATATTAACTTGAGGAACATTACGCCTCCTCATTGTTCCACATGGATCTAATTTTTGTCTATCATTTCTCGTCTCTTCTGTGGATGGGTGGCCTCAAAGGACTTTTTGCTTTTAATACACCAACGTTTTCATCTTAGCCAAACATATTTGCAATATTCTGACCACAGCTGCCCCATCTTAGTCGATTAACTGACTAATCCGCCGTTTTAGTCTAAGCTGACTTTGTTGATTTGTCATTTTTTATGCTTTTTTCATGCTGAATGTCTTATTTCTGAGAGCAAAACATTCCACAGCATCTAGCAAACATTTGGATGGAAACTTAACTAAATTAAACTAGCTGTTCCACGGTTGTGGGATCACTAACTTCTCTGTGTATTGCATGTTCTCATAAGACTCCATGAACATTACTGAGTCTCAACACAAGTAGCTCAGAATCCAGCCATGTTGAAATGCATTATATTCCTCACTGAAGCTGAACTGATACAGCTCATGTTCTTTTCAGACAGATGTATTGCAGCAAAGGGGCAAAAGTGAGAATTCATTCAAGATGGTCCAGGTATTATCTGCAATAGTGAGTGAGTGTAGCCCTTATCAACTTTGAAGTCAGGCAAAATGCATGAGTCTGTGGAAATATGAATGCTTTTCTTCCTGATAGCACAAGCATTTCATCACATTTCACATCAGAATATACTATACTGTTGCCTACTCGCAGTTTTCTGGCAATCCAAAGGCTATCTACTGTGCAAAAAAAAAAAAAAAAAAAAAGAAAGAAAGAAAGAAAAAACAATCTAACCTTGATTGTCAACCACTTCAGTGCTGCGCCAGCCTCATGAACTTCTAGGAGGCAAAACAGCAACACAATCTTCCCACTCATAACACATGCGAGGATCTCTGGAGCAATAAACTGATTCTGAGAGCTCTCATCAATCTTTAATCCTTCCTCAGGCTCAGTGGGGCCGCAGTGAGTAAAAACCTCCCTGCAAAACCAGAAGGAGGCCGGGATCCAGCACATTCAAGGTTCAAGCAAAGGCCTAGAAGACTTGTTGACAGTTGATAGGGCCAAATCAACTGAGGAGACCTTTAACTCTTTCTAGCCAATGGCTGACATGTGCCTATACCCTTCTTCTGTCTCGACTAAAGGATTTTGGCAAGCCTCTTTAGAACTTTGTGGCAGATAATACAAATAATACATTACACAGTTTTCACAAAGCACAACTGTGTACTGTATTTAACTCTGGTTATGTTTTGCAAAGGAGATAAAAGTATAGTATATTCAAGCATTCACCACATCTCAAATGGGGTAGATAAGATGGATGTAGTCACCGTGACATCACCCATTGGGGGTAGACTGCCATTTTAAAGTCTCAAGTTCAGCATTTTGGCCGTCGCCATTCCTGTTTTTTTTTTTTGCCATCACCATATTTTCTTTTTTTTTTTTTTTTTTTTTTGCAACTACAAGTGACACAAGAGGGTGGCGTGAAGTACAACCGAACACTGAAAAAGACATTTTCAGATGACCAAAAAAAGGATGTACTTAACTTTCATGAACTGAAAACACACTGTGAAAGGATTAAAGTTGTAAGATGAAAACGTGGACAACTCCATGGTAGTGGCCTGTCAATCACAAGATGGCCACGTCCTAAAGCATACCCTGCTTTAAGGTCTGTTTGACTCTAAATGGGACCATAATTTACTAAATGAACATCATGATGTAATGAAGAAGACTTGAAACTAGTGATTGAGACCATAAACTCATGTTTACAATGTTTACTGAGGTGATAAATCAAGTGAGAAGTAGGCTAATTTTCTCATAGCCTTTCACAAACACGCGCAGGCTTCTTTTTGCAACTCTGTGCAACATAATGCAAGTTTAAGGCACTTCAGCGCTGGCTTCACATTTCAGACCCTGAGGTTGCCCACTGGGTAGATTAAATTAATAGCAGTAAATTCAATCGTAAACATAATTGATAATGTGCTGAAATCGGTAAATGATTTCATTTTATTTAATTTTTTTGTTAAACATTTAAAGCAAAACTCATTACCAATAAAATGCAATGAGATTCAGAATTGGCAGCAAAGAGTTAAGAATTAGTTGGAAGGTGTATAGTAAAACTAAAGCTGCCTGGAGTTGTGTGGGCTTTGGCACTTTCTCCCAGCATCCAGAAGTCAAGGACACAGACTAAGCTGATACGACAGAGGACAATCTAAATAACTATCTGTACTGCCGTACCAGACCCACAAACATAGCAGCTGGGTGTAGCCTGTGAGTTGTTGCCAAATGGATATGACAGTTCGCTCCACTGTAGATCAGTGAAACCATTGAGCCTCGCTGAGTCTGGAGCACGACGATGAAAAATTAATTCAGACACCAAAAAAATTTAAGTGCCTCAGGAAGAGTGTGTAGTCTGTCCCCAGAGGTTGTTCTCTCGGCATTGAGGTCTGCTTTAAATGTGTCTGCTCTGAGTGGAACCCAGCAGCTTGTAATGCGACCTAAGTAACTGTCTGGTAGTCTGAGCTTTAGTCCCACCATATGTGTTCTCACCGGCATATATCACAACCCAGTTAATTTAAGCAAACGATTACACTGCAAACAAAAAGAGTAGCAAGATGACCCGACAGTGAGAATATCTTGGAGGGTCTGGTAAAATAAGATGTGGGCATGTAAATCGGTCTCAGAGGAAAGTACAAAGGAAAAAAAAATGTCCTGTTTACTACAGTGAAAAAAAAAAAAAGCTTGTTGGACGACGTTTTAAAAGTAAGGCTACTCAGTGTGTGGGCTTTGGCACTACCACCCAGAATCCCTACGTCAAGGACACAACCTAAGAGGATATGGCAGGGGCCAATCTAACCATCTGTATCATCACGCTCAAGCCACAAATAAACATATCTGTTTATTTTTAATATTAGACGAAACTACTCAACTCGCTGGAGTAAAGCCAGACAACCTCCGCTGGCCTCTCAAGCTAATTTGTATCAAAATTTGACTTGCCCCTGAATAGTTTGGTTCTCTGTTAAGGCTTGTTTTATAAAGATATAACAAGTTGGACTGCGGAGGCGGCAGTGGGAGGGGGTCTACACTAGTTTACCCGCTGCACAAGCAAAGCAGGTGGCCAGGTTGATGACAATGAACAGACAGCATTGGTGGCCTAATTTCTTCATGTCAGACAACACCATATGGCTCCTCTGCTCCCCTCTACCTATTTAGAAACGGCGTCCACATAAATATGCAAGTATCATAGTCTTCACAATTAATTAAAAAGGGGAAGAAACAGGATGCACTTCATTCTATGTACTGTAAAAAGATGTACTATTAAGGGAAAAAATATATCCCCCCAGGTATTTATGTGTTAGGTATGGCATGTCCTTGAAAGCAGCGAGGTTTCAACAGACAGCATACTTTTTTCTTTTTTTTTTCCCTCGACACATCTTCAACTTTTGCATAAAATGAAGACAAGGCCTCTCACTGTAGTGGAGCGCTCGTATGGAAAAGTGGAATACATTCAATTAATCTTTCTGACCTTTAGTGAACGTTTCACAAGATGACAAGAAAACCTTGCTTACCGCGCTTCGCACACCCAACTTGATATCAGCGCACAAATAAAGGCGTGCTAAACAACTTGAAATCTCTACATTGTGAAAATACACAGTTTTATCCATCGTAATAACAGTTATTAACTTTCAAGGACAAGTCAACCCCTTCAAACTTAGAGTGTTTTTATTGATAACACTTCACAATAGCATGATATCTTTGCTGAGGCTGTCAACGGTCAGAAAGCTAAGTTACAATAATGATGTAAAAAAAAAAAACAAAAAAAAATGCTACAAGGACAGCCTTAAAAATCTCAGCCAATGATTGTTTCCAAAAATGAAACTCGAAAGGGCTTTGTGGCAGCTTTGCCTGCACACCACCAAGAGAGGGAAAGGCTCAAAGCGTTACCACTGGAATTTATTCATAACCATGCGACTCGTGACAGTGATTGCTGACACACAGTCTCTCAAAGCTGAGGTGGTGACAGGTAACAGGGTAAACTATGTGTGCCATGGAGACAGGCCAATCCCAGATGTGGCAGCAAAAGAATATGGCGCCATATGGCTCATATGTTGCACGCTGCATTGGAAAGTAGAACACATGATTTATTACTGTTCACATTCAACAGAAATTGTTTCAAATGCAATATGAGTTTTTGCTGATGTCTTTTTTTGGGGTCACATCATTTACGTTAAGTTTGCAAATTCAGAATAATTGAGGTTATAAACAAGTAGTTCAACTTCCATTTAAGTTGTTTTTAAATGAGATTTTTGTTTTCTTTTGTGGGACATTTTGCTAATATCTAAGATCTGATTCCATTTACAGCTTTAGTCCAAAATATGTACCTTTACTCTTACTGGGTATAAAAAAGTGAAAACAAAATGAAGGACATGATCAAAACATATTCAAAGTTGTAATAGTTATTATGCCTGTTATGATTCTAGCATTTAATCCAGTTAATTTGAATTCCATTTATGTCAAAACCCCCGGGATTATTCCCAGGTGTCATCTTAACACAGAAATAAGACGGTAGACAAAAGCAGAAAGTTTTCAGTGGGAAAGTGGTGAAGGGCTCTTGTCACCCCCCCATGGGTTCCCAGCAACATCATGCAGCGGGGGACGAATAAAGCAGAAAATGGGTTTGTGCAGCATACAATAGCACATAGATAACAAGAAGGACAAGTATTGAAAATGTCCTATGGGGACAAGTTTTCAGAAATGCCTTGTTTCTGTGCGACTGCGGAATGCTTAGCTCTTAATGGCGTACTAGTGGGGGTCACCATTAAGTGACAAAACAATATCAGTGGGGAAACATTTGCATCGCGGTGTACAAATACGCAAGTTGTCAGGCATAGCAAGCCTGGCCTTTTCAACATGACAGCAATCCCTTTAGGTGTGAGGCGAGTGCAGCTCAGCGGCACAGGGGACGGAAAGAGATTTGGTGGTGGGGGGACCGGTGGGACTGCGGAAGTTGCATGCAGTGAGGTGTGTGTCAGGGCACCAGAGACAAAGCAATGATTACACACAATGAGGAGAGCAGAGCGCACGCTGACACTAATGCAGTCCGAGGGGAGACACGAGACAGAGCACTTGTGACAACTGTGAGAGGGCGTCACTCCTCTGACAGACGGCATTATGGGTACCAAATAGAGCAAATGTTGTGTTTTTTTCAGAACTGGTGATATTTCAAGTTAACACAGAATAACCCTGAAAGAATGAAAATAGCTAAAATATAGGAATCGGTCATATAAATAAATGACTGTTTCTGCTTGACAGTCGTTCAAACTATGAAAGCTTAAATATTTAATTTCTACATCTAGTGTTACACTGTTCTATGTATCCATCGGTGTAGCAGAACCAATGCTGCAATCCATTAGCAATGACACAAATCTGTTTGCAATAAACATAAGAAGTGGGTAGACCGTGGCTGAGCTCACAATAAAAACAGAGCAGCATGAACAAAAAGTACAGAAAATAAAACAAAAAGCAACAGTAAGGAATCCAGATCTATTGCAACACAGCTACTTACTATTGAACTGTTGTTGTCATAAACCCATAACTCCTTCTGTATTTCCTTCGAGTATACAGTAAATACAATACTTGGGATGCACCAATAACCAATAACCGATAACAAATCAGATATCGGGCCAATGACTGGACTAGCTGGATCGGATATATGAGACAATGGGGCCGATCTATTAGATTTAGGGCTGTCAAAGGCAAATAGGTTTTAACACCACTAATTTCTTTAACAAATTAACACAGTCTATCTTTTGGAGGCCGTCACCAGCTCAGTTTTAAAGCTAGTGTGAAGATACCGTATCATATGAAACAAGAAAGCCTGAGGAGTCCATTGTTCATCCATGTCATACTAGCTTTAGCTTAAATTTGGGCTAAATTTTGGTGAGGAAAAACTTATATGGTCAATTTCAAAAGGGTCCCTTGATCTCTGACCTCAAGATACATGAAAGAAAATGTGTTCTATGGGTACCCACGAGTCTCCCCTTTACAGACATGCCCACTTTATGACAGTCACATGCAGTTTTGTCATAGTCAACACGCTGACAACTGTTGTTGCCTGTTGAGCCTGGGTTTGTCATGTTATGATCACACATTTGCATAAAGCAGCATATCTGCCCACTCCCATGTTTATAAGAGTATTAAATACTTGGCAAATCTCCCTTTGAGGTACATTTTGAATAGATTAAAAAAAGGTACAGTTGATTGTCGATTAATCATGGACAATTATGCTATTAATCATTAAATATTTAAATTGACTGCCTGTCCTAATTAAATTCAATTCTATGTTTACTATATATACTATATACACATTATATACAGAATTTGAATTTCTGCTTAAGTTTTGACCAATCTGTTGCTGCATTAAAAAGGTTTACACCTGAATTGTAGTTTCTGTTAATTCTGAAGATTTTTTTGCCATTTTATTAGTGCACAACATATGAATTTAATATTAAATAACAATTCACCAAGCCGGATGTTGCCTTAAGCCTGGGCCAGACCAGCCGCGTTAGGAGTGCGTGGCGGCTGGGTTACCTCACTGAGTGACTCACGCATCCCTTGTTCACACCAGCTGTGTTTCTGCATCTGCTGATCTTTCTACACAGAGTTTGACTTTCATAATGGCCGTTTCATTTCATTTATTAATATTTATATAATTTATATTTATTTTAGACAGAGAAAGGTCAAGAAAAACTTTCATTTCAAAATAAAACCCCTCAAGTGTTTTTTCTGTGGGCAGAACACCATTTCTTAACACAAGGCTTTTATTATAAAATATTTGAAGGACAGTGTTGCAGAACATGTAGTGACTTGCAGGGCTCCATGAATGAATATAGTACGTGATTTTAATTTTGGATTATTACTATTATTAACAAATTACCACACGTTTCTTATAAATGACATTTATAATGAAATGAAATGGCCATTATGAAAGTCAAACCCGTGAGGTAACGTAGCCACAAACGCTCCTCATGCAGCTGGTCTCACCCAGGCTTACCACATAAAAGAATAAGCCCAGTCACATCCACAAAGTGAGGCAAAGAGCTTATTAATTAAACACTGAAATCAGATCGGAGATCAATACCCAAAGCCCAGGAATCACAATATCGGGACTGAAAGAGTCAGACTGGTGCATCCCTGCTTGTAGTTAAATGCGACTCTGTATGAAGGATTGAAATCCCTGACCCTCACTGCACTCACAGCAAAATGCTAATTTAATCTGTGAGAAATCAGGCTTTTATTTTGATATAGAGAAGAGAACGCTGTAGTTCTGTTCACAACATAAAGCAGATTGTTTTACCAGAAAATTATAATCTGCTGGCAGCTTTTCAGTTAGTTTATTTTAACACTGAACAGAATGAGGAAACCCTCATTGGCTCTTTAAGAAATACAGTATAAGACATGATTGCAGTAAAAAACATACACCACAGCCATAAAGTGGCGTTCAAGCTTTGTAAAAGGCAGTTCCAACTTGGCTACAGCTCTGATCAGTTCGCTCAAAGGAGGTGCATCATGAAGCCTTTACAACTTGTAATTTAATTTGATTGGGAACAAATGAGGATGTCGCACCATCATGAAGTTTGACAGCACATTACACATGCATACAGATCGCTGTTATTGATTTTACCGAGTCTACCTGTGTGAGTTCCTCTGGGCCAGCCTCCACGTCTTTATGACAGACGGGGATCCTGATGTGTTCCTGACTGCATCTCACTTAAGGGATGTGCTTAGGCGCATGCTGTTTGTTAAAACAACACCTGTCTACATCTCTCTAATGTGTGAAATATTTAAGCACTTCTGCATAAACACCTCGCACCATATGCAACACTGATGCCACTGAAATTTTGTCTTTTTAGTTCTAAGTAGTCGCCTCAGTGAGTGAGAGCGTGATTAAATTCTGAATTAGCTGAATACCAAATTGCTCAGCTTTCAGTACAACATATGCAACATACAGCAGCTTGAATAGATTACAAGCACATCAAAAAAGGTTGAATTTAAGCAAGAGAGTGTCTGAATAGTCAAAATCGAGAAACCTTGCATGGATCTGCATAATAAGCTCACACCTACTTCATCACACTTCAAATAATTATAAAACTGTCATTCACATCAAACCTGCTGTCAACACATCATATTTCTATCATTAATATATAATGACAAAATATGGGAGATTATATCAGAGTCATAGACTGTAGCATTATTGAGAAAGGCTCTGCAGTGAGCTACTACTGAAACTGACAATAATGGCCACAGAAGACTGTATAGATTTTAACTTCTGGCTCATTGGTAAGCCTACACTGTAACATACGTATAGATAAGATAAGGTCTTTTTGCTGTTTTTCTCTGTGTGAAACACATAAACAAATGCCACAGCCGATGGCAATTCAAGTCAGTTTTATTTGTGTAGCCCAAAATCACAAACTTGCCTCAGGGGGCTTTACAGTCTGTACAGGATACGACACCCTCTGTCCTTTAAATGCGACCCTCGATGCAATGATGCCGCAACTCTTTATTAAATTCAATAAAACAATCATGCATGGGGGCAAAAACACATCTGGATGGAGAAAAAGCCTCAAACACCAAAAATATACCAAAAAAATACCAACTGAAACTACAGTGAACATTCAAATGGTATAAGCAGAGTTGTAAAAATGTATAGCTGACATAATTCCTCTGATTCTACACATGCATGTTTGTCCTCAGGCTGTGAAATCTGAAATGTGGCATTTTTTCTTTCAAAAACATAACTTAATTCTCCAGAGTTTATCATAACATCATCATCATTATCTTAATAATGATCACAGTATTCTAAAAGTTACAGATAATTTTCATGTTTCAAACAACAAGCAGCACAAACAGCTTGCATCTTTGTTTCTTAATAAGGAGCTATTGTCTTGGTTACCGCATGCCTATCGCATTCCTTAAGGAATGTTTAATCTATTTACAAACACTGTCATACAGTAAGCCCGAAGGCAACACTGTCACACACAGAAGAGGAATTACCTCTGCAAATGACAGAGATTTTCTATCAAAACATAATGATATTCTTTATTTTAAAACGCACACAAAGCTTCGGGAATGGACTTCCTGTCCCCGATTGCCAGTCAAGGTGTCACTGTAAGCTCTGCTCTCTTATGACTCCTGACTGGGAGACACTTGGGAAAATCAACAAAGGAGAACTCTTCATCATCTTGGCAGGTAGGTCTCTTCACAAATTACCTTTTCCCCTCCATCCGTCACACAAGGGAGTTCACCTGCATCTGTAGCACAATGCTCTGCTGCTCGCTTCTGTTTCATCCCACCTCTCTACAGCTCATCTCATAAAATATTGCTTCATTATGTCTTGAAAGAATGCCACAAACGGTGTGAATTTTAAATGTGCAAAAGTGTTAGCTGACATGCACTTAAAGCTGTCACCAGGGAGAAAATTTGATTGGCTTGCTTTCTTGCTTGGGAATTAATATAATGAATGTCAAGCAATAGCCCTACGGTACTGGGCTGGATGATTCTAGAAAAATATCTAATTGCAAGTATTTTGACCAGGGCTCAACACTAACTTTTAGAAGTGATTGCCAGTCTGGCAACCAGCTGTCAGCTTTTGGTTGCCGAAACTGTAAGTATGGTTGCCATTTTTATCCCCTTATATGTTGAGTAATAAAGATACTATGAAGTTGTATGTCAGCTTAATAATGAAAATGTGATATGTATACATTTCATGTGTATGTTGTACATGCTTGCTTTATAATTTTCCGCCCAGCTTAAAGATGCCAGGGTGCTTTGCCTCCCAGGACTTCACACATTTATGGCTCTTTGTCAGTTGAATACATTTTTACAGTAGTTTGTCATGTTGACAGGTTAGTCGAACTTTTCACCCCACAGTCAAACAACTTTATTTGCTTCGTGTGCATGAGAGTAAACAACACGAGTGGCCTGGTTCTGACTATGAACAACAATATTTATATATCAAAATGGTTGCAAATGGCAACCGAGCCCTGTTGACTAATACTGCAATTGTGATATGATTGGCAATATTGAAGGGAATGATCATTTTTACATCATTATTGTCATTGTGGGATCTGTACAAAACAAAGAAGTTTTCTTAAAGGTGCTACTGATAACACTGATAACATTCAGCCATTAGATGTCACACTCACCCTCCCACATTCCATTGCAGTCCCTTCAAAACAAGTGGTTGCCAGTTCATTGTAAAATCTGCATATGTTATGATCAACACAGTCATATTAAACGATGAATCTTTACTGATAGAGTAATGAAGTCATTTTGCAACATACAGCTATAGGCCTACATTATCTATAGATTTAGGTTACTTCCTACTAGGCATATCCCTACTTATTTTTCAGTCAGCCACCCACTTCTAAATCCCCTCTGATGTGCATCCTCGTTATACATTATTTGATGGAATTACAGCATTAGGTAACTGGACACAACCACCACTAATGCTAAGATGCTAACGTAGGTCCTCAGGGATTGAAGCTGTTCTCTTTCTCATTTTGACACTTTAACTGGTGACAACACATTAGTTAAGGTTGATTTTGTTTAATTATGCCAAATTATAATTTCAGGTGTCATTGTTGTTCAGACTGTTAAGTTTAGACAGCTAATATGTGTCAGTTATCACTTGTTGCCATGGAAAATATTCACATATTCTGCAGCCTTGTAGTGACACAGTGTCAGTGCAGGCGGGTGCTTAAATTACCATCAAACTCAGCCATTTTCGTTTCTTCACACTAGCTGGCAACTTGATCGCTGATGACACAGAGTTATCATGTGTCCTGACATTATCGGCTCACAGGCCATGTTAGAAGCAGCAACCAGAAGTCAGATTATTTACACAGAGGCACACAAAACATTCATTTTGGACAGGTCATTGACATTTTTTAAATGATGAAATCATTTGATGATGATGAATGATGAAATCACAAACATAATATATATATTTCTTTTTTTTAGGAAAAATGGCACTTTTCTAAAAGTTCCATGGATGTATTTATTATTCTTATTACTATTATTCTTGTTATTATTTTTATTATTATTAATCAATGTGACAATATTTAAAATAGTACTTTGACTCATTTCACCTTCAACAATATTGCAGAAGGTCATATTGTGATTTCAATCAAAATTTGAGGTTTTGCATTCCAACTCCTAACCAGTGACCAACTGAATTGCGTTATAACTGGTGTTGATAAGCACTCAAAGCAGCTGTTGGAGTTACCACAGGTTACCATCATTTGCTTTCATTTGCACTTGAAAGGAGGCCTGTGTCAGCCCTCTGCCAGGTTGCTCTGCACCTCATTCACGTACTGCATCCAATGATTAAGCCAATGTGAAACACTAATAAGCAGCAAGCATCACCCGGTGGACTCACCTAATTGGGTCAATCAAAGATGATCTACAGAGAATCGCAGCAGGGCGAGAGCGAGAGCTTTCAGTATGCCAGCAGTTTTGCAACTTTCTGCACAGACCACTGCACATGAACGGGCTTGTGGACATTAAGATGGAGGCCTTTGATTAAAACGAAAGAGTCTCCTGATAGCCCGGTGGTGACATTGCACATCTCATTGCCTTTCTTTGGATCTGACATCTCTTTACACAATTCCCCTTCTCTCTGTGCTCCGAGAAAAGGAATGGTTTAGTTAAATGTGAGAAAGGTACTTGCATGTCCTCAACCCTTCTGTGGTGGAGTCCCATAAGACATGTGATTCTAGAGTCTCTTGTCCAATGCTTTGCATACTGATGGAGAAAGTGTGGAGGCGTGCAGCTGCCATTCGAGCAGCACAGTGTACAGTGATGCATTCGCTTTTCATTAGGCTTTATCTGGCCTCTGCAAGACGAAATATTGCATCAGGATTTCACTCGTACTGTTATTTTTAAAAACCCTGCAGCCATTAACAATTGACCTCCATAAAATTCAATCAAAGCACCCGAGGCAGGGGCCTGGTGTCAGCGCATGATGAATATAAGATGACAGAAATCCTTGTTTGGTGATTTAAATATCTTAGCCTTATCTATACTAAGTCTAATTGGCAAGGGTTAATTTACCCCAACTGCAGCAAGCCAGCAGCATTATAGATTAAAACTCAATTATGTTATATGAAGGGCACATGTACACATGACCACATACAAGTTCCAATGAACGTGTTCACCCCACTTAACATTTTTCATCTTGGATTGTTTTGGCAATTTTGAATCACAGAGGATATAAAGGGGCTTTTCTAAATCCCACCTCAACCATGTGATAGGAAAGATGTCTTAACTCCGACATGACCAACGTAAGACACACACACATAAAACTGGCGATTTTAAACTATTCCTTAGGTTTGTTGTATCATTAGCAAATAAAGTGTCTCTCAATTTACACTGTTCCTGCGGAGTGCAACCAGTTTTCCTCCAGGATTTTTCTGTACTTTGTTGGATTCATGTTACCCTTTACCTTCACAGCCCTTTCAAGGCATGCTGCAGAGAAGCATCCATCAGCAGCATCCATCACAGCATGACGCTCCCACCACTATGCCTCTATGCAAAATGCTGCCACACAGCGACGCATATTTTACAAACCTAAACACCATGGACACAAATTCATTTGGCTACTAGGCCTCACAATCTGGAATATAGACAGGAAACCATCTGACCTAATGTGAAGTATCGTGTGCTCACCTCTGAGAACAAGACGATCTTGTGGAAAGGAAATAGACAATAGAAAAGCTCGGCAATTGCATCCAACTTGGGCCAAGTTTAGAAACATTGTGCAACTGAAGCACTGGTGTCATCAGTAAAAAGAAAAAAAAAAAAAAACGACAACACAGATGGTCCTGCTGTCCACAGGGGAAACATTATACAGACTGTACTTGGTTTAAATATAGCATATTGGAAACGTAGGAAGCGATTAATTACTCCAGAGCTGTATGAGGGAAATACTTTTCACTTCATACAATGCAGTATATCAAACAGCGTTTATGGAACATTTTAAGAAAGGTGGACCCCATAATGACTCCATTCCCTACTGCCCAAAGACAACTATTTGATTATCAGCAAAGACAGACCACAAAAGCAAAATTCTGGTTCTTCTGTGGAGAGGAGGTCATGCTGCTCTGGCTCTATCTGTTCAGTGTGGTGAAGAGGTCTTATTGCTGGCTCTATCTGTTTGGCGATGCCAGGAAGCTGATCGACATTATCCTGGATCCATTATCTCCAACTATTATTATATGTATGTATTATATGTATTATTTTTTGTCATATGGATTGCCAATGTTGTATTTTCATTATGTTGTTACTCCATACACAACACATCTATTGCACATCTGTCGATCCTCTGTTGCTCTTCCAGATGTTTCTTCCATTTTTTCTTTTTTCCCTTTTAAAAGTTTTTTTTTTTTTTGGGTGGGGACTTTTTCCTTATTTGATGAAAGGGTTGTGAAAGACAGAGGGTGTCGCATCCTGTACTTGACTTGACCACTGAAATCCTTTAGTTTAAAAATTAAACGGTTTCTCTCTTACCTTCTTGTCACAAAGATAAGTTTAGGTGCATTATTGCATCTCACTTGTAAGCCTTCTGAACTTTTAATGGATGATCAATTCATTATATTAATGAAGTTTAATAGATGGACAGTGCAGTCTGTGTTTGTTGATTATGGCTCATGAATCTAAGAGATGTGATTTTGTTGCATCTCTAGGGCTTACCCCCTTAGTCGGGTGTTTCTTGGTTGGGTAAGATTTCTTCAATCGATTGGTCATTTTTTTTTTTTTTTTTTACCTTTTTTTCCATTCTGAATGACTTATTTCTAAATATAAAATAAGTGATTCAAAATTTAAAAAAAAAAAAGAATGACTTATTAGAAAATTTAAAATGATGCTTTTGTGATTCTTTGCTCTGCTTTTGTGGAGAAAGTTTTACACATCTGTCAATGAAATCAACTAATCAATTAGTCGACAAAGTTGTATGAGTGTTAGTCAACTAAGAATCCCTTTGGTTAAGGACAGCCCTACAGCTCACAAAACTCTCAAATCTCAGACGATGTGTACACACCAACAAGCATCGTTTTCACCATAACTTAACTTAAACATTGAGTCTATAACCTTACAGTATGCCATCAGAGATGATCACCAGTAATGTAAAATATATGCAATTTGCTACTATGATACTTGCAAAGGTTGGAAAACGGCTCGCTGAAATATACATGAAGAGGCATAAAGGCAAACGTGTGCACAGACAAACACGTGCCGCATCGAAGAGGTCAACTGTTAAGGTCAATAGTTGTAATGGGCTAGGCTACACTGGCACAGACAACAGTTTTTACCACGTACAATACACAGTGGTAAACGAAGATCACAGAAGGGCAGCCAAGTCGCGTCAAGCTTTAAACATCATTGGTTGCTGCTGGCTAGAATAAGAGTGGATTTATAGGACCAGGAAAAGACAACATTGACTTGGTGCATAAAGCAGAAAAGCAAAACGTCTGCACAGCTTCCAATGAAATGTACCTTGCTGTGTATTCATCAGCATGTTAAAGAAGACCTGTGCTGACGAAGCATAACAATACTGGACATTAAAATCTATATTTTGTAAATTATATCAATAAATCATTCAGTCACTATAAAAGAGCAGGCAAGAAAAGTGGTCTGCCATGGGCCAAAGGATTCAGAGTGAGCATCTCTCCTCATAACTGACTCATATCACAGCCTAGTTTCCTGGTCAGCTTAAAGTGTCCCCAAGGTGATTCTTCTACTCAAAAGGCAGAGCTTCTGAACAGAGTCATGAAATGCAATGAGCTCTGTAACCCAATGTTCAACCATAAAAGTGGATAAAAATGAATAAAATCTGAAGCCATAATTGTGGTAAAAAGAGCATATCCATGCTTAAATTCCTTTGAGTGAACGCTAAAAAGTGTAATTAGGATTAGATCAAACATGTAAATCGTAATCTGTGCAAAAGTAGCATATCATATCCGATGCTGTCTGACTGAAAGGAACACTTGTTCTGGAAGGTTATGTTGACGGCTGATGGTGATGCTGTAACTTTACACATGGAAACCTGTTTGTTTCTGAAGTCTCAATAGCATTTGTTACTGTATTGTGTTACACTGTATTGTAGATGTAAATGATAAAGACCATTTGTGAACCCCATGTGGAGCTACAGCACACAAACAGCCTGCGTAGTAGTGATTGAACTGTCTCGACATCTGACTGCCACTGTCAGCCACGAGGCTTTTAAATTTTTAACCAAACCTTTTGTACTCCAAACCAGTTAAAAATTAATCACTACTCAACATGAGAAAGTTACTCTGTCCTTTTTTTTTTTCTTCTTCTTTTTTCATTGCGTGGTTGCGGCCATTAATAGCGCATTCACTGTTGCTCGGACAGCGTGTAATTCTTTTTGACTTTCCTTTCCATTTGCCTGGAGGATAGAGCAGTTTAAAACCATTTCTGCACACGGGAGCATGGCTAACAGGTAATCTGTCTAATTATGGCAAGGGAGGGGTTCCCCTGTAAAATATTGACGAGCTCCCATAACCTTTGTTTCACCCTCCCTGTATACAGGCGTCTGAAACAGACACACTCTCTGCCTGGTAGCTCCACGTCCTAAAGCTTGGGAGGTGCAGACAATTCAGACCAGCAGGCTAGAAAAATGGCTGCAGCGTCCCTTTACCAATGTCATTTCAAATACCAAAAGAAGACAAGAAAATAACTTCCCATTAATATCGCATTAATCACATACGACAATGGAATTACAGGGGTTAGAAACAGGAACACCTTATGAAATAAGGCAATCAAGTGAAATAGCCCTGCAGTAAACAGTACAGTTTGTTATGTCAGAGTCATTGATTTATATCTAGCAGTTCGTAAGGACTCACGTTCTGCGGTTATTAGATTAAATTACATTGTGATGAGTTTTTGTCCTCCTTCAGTTGGTACAAGCTACGTTGTTAATAGAAAACAATATCTTACTCTTCTCCTACAATAGATACTACAACAAATGTAGTATCTATTGTTAGGTTACTGTGTTCAATTCAGTATTCTCTGAATACTTAATACAAGAACAATTTCTAAGAAGAAATTTTGTTGTAAACGGATAGCTTTGCTTTCGGGAATTTCTTCATCTTCCTTGCTCACCCTGAGTAAAACGAATTTACGATTGCACTTTTGTTACGTCTCTACACATTTGTCATGCTAGGCTAACAAGCACAAGCTTTTTGAAATGATGGAAGACAATGCATTTTGTTTCTTTCAAAAGGAGCTGTGAATTGCACCCACTGACAGAGAATAGCATTCAAATGGTCTAATGCCATCATCGTTCCACATACTGTATGTACCTTCATTCATCTGAACGGGAAACTACTTCCGTATATTTATGCTAAACTTGAACTACATTACTCAGTATTGAAGGAAGATCAACCTTTATTAGTCCCGCGAGGGGAAATTCAATTTTTACACTCTGTTTATTAACTTATACACGGTACGTGCAGACCTGAAACACACACATGCACATGCATCAATGGAGAGATGTCAGAGTGAGGGGGCTGCTCCTGACAAGCTGACAAACTGCCCCGAGCAGTTGGGGGTTTGGTGCCTTGCTCAGGGGCACCTCGGCAGTGCCCAAGAGGTAAACTGGCACCTCTCCAGCTACCAGTTCACACTCAGTTCTTGGTCCATGTCGGGACTTGAACCCGTGACCCTCCGGTTCCCAAGCCAACTCCCTACAGACTGAGCTACTGCCGCTGTGGGAAATGGACAACTTTTCAACTTTACCCCCACTTTAGCGTTTCCAAATTATTGTTGGCGTCGATGTCGCAAAGACAACCAGATCACTTTCTGTTCACTTCAGAGCCTAGCAACTACCAACAACACAGGAAATACTGCATTTTACAATTACAGAAAAATTAGGAAAATTATGTTTTTTTCAAGCAGGGACAACAGCCTTTAGTTGGATATAAGTTCAATATGGTAGTTACGCCAACATTAACTAGTAGTTGCACAAAATGCTGGTGTAGTTAATTATTTGGATATTCATCATAAATTAAGACATTGCAGTTATGGTTGTGTTCAAAGTAAAAGCTAAATCCTTTCAAAATAAAAGAAATGATTTTCTTTTTGTTTTGTTCTCAGTGCTTTATTTGTTAAATTTTTGGTGTTAACATGTTGTATTAAATGTTATGTTTCCTTTTTTCCCACAGACATGACACAAGAACAGTATTTTTCGCCAGACCTACAATGCAGTTACTGCTCCTCATTTGGGGGAGGAGGAGCCAGATGGGAGGGGGGTATTGTTGGGGTTTAGAGGGATCAGATGTAAGTATTTGACCATGCACAAGGGGAGTCTTCCTTCCTGAGATAAATGGAGAAACCTGGTATCAGCAGGTCATGTGTAATAAGCATCTATGATTAATGTCTTTAAAGAAGAATCACCTAAGGGACACTTTAAGCTGATCAGGAAACCAAGCTGTGTTATGATGAATGCTCACTTTTGTGTAAAAATACACATTCCTTTGGCACATGGGATCCCTCCTTGCTTGCCTAATTGCCTTGACATAGAAAGATGATTCATTTGTTCTTCCTGATTAATGTTGCTATCTGTAAAACCTCACGTTTCAAATAAACTTTCAGCTTTATTTTTAATGAAGTTTGACCAATACTCATATCTTGAAGACTATATGTGCCGTATTGCTTTATGCCATTTGCAACATGATTTTATGTGCTTGGAGATTACAAGCAGCAGTCAAAAAGCTGCAATTACCCCCAGCAATCTGTTTTGTTTTGTTTTGGTTTTTTTTTTTGTCTTCACATAAACCACAACAGCTCATTCATTCTGGTTCCAAGTCATTCTTCAGGCTCAGTGTGGCGTGACATAAACACATACATCATCCACAGAGCTAAGCCACTCTAAATGCCTCTTTGGTGGGGTACCTTTGATAATGAGTAAAAGCCAAGCTCCCAGCAGCTGAGTGAGATGAGATAGAGAGATCATCTCAGAAAACCAACGTCCACTCTTTTGAAGAGTGATCAGCGATCTAATATGCAACAAGACACAGCGAAATCACAGCGTGGGAGTTGGGAAGGGATAGGCTGGTATAATGAACCAAAGCTGTCAAAGTTAACGCGATAATTCATTTTAACGCCACTAACTTCATTAACACAATAACCCAACTTACAATTTTTAGTTTGTAGCGGGCTCAGTTTTAACTGTGTCATACTAGCTTGGAGCGAAGGAGGTTAAATAACGCTCCAAAATTATGCTAAATTTTGGTAAGGAAAAAGGCATCCCTTGACCTCTGACCTCAATATATGTGAATGTAAATGGGTTCTATGGGTACCCAAAATCTCCCCTTAACAGACATGCCCACTTTATGATAATCACATGCAGTTTGGGGCAAGTCATAGTCAAGTCAGCACACTGACAGCTGTTGCTGCCTGTTGTTCGAGTTTGCCATGTTATATATATTATATGTATTTTCTTATGCTAAATACAGTATCTGTGAGGGTTTCTGGATTTTATGTTACTCATTTCCAATAAATATATCAATACATTTGCATAAGGCAAGCACTCCTTTTTATCCACTCCATGTTGATAAGAGTATTAAATATTTGACAAATCTCCCTTTATGGTACATTTTGAACATATAAAAATTGTTGAATTAACTATGGACAATCATGCAATTAAATATTTTAATCTATTGACAGCCCTAATTTATATACTACATATCAGTTCATAATGTGCCAGTTAGAGTTTGGCAGTCTTGAGTCCTGAGAGTGTTTAGTTGGCCAAGTGTAACCTACAGGAGGTTCTGACCACTCATGCAACATGTTTTGGAGGAAATAAATTCCTGTGGAGAGTGGAAGTCCTCTTCTAACGTTTTTACTGCAGGCACAGACAAGGGACACAATCATCCGTCAAACTGCCGAGATTTGCCACAGATGATGAGGAGCTCAAAAACTGAAAAAAAAAAAAAAAAGTAAACTGCTAACTGACAAAGAAAAATATTCTGACTGTAGACAGTGTGAGTATGTGACTGACTGATCACACAAACAAATGTGGAGTTTATGTTCTGACAAACTATTTGATTTTCCCCTTTTCAAAAGAAAGGCCTCAGGGATGGGGATTATCTGCTCCTTGGACTAACAGTATCTCAGGGAATCTTTCTCAACAACACTAATCTGAAACTCTTTTGTATCTTCAAAAGGTATTTTTTCAAAAACAGGTACTGCAAAAGAGGCATCAACTTATAATCAGGATCATCTTATATTCCGGTCAGTACAGTGTGCCTGAGAGAAATGTAATGCCGTCCCAATTATGTTTTTTTTATCTACGTCATTGGAAAACATTTTCAATGAACATATTCGCAAAGTTGCAAAATGTTCATACTAGGAATGCTAATTTAAAAAAATAAATCTCAACTGATAACAATTATTAACTGTTAACTGACAAGATTTGTGCCTCACATGCAGCAGTGCGCCAGCTGCAGTAAATGAGCACAACAGGAGTGTTACTGCAGCAGCCACGGTGCTGCGTTCACTGTCCCCTGTTCACCATCCAGGAGCGTTGGCAGCCACGGTGCTGCGTTCACTGTCCCCTGTTCACCATCCAGGAGCGTTAGCAGCCACGGTGCTGCGTTCACTGTCCCCTGTTCACCATTCAGGAGCGTTAGCAGCCACGGTGTTGTGTGTAGTGTCACAGAAAAGCAGCCGCTTCCCTGTAAAGGTCTCCAATGCACATTTAGTTTAGTTTAGCAGGTTGTCAGCTGTTAGTCTGCCGAATTAGTGCTGCTAAAAGTGTGTGTGTTTGTGCCACCTTGGCAGCTGCTAGCTGCTAGTGTTACTCTAGTGTTGCCGGCTGGCTTTGTGCCGGCTGTAGCTTAACTTCAGCGAGTTTCCGACAGATTGTATGTGTGGCGGCGCTGAGTGTGGGTTTGTTGGTGACATTATAGCTGTGAATGTAGCTGTGGCAGACTGTGTGTGTACAGTTTAATTGTCGGTGAATAAATGCTACAAGGCTACAAGCTACAACTCCTCAGCTGGAAGTCCTGAGCCAACTTCCTGTATCTGCGCCATCTCTCTTAAGGTGGACCAGCTTTTCTCCTAAAGTGACGAGTCGCTTCTCTGCAGCTTTTAAATTAATTATTATTATTTCTATTAAATGTAGCATTGATCAGTGGAAATACATAATGTTGGTTAAACGTTTAATTATTAACATCCCTAGTTCATACGAAAGAAAACAGCAAAACCTTTAGTGACAAAGTACTTAATTTGTTTTCCCTATGGTATTCAAGTATAACAATCCAATATCTATCTGTACAACTACAACAACCTTTTTACAGTTAAGTAAGTGTTGCATGGAAGTTAAGTAAGTTACCTAATACTTACTAGAAACTAAACCCCAACAACTTAAACTAAACCCCAACTATCTCCATAGAACTTGATTGCGGTACAATAACATAGCACTTGCATGCAATACTAGTGAACATAATCCAGGCAGCCAATATTTTTTCTTCAAAGTTTTGGTGCTGAAACAAATTAGAGTAGTATTTGAATGTAATTTCTAGGAGACAGGGTTGATCTACACTACTATAAAATGGCTTCAAAGTTGATACGTCAGCAGAAGGACCACATGCAAATGTTTTATTACTGCAAGTCTTATGTGCATAAATTGAGCAAAGTCTGTTTCATCTATACAAATTTCTGTCCATCTTTCTCAAAAAGTAGGAAAGAGAAAAGAAAAGGAAAGAAAAAAGAACAAGATTTATTGTTTGTTCATCTATTCCCATTTCTCAGAATGCCTGGCCTCCTGTTGGTTTCAGAGCTGGGGTTCTTTGACCACCGCCATGGCTGCAATTCCTCCCACACAGGAGAGAATGGCATGACATTTACCAGAGCTGCAAGGCGGTAATACATTTTTTTTGAAATGGCACGGCTGGAATATACAAAGCTGAAAGGACCCACGCTGGGCCCCACTGGGACTCCTTCACACTAGCCTGCTAAGCCCATTCAGATGGGGCAGTAATTACAGGCATGGAGGCAAAGCTGAACTAATTCATACAAGGTGTAAAGCATTCGCAGACCAAATGTCGGTCAGTTTACTGCGCCCGTTGTATTTAACCATAACCATTATGACAGATATTTGTGACAACTCCACTGATTTACAGTGACCACGGTGACCTCACTTTTTAAAATGATCAGTCTCATAATGACTTCATCACCGTGAATTTAATTTGAGGTGATTAATTATACACACATACTCACAACTAGAGCCATGAATCTTGAGAAGGAAGTTAATCATAGGCCGCACTGGAACACACACTGATGCACTTGTGGGGATTTTTACATTTACATCCTCACTGGCCACAGTTTTACCACTCTACTGTAGGGGTAGGGGGAAATCATTGATACAGCATAGTATCATGATATTTTGCGTGGCAATACAGTAGCGATATATGGACACCAAGTATCGATTTTTTATTTTGTAAACTAGTAACCTCTTAACACTCCATCACTTTTCTGTCATCATATGAAACTAGAAAACCTAAGGAATCGGTGCCAACCATGTCATGTTAGTTTGTTGGGCAAAACACTAATTTTGGGGAGAAAAAACTTGAATGGTCATTTTCAAAGGGGTCCCTTGATCACTCACCTCAAGATATGTATCCTCACCCTAACCCTGTATCTTATTAGGACACACTGCATAATTTGTAGTTGAAAAAAGGGTTATGAAAAGAAATAAATCGCAATATATCTTATCGCAATACTCAGCATATTGCAAAATGTTAAAAATCACAATAGGATCATATTGTGACGAACAATAAGTATCGTGTTAATATCATATTGTGGAGCCTCTGGCGATACCCATCCCCATTGTAGAGCATATAGAGCTTTATCAGCTTATCTCCTTGGACCACAAAACTGACAGATTCCCACCTGTAATTAGGAACTGGCTCTTCATCAAAGTATTATGTTGCTACCGTATCAAACTGTACGACCATATCCACACTACAGAAGAAAATACTGAGTTGCAATCAGGCCTGCCATTATTTGGAGTCACACACACAAAGCCATCGAATTTGCCTAACACGGTGAATGATATTTATTTCCATCGACAGACATTTGTCCATTAATATATTGTTTGTAGAACACCACTGGGAGCAGCAACCTCCAGCTCAAAGGCCATATTTTCTGATTTTAATTGGATGTCTTCACAGTAGCATTGAGAGGTCTCTATTGCAATACAAAAGAGGAAACTAAGAATACCACTGCCCTTTCATTATTCCCATAAACACTATAATTGCTCTACGGTGACATTGGAACTTTTGTAAACTCTGAATACCATCCAAGCACTTATTAACTGAAGTTACGATTGAAAGGTAGCTATTTAAGAAATTGGTTTTATTCCTTTATCTTCGCTCTTGAATGTCTGCCTGTCTGTCTGTTTGTCAGTTCATTTTGTTGTTTAAGCAATTTCGAATGTCTGAGACAGCAACCAAAAACATTATCTCAGTAGGGTGGCACTGAAGCAGTCATAATCAAAATCACATCTCAGCGTCTTTGATATGAAAGCTGACCCCCCTGTGAACATGGAAATCAATCTCTTTGATTGGCACTAAGCAGTTTTTTTTTTTTTTTTTCCATTACATAAGTAAAAGTACAGTGCATTATTTTCCCAAGGACCTTCTTACATTCTCAGTCATTTTTTTTTTTTAATTTACTTTCAGAACTCTATTGTAAATTTGAAAAGCTACATTTTCTAATGTCTCTTTTCAGATAAAGGCCTCTGTGGCCTCTCTTTGATACATTATGTTAGCTGCAGATGCAAGCGAGGAAGACAGCACGTATGTGTGTAAAAATATGTACGGTGAGAAAATGAAGGGTGGCAAGTGATCAAATAAGATTAAAAACAACAGTGAGCAAGAGAGAAAAGAGGGAGATTTGTGCACGTACACCTGCAAGTATTTTCATGAAAACTAAAGTCTTGTCATAGCATGTGGGTCTATTATCTCCTTTAACTGGGAACCCATTTTTTTCACTTAAATGGACACGTGATATCATGCAATAGCGGAAGAAGTTTTCTAATGTGTTCCACGATGTAAAACTACTCTGTTGTGAGTAAAACTCCAGCATTAAAAATATAACTTAAATAAAAGTGTTATCAGACAATGTACTTCACATATCAAAAGTAAAAGTCAGTAAATTAAGAAGAATGGCCCCTGTCATTCTTAGGATGTCACAAGAACTGATACATTGGTACCAAGTTGAATGCCAAAATCCTGAAAATGTGACTGGACATGTGACTGTAACAGATACCATAGGTGCCGAGGTCTTGAGACAACCATATAAAATCCAAAGGGACGCAGTAAACTCACTATCAACACGTCTTTCGAACCCTATTTTTTCCCCGATGATGCTTCATCATGAACAACAAATCATTGTTGAAATCAGCAGAATTACTAGTTAATGTTAGCTATTAACAACCAGCGGGCAACACACTCCTGCGGAGCTAACAGCTAAAATTAATGGAGGTTGCACTGAGTTGAGTCATTATGATGTGTTCAAGCTCTATTCAGTAAAAATCAAGGCAAATTATAGCATTATCATGATGTAATCTTGTAAAATTTAGTTTTTGGCAAGAAACTTGTATATAGTTGTTTGAAGGACACGTTTTCACAGCAATATCACAGATATTAGAGAAAGAATTATGACTCGTTTTAACAATAGCTCAAAGTGTTTCACCATATCGAACTGGGTATTGAGAATTGCAGAATTTCATTAATATTGGTATACTGACATTTCTTGCCAGCGTTCTGGACTAGCACGTTTATATATTATTGATTTGTTATAAGCAGCGTATTGATATGGCTGCTCAGGGTTGGGCTAACTCTGAGGTCAAGAGAGGACAAGATTATCTTACTTTGCCGAGTCACGAAAGTCTTCAAATAAATGTGGTGCACCAAGTACAAAATTTCACTCTGAATTGTAGTGGAGTGGAAGTATGAAATGGCAATACTAAACTACCCTTCCGAATTGCAGATAGGTACCTAAGTAAATATATTGTCACATTTCACCATGTAGAAAAGGTGAGCTCAACTTCCTCTTTCACTATTTGAATATGTTGTAGTTTATAAGGTTACAAGATACAGATTTCAAACTGTGGCCTCTCCTTTATGGGTTTTTACAGTTGGCTAATTTACCACTAACCATCTGACTTTAAGTTTTTCAAGAAAAATCTCAAACCCCAAATCTACATGATACTGGAAATTAGACCCAAGTCTAACCCTGACACTGATCCCCTGCTGACAAATATAATCCTATCAAGTTCATTCAGTTGAGGTGTTGTCCACCCTAAGTTATGCACTTAATGGATATGGTATAGAGTTTCAGGTTCCTGTTGTTGCGGAGGTTGGAGGCCTTTAAAAGCCACCATGAGCAAGTTATTCAGCACTGATCCCCTTCCTGGCTGTAATGAATCTTACCATGGGGTTTCTCTGGAAAGTAACCCAAAGAGTGACAGCTCTGGAAGGAATAAGGACAAACATTTCTTTTGTCATACAATATCATCAATGTGTGTGGCAAATCCTAGAGTGCATGAAATCGAAATAAAACTAGTCAGTCTGCAAGTATTAAATGATGAGATTGTGATGGATATTTGGCACAGTTCATCACAAATGCATATACCTATGAACAATGTGATTGCACTGCTTAAATACAATTACTCTAGAGCTGCAATGATTAGTTAATTAATCCATTATTCGACCAATAGAAAATAAAATGGTAAATGTATTGATAATTGATTGAGTAATTTTAAAAGTATAAATGCCAAACGGTCTCTCGTCCTGCCTCTCAAATATATAATATTCTGCTTATCCCTGTTAATCAATCATTGTGAATTTAATATATTGGGGCTTTGGACTGTTGGTCAGACAAAACCAGATGATTAAAAAATATATCTTGGACCAATTCACAATTTTATGACAATCAAGAAAATAAACAGAAGATTGATGCTTAAAATAATTAATAAATATATCATCTGTAGCCCCAAATTAAAGGTATACCATTCTTACCAAATTGATAAATGACTGGGATTTTGTCAGTTAAGTAACCACAGAAAATGTCCAGAAATGCAGACACTTGTCTGAAACTATCTAACCAATGTGATATTCAGTGTATCTTAAATCGGACCATAAAAGTACTGCATTCAAGCCCTACAAGCATCAGACAAAAAAATGCAAAAATACTTTATATTATCTAACTTGTATAAAAGTTAATTAATTTTTTAATAAAGCTGCTTATCATAAAACACAAGATACTGCTATCATCATCGCGATTAAGAGGATGTGTATATGAGTCCATTCGGATGTTGCCTGATATAGTGACACACAGAATCAAATATAATGAGCAGTAAAAATTTTATTCAGTCGGAAAAAAATCTTTCAGCATTAAGACTAGAACTGCAGCATATATGATAATCCATAAAAAAAACACATGAATTGTTAATAGATTTTAATGATTGATGCAAAGATAATTGGAATGTCAGAAATGAATAAGTATAGAAGAACAGAGGTGTTTTGGAATATAATAGTTGAGCTAATGGCAGGGATTCAATCACATTATAGCCATCGCAAACCTGATGAAAAAAACTCCTCAAGAACACAAAATGATCCGATGACTCTTTTCTTATTCATTCTTTACCCTGAAGCAGATACATAAAAAAATGAAAGATGGATGGATGGATAATATGAGATACTGTATCTCACAGTGTTGTAAATGGCATATTAAATTAATGTTAGCTACTTTCAGTCAGTTCAGACAAATTGAATTATTTTACTGTCAATAACAAAGTAATTTAAAAAACAACTTAAAATGTACTTAGAGTGCTTAGAGTGCAGCTTCCAACTCTAAAAATGCAAAAAAGCATCCTGTTAATCGCTGCATCTGCTTTTGAATGCCATACAAACAGGGTTATGACCGTGATTTCTGCAGCACATTTGTGCACAGAAACTATAAATATGCACAAACGTGAAATAATGTTTAAGAAAAGTGTGAAAATGTAGAATACTTATTAATTGGACTGGAGTGTAGAGGGCCTTCTGACCCTACCATGATCACTGAGGGTAGACATATTTCCTAGACAACAAACAGCCACTGCTACCAGGGATTTACTGTATAATTTAAGGCCCACTCAATAGCCAAGGGCGAAACACACATCGACACTCCAGTGTTTAAATTATCTTTACTCCCTAGTCGTTTCAATGCAATAAATAGGTCAGGTAAAACTAAATTGATTGAGACACCCTCGTTGGTTGTTGGACTTGCTTTACATGAATTGTAGCTCTGGCATGTACCTGTACGTTGGACAAGGGATGCACCAATACTGACTCAAATAGCTGGATCGGATATCAATGGCAAAAGGGCCAATCTATTCAGTTCAGTTCTATGTTCATATTCTACATAGATTATATACTGGAACTTTAACTAGCTTGTTGCTGCACTAAAAACGTTTACATTTGAACCTCAATTCGTCTTAATTTTTAAGATTTTTATCAAGTTGCTGGATTATGATTTATTATTTTATGAACACATTTCAATAAATGTATTTCTATACATTTATCTGTTACATTTAGTTTTACAAAGCTAAGAAAGTAATGTTTAAGTCAAGCCTGCCCATACAGCTTATTAATTAAACACTGGTATCAGATCACTGCTTGGCGTGATACCCAGAGCCTTGGTATCGGTATCAGGACTCAAAAAGTCAGATCGGTGCATCCCTTCGTTGGACAAGTGATCATCCAGTTTCTTCACAAAGAAACTCCAGACCTAAAAACCATCAGTTATCATTTGATCCAGCTTTCAGCAGACCTAAAGAAGGGCAGAAGGTTTACAGACTGTGCTATGTTGAGAATTCAATGGGCAAACAAGCGCTGTCACCCCTATGCCTACTCAGTCCAACCTCTAAATGCCCTGAAAACCTATTTCTCATCTGATTCTTACTATGAGTAATATACAAGAACACACTATTATCTGCCAAACTTTTGGATTATTCATGGGAAATTTCTGGATTTCTTTTTTTATTTATTTCTCACTGGCTTGTGGTGGGCGAGGATCAGCTGGAAATAAGTGATGTCACATACTTCCATGCACCAATCAGGATTTAGCAAAATGTGAATAGGAATTTGCTTATGCCACTGTCAATCACCTCTAATTCAGACCACATTACCTAAATAATGATTATAAATAATCATTAAGGATGCTTTTTTTCTTCAAGTTTGATTTATACTCAGTAGTCATGAACATTTAATGCTACAGGGAAATGCTGAAATCCAAGTTTTCAGGGGATGATCATTGTCAGTGGACATATCTTGTACAGTGGTACAAGTTGGTGAGTTGTTCTTCACCAGGTCATATTAGTGAGTGGCTTCTCTATTAACATCAGAACAATGGAAAACACAACCAGACTTGAAGGAGTCTCCCTTTGGTAGATGCACTAAAAACAGCCTACACAAGCAAGAGGCAATATACCTAATAAGAAGTTACTGTCAATCACAGAGCAAAAATGCCTCCTTGAACAAATTGCTATTCTTGTCACGTCACGCTTCTTGTACTGTACAATAACACTGCAGAGCAGAGCGGCAGGCTGCGCAGGGGTGTCCTACTTTAATAAATGAGCTGAAGCTCATATGCTTGCAAAGAAATCACTTGCCCCAGAACATCAGAACTGCAAATGTCCTTATGTAACTACACAATGTAATGACAAAGTCAATTCAAGACACATTAGCAGGTTCAGAGTAGCAGAATTATTGCCTTTATGAAGCATAATTTATGCTAATTTCCACCATATTCACTGCATATATACTCAAGATTGTCTCTTTAGGTGTGTTAATAACATAATTTCCCACGCACAAATTATTTTTAACAAAAGTACAAATTCAGGCAGCTCAACACTGACTTCAAGAAGGCACTATGTGAGATGTAGCCCTCACCCACATTGACGTTATTGACTCATGCTTCTCTATATCTAAACAAGTTAATGACTTTTACATAAACCTGTAATGTGTAACGGGCAGCAAGCAGATGGTGTGATGGAAATTGATGACAGGTTTAGGAGTCATTAGTAAAGATACTGTCTGGCAGCAGAAGTGCTGAAGAGTGGCCCTGTGAGGGTGATCTACTGTATTGGCTGCCTCTGTGAAAAAATAAAAAAACATGTGGCAGGGACCTACTGTGAAACTCTAGGTATTAAGGCATCGATATGCAGTAATTGCCGGCGCCGCATGTTCAAAAGCTCAGATAGTATGATCAGTGCTGGTTGCTGAGCAGTATTTTCACAAGACCAAAACTATTAGAGTCATTAGTGGCCCTGCTGCGGTGCAATCTTTAGTCTATCCGGAGGGTGACCATTTGGGAATTGCAGGAACGAGACTAAGCTGTAAAATTCCATTCCATATATTTGCTTAAATCTCGTCTTGATTCAAAGCGGAATTGCTTTGTGGAAGAGTTTTCCACAAACAATAACAATTAGTTTTTACAGTTGAGCTGTTCGGAGATTTGTTGTTATGTTTCCTTGACTGTTTTAAAGACTTCATTTGATGTTATGGTGCCATTCTAGAGACATTTTGTTGAAGGACTTTATGGCCCTCTAAGCAAGCAATCGTTTAAATTCAATTAAGACTATGAAATGGCGCAGCTGAAAACAGTAGTTTTAAAGCTTTGTTTTTGTGCAGTCTTGACCTATGTGAAATGACTATTTCAGCACAGTGTGTGTGTGTGCATATATATATATGCACATATGCATACATAGATACAGTGTATATATTGCACATGACAGGAGGTAAACTCTTCAGCGTATGTGCTGTGAATAAAATGGAATCATTAGCACAAAGCTCAACATAATGAGGAATAAACAACAATGGGATGAACCCACTGTGCTTCTGCCCATCAGAGAATTTCATAATTAGCAATTAGTGGTCATTGTATTATAGTCAGTGCAACTCAAATCTGGCTGAAGTGTCTACACTCACTTACCTATCCTGAGGCATTGCAAATAAAATATCCCACTGGATGCAGACGTGATTAATGTCTGTCGCAAGAAGGGCTGCAATGGCAGATTAGGCATGATTATGAGTGGGCTCATTTATTTCAACATGTCATTATCTTTTACAACATCGACTAAGCAAATGGCCAGAGTGTGTTTATGAGTATGAGTGTGTTTTCCTGATCATTAATCATTTGTAAAAAAAAAAAATAAAAAAAAATAAGTTGATGAAGCAAAATGAAACAAGAAAAATTGCATCACACAGGTGTAATAACGTGTATAAATCTCCAAACATACATGCAATTTAATTGTCATTTAACCCTTTTACAAAGAGCTTTTGGCCTCAAATTAAACCTCTGCATTGATCTGATATTAGAAAATGATGTTATAAAACTTCTGAAGAAATATATGAGACCTGATAACCAACTGCGCCATGTCATGTGCAGTAATTATTTGCTTTTTCAAAACTGTAACTAAAAAAAAATGTAAGATTTAAATACAGGAGCTATTACTATGAGAAATGAAGAGTTCAGAGGTAAAAAATTATGCACGTCAGATTAAAAAATAATGATATAATAATTCTGATTGTATACTGAGTTGTAGATGCTGGAAAGTTGACTCGACATGAGTCCAATCTTCTCCTTGAACGCTTCCCTCTCATAATTTCCTCCTCGTTCATTGTGTCCCTGATCCAACAATATCATTATCAAACATCTTGTCCCCATTAATTATGTTTTCAGATTATCCTCAAAAAAAACTTAATTATGAAAACAAAAATGTTCAACAGCTTTTTTTACTGTATTAGCAGGCGTCTTGTCATTTGACCATCCTGATAAATTTTGATGAGCCTGTTGAGCAAATGTGAATAATTGATAACTGTTTTCCAATGGCTTGATTGTCACAAACCAAGACAAATAGAGTGGAATAGAATCATAAAATATTCACTCCAGTGTTGGCCTGAAAATTATTCATTTCAAAGTCATTTTTTACATGGATGCAGGTGTCCTCGTCGAGAGAAGGCGACTTGGGCATGAACTTCAGGGTAAAGGACAACAAATATTAAGTGGATTGAAGAAATATGTCTTGCTGCTGAGGCTGTGTTTTTTTCCCCGTTTACAACATGCATCACGGCAGAAGAATTTCGACCAGATACCATCAAGGCATTCAGGCATCTTAAAGTACAGCAAGCACCAGCAGCCAGGAAGCCTTCAGGTCAAGGTTCAAAGACAGTTATCTCCAGAAAACACAAACCTTCACTCTGTCCCTGACATTTCTTCTAACAACGTGGTTTACCCTGATTGTATTTTGGTGCAGTTGTAAACACTTCGGCACCCCTTCGACTGAGCATCTCTCCCTCAACAAATATAGCCACACCAATGATGAGCATTCAGCTCCAATAAACATCACCTGCATAATAACAATATCAGCATGGTTGCTCCCAAACTGTATCAGACTGATCTCATCGCAGAGAGTTGCAGGATTTTATGTCCTTCATTTCTAAATGTGGAAGTTTAAAACACAAAAATACAGGAAAATGATTCCATTCCAGGGATTAGGATGGCCAGATATGTTTTATTTCTCTTTTCCCCCCATAACCCAATTATTCATGGTGGAGCTGGATTCAAAATAATAGCAGAGTTAAACCTTTGCATCACGATGACTTGGTGCCATCTACTGTTAATATAGAGATAATATTACTTGGGGATGTTATGCATTAGAAAGAAAACAACTCAGAATAGGGCAGCTCAGATTTTAAGACACACTTTAACTACTATTCAACCTTCTTTTGTTCAATGTGTTTACAGCGGCCCAAAACAAATCTCCATTTCTTCAACATCAGCATATTATTTAAAAAACAAAGAAACTGAATTACTTTTGTCTTCTGTATGATAAACTTTAACCAAATAAAGAAAAAAAAAAAGACTACATGAATCTGACAACTTATTTCACATGAATATAATTTGTATTACCATAGGCTTGATGTTTTTCCATTTTATAATTTTGTAAAAAAAAATGTTGGGCGAGCCTCATGTTTGCCACAAACAACTCACAAAGCAGCACAGGCCTACTGTATAAATACAATTTGTACAGACGACCCTTCCTCTGAATTTCAACATGGCATCTCCTTCAACGAGTGTGTGTTGCCACCGCGGACAAGTTGAATTGTGGGAGTTCGGTATTCATTAGCATATCAGTGACACAGATTAACATACATTAACATACATTACAGCTGAATTAATCATGGCATGTGGTAGAACTTGGAGAGGCATCTGAAAACAGTGTGCTCTGAAGTCCATTCAAGGAAGAAAGCTCACTGTTCTTGCATAGTAATCTCATGCAGCTCAAATAAGCCCATACAGCACATCCAGTAGCAGCCTATGATATCTGGGCTCTTGAATACAGCTTATTCATTGATTCTTCATATTCAACATCTTCCATTTCCTTGTTGCAGCTGCTCGTCTCATTAGTGAAGGGTTTAGTAGTGATGTAGTTGTACTATTTCTTTCATGGAGTTATTTAAGTGACACTATGTCTGCTCTACGTCTGGCTTTTAGGATAAATGTAAAAAAAAAAAAAAGTCTCCAAATTGATCTTGACTTGATAGTTTGAGTGTTCTGAAGTGGGGTTATATGAGGTACTTATCCATAGCCAGTGTATTACCTACAGTAGACGGCGGTCAACACGCCCCCAGATGAAATTACCGCACAGAAGCGTGGACGGGGCCGGCAGCAAATCCTATTTTAGACAAAAGATCCACCTAAACAAAATCAATATCAGTTGACAGTGTACACTATATTTACAGTATTTTAACCTCTTTACCTTGCCGTCACACGGCTCTGAAGCTGTTGTATCTCGCCTATACTCTCGTCACCAGACTCCACTGAATGAACCTGCAATTTTTCTGCCTCAATCCATTATTTAGCGTTTGTTATTGTCTGACTGGGGAGAATCCAAACTATCATACAGTAACACAAAAGTAACTGGTAACTTTGTTTTTTTTTTCCAGATGGAGTCTGGTTGCTTTGGCAAGAGCATAGATAACAACTTCAGTTCCCTGTCGGAAGCACAGCTTTCTCATAGCAAGGTAAACCTGTAAAATATTATAGATATAACATTGATTGTCTTTCTTTTAGGTGGCTAAAAGATGTTTTGTGGCTGGCCAAGTCCACAACAGTGCATTTAGCTCCTGACTGCTTCTCCAAACTGGAGGTGTGCAACCGTGTGGTTTAATACACTGACAATGAATCATACAACCCCACTTCAAAACACCCAAACTATCCCTTTAATGCTAATTGGTAAGCTGTAATCTTTGCTGCAAAATCACTAATAACACTACTACTACTACTACTACTAGTAGTAGTACCACTACTACTACTACTACTAATAATAATAATAATAATATGACATTTTGAATTCCTTCTCTCGACCAAGTGATAGCAACTAGAACTAGCAACTAGTGCTGCTACTGGTAAGTCTCCGTTAGCATTCCTTAGTTTAGTGTTGAGCTTCTCAAACTTGAGGGTTGTCACATCACAAGGGGTCATCTGACTTGCACATAGAGAGATACTATAACTACATTATAATATATAACTATATTTTTTGACCGTACAAATATTCTTTAATAGAAATAAATAAAATAAAAAGCCATGAAATGTCTCATTTTAGCCCCTCGCTGCTCTCGTGAGGGTGTCATACTCAGTTGGTGAATGTGTACTCTACTATTTTGTGCATATTTATCATGTTGTGCGTAGACATTTTATAAGACGTCATTTTATTTCATTTTTAAGGTACCTCTTTAAGAACTGGCCACAACATAAAAATGAGCCTTTAAGGCTAACTGGCTCATTTACGTTTTGTCTGTTTATCAATGAGAGTTTATCATCTAGGGCTGTAACTAATGATTACTTTCAATGATTAATCTGGTGATTATTTTCTCAATGAATCAAAGAGTTGTTTGGTGTATAAAATGTCAGAAAATTGTGAAAAATCAGTGTTTCCCAAAGCCAAAGTTCACGTCTTCAAATGTCTTGCTTTGTCCACAACTAAAAGATATTCAGTTTACTGTCATAGAGGAGTAAAGAAACCAGAAAATATTCATATTTAAGACACTGGAATCAGAGAATTTAGACTTTTTTTCGTAGAAAATTACACAAACAAATTAATCGATTATCAAAACAGTTGGTGATTAATTTAATAGTTGGCAACTAATGGATTAAGTGCTTAATCGTTGCAGCTCTAGCATCATCCCTGTCAAATAAACTAATAAATACATCACATCGCATCAAGAGTTTGTCATGAGAATTTTTAGACCTGAAAATGGGTCATAAAAATAGTTTCTTTATTACTTGAAGTTCCTCATAAATGAAAAATAACAGGCCAAAATCTCCAACGTCCACCCTTTCCCCTGAGGGCAGAATAGTTATAAACATTGAATGAGGACATGTTTTATATGAATAACATATCAATCAACTGAAAGTCCTCCTGCAGCCACAAATCCAAACCACTCTCAGCCAAGGTGGAGCAAATCCACAAAATGAATTGATAAATAAAGTGAGGGACTCTCAAAGTGGGGGGGGGGGATTAAGCCAACACATCAAATGTCACTGATTCCATTATCAGCATTTTGGTCATGGCTACTTTTGTGGTTTGCTATCTCGGCTGAACACACAGCTGGGGTCCTATCTAGGTACCACCACCGATTCTGCCTTGGGCCAAGGTAGCACATTATGTGGCAGCCCTCTTAGAGATGAACGCTATACAGATAATGTGGTTCCTTCCAGTACTCATCATTAACTCCTGACTGCCAGGCATATTGTTACAGCCCATATTGAGGTAAGGCCAGATCATTGGTAGTATGACTCGGGTCCTGACCGTGTGTTCCACACAGGAGAAATATGAATAGTTTCCTTTTAAACACTACTTAAACAGCCCTCAAAGTGCTCTTAAAATTGTACTGTAATGAAAGTGCCATGCATGAAACTGGAACGCAAGTGCCCGAGCGGCTAGTATCACTTGAAAAGGGCCATTTAAAAAGGCAAGCTGCAGCACTTGATGGACAGCTCCTTCTCTGCGTTGCAACGTGGAAAGGGGCTGACAACTCAAATTATATGGTTATTACACCAGTCCAGTCTGGCTCTATGGACCTGCTGACACTTCCACAATAAACATGACCCATCACACAGCAAGCCTATTTGCCAGTCAAGAGCATGGGCATAATGAAAAGTAACTACTATTTTACTTTATCCTGAGTATAGGTAAAGCACACTCTATAGCTTGTCCTTTCTTCCACAACCTCTTACAAAGATTCACATAAACAAAGCGCAGCGGCACTGCAAGAGTGACATACTGTTTTAACTGAAATGTCAGGTTACAATATGTATGCATCAGTCAGAAGCAATGGGCTGGTTTCTTTTCTACTATTGTCATCAATACAAACTAACAAATACCGCTCCATGCCAGTGAGATTTGCATCTCTTGCTGTAAACTGTGAACTTGACATCCCAAGCACTACTTAAACTTAAAACAAGCATCTTGCTGCTTACTGCTATTTGCAGAACTACCCAAAAATAATAAATCATATGGAGAAGATAAGCACAGACAGTCTTAGTTTATGTCTTCTTTCACGTCTTCTACGCTTCCCATTAAACCATTTTAGCAACTGTTGGAATATCTAATTAACCCTGTGTGATAGATTTGTTAAGCAAAAAATGTTTTGTAATATGCTCTCAATGCACTTGAATGCCAATGAAGGGGACTGAAAATAAAAGAATAAAATAAATCCAAGTTAACCTGCTTGAAAATGTCCTTCTCATGTTAACTAAATAATTCACTACCCCTGGTGTAATTGCAGTTTTTCCATCATCAATTTATAGTAATTGATGACCTGAAGGGCCATGAATTCAAACACCTTTGCTGCGTAGCGTAGTGCAGCAGCATCATGGACCGCATTTAATTAGTCCCGCCAAATGATTATTTTTGCCCTCCACACAGCAAGCAGTGGGGAACTGGGCATGCATGGTAGACATGTCTAAAACTCAGCCTCTTATTTACGGAAACCCCTTATAAACTCAAGTTCGCCTCTCAAACTGACTGGACATCCAAAGTCCTAAGTTGCCAACTCCTCTTAGAAACATAATGCTGCGCAATCAATTCTACAAATAACTGTGGATCTCTCCTTTGGAAAAACACTTAAATATAGATACAGATAACTTACTAAAGGGAGTTGAAACTCAATGCATGAGTTGACCGGAGGTTCAGATTGTTCTTTTCATTTTCATTTTTTCCAAAATAGAAACATTTTGGAGTCCTCCATTTCATTATTCAGATGTAGATAAAGAGAAAGAACAGCTTATCAGATGCATACGGAGAGTAAATCTGTACAAATGTGCACTGTTCTTTGAAATGTGGAAAAATCCCCAAAATGCTCAACGATGGGGGATTTCCTATTTTTCCACTGAAGCAGTTGTCCTTTCAGTAGGTTCTGCACGTCCCTACTGAAATGGGTTTATGAGTTTTACTTTGGGCTATATATGTACCAGCCAAAGCATTAAAAATACAGAATACTATGCACACTATTTATACTACATATGACAGACAGCAATTCAGTGACAGAGGATCTATCTGAAAATGCCAACCATGGACTTTTACAGTCATTCTCTCAAAGTAGACAAAATAATTTCACTGGAAGCATTTGGAGAGATAATCTTAATAAAATGGGTGACTCTCCGCTGCTCTACATTGCCCTGTTACAGTGATTTCATATTTATCACTGAAAGTGCGTCACCTCTGAGGGTTTCACTCTTAGTGCTGATATTCAGAATAGACAATTTGTTACACTAAGATGGTATTTTCAACCACACCAATACCTCCTCGATACATCTCAATAGATCTTTCCATAAGATGTAGTAAAACATGCCTCTTGGTATAGCCTGACGTGTTCTCGTCTAACATGGTGGATGGGATCTGTGGTGTTTTGAGCAACCCCACTTCCTTAGGGGAACGATTTATACATCACACAACGCCTGAACCAGGAGAGGACCTGACAGCCTCAGAAATGGGAATGTCAGATATCTCACTGAGGTTTTTATGCCAGTTTTCCGGTTGTACTGAGTTCTGAGGTTTGGGTCAGGGAATACTGAGGCCTTAGAGAGATTCAATACAGACATTTTGTTGATGTTCTCAGAGATGGTCCGCTTGACATTT
Organism: Pterois miles; assembly: GCA_947000775.1. Taxonomy (NCBI): domain Eukaryota; kingdom Metazoa; phylum Chordata; class Actinopteri; order Perciformes; family Scorpaenidae; genus Pterois; species Pterois miles. Next base: position 8,189,571 of record CAMQGK010000171.1, on the reverse strand, counting down.
TGACACCACTTCTATTAGTTTTGTCCATTTCCACCACTGGCTTGTCAGTCAAAGTGAGAGGAATGCTGGAATCTCAAGTCTGAATATCTATAAACGGTTGATTAATCATGCGTGAAGGTCCGTCAATTAATCAGCAGACTATGGACCTTTGTCAAATAACCAATTATGCTAAAAAATGCAAGACACAAAGGACCAATTTTTCCACAGTACCCATGTTCTGTATGATTAGAACTGACATTTAGGTTAGAGCAAATATTTTCAGAAAAGTAAGTAATTGTGAGTCAGTAAGAGGCAAGTAAGTGGCTTTTATTGTACACTTTGATATTAGATGGGTTACCATTACAAGATTTTTTTTTTTAGCGAAACTGTTGCAACAAAATATGAAGTTGCAGAAACAAAGATAAGACAAATTACAAAACTGGTAGATCAGAACAAAATATTCCTCACTCAAGTGTCAGAAATAGTCTGCTAAGATTATCCTGTGATCTCCCAAGACGTTCTGAACCTTCCCATATAAATGAAGTACATTCCTACGGAGAGATACCACTATAGTATCTGCCTATGCAGAACAAAATTGCCTAAAAGCCAGTTCAGAGGATGGGGGGCAGGGTGCCCAAGATAATGCATACTGGCTGAAATTGCATGCGAGGCCACCATTTTAAATCATTTAACAAAAGGGCCGTCCGGCAGCCTAGCATGGCATTGAAATGACAGTCTTGCCCTTGCATTGTTTGACACGTCGCAAGATGGCAACGCAGTATCTCTTTAGCTCCTAGAGGTCACGGAGGATGGATGCACCACTAATCTCCAATACTCACTCTGGAATTGGGAGGGGGGGCATTCGACACAAACTAGGGCTTTAGATAACTTTGCTATCCACCAGTGACCTCAAATGCAAAGACATCTCTGGACCCGCTGTGCTCTGTCAACCAAATCCTTCTTACTGCTTGGTGACTTCAGACAAGGATATGTTGCCCGCCCCACAAGGATAAATCCTGGCCAAGAACAGACTATATTAATCTGATATTGTCTTTTTATTGTTTGGGGAATAATGCAGTGGAAAGCAATGATTGATTGGAGGGCTTGAGAGACTTTTATATTGTCAAATCGGTCCATTTACAGATCTGTGGATGTTTCTCCAGGGGCCCTGATCCACAAATCCTAAGAACAAATGTGTCATCATGTACAAGTGTTCCTGAGTGTTTCCTCTCAACACTTAAGAACAAAAAGTAGGAACATAAAAACCTTCAAACTCACTGTTATATCAGGTAGTTAATCACTCCATCAATAAAACATTGGTTGATTATTTCCATATTATAAAATGCTTCTTTCTCAATAAAATGTTTGTGCCGCTCATATGCTATTTAGGTAAAGATGACTGACTGTCATGTTGAAATGTTGGTAAATCACTAACTCTATGCTTTTGCATTGTGGCTACAAGCGTGCAACTATTTTCCCTAACAAATATGCAGATTTAGTCGTTAAAACATTAAGTACAGTTCACCAACTGAGCCCACAATGTCTCCAGTATAGACTCCAGTGGATGGATAAAAAAAAAAAAGTGCCCCAACTGTAACTGCCACCGCACCCCGAAAGGGAATATTATCAGGAAGGTTTGTGGTTTCATTGATTTCAAGACTGCAATCATCCCCATCTGATGTAGTGGGCTGAGGGAGGATAAGTGAGGCTCCACAGTCTGCGGACCGGCTTTGTTTGACAGTGCGACAAGTTTGAGATAACTTCAGCAAAAACAATCTATCCAGTCAGTTTCAAGTTGTTGAAAGAGTTATTTCCTGCAACCACCGGATGCGAGATCATTGCAGTCCTGTGTCCTGCTAGTCCAGTGTAAAATGCCTTATTAGATTTTATCATATATAGTAAACCTTATCCTGTTACTTTTAACTAAGTTTTAGTTGATTAAATGTCTGGACATTTTAGTCTCATCTTAGTCAAAGAAAAAATAGACTATTCTAGTACAGATGTGGTCAATGAAAACCATTATCATTTTAGTTGTTTTTAGTCATCAGATCATATTGAATATTTCAATCTGGTCAAAATATCACATTTCTTTCTCCCAAGTCCTGTTGCTGTCATTGTTAACTTTAGTAAGTTACTGAGTCCTCCTGACTGTGCTCATTGTGTGCTGCCGGTGTAGTCCTGATATGGGACAGGAAACAGGAAACAAAACTGGTGCGTGCAGCACAGGAAACACAACTGCTGCATTGAAAAAACAGTGAAATATTTCATTTTTGGTCAATGAAAATAAAGAGATTTTTTTTTAAACTGAATTTTAGTCTCGTCTTTCTTCGTCAATAATATTGCATGTTGATACAGTGTATAATGGAGTCAGCGCCGTCTTGTCATTGCCTCGTCTCAGTCATGGAGAACAAGGTCATTGACGAACATATGTAATCATAGGGTTCGTTAACAAAATGAACACTGGTCTAATTATACATGTCTGTAAGCGGTAAAAAGGTGCCCTCCACATGCCCCTATCTGGTCTATTTATTTGGATTTCATGTTGAAATTTTTATTTTTTTATTTTCATTTTCTTTAGCATATCTAAAATCTGCAGTTTTTATAATTAGCACTCTGTTTCAAAGTGGTCTATATATTCATTTCCGCTTTTGTTCAAAAGAGCACATTCTTGGGATGACCCTATTTCAATACTCCTCAGCAAAAAAAAATGCATAAAAAAAAACAAAACAACTCTAATGGCCCTCACTGGAAATTATCTCTGTACAAGTCTGTAATGGTGCTGTCAGGAGTGAGTTTCAAGCCATTAAGCAATTAGCGGTGAATCAGGACACACAGAAATAAATTGAATTCACACTTTCCGTGGTTGAAAATACTCAAGACAGATGGAGAAGAATATGCTCGCAGTGTACTTCTGAAAGAATAGGCTCAGGGAAACCAAGGCACTACCATATTTGGTTTTATACAAAGCTTACTGAATGATGACGTTAACTTCAATGGCCTTTCCTCTTTTTAACCTGCCATGACAGCATAGACATTTCAATCGACTATGCGAATACTAAAAGCATAAGAAGGAAAGAAACAGTCCATTGTCTCTCTTCATCCTTCATTCATCATGTGTGTATTTAGGTTTTAGGTCAAATTTAATACTGCAAATATGCCACAGAAGCAGAACTTTTGGCGCCTTGACATATTTATGATTACAGAGAGTTTATATATAGGCTACAGGACATCCACCATGAAAATAAACATGATGAATTAATCAGTTGAGCTTTAATGGGTAAGATCTCAAAGCTTACTACGCCTGCGTGCTGTGTTGGAGTTGATCCACAAACCTCTGGGAGCAGCAACGAGGATCCTTATTTGTGTCTTCTGGCATTGTTCATCACTGTTCTTACCATGTGTCAGTGGCACAAAGAAACAACCTCATGCAACCTCATTTTCAGCCAGGAAAATAACTATATTAAATTTTACTACTAGAGGTGATCACACATTATACTTATTTTATGAAATAACAAAGATGATAAGTTTAATTTCCTGACGCAGGCTTTTCATAGATTTCCCCTTCAATTGAGGTACACTATCAACATTATTATTTTGGCTATCAATATTAAACCCTATCCTCTGATACCACTTTAAATCACCAGAACATATACAAGTTTACATTAAAAAATATTTCATGACTGTACATGTATTTACAAATTTTATGTTTTTTAAGGGGTAATTATTTTAAAATGTTTCCATTAAAATTACAGTCTTAAAACAATTACTTGTGGACATAAAATAATAAAATAAAATAAAATATTCCCCAACACAACAGGATGAAATCTTTAAATCCACAATTAAAATGCCCTAATTAGCCTTATTAGAAAAACACTGAGAAAAAAACCCAGAAAAAATACTATGGAGGATCCTGAATAAATGACAATAAATGACTTGCTTGTATGGCAAAAAATATTATGATGTCAAGGTGCCCATCCTTCTACCAAAATCACATGCAAACACACTCACACACGGCTACAAAGTTTACACAGTTCACTACAGTCAGGTTTAACTACACAGTAGAGTAAGAGCAGCCCAAATACCCTGGCTGCATTTTATCTCCCTATGAAAGACTCTGCCAGCAGCTCTTCACTAGTAATGAACTCCCTAAACTAACGGCAGTCACCCAGCTTGGTGACAATATCACCAGTCAACACAAACAATCAATCGCGTCTGCTGCAATAACATTGAAAGGAAGTGCCTCCAATTTATCTTTATTAAATCAATAGGGATTTGATAGCCTTACCTGCAGTGGAGTGCTTTGCCCAGTGTTGGAGCTGTAAGTGTCTAGTGCATTGGGACAAGGGGAGATCTCTGGTTCACTTGTTGTTTGTCGGGGATGGGGTAGTTTGCTGTGTGGCTGGAAGCGACACTCCTAAGGGCCCACTGTGAATAGAGGTCAGGATAATAGACACAGTCACACAACAAAGACTGATAATCCTGTCTCGCCCCACAGCTCCCGTGTTGCAATCAGACATTTTTAGGGCAGTTAAGCTGCAGCGAGGGGCGGCTGAATGAACCGCGGTTAGCAAAGACTCCCAAGCTCCCATTATGGACAGTAACCGGTGTCAATTCGCAGCAATTAGACCACTCAGATGTGTCAGTAGACAGGCCTCAAATTAATAAATAAATAACGTCGACCACAAGTGCTCGCTGATATAGCCTTTTGAGTCATTTGAGTCTCCCAGTGGTCCATTTCAGTGCAGAACACTTAGTCCTTCAAAAAGTGACGAGGTGTACCTCCTCCTCCCCACTTATCCTGGATGACCTTTGAGTGAAAATAGTCCTTAGTGAGCAAGTTGCTTAAACCTGCTTCCACTGGTCATCAGAAACATTTGTTTAAAGTGGTGCAGATCCTTTAATGCTGGTTCATTATCAGTTTGATCTGCTGAGATAAACAAAACAGTAGGCAAGACCACTTATACTCTTATTTCCTGCAGCACACGTTTCAAATGGGACACAAGCATTAGCCATAACTTCAGGCACTTATAATGTAACATTGAACATAATCAATAAATTAAGGCACGGGATACATATAACTCCCACCTGATATGAGAGCTGTTGATATGTGCGGACCAAGGTTGTTGCCTTAGGCCTCAGAGTAAAGAGGAGCAAAAGAGTAGCCTCGGGCTTACCACTGTGTTGTCTCTGTAACACAATGTTTTTTTGAGAATCATCACACTCTTGAGGACGTAACCTGGACATTAGGCCTGTGTATTTGTGCCTCTGTTCATTTTGTCTGTGAAATCAACACAATATGGGAGAGTTATATTCGTAAGTGTGCCTGGCTGTTACATATATTCCCTCATCCTAAACAATTTGAATATGGTGATAACTTTGGCGATTGTTTCCTATGAGAACAGTCACAGAATAGTTTTTTGGTCTGCTTAAAATTTAACAATGCTACTCTGTGAAAATAGTTAATTGTGGATATTTTGGAAAAGAATACACAATACAAGTTTATGGATACTTTTCTCAGGGTCTCACATCTCATGTTGTGGCTTTTTACACAGAACAAAGTAAAAAGGACACGAAGCAGTGCCTCCAAATTTGACTTGGAGAGCTCAATCAAGAGGAAGTCATTACTTCAGAATAAGGCGTAGCTATGCTTTGTTGCCCGACTTCAACTGAATACCTCACCTTTCACCAGCGCATAAATAATTTGGCAACTGTCTTTGATCTGTTGGCGGTGATAAGTCCACAAGCATGTGGACACTTTCCACTGATAGAAGAGGCGCTGCCCTGTCCAAATATGTGTCAACAAGCATCGCACTCACGGAAATGTACTGAGCAGGACAAAGCGAACAAAGGTTTTACAATGTCAGAGGAAAGAAAAACTATTTCAGCTAAAGCTGCCACTAATGATCACTTTCATTATAGGTTAATTCAGTTCCTTCAAATGTATGTAATTCTTGAAAATCATATCAGTGGGAGTCTAATCTTTGGAAAGCAAGACCCTTACTATTATATTTGAAAGAAATCTGTGGTTAAGGGTCAAAAAGCAGAAAAGAAATCACAACAATGACAGCTGCCAGCGGCTCTTCAGTGGCCGTAGTGGACACTTAAGATTGTCATCCCCCCCCAGAAATCACAGAAGCCTGTAAAAGCCCTCTTCTGTGTCAGCAGGGCAGACTGGGTGACTGTTCCTGGACAGTCAGACACCGTGACACAGCTGAAATAGGCAAAAAAAAAAAAAAAAAAAAAGATAACATAGTAAAGTGAGCGCACAAAGCACTCCTCTGAGAGGTCAAAGTGGAGACAAAGTCCCCTTTCAGACAGAAAGAAAAACAAAAGCCTGTGACTTTCAACACACCTCCTTTAACCAAAGTGCCCAAAATGTGTGAAATTAAGGGTCACCATGTAATAATGGTGATATTAAAAATATTATAATTGCCTCTCATTTCCATTTCAGATTTAAGCTGTGAAAATATGACCAGCAATAGCCCAGCCCTCACTGAGGCAATTTATTTAATCCTTATTCACTGAGGTGGTGAGGAAGTGACTGCAAGACGCAGTGTTTAACTTGGTTTGTGCTTCATACACTCATTTTTATATTTCACCATACTACTAATTCATTTTTAAAGTCCAACACTAAGCAGCAGATTATTTTGGACCACCGTTAGGACGTCTCGTGAAATGTTTACGAGAGCGAAATGCATGTTTAGCTTTCTCTACGTATATCGCAGCGAATGAGGTAGAAAACAGGTTGAGTTTAGCCAAGGGAACTTATTAGCAGAGCGTCCCTGGTGGGTGAACTTCCAGGGAAAAGGGAAGAGAGGCTCCTCTTCTTCAGAGTTGGCTGTAACGCCACGAGCATCCTCTGCTGGTAAAGAAACACTTCAAACGCCCAGCCCCTAATGAAACACACCAGAGAGGCACCACACTAATTAATACACAACCTGCATGAATAACCCATATGTGTATACTCCATATTCAGTCTTACATTATAATCATATCTTGCATTCCACAATACTCTAATGAACATATACATTAACTCGGGGGAGTAGTGGGTTCAACGGTACTCAATATCATAATGTATGCAGATGACAGCGTGTAAAACATCTGTTTACTTTTTATTCAGTTTTCTATTCTTTTTTTTTCCCGCCTCTACAGACTTCATGCGCAGAGGCAGGGGAAATAAAGCCAGGCATTATGTATGAGCCCTTCAGTTCAGATGGGCTAACAGAGTAAATAAAGTAGGCAGTGGAGACAGCATGACCATATCACCACATTCAGGCAAAAACCTTGTAACTTCAATTTGTTTTGCTATAGGGCTGCGATGCTTACTTTATTTATCATTCCAAAACCCAAAGACATTCGATCATATGAGACAAATGAAAGCCTCAAATCCTCATATTTGATGAGCCTGAACCAGCAATTATCTGGTACTTTTGTTTATCATATGACTAAAACAATTCAATCAATGAATCGACCCAAAAGAGGTGCCAAAGATGATCTATTAATTAACTCCTTGTTAAAGCTCTAGTTTCCTTGTATTGAAATATACATGGAACCTGATATTAATCATATAACCTGAAGTCCTGTGTAATTTTGCATCATTGTGTGATCACCAGACATGTTTATCAATGAAAAATCACAGCAGATCTTCATTTGAAGTAGAGCTGCAACAATTAATCATTTAGTTGTCGACTATTAAATTAACTGCAACTATTTTGTTAATCAAGTAATTTGAGGTTGGTTTGAGTAATTTTTTAAGAAAAGAAAGCCAAATTTTTTGATTCCAGCTTCTTAAGTGTAAATATTTTCTGGTTTCTTTACTCCTCTGTGACAGTAAACTGATTTTTTTTTAGTTGTGGGCAAAACAAGACATTTAAGGATGTCATCTTGGGCTTTGGGAAATTAAAAAAAAACAATTTTGTGACATTTCATAGACCAAATAACTAATCGATAACTCAAGAAAATAATGAACAGATCAATGGACAATGAAAATAATAGTTACTTCCAGCCTTTAAGTAAAGCCCAACTAATAATTCAACATTAGCTGATTGCTTATATATCCAGCGAATGAGTAACAAGAAATTTCAGAACAGAAATGCTGAAGTTATATTTGAGCTGCTTTAAAAATTGCGTCTCCATTATGTAGTTTGTCCACTAGAGAGCACTGACAAGTTTAATTTTCGAATGTAAAATGTCAAACATTTTATCCTTCCTTATCCAAAGTGTTTATTCAGAAATACCACATATCATTATTAAATGTCTTCAACTCAAACACTGATATCATTGTTGACAGCAGAAGCACAGTATTTGTTGGCCTATCGTGAACATTTCGCCCAGCACTGTGATTTCAGCAATGTGAAAATGGACAAAATAGCTGCAATTTCATATTAAAAATGGAATCAACTGTAAAATGAATTTGCCAAAGTGTGGATGCAATTTATAAAATCTGGGCTTTTCCTGCCATTATAAACGTTTTTTTCACAGCACCAAAGCTAAATGAACAGAAGAAGAAACTATGCTGCTGTTTTGGTGTAATTTATGGCCATGCTGCTTCAGTCCTCTGCTCAGTGAAGCAGAGTTTAGTTTAGTTCAGTGTATTATAGGATTCCTATTAGCTGTGCTTTAAAGCACAGCTAGTCTTCCTGGGGTCCACAGACACATGGACCTGTCGGGGAGTCTATCAGAGAGCTTCAGCCTATGAGAGCTCGAGACGGGCTGAGGGGAAACCTTGCAGAAGGGTCACCTGTTGGGCAAATCCCAAACAAAAACTGAGGAATTCGAAACAAACAGCTAAATTTCGAGCACTTTATTTTACAAAAGGATGGAAGTTTTTGCTGTATTAAAGTGTTTTCTTGAATTGAAAAATAGTGCCATGTTGTGTCACATCAAATTCACTAAAATTCATTACAATGTGAATACTTTGTTGAATTGTTGAAATTGTATTCCTCCACCACATGATGAGACACTTATTCTGATGGCAAAATGTGCTCACAAACACAGGAATTTGGGGAAAATAGAAAGAAATTACATAGGGCCTTTCACTGCCAATCTGTGACATGCATAATGCAGCATTTCCAGGCAATAAGAGGTCCTTCCAAACAAACCACATCTTGCTAGAGGGTCAGACATTGTTCGAGGGTTCACAACAGCCTCGTAAAAAGTCATAACCTTGCCAAAATACTATTCCCAAACCTGCACTACTGACAAAGAATAGTTCCCAAACTTTCTTTTACTTTTTAAAGTTTTGAACAAAATACTCCAAAGTAAAAAGAAGAAAATATTTCTCATGGTGTTTGGGCAAACACTTGGCAATATTTACCTGTAAACCAAAAACAAAAAGTACTTGGAGACTTGCGGCTGCAGCAACTCGTACTATAATGTATTCCCAGGATCCGTGTCAGAAAAGCAGCTTGAACCATAAAATAGATTGCTGGGCCTATGAAAAACCACCATGTGGGTACAATAATAACTCATTGTCCACAGATACATGGGCTGAAGCAGTAATCTTCAGATCTCCTCAGTGAGGAAATATAGATATTTGTAAAAGCACTGAGGGGATTAGGCAAGGTTTTCTACCTCCTGCGGTACATGGCCTCAGTCATGCTGGGAGCACCAGGAGCTCTGTGGAAGTCTGGTGAGGAAGGAGAGGATTTAACCTAGCTACTGCATTATTCTGATAGGACCCAAACAAAGCCATCAGCGTGGGACCAGCGTAGGGGGTGCAGTCTGTGCCTGTGCCTTATTTATCCTTCCTCTTAATAATAAAGATGAATATACAGACATAATTTACAGGAAAATCTCATGTGAAGATGCAACGCAGACTGAAATCATATTGCTATGTCAACAATAAATACAATATAAATAAAGTATTTTATATGCTCTAATGACTACAGCATCATTAATAGGGGTGCCACAAAACCAGAAATTTAGTAGTCAATAATAATACCAGTGAAATTCCACGATTGTCAATACCAATTTGACACCTCGGTAAAAAAGAAAAGTGAAATAATAAATCCCATGTACTTCAATATACAGTGCTTTGTACCGTTTTCATACTTGTTGAAGTTAAACATGTCATAATTCCCTCTCTACTATCTATTTTATAGTGCTGTGAAAATATCTTCAAGCAATTTAAGTTTCTCCTCAAAAATGACATTTTATTTGAACACATTATGATAACATATGAGTTTACCTTCACCTCATTTTTACTGAATAGAGCCTGAACACATTATAATGTCAATCAAAGGCACCTCCTGTCTGGACGCGTCGTTAGGGAATTTAGTGCATCCCAAACACATTTTCTATCATCCTTGGGACGATGGGACGCCATTAGTCTCGAGCCCTGAGAGTATTTACGGTACCAGCTGTACAAAAACAGTTAGCGTTAGCCGTTAGCAGCCAGTAAGCAGTGCTGCCTGCATGGAGCTAACAGCTACATTAGCTCTCATCCTGCCAACTTCAGCACAGATTTGTTGTTCATAACGTGGCATTAACGGAAAAAACTGGGTGCATCTGAACGCGTCGTTAGGGAATTTACTGCATCCCAAACACATTCTCTATCATCCTTGGGACGATGGGACGCCATTAGTCTTGCGGTCTTGACGGTATTTACGGTACCAGCTGTTCTGTGGAAAAACAAGTACCATTTTCTCAGAATTTTGTTATCGACTTCATACCAAAGTGTCGGTTCTTGTGCCATCCCGAATCATTAATACTACACCTGACTTTAAAAAGGCACATTCAGTTTTAAAAAATGTACAGAGTCTTCTGAACAGGTTTTTCCCCAACCTGTTAGTTCACACTGCTGATGTACACATACAGCTATTAACCCTCTCAGTCATTCTCCTGAGTTAATTCCTAATGAAAAATAAATTGAGTTGCTCCCTACACTTTCATAACATTTCCTCCTCAGAATAAATGGGCTCCTTTATGAGAAAAGACACACTGTTGTTAATGATTTTATAAGCAGGGAGCCCACCTGACATCCTGTTTTCTATTACTGTTCTTTATTCAATTTGCAGGGCGCGCTGCAGGTGACCTAACCTATAAAAGGGCAATCCAAATTAAATTATCAGAGCTCCTTGAAATTTTATAAATTCAGAATCGGCCTCACAGAGGGATCTCATACCAGAAGCTAATGGCTTCACCTTTAGCTTTGCATAAATCAATCGCACCAAAGGTTAGAACACATCATGCCAGGATGTATCAATGCAGTTTTTAACATCATAACATGTAGTAATTTTGGAAGTGCGAATGGCAGGTGTATGAAGTCATACGTGAGAAAGCTTGTGTGTCCTTGTATGGACACACGTGATTACTGAATCTGTCTAGAAGACCAAGACGTCCAGTAAAAGTGTACAACAATAAGTATATAATGGGAACGTAAACACAAAACTACAACATGGCCTTTCATTTATATGAAAAATGGGATATACAAGAACATCTAAATCAGTAGAGCTGAAATGATTAATCAGTCGAAATTTAATAGGCAAAAATTTTGGATAATTGAATTACTGTTTAAATCATATATTACTACATATTGTAAATTTCTCCACTGTGGGACTAATAAAGGAATATCTTATCTTATTTTATATTCTCGGTTCTCTGGCACCTCAAACATGAGGATTTACTGCTGTTTTTTCTGTTTTATAAAATTGTAAACAAGAATATCTTTTTGTTTTGACTGTTAGTCAGACAAAACAAGCCATTTGAAGGCAATATCAGAGGCTTTCTGGACTTTTAGTGGTCTTTACCTAGCAGTATACTACATTTCTCAAAAAATTAAAAATATCCTTATCAGTAGTTGCAGCCCTACTTATACAGTACAGATAAACGGTGCATAAAAGCAGAATCCTCATTATATTAGAAGTGAAAATGTATTTGCCATAATTGGTTTTGATATATGGATCAGTGTTCTGTCCATGATTATTCAGCAACTTTTTCTATTTGAATACAGTTGAAAAGCTTTATATAAAAGCAATACCAATCATGCTATTTTGTGCAGTTGTGAAAAGTGGCAGCGCAAAGCTTTGTCACCTCAATAGGGTCCCCTTTATCCTTGAAAGAGCACCAAGCTCTTTCCAGTGTCATTTTGTTCCAGTCGGTAACCTAACAAGAGGTTGGTGGCAGAAGAAAAAAAAAGGCCCAATCAGTAACACTTGTTGCACCTGAGAACATGGAAATTTTAGACTTCTGTGTTTGAGAAAATGGAAAACATTGTCTTGTAAAGAAGTCGGGAATATGGATAGGATCATTCAACTGTGTTCAATCTGAGTCAGGACAAATTCCTTTATGAAGCAGTCGAGCGTGAAGGAAATTCATTTGTAAATTGCACCCAATCTTTGGAGAAATTGCTCCTTTTTCAAATTCAAGTCCAGATGCAGAATTCACACAGAATAAAGTCTATTTCTGCACAGGGATTTCAGCTGGGTTGAGTGTATTTCATTTTTTGGCCAACAGTCCAGTGAGAACAAAAGTAAACTGTTTCAACAGTAAATTTTCCCTTTAGTGGTGTCCTTTGCCAGTTTGTTTACAAGGTGTCATCATATTGATTGTGAATGCCTTTAAAAATGTGCAATTAAAATAATTTTAATTGTATTGTAATTTATATGGTTCTTTTAAGGTGCTGACTACATGCTTGGAAGCATTTCTATTGCCTCTCTAACTGGCCAACTGTCATTCAATTATTCTAATTACTTGACTCCAAATATTAATTTCTACATTAATCTAGTGGAGAGGATCAAATTACAGCACTTTAAATATAAATATATCTAAAAATAAATAAATTCACACTTTTATTCTGAAGGCCAGCCACTGATAAAGGAAGTATTGTTTCAATAAGAACACAACTGTCATGACTTCATATAAATACTATATTTTTTTTCCATACAGTTTTCTTGTTGAGCATAAATTGCTAAGTTTTGCACTCAGTTTACTACATCACTATTTTTTTCTGCCCTGTAACATCCAGGGGGCTCTGCAATACCTTGTGACATTGATGCTCTGTATGACGCTATGTCCCATTTCCTGATAGGGCTGTAAACAAATATTCTAAATTTGAATGTGTATTGAAATAGTAAAAACAAAAAAAACAGATATTTAATATGAAAATTAATAATGGATTGCAAATAAAAAATAATAGCACTACTGCAGCTGTCTGTTTTGTACGCACCAAATGCACCATGACAGGAGTCATAAGCCACTTTCATTAATTGAAAAATAAATGAAATTTTAGGTAAAGTTGAACGAGGAATAATTCACAACAGTAATAACACACAACTGTAATGATGGCTGAACTCGGCTGCAGAGAGAGTGACGCCGTGTCCTAACAGCAAGCACTGCGTTACGTCATGTAAACAAACATCCGCCGTGTGCTCCAGATCAGACTGGAGATGTAACCACTTAAAAGATGGCTGAGTAGTCCTTGCCATCTTCCAGCGCTTGTACTTTTTAAATAGAAAATATATAAGTAGCTATCATATTTAATATTGTGATTGCTACTAGAAATGAAATGCAATATAGCAAACAGCAAGTAGGAAACATTCAGACAATCTCCCTCCAGCCAGCTGCCACCTTATTTAGGTTTGTATAGTGAATATCTCATCAGGAATCAACTGGTCCTCGTCCACTGCCCGCTTTCAAAACAAGCGACAGGAATAATTAGAAACAGGGCGTCTGATGAAAGTTCAGCTCAAAACCAGTTAGGACCCGGTGTCATGGACATAATTATGTGTTTGTCATTTTTGGCCAATTTTGACATCCATTTCCTGAACACAATTTACAGCTTCACTTGAGTCCAGTGTCTCGCGTTAAGTATGTGCAAGACAACCAGATTCCCTTTGTCTGACTATAGAATAACACGATTGATATGATATTTCGTACATGAATCAAATCTGAGCATATTTAGTGAAGCAATGATTCTGACTCTATTGTCAGTAGGCAGGGTAAAGATGGTGTTTTTAACAGAGCACTATTTGCACTCACCAGGACTGGTAAAATTTCATGTAGAATGAGTCATTACATTTATTCCCTTCACTCAAGAGCGTTGCTGCCTCATTAGACCTTCTCCTCCCGCGAGAACGGTGAATGCTCGGCCTGTGGCGTTGCTCCTTGTAGCTCACTAGAGAATCACTCATACAAACAACTTCACTCTCAACACTGCATTTTCTTGGGTCCTGAGCAATACGCTTGCCATGAACTAGTTGCAACACACACCCAAGTCACAGCTATTCATGGTCAGAAACACCAGTGAAATACACTCTGATTTACAGGAAAAAAAAAAAAAAAACCCAGGGACAGACCAGACCGTGAAGCAAGGTTGCCAACCTGGGCCCGGGAGCCCAACTAAAAGGGCCCCTAACAGCTAAAGATTTTTCATGTTTAGATATGAAAAATATTGACTTGTATTACTATTGTTATGTGTTACTAACTTATTGTACCCCAAAATATCTTATAAAAAGTCTCCAGAGAAATTAAGAATATGCTACTCAACTGTATACTACTCACATCTACTTCAGAGGAAAACATTGTAGTATTACATTTACCTGACAGAAAAATGCTGCTGTCCAAATTGCACCAAATCCAACAAAGTACTCCATGGGTTCCCCAGCGATACACCTGCCAACAGTGAAGTAGATCGGATGACTGGTTTTCTAGATATGTGAAGGACATACAGAAATACAGGCAGACATTCATGGCTTTAGAGTTTGACAGAGGCTATTATTATTGTATTTACCAGGAGGTGAATATTCTATGAGGATATGACAGTTGTATAAAACATGAGAGGGAAATAGAAATACGTTTTTTTTTTAAAATTTGAACTTGGAGAAATGCTCTCTGTGTGATTAAGTCAACCAGTGCTATTCACTCAGTACCGACCCTGTCAAACTAAAGTTAGGCTGCATCAAGGAAGGTAAGAAAAAATAAACTGAACCAATTTCTTTATTATTTCTTTAAAATACATGAACTGCAGTCCTCCTCTCTACTAAATGAAATAAAGCACCTTTTCATTGTGGACAAATCCACAGTACACCACATGTCCAAACTGCAAACCAAGACAACTGACCCCATTCCACTGCCTCATAGTCACATTCAGGGACTTTGATCGGGTGACGCATCCAATTACTTTTACAATTACACCAAGTGGTTTCAAGTGCGTTATTAAAATCTGTCAGATATTTCCAGGGACATCCACTTTGACTCGAGAAACAATTTGGCAAATAGTAGCTCGGCTGGCCTTGAATGCTCCAGAGTAACGAATGGACATGTGTGGCCTTGAAAACCTTGCATCTCTTCAGCTTAACTCGCTTGAGGAGTCATTGCTTGTATGCTGGCTGTTTGGCGGTCATAGTCTGTAAATAGCAGTCGGACTTTTGGCCACTTATGTACGAAAAGCTGTTTGAAAAATCCGTGGCTAAAAGTTTCGAGAGTCCAGCTATTACTGTTCAACATCATCGATAAACTACTGCCTTAAATTTCAGGGCTGTTGAATATTTGATTTATTATATTACTCTGTAAGTGCTGCACAGAACTAGCCCATCACGTCCTTGATGGCAATATATGGAAAAAAGGCAACACTTACAGACTTTTTACTTACTTCAAGCATAGCCAAAAGTATCTGAAATACCTTTATATTTAAATCAAGTGTTCAAGGTCAAAAAATGGTAAAGCTGTTAAAGCTGTGTAAAGTTACATAACAATCAGGCCCTTCACACTTCACATGACAGTCATGTGGCACACTCGCAGGCTGAAGAGGAAGATGCTGTCAGCTGCCCCGCTCCTATTGTCCGGATATGAGAGGAAGCAGACCCTAACGTGACCGCTGACCACCAGGCAGATGCTTGAAGTGAGAGCCAAACACCCCTTTATCCACTTCATCTTTAAATGTACAGGAACAATACAGTGTGTGGGTGGTGAAGACACATTTATTGCAAACAGCACTTTCACATCACAAGTTCCTGCCTGCCTTCACATCAACAGTAGTGACAGTAAAGCGGCAAAACCAAGCTTAAGGTCAAACTAGAAGGTGTTAGTATGAGGTTTCATGTTGGCAGAGATAATATCTGCATCGGTTTCAATGCCTTTTTGAAAACAATGGACACTTCATCTACAGGAATTAATTGCTGTAAAACAGATGGCAGTCAAACAAACACTCAACACAAAGCCACTTGTAAGAAAATGCCATATGAAATCAAATAAAACATTTCAGTCATTCCTTTACTTATATAACAAGTTTTGATCCTGCTTTTATATTGCAAACTTCATGAAATATCACCATTGTCTGAAATCATTCACTTGTTCAATTCACTCTACATAAACTGACATTCCCTAGTTAAAGTGTGCAGTAACATCTTTAAAATGTGATGCGTTACATAGTGGGACTGTTAACGGGGGAATCCATGCCATGGACACTACTTTTTTTCATTTCATAGGCACTGCAGACATTTTTATGAAAGATGCCTATTGTGGAAATTTGAGGGAACTACAGGGCATAAATTTCACAGTTCACAAGGCTAAGCTACAAGTTTTAAAATCCTGAACAAATTTTGAAATTGGCTTGCAATCCCCATCTTTTTATTTTCTGTGTTTGTTTGTTTTTTCTTAGGTTGCACATCACTTTTGTATTGTAGCTGTCCTCCAGACCGGAAGACTTCAAGCTTTGCAGTAGCTTAACATCAAAAGTCTGATTTCCTCCTCCCATCATTAAATGATATGTAGGGCTTCACCTATTTTCAATTTATCTGTTGATTATTTTCTCAATGAATCAATTCATTGTTGAGAAAAAAAAAGACAGAGGACTGGCTCGTCACTTTAAGGAGAAAAGCTGGTCCACCTTAAGAGAGAGCCGGCGCAGATACAGGAAGTTAGCTTGTAGACTTGTAGCATTATTTACCAAGAAAAAAACTGTACACACACTGTCTGCTACAGCTACGTTCACAGCTATAATGCCACCAACAAACTCACCTCCACCACACACATATGGTCTGTCGGAACCTTGTTGAAGTTACGCTACAGGAGGCACCAAGCCACCAGCAACGCTAGCAGCGAGCAGCTGCTAACATAGCATAAACACACATTGTTATCGGACAATCACTAAAGTTAAGCCGGGCATTATGTCATTATGTGTCGTTACACCGGGCAGACACAGCTGACAACCTGCTAAAATGAACTAAATGTGCTCTGGTGGTGGCAGACTTTTACTGGGAAAGTGGCTGCATGTCTGCGACACTACATGCAGCACCGTAGCTGATAATCCCGGTCTGTGAACTGGGGACAGTGAACGCAGCACCTTGGCTGCTGCAGTGATTCTCCTGGCAGTGAACTGTTGACTCAGTTGTCCATTGACTAGTTGTCTGTGCTCAAATACTGCAGCTGGCACACCGCTGCATGAGAGGTACTTGGCATGGTTAATAATCAGTTAACAAGGGTCAGTTTGGGATTGTAATATCAAGAAGGTCAACTAATTAAAATATTACTCAAAACGATGAAATCAATTATCAAAATAGTCTGTGATTAATTTAATACTTGACAACTAATTGATTAATCATTGAAGCTCTATTAACATGGACATCCAGGTTCACACAAATGGCAAACACTTTTCAAATATTATTTTTAGGGTCCTTGCTGCAGCTAGCAGCTGCTGATGATAGTTACACAACTCCAGGCTCTTTAACTTAACTTCAGTAATTCTGTCCTTATGAAATGTTTAATACTGGCCCAGTGACTTTGGTAGCACTATATTGTAAGTGTCAACACAGAAATATTTTCTCAGATTCATAAAGTTAGCTTTTAAAACAGTGTTTTGAACTTACCACCTTCTAGCATGACGTTGATCGGTATGGAATAATTATGGCTGGTCCATTTCTGATGTTAAAAAGTCCACCGATGCTCCCATCTTGTTATTTATTCTGACAGCAAAACATACGAGACAGTAGAAAACTCTGGTAAATATAACTGGGATCACCAGATACTGGTGAGAGTTATAAGCTGACCTGACTCTAATGTTACACGATGGAAACAGCAAGTTAAAACTTGAAAGTAATGTTAACTACCTACAATGAAGGCAACAAAGAACCCAATCATGTCTCTTAAAAATATCAGGTTCAATGTACTAAGGTCTGGTTTCACCAGAAAGTTGCACAGAGGTTAACGTTTGAGGCTTGGAGACACTTTACTAGTGCTAGCTGGCGTTAGTTGGTGAGTTAGCTAGCTAACGCGACTGTAGCTAGCAAGCTAACTTGCTAGCACTAAGCGCTAACGTTAGCTAATATAAAAGCTATCTCAGCTCACCAGCTAAGGTGCTAACAATAAATACACAACGTTTTCAAAATCTTACCGTCGACTCCTGTCTCAGAGCTGTCGGCAAAACATCTGCCTTTTGAGGTAGCAGTTTCTACTTTAACAAAGAGAGGAGGGTTTAATAGAAGTGGATGGTACAACAGATGTAGCTAATATGCTACGATAGCTTCCTCCATAGTGGCAGTAGCCCAAAGGTCATCGTCACTGTCAACAAGACGGCTTGCTATTGGTCAACGGCGCAAGGTTGGTGTCAAAGTTCACCAAACTCGACACGGAAAAAAAAATAATTTTAAATATTAAAAACGCAATTTAAATCATGTAAATGTGTCTTCTAGTCCTTATATTATCTATTAATTAATGATCTAAAATATATATATTTTTTAAAAAGTATACAATTTTAAAACCTGATTAATCAAGTAAGCTGCTCTATGGGACCATCTGTGGGTGCAATCTTTAATTGATAATAAGAAATATTATCATTATCATCAATGATAAAACCTTTTCATCTCACTTTCTTGATTGTTTCAAGATATTGCCATGTTTCTAGGGAATTTATCAAACAAGTAAATTATTCTTATTCAGTCAAATTCCTTCTTTTGAAAACACTATGTTTTATGACTAAAGTGAGATACAGATTACTGTATTATTATATATGGGCCTCTTATTTCCTAAATGTGAAACAGTGAGGATTTTCTGTCAGTGTCACCAGTTATACAGTCTGTTAGTTTTAGTAGGAGATCACAGAGCACAAAGCTTTGTATTCACACACTTTGGTCGACTGTATTGTTATCATTTATATGATTTATAATGCAGTCAGCTTATATGGGTATTGTCCTGTTATACATTGCCTAAATCCAGCATTTATATGTATGTAAGAGAGAGTCTTTGGTCTTCAAAAGTACAGTTCAAAACACATAAGCAGACAAAAATACCTCTAAGGTTTCTTTTCTTACTGCTCAGCCAAATAGTTTGTAAAAGACTCCTGAAATTGTGGTGATTTGTTGACTTTATAAGAGGATAATATTCTTGATCCTCTTATCTTCCCCTGACCAAATGCTGACAAACAAAAATGGACAAAATCTCATTTTCAACCAAAATTGAATTTACTACCCTTTCCTCTTGTAATGCCTGTCAGGTGTTATTTCAGTTTTAGGATGGATATATCCTCTGAATGAACTGCAGACTGTTTTGTCAGTGCAGCGCCATCTATACTTAAGTGTAATGTAAATGTAGCACAGCAGCTGGCATCTCTGAACCCGAGCAGAGTGCACTTTGTCTCTTCAACCTTGTGTGCTGAAATATTCAAGAGCTCCAAGTTTATGAGACAGTTGCTGCCATCTGTGCCCCAACGTTCAGTCCTCCCATCATGGCTGAACATAAGGCCAACATCAGAACAGATATGTGTGAGAATACTCAATACTCTGTATTGCAAATCTCAATACCGCCTGAATGGCATAAACAACACTCTGCGTTTGCTCACACACACACACACACACACAGAAAACCCACGCAAAATTCTGCCACTGCAGAGGCAAAATTTCCATATCCATGAGAGAGGAAAGGAAACATTTACACAAGACTGCCTCCACACAGTTGAAGAGATCTTTTCTCTTAGGTGTCTTTTTTTATTTTTTTGTTACAATATCATTGTGGAGTAAGCAAGCTCCTGTGAGCTTTACGAATTTCTCACTAAATGAGAGATTTCCTGAGACCAAAAAGCGGAGGAGGAAGGGTGCAATCAGTCCAGGTTTGTTCTAGACAACATCACTTCCTTCCTTAGCATTAAGAGAGTGTCAGAGCGAGACATTCAGATGTGGTTTTCACCGAGCACTTTCCCAGGACAGTAATGCTGCGCAATTCCAATGGTGTCATTCAAAGCAGCTGCTTTTCTCAGCAATAAACTGAACGCCTTGCCTAAGCAATTCAAACCGCCTCCACAGATCGCAATACAGTCAACAAAGAACTTATCTTCCAAGTGAAACCATTCATCAATGAATGTGTCTGTGTGCCAAAAAGTAGAAGGCGGTTTGAAAAGACCTCAGTTACACCTGAATGGCTACTTCTCTTTATGGACTATTGTCACCGTTTCACATTTGAATTCACCTGTTTCCTAGCCGCCACTGCCAGTTAAATTCTACCTTGTAAAAAAAACACAATTCAGAGTATTCACGTTCATGGGCGTGGTGGATTAGCAAAATTATAAATATATGCACTTGAGATGGATAGCTTTGAGGCTTTGAAGAAAAACAGAAACTTAAAAGTGACACGTAGCCTAACACAACTTGTTGTTTTTTCTGGGTCAGCAACCCACCAGCAAAAATGGAATAACGCCCAGCCCTGCTCGTTTCCCGCTCAGAGAATGGAGTCATTAGTCAGGTGTCATTTGACAGGTGTCAAAGAAACAAAAGTAAAATATGTTGTTTTATCGCTTATCTTCAAAGGCGCTTGCAGTTAACAACTGCAGCACAAAGGGTCTTAAAATGCTGTTATATTGCCATCTTTGTTCAGCGTCACTGTTACTTCAGCCACGCTGATAGAAATAGACTTGTCTTATTAGCACACTGTGCATAGTTTGCTAGTTTCAACAACTCTACATCATTGTTTAAGAGGAAATGTGGTTAAAAGAGTTTACAAGAAAATTAAAAAAGACAAAATCAGAATCTATATAAGAATTTGGCCCATTGCCAAGACCAGACAAGCATCCATGAAATACTTTCTTTCACTTTCTTTTCTTTTCATTTAAACAAAGGATGGCTACAAATACACTCTTTTTTTAAGGCAGTGTGCATATCACGTTTCTAATAGAAATGTGAACAATAGCAACCCGCACAATGTTTCAGTAGCGTTAAATGGCACATGGTGTCTTCAGTATATCACTTGTTTAGAGGAAATGTGTCCAACCAGACAGTAAAAGAGAAAATAAAAACACACACATGCATCCATGAAATATAATCTTTCACTTTCTTTTCTTTCATACAGACAGTGTGACTCATAGATCCTGTATATGACCCAGTAAGGCAAGAATTCTGTTGTTATGGTTTTAAAAAGCGAGTAACCCTACGTACATCACCACTTCACTAAAGAATCTGCACTACATTATTCAGTATATAAACTGAAATTTGAAGGCTTGTTTCAGCAGTGAACGCCTGGAGGAATTGCAGATATTTTAGCTTCTGTCTGAAGAAGACACACAGCGCTGGAATGCGTGGATGAATTTGTGTACAGTCCTTTGCGGAAGGGAGGGGGTCGTCTGTCCATGAAGTTATTCTGTGTTGTGTTTGGCCTGTGTTTACACATCCTACTGTACGTGATCAAGTGAGAACAATGGCGAGGAGGCTTCCAAAAAGGCGACATGTGTCACAGTGTCAACAAGGCAACAAAAAAGCGAATGCTGCTTAAACTTCTTTTATATGAGGTGAACAGCATAGTGGAGCCGTATGAGAAAGTGTGTTGTGTTGGAGTGGTTTTAGTGAAGGGACCAGGCTGTATGTTTTTGAAAGCAGATTAAAGATCAAGACAGGAAGGGCCAGGTTTAAGGAAACAGGAAAGTGATGCAAGGAAATGGACTACGTCACCAGCCAGCCCACCGCAGTCTGAGCTAAAAGTAGAACTGAGACTCAGCGCAAGTATGGAGTCTTTGCTCAAGTCACCAATGAAACTTGTACTTTTGACAGGTACGTGGGCTTATCGATCCTCTAGCAGAGCAGGTGTCTGATAGGGAGATAGTAGATGTATATGTGTTTATGGGGTCTACGTGTTAGCTATGGTGGGTGATGATGGGGCAGCAGTTGAGCTCGATTTAAGATTTGTAAAATCGGTCATTTACAACAGATTGTTTGTGTTTCTCCATAAGATGCATCCTAGACTTGTATATATATTACGGCTAAATGGATTATTTCAGTGGATCTTGTGTGGTTACATCAGGTTAACCAGTGAGCCAGAGATAAACAAAAAAAAAAATCCAATTTTTATTGGAACCACACATGCTAAAAGAAGCAGCAGTGGCATCACAAAATGATTTTGATTCTTACTTTCATGGTAAACTTTCACACTCTTGTGTCTATATGCAGCATGGCTCTCCAGTCTGATGGACCCATGCAGCCTCTCTGACATTTGTGATTCTTGTCACCAACTCGCAACATGCAAGGCCCTGAACGGATCAAACGACGCCTGCTTCTGCAACCACGGATACACTGGGGACGGGACGACGTTTTGCAATGGTGAATATACGCATACAAAGCCACCCACCCATATGTTACTGAGTATTTACAGTGATGCAAGAGTACAACCTTGTGCGGAGCTGTCATGGAAGCCTTGACTATTTTAGGGAGCCTTTGTTGTTTGTGGCTGCTCAACATATGCAGACAGGAGCACGACGCCAACATTTCGACACGTGGGTTAATTTAACATTTTATAGTGTGGTTAACTGTGCTGTGCAGAATAACCAAGCAGTTAAAAATAAATCAGGCACTAGCTATGTTAATGCTTCTTCAGATGCCAAAAATCCATTCAATTAGTATCAAAATTTAAAAAGGGAAACACATAAACACATATAAAGCTATCTGTAGACTGTTTGTCTCCAATTATCTCAAACATATGAGATAGATAACCCCAAAAATCACACTTTAAGTCCAACAGTTGTAACGCCAGCATGTTGCATAGCTTAGTTCACAAACCTAGAAGGTAATTAACTTACTTTGTGATTTTACATGCACAGTGATTTTTGCTGTCACATTTAGCTGAAAGGCCATTCCAAAACATGAAGGCAACATCTGGGTGAGTTCAAGGAAGATCTGAATAAGTAATTTCAACGACTTGATATGTT
Organism: Pterois miles; assembly: GCA_947000775.1. NCBI lineage: Eukaryota > Metazoa > Chordata > Actinopteri > Perciformes > Scorpaenidae > Pterois > Pterois miles. The sequence goes on along the minus strand of CAMQGK010000171.1, from coordinate 8,166,473 downwards.
CTTGTCCACCATAAGCTTACTGAGACTTCTTGACCTGCTGTGGTGGCTTGGACTTGTACTTTTTCTATTCTCCACCAGCTAGTTGGCAGCTCAGCACACGGCACATTTTTACAGACAAAGACACTGCAAAGTGAAAATAATCTCCACGATACAGCTTTATTAGTATCATTTTTTAATGGCCAGCATTGCTTCTCAGTCAGCATTGTTAGTCCTGTTATGTTTCTGGGCTGTTTTGAATTCCTGGAGTCCTTTTTGTTTCCTGACCAAACTTGATCGCACAGCACAGCACAGCCTACATGTTTCAAGGGCCAAAAGTAAATTAAACTGTGAGTAGCACAAACACTGTGGTGGTGATTTTAAAACACAAACGCACAATGAGGTTCAAGGTTAATGGAGTCCTTGTGTAGAAGCAGATTTAAAAATGATTCTGTTCAATTGGTGAGTGAGTTGATTTGATGAGAAAAGTAACAAAATAAAGTGCTTATTAGTAGAAATGTCACATTGTTCACGATATGTAACCTTTTCACTGAACTGCAAAAGTTTTTAAAATAAATGAATAAATGTAGTGAATGTGAATAAATGTATGCCAATGCAGTCAGTGTTTTTGACATTTTGTGAGAAAAAACATTCTGTAGATAAAACAAAGGCATCAAAGTGAATCATAAAACATGTGGATATAGTGTTTGTGCTACAGTGACGGCTCAAGGGTCTCTGGAGGTATTTCCCTTTTGAATATAGTCACCTCTCTCATCAGAGCAGAGGATTTCCCTTCCCGGACAGCTTTTGTGCAAAAGGTACAGAGGAGAGGAAGAGCACACCGTCCATCACAGACAAGTGAAAACAACAGCGGAAAGTCTTACCAGGTCATTTCCAATAAATAGAAGAGCAGAGACGGAGGGTGCTGGAACAGCAAACTGCTCTGTATCTGGAGCTTTCTGAAACTGAGCAACGAAGATAGAAATATGTTATAAAGTAATCTGAGTTTCTCAACATCCACAAATCAACAACCGCTCAGCAATCACAGACATGAACAATACAAATTGCACAGAAGTTAGAGGCAGCCAAGGCTTTAATCAAGACGAGAGAGAGAGAAGACCACAACTGAGCTTCATCAACTTCAAATCAACACCAGAACCCAGGATTAGGTTCAAGTAGAAGTATTCTTAAATAGTAATCTCATTGTGGAGGAATACATTTAGAAATCTGCTGCTATGGGGATTGTATGGGGTTACTAATACAAGGATTAATATGCTGTAGGAGATCCACATTACTACTCTGGTAATAATCTTACCAGATCATCCCTCCTGAATTCATGGATAAATGTATCACAACTTTTAGTAATCGCTATGGTTTCTGTTTTTGGACAACAGATGTTCATGTTTAAAAAAACACTGCCACTGTGTCCCAACCAGTTCATGCTAATTTCAGAGTTTTGTGGTGTTATGTTTTTTCCTCAAACAGAGATAATTTACTGCATTACATTACAGGATTAACATCGCTTTTTGCGAGGGCTCCCTGCTAGTCTTGCCATTTAGCATAATGTTCAGAATAGAAAAAGAAAGAAGAAATTTCTATTTCTACTTCACCAACTACAGACCAAAACACAATTCTGCTACTAAACATGCAGCTCTTTGAGTAAAGAAAGTATATATATATATATATATATATATATATATATATATATATATATATATATAATAAATAAAATAAAATAAAATAAAAAAAATAATAATGTATTTTTTTCATTCCTTTGGCGAAATTCATGTTTGTTTTTTCTTGATTTACACAGATGCATCAAATGTAGTGTCAGAATAATGAGTTACTGCAGCACCCCGAGCAGCTAAGTGTTCAGTGCCTTGCTCAAGGGCACCTCGGCAGTCACCCAGAAGGTGATCTGACACCTCAACAGCTATCAGTCTACACTCCATACCTGGTCTTTTAGTCATTTGAACTGGCTACTCTTCACTTCCCAAGTCAAATCCCTACAGACTGAGCTACTACTACTGCTATACTTTTGATAAATTTGCTCTGATGCTTTTTCATCACTCAGCTACAATTATTTCCAAATATTTCCAGCAGAAACCTACAGGACAGCTGATTGCAACACGTTCAGGCGTTTCCCTAAAGTATATTGATGGGAAATGTTGCAGACGGAGGACCGAGACATGATAGACCAAACAAAAGTAAAAAGGAAACTATGCTAGTACAAGTCATCGAAAAGCAGCCTGTAAATACTTCATTAAACACCACAAATTGATGATAGTGTCAAAGGATAAAAATATCCTCATCCAAATAAAGGGTTAGATAAACAAGAGTTTAACTTCCTGAACTGTTTGTGGTCATTAGGCCGCTGGTCAGTTACACCACCTGGGCAAATCACAGCAACATGAACACAGCCAGTTAAATCTGCAAAGATGTGTTTTATTTTCTTTGCTCATCCATTTTTGTTTTTTTTAATTGTCTCTATCAGCTAACCCAGTTTACTTTCTATGTTTTTTACACCACAGATGACAACGAGTGCCAGAATGTGACTAATATCTGCGGGGACAGGGGGAGCTGCACCAACACAGCGGGCAGCTACTACTGTACATGTGTCTCTGGATACACGTCGACAGGACTGGCCGAGTTCCAGCCCAACGATGGCACTGAATGCATCGGTAATGTCCCATTCACTCGCTCAGTCGCTACTGTAAATACACAGAAATTAGTTGTAGTCACGTACACACATACTGACAGAGGACCTCACATACAGTAGGCAAGATATTGTGTATGTGTGTGAAAGCAGTTACCACACAGCTGTGTGCGTGAACTGTTTTCTCTTTCACTGTCCTGAGGAGGATAAACGTGTTGGAGGTGATTTTTTTTTTTTCCCCTCGGCCTTTCACTTCCTTCCCATCTGCTATTCTGAGTAACCACCCCAGATCTTTTGCTCCATTTGCAAAGGAAGAACAACACCTTTAGCCCACGTTGTAGCATAAAGTATTCCTGCAGATATCCAACTGGGTGGCACACACCATTTAATGCAGTGCAGAAGCATGTAGCTGATTTATGAATATTCAGATGTGTAATATGCATGCAAGCATTGCAGTTTCTCCTCCAAAGTCAATTATACAGTGTATTAAATGTAATGACTTATGCCACATTCTTTATTTGTAAGAAGATAAAACATTAACTCGAGGAGGGAATACAGTAGAGACATACGTACATGTCTCTGTTAAAGCAGCAGTGGGCTGAAATGGCGCTAATATGATTTTTAAAAGTTATTTTCGGTCATTATATCCTGACAGTAGTGCATGAAAGAGGTAATCTGAAAAAAATCATGTGTCTGTGTCCTCCGGTGCTCCTAACGGCACAGACCGGAGGAAAACAACCAGTCTGCCATCTCAAAGCAGCCGTCAGTCACTCAGGGACTCCGATCAAACAGTCAAACTAGGCAGCGCTGATCAAATATGAATCAGTATTTTGTTACTGTAATGCCTGTTTTTCACCTAAAATGTTTTCAGAAACATCTTGTAGTTACTGTTTAGCTGTAAAATGAGAAAATCTGTGACCCGGCAGCCATGTTGAGATCAGTTGAGGAAATACTAAGTACTGCCCACCAGACGGAGCAAACTTTTTATAGCCTTTCATGTCATTTTAAAGCTAAATGTCATTTTGGCTAAACAGTACACGGCAAGATGTTTCTGAAAACATTTGGGAAGAGAAATAGACATTACAGTGACAGATTATAGATTCATGTTTGAGCAGACCTGCCTGGTTTGACTGTTTGATCAGAGTTTGCAAGTGATTAACAGCTGCTGTTGAATGAACAGCCAATAGGAACACTTTCTCTCTGAAATGACCTGTGATTGGTCAAAGTCTCCCATCACAGTCTAGATTTTTTTGAAGCCTGAAAACAGAGCCATGAGGAGGTGCAGAAGTCTAGTTTTCTCTCAGAACACCTGAATGCTGAAAGGTTATTCAGGATATTTTGCCCAGTGATGCCAAAAACATACAGCCCATTGAAGGTTTAACATCTGTATTTATTAGTTTTTTTTACATTATGTTATGTTATGTTGAGAGTGCGACTTTCATCACATTGTGTTTATCTTTTACTGGAGCTGAACTCTTAATTTGCACCTTCCAGATATTGATGAATGCGAGGTAGGACAGGTCTGTGGACCGAACTCACACTGCCATAATACGAATGGATCTTTCTATTGCACCTGTCAGCGTGATTACATCCCAACTTCAGGCACTAAGCACTTTCATCCAGAGAGAGGCGTAAGATGTAAAGGTCGGTATAAGGATGGAAGAGCTCACATGCGCACACACACACACACACACACACACACACACACACACACACACACACACTCATGCACTGCCACTTTCATCCAAGGACATACATCTATCTCAGTATTTTTACTTTCTCTGTCACTCATCATGCACTCACAACACAGAACTGAATTTATATATTTTTGGGGAATAATCTATTATGCAATACACCAACTTAACAGTGCAATATTAAGTTTTCTGATGTTTTCTGCTATTTTGATCACAAAGAGAGATGTGGCGTTATGTTAATGCAGGTTTCATGCTTTATCCTGGTGAAATAATGGAAATAAATTCAGCAGTCAAAGAGATACTCTCTGTAATTTTTGTTTTGCAGAGCATCCCCAAAAATACTGCCATGACAACATCGGGTGCATCACACAGACAGTCAACAAAACACTTGAATATGTAAGTACCTCTCCTCAGGAGTTCAGCCAAATATGGTAAAAATGGATATGATGAGACTGCCCTCTGTTGGAGAGAAAATGAACATGAGATGAAACTGGCTGGCACTATTGTTAAGCTGCAAGGACACACAACACCAGCCACTACTAGCCAGCTGCCACTTGCAGTACCAGCAGTTTCAAACCCTCTGTTGCGCCACCTACAGTCAAGAACAGTTACAGCAGCTGTGGTTTAGGTCTGACATGTTAATGTGCGCCATCTGAAGGCAAAGGAACTCATAAACCACCTGCAGAAAATGGGTGTTACAGTTGTTTCTTCTCTTTTTTTTAAAGGTGCTGTACATGGTATTCAGGGCATTAATGCAGCGTCAAACAACTATTGCCTATGTAAAGATATAGAGGAATAATGTCTACCTGAGCAGAGAATGAAGTCTCTCTCCCTCTGTGTGTGTTGTAAACCTTGTTAGGGAGAGAGATTCACAGCGTCACGTCAATCATGACGTCTCATCCCCCTTTTCATGGCATTAAATAACTTATTAAAACCAAACTTACCAGAAACATTAACACCTACATTAGCATGGAGATGGTGGGATTTATGACCTATACTGCAGCCAACCACCAGGGGGCAATTGAGATGTTTCGGCTTCAGTTTTTGGGGGCTGTCATGTCATCTGTCTTTACAGTCTATGCTCGGTTGCAACTGATAACGCGTCCTGACCGACGGTGTAATTGTGGAAGTGTAGCACCCACCCTCTGGTTAGCTCTGTCAGCACTGTTACCTTTGTTTTCACTGTTTGCAGGGTTAGCTGCAAGCCGCCAGCTCCCAGTCTCACATTTAGCGCCTTTAATCCATAGCTGCTTTGAGAAAGTGTGTATTTGTATTTTTGAGGGCTTTTTGGGGGTTGTTTTTTAACTAGAGCATATAACATTTTCAGCATAATCTGTTTGCACTACACAGAGTGTCATCATGCATCCTCTTTTCTCCTGGATTGCCCTCTTGGGTACTGGAGAAGGAAGGAGATTAAAATATTCAACACTAGTTAGGTGAACATTTATACAGATAGTTAACAGGCACACAAGCCTTAAACTGAATATTCCGCTCAGTTCATAGCTGTTTAGAGAGGGAAAGACATTTTAAACTTATGTATCTATTATCCCTTTAATACTTGTTTAGTATAATATGTAAAAGATATATACCTTTTTTTTATCTAACAAACACTCCATACACTCCAACAAAGCAGCTGCTGTAAAAAGAAACATTGCAACACTCACTGCCTGCAAGTGGCAAGTGTTAAAACATCATTATCTATTATGTACTTGCATTATTTGTAAGAGGTGACCTGTCTAAACTGCAGCTGATCTAGAGGTGGCCAAGTCTGCTCTGATAATGACCAAACAGCTCCTCCTTGTGGGAAATCTCTAATTTAGCTAAATGTCTACGTGCACATTGAGTTTGTGGGTGAGCTACACAGACGTATCAGTGATGCTCATTTCACAGTCTGGATGTAATATGTTGCTGGAATGTGATATCATTAAATACTCTAGTTTTTCCCCCCTCCATCATAGATGAGCAACCTCACGGAGCCCCAGAGTCTGCTGAAGGAAATTGCCAAGCAGACGTCCGGCGAGCTCACCTCAGTGGAAGTGATCGCATATGTTGAGGCCTTGTGTCGATCCGCATCCACTCTGGCTGCCGAAGAAAAGGATTACACTGTCAAACCATCCGTCATCAACTCAACTCTCACAGTAATCTTTGTTTATCATTCTCAGTCAGCATCTGGAGTTTTGCTTTGAACTGGTTTAGGGGGAAAAATTGGCACTGCATACAATCCAGTGCCTTCTTATTATGTGATGTGCAGTTCTGGGGAAAAAACTGTTTCGAGACTTCAGTACTTTTGCATTAAAGGTGCAAGCTGATGTTATTTTGAGCCAATATATGATATCTTTAGATTTTGCTAAAAGTGTAAAAGTAAAAGTCCATTTTTGTTTTCCTAAAAAGTTGACCATTATGGGACATTAGTAACTCCTCCCTTGCACTCTGTAGACAGCTTTTTACAGACCTGCCCTATAACTCAATAATAGAGAAATATCTGTGATAGGTTGTTATGTACATATAAATAACAAATACATATACAGCAATTACTAAAACGTCAAAAGAGACGAACGTGCAGCAGATAAACATAATGTATGTGTAGTGTATCTATTTAAAAACACACTGCAGTGCAAGCATATGTTACATGTTATACTATCACACACGGGTCACACTGATAAATCTGCTGTTCAACAGAAATTAGTCAATGCAGTAAACAACCTGGTGGAGAAGGATGAGCTGGTGGCTTGGAGCCGAATGAAAGAGGAGCGTCGGGAACATACCATCACCAAGCTGCTACACACTGTTGAAGAAAGCGCTCTGGCTCTGGCTAACAACTACAAAACTCCAACTGAGCTGGAAATCAAAGCCACAGAAATGGGTGAGATAATTATTAACACAGAGCGCTCTTATACCCACTCCAATTATGTTAAATTGTCCTGCCATTTATTCCCACCTGTGCGCCGAAAAGTGGGTTTTTGGATAATTGTCATTTTCATACTTTTAATTCCTTAATATTTTCTTCCTCTCCTCAACCACAGAATTGAAACTCGTCACATTTGATGCTCGTCACACAAAAGCCATATTGTCTGCTTCCATGGGAGGGGATCGTATAAATCTGACTCCAAAACTGAAATCAGAGGAGGACAGAAATGGTAAAGTAGCCTAGTTTACATGTTTAAAATCTATGACCATCTGCATGCTTGGGTGTACAGGGAGTACTGTTTTGCTATGTGTTGGCATATGTTGTACACTGAAGACAAATTAAGTATTCAAACATCTAAATATAATGCTGTAAAGTCTTTTTTTTTGCTTTGTCCTTCGGGGGCATATGTTAGAATTGGCTTCAAAAAAATCGGAGCTAGAATAAATCACCCATCCCAAAATCTGCAAGTCTGTGTTGTCCTTATGGCAACAGCAACACATGAAGTATGCTTCTTTATCAACTCCTGTTTGTGTTTAAATACATTAAAACATTAAAGGTGCAGTGTGTAGGATGAAATAAGGGACAAGATAATATAAGATAAAATGCGATGTGATGCGAGGCAATACGATAAGATGCAATAAGATGCACTAAGATGCGATAAGATGTGATAAAATGCAATGTGATAAGATTCGATACAATAAGATAAGATGCAATAGAATGCGATGCAATGTGACATGATACGATATGACACGATAATCCTTTGTTAGTCCTACAGTGGGGAAATTTGCAGAATTACAGCAGCAAAAGGGACAGTACAACAGTCGTCAGTAAAAAAACAAAAGAAGATATAATAGTAAGTAAGGATTTGGTGGCATCTAGCAGTGAGATTACAGATTGCAACCAACTGAAACTTCGCCCGGGTGCCAAGCATGTAGGTGAACTACGGTGGCCGACGTGAGGACGTGAAACTGTGAAAACGTGAATGACCCTGTCTAGAACCAGTGTTTGTCATAACTGAGCTACTGTAGAAGAGGACTCACTCCATATTGCACTTCACTTAAATTCTTTCTGTTATTACTGTTGCATGACACTGACAAAATAAGCATTTCATTGTATGGTGTAATCACTGTGTTTTTACTATACATATGACAATATGTATTAAATATGAAGCTTGAATATGTGGATATGAATGGCTCATTCTAAGGTAACGAAAAATGATTCTTAGTTTCAGGTGATGATACGTTAAAGAAAACATGCTTATTATATTCCCCTTAAATGTCTTTAGACCCTGTTACATGCAGAAACAGATCAAGCCATTAGAGACACTCTGAAATGTTAAATGATTTTATTGAACCTTCAAGTTACTGTCAGTGTGGTAAATTGCTTAAATATACATACTGACCTCAACACAGCTGGTCAGATCTGCACACTGAGTTTTAATATCTAATATCTTTTAATAGCTTTCTGCTCTGCGTGATCTAAGAGACAGTTTTAATTGACTGGCGAAGTAAAAAAAAAAAAAATACAGTAGAGTAAGTAAGTCTGAGTAAGTCTGAGTCCCTCCTGTCTTTGTCAAACTTTTTTTTGTCCATCAGGAAGCGTGTCAGTGGTGTTTGTGCGATATGACAGCATCGGTGACATCCTGAAGCCGAGCAGCGACCCAGGTGTCACCGACTACTCGCGCTATGCTGGGACTGGGGAAATCACTGTCAACTCCCAAGTCATCGCAGCAGCCGTCAAACCTGCTGACGTTTACCAACTTGACCATGTCACCTTCACTCTGAGACACAACGAGGTAAAGACTACACAGAATGCTGAGGCTGGCTACATTGTTTTCCCACTCCTGCACACTTAATGTATAGCCGAGTCAGTTTTTCTGGCCCAACTATACAGTAGCTGGTGAATTGTTCTTCCTTATTCAATCCTTTATTGACCTGATTTATTGAAGCAGCATTTTAAAACTGACTTAAGACGAAAGAACCATCTTTCTTATTTAAAAAAAAAAATGTTTTTCTGTTGCTTGACATGAAGGTTTTCTTCACTTCCCTGCTGCCTTAAACTGGCTGCCGCCTTTCCTGTGTCATATATGTTTAATTTTATCAACATTACAGAAGCTTCCAATAGGATTGTGTTCAGTCTGAAACATCCCATCACATATATCCTTGTCAAACTGGAGAGCATCGCTCTCTTTGCTGTGAAGAACAGCTTCCTTATTCCTACACTGACTCATGCAGTAACTTGATAACTGCCAGAGTTTCCATTAAAGTCAAATTCAAACAAAGTCACACCGGAGGAGTAGTTAGTGCTTTGCGTAAGGTTTTTTTTTTTTTCTGAAATTTTAATGTATTTCTTGCAATGACCTCTCAGTTAAGGGGAAATGGAAGAGGAAAAGGTGAACAGATGATGGAAGAAAGTGGAGTAATGAGGGAAATAACCCTAAAAGTTAATGTACTGGTATTTTTTCTCTTAAGATAATTAAAATGTATGAGAAAGTGAAATCATTATTTTTGTTGGACCCTGGAGGCTAAAGCCTAACAAAGGAGGTGATGATTTATGTTGAGCAGTGAAAATCCCTGTAAATTGCCTTTAAAGAGCAACAATCAATAATTTGGGCATCATTTTCGTGTGGACACATTCTGCTAGGCGATGCCTTTTTTTTCGAGCTTGCACCGGTTCTTGTGAAACACTGAACATTTTCATTTGAAAGAAATATGTAGTGATTTAAAGGTATAAATTTCAAATTTTTGCACAAAAAAGTCATAAATGTTACACCAGTTATGCTGCATACAAATCTAATTGAATGAATCATGAAAATGCAAACACTAAACATTTTATTTAATGTATTATTATTATTATTATTATTATTATCATTATTATTATTATTTTATATTAATACCATAATGCGAAATTATATAATATATAATGAAATTTGAATTATTTATCATTATTTATATTATTTTTTAACTGCAAATGTGGTTGTGTACATTGTTGTATTTGTATGTAATTAAAATTGCAGATAATAATTTATGGAAAATATGTTTGCCTATGCTTTCTATATGTTCATTATGTTATGTGAACTTAATAATTTGGACTATTGTACATTTGTTCATCCCAGTGACATGGCGTTCCCAAAAAACACCTACAGTGAGCTGCATTGTGTGCAGTACACATGACTGCACTTTACACTTTGGGGGCGGCAGTAGCTCAGTCTGTAGGGAGTTGGCTTGGGAACCGGAGGGTCACCGGTTCAAGTCCCGACATGGACCAAAAACTGAGTGTGAACTGGTAGCTGGAGAGGTGCCAGTTTACCTCTTGGGCACTGCCGAGGTGCCCCTGAGCAAGGCACCAAACCCCCAACTGCTCGGGGCGCTTGTCAGGAGCACCCCCCTCACTCTGACACCTCTCCATTAATGCATGTATGTGTGTTTCAGGTCTGCATGTACCATGTATGAGTTTAACAGAGTGTAAATTGAATTTCCCCATTGTGGACTAATAAATAGATCTTCTTCTTCTTCTTCTTCTACACCCTGTACTATTCATTTTGAGCCAAAGTCATGCATGATAACTATTTTATTTTTTATTTTTCTCATTTTATTTTTCTACTAATGAGTCCTAAAATTGGGAGACGATATGGATAGTTAGAAAAACCAATGCAAACACATGCAGTAATTGGAGAATACATGAAAATGGCACTATTTTTAAATATCATACACATCAGACTCTGGATGGATAGGAAATTATTTTAATCGCTGTTTTGATGAGACCTGCACAATCTGTCTTTAACCCCCCTGCTGTGGTATCACAAAGCAGCGCAGTTCAAAAACTAATAAAACCAGCATCTCTGTTCCTCTCTGTCCCCTGAAGCCCATAGACACTAAAGCTGATGTGACCAAGTGCGCCTTCTGGGAGTACGAGCCGGACCGCCTGCAGGGCCACTGGGCCACTCACGGCTGCAAGATGGTCCACGTCAACAGCAACGCAACCACCTGCTCCTGCAACCACCTCACACACTTTGCCATCCTCATGTCCTCTGGGCGAGCCAATGTGAGTGATCATACATTAAAAATACAACTGTGCAAAGGTATTTCCATTTTTACATTTCTCCAGTGGGGCGTTATATTATTTATTGATATGGTTTTACGAAAAAGGTTGATGATGGTGAATAGATTTATTTCAGTGAGGGTATGCGCTGAATTGTAATGTGCTGGATTTTTGTCTTAAGAAAATTATTTATTTATTGAAAATTTATACAACAGATACAGAATAATTACTTTATCATTAATTATAATGATATAACTAATTACAAACCTGACGTCATTGAGAAAGTAAATATATTTACTAATAAGTTGTTTTATATTAAGATACGACTTAAATCTCATTATATATATTGACTATTATATGACATAATTCTTTTTGTACTCAGATCATATTAAATGTTTTATTAATCTTAAGAAATGAGTGTTCTCAATCTATAATCTTCCAGTTATCTGAAAATTTCAAAAATCTTTGCAATAAAATTACAGTAATACCTCAAATGTAATGACTTTTTTTATCTACAGTTTATGTTTTGCTATTAGTTTTATTCCATGTTATTTTTTTAATACCAAGACTTGAAGTTGAAGTTTTGCTCAGGATGATATTCTTGATAAGTTGAGACAGCATTTCATGCAACACAAAAAGTCCAAACCAAAAACAATGAAACTCTGTTGTGCTTAGCAGCTCCTAAAGGCAATATGACTCACTATACATATTGAATTGCAGAGAAACAGTGGGAGATATCCACCTACATTTTTTAAAGACACACTCCCTGTTGTTTTATAGCACTCAACAGTGCCCTAAAATTTCTTACATTTTCTTTAAGGATTTGAGAGGACTGCTTTAACAAAACCAGGGAGTGTAAAAAAAGAAAAAGAAAGTAAATGATTAAGTTAAATAATATGAATCATGCAAAAATAAAACAAACATTTTTCCATCCTTTTTTCTGTAACAGTAACTGGCTGATATCTGATACAGCAGGACCAGAGTTGTCCAGTATGTCTGGTGAAACCTCAGCTTATACCCACCCATGTCATATTGAATGATCCCAAGCGGAAAACACAACAAATGACAACTTCAGCATACCATGAAACCGCGAATGAAACGCCTCCCTTTCCATTTGCTTCCCAGCTGGCAGCCCACAACACCATCCTGACCCGGATCACTCAGCTGGGGATGATCATCTCCCTCATCTGTCTGTCCATGTGCATCTTCACCTTCTGGTTCTTCAGTGAGATCCAGAGCACCAGAACCACCATCCACAAGAACCTGTGCTGCAGCCTCTTCATGGCTGAGTTCATCTTCCTGGTGGGGATCAACATGAACACACATAAGGTGAAACAAAGGAAATCTCCTGTTTGTGTGTGTGTGTTGTGTGTGTGTATGCCTGAGCTACTATTCTGTGATTTCATTGATTAAAACTCCTTCTCATTTGAATTGTAAGAGTGGGATGGATTAACACACTTTAAAGAGGACCCACTATGCTTATTTTCGGATGTGTACTTGGATTTTGGGTTTCTACTAGAACATGTTTACATGCTTTAATGTTCAAAAAATGAATTACTTTTTTCATACCGGCTATGTTGCAGCACCTCTTTCTGTCTGAAACAGTCTTTAACCACTTGCCCCACCCCCCCAAAAAAGCCTAGTTTGCTCTGATTGGTCAGCTGGTCCACTCTGTTGTGATTGGTCAACCAAACCAAAGTCTTTGGACCCTGCTGCAGCTCCACTCTAATTAGTTGTGTTCAAAGGCATGCAAAACTAGCCTCCCTGTCCTTCTGGTGGACCACCATGAGATTTTATTTTGGAAAAAATATGAATGAGAGTCAACAGCGCAAGACAAGTATTTTTTAGATCCCATTTGAACTGCACCATGAATCACACATATAATGTATGTCAGTTTAACACATAATTTTTTAATTAAAGAAAGTAGCAGTATGTTGTAAAACTGTTGAAGTATACGGCTGTGAAAGTCATGGAGTGACGTTTCTCTAGCTGAAGCTGTGTGTTTTGTGCTGGGAAGTATGCACATAGGCAACGAGTCTCAGTCTCTCTTTCATGTTCCAACTGATAAAAAGTCGCCGGATGAAACACATCAGGTCAGAATAACATTTCATTTGTGCGTGGAACATAGCTAAGTTAGCTAGCTAGTGTTTGTGACATACAAAGTACAAGACGAGACATGAAATTCACTGTTTCTAAATAATACTACGACCAACTGCAACTCTCCTGACTTGCAAAATTATCTTTTAAATTGACAACCATTATATGTGTGATTCAAGACACAATCCATACAGGATCAACAAAAATATTTTGCTCTCGTCGTTGTCTACCGTACTTATTATTCCTGAAATAAGGTCCCATGGGGTCCACCGGAAAGGGAGGGACATTGCCTCGCTATGCAAATGTGTTACGCGGTGACATCACCAAGTTACTGAAAACAAGGTGGGACTTTGAGTGAGGCATTTCAGGCAGTTCAGGAGCAGCGTTTAAAAGAGTAACTCTCTTTGGTGAGGATTTTGAGCTTTCTAACTCTGCAGACGTTTTAGATGCACAAAAACAATTTACAGCCATACACTAAAAGGAAAGGGAAAAGGATAAAAGCATAATAATTTCTAATTTCCCTCACTTATGCTTGCTTTTTAGATGAACTGAATTATTTCTGTTCATTTAAAGGTTTCTTTGACATGAAAATGCTTCACCATGCACCGAGTGACAATCCTTACATATAGGGGCAAAATAACTGTACTTGAACACACTATAATAAATCTCCCTCCCTCTCTTCTCTTTTGTCTGTCTCTTTGTAGCTTTTCTGCTCTGTTATTGCAGGGCTGCTGCACTATTTCTTCCTCGCGGCCTTTGCCTGGATGTGCATCGAGGGCATCCATCTGTACTTAATAGTGGTTGGCGTCATCTACAACAAAGGCTTCCTGCACCGCAACTTTTACATCTTCGGCTACGGCAGCCCGGCGGTGGTGGTGGCCATCTCGGCGACACTCGGCTCCAAGTATTACGGCACTGATAAAGCGTAAGTGGAAAGACAAAGGCTTTTACACAAAGACCTCTTTTTCAAACTCATTCAGCATTTTTTTTTCAGAGAACAATTAAGATAAACAAATTACATTAATTATAAATACAAGGGGACAGAGATTAAATGTGGCCTGCGGGGACACAAAGGAGGTAGGAGATGCCTTGTAGAGAGAAAACCTAATAACTGAATTAGTGTTTTGGGTACCATGGAGAGTTTGAATTTAAGTTAAGTACATCTGTTGTTTGTTAATGTAAAATATAATTGAGGTTATGCAAAAGAAGAGCTGCCTGTTAGCTTTTTAGGGTAGCTTTTTTCTAACCAATTGTTTTTGTGCTTGTAAGATAACAGGACATATGGGGTATGTACTAGCCCATACAATATTGTCATAATTATAGGCCAGATTACACTGAAGTAAACTGATAGACGGTGTTGCTCCTGCAGGAGGAGGGATTATTGCAACAAAAAAATCTTAACACACACATTCAGTCAGAAAAAGTGTTTGTTACTTCCTATATTTGTATTACAGGTGTTGGCTGAGCACAGAAAACCACTTCATATGGAGCTTCATCGGGCCGGCGTGTTTGATCATTCTGGTAAAATGAGTGTTAAAGTATTAATTGGATTCATCTCACAGAAATTGTTTCAAAGATAAATATCCATTTGATCGTGTTTGTTTGTCATGTTTGTTTTGGTCGGCCTCCACTAAAGGTTAATCTCTTGGCGTTTGGGGTAATCATCTACAAAGTGTACCGGCATACTGCTGTGAAAAAGCCTGAAATCAGCCACTATGAAAACATCAGGTAGGATTATCTGTACTCTGTCAAAAGGTCAAAAGGAATATTGAAAATCAAGCTGTAATTTCCTCATCTGGTGGATTACCATGGTATCATGTTTCTTTGTAGTATTAAATTAAAATGAGCTGTTTGTTGACTTAAATAAATCAGAGATTTTTTTGTAATCACTGTGTTAAAGTCAGTGTTATGACCTCCAGGTCCTGTGCCCGTGGTGCTCTGGCTCTGCTGTTTGTGCTGGGAGCCACCTGGACGTTAGGAGTGCTTCACATCCTCCATGAAACCACCCTCACCGCCTATCTGTTCACCATCGCCAACACCTTCCAGGGCATGTTCATCTTCATCTTCCTCTGTGTCCTGTCCAGAAAGGTAACAATATTTATTCAGTGTTCCTGGTGTGACTATAGGTGGATAGTGAGCAGTTCAGACAAAGACAATGGAAGTTAAATATGAGCATCATGAGTTGTAGCTGATAGAAAGGAAATCTACTCTTTTTGCTATTTAGAAAATTTAAATAAAATAAAATAAATGTTATTATTAGGTAACTTTTTTTTTTATTAAGTATCTTTTACTCATGTTAAAATAATAGTACCACAATGAAAAATGTAAATGTGTTATTTGAATTTTATATCATATTTTTTTCTGATATGATATATGATATGATATTACATTACGCAGTGATGTCTTATGTTAAAATAGCAGCAATAAAAGTATGAGTATCAGAATAAATCAAAAAATAGAACTTTATATATATATATATATATATATATATATATATATATATATATATATATATATATATATATATATATATATATATATATATATATATATATATATATATATATATATAGATTCATTATGGATGCATATTTTCTAAACTGATCAGAAAAAAAGTACAATTTTACCCCCTAAAATGTAGTGAAGTAAAAGTGTAAAGATTCATAAAATGGAAGTAAAGTACAAGTACCTCATAATGGTACTATATAATGTGATATGATATGATACAGTATATGTTATAATGTAGTTGTATGTGTCCTTCCAGATTCAGGAGGAGTACTACAGGCTTTTCAAAAATGTGCCGTGTTGTTTTGAATGCCTGAGATGAATGAAGACGACCAGCCTGATCACTTGCACTTGTACAATACTAGTCCACACTGCAGCTCTGATGTCTGGTGACTCTCCGTCTCCTGCTTTCGGTTTGTCTGAGGAACGGTTTAGCACAGATGTCGAATGGATGAGAACAAGCAGTAGCACTTGTCATTTCTAAACGTCCCTTTTTAACGACTGCCATCAACTATACATCCTGTTTTTTTTTTTAATGTACATGCAAATACACTGCTGTAAAAGACATTCTCCTGACAATAATGCAGAAATCAAACTATTTAGTGTATTTTCAGCAGTTATCAGCATTAGACTCGAACTATGCTACACAGTCTGCTGCTTTTGTTCCTTCTTGTGTTTGAAATCAATTTGTAAATTATTAAAAATGAATGTAGCGTACCAACACACATCTCTGCTGCTCACTTCTTTTATGTCAACAATCAGTGGTCCTGTTTAATGCATTCTTCAGCCTCCCTTGATGAACATCACACACAACTTAGTGTACAGTCGTACACTAAATATGGGTTGTGAGGACCGTTTCTCTCTTACATGACTGTTAGGTAGGCCAATGGCCCCATCTACTGGACATAATGAGACATAGACTTTAAACATTTGACACCCAAACTCATAGCTGGCAACACTTTCAGATTATTTTATTTGTCTGCCGGATTGGACAGCTGCTCCTCCATTTATGTTTGTAGCATATTGGTCCATATGATCTGTGTTATAACCCTTTAAGGCCTTGCGATACTGAGCTGTTCATAAATAAATATTGTGGTTGAATCTTTACTTCCTGCTAAGTTCTTGTCTTATTGCCACAACAGTTCTCACCAAGCTGTCCCCTGCGCTGCAGCTGCAGGGTATTATAATGACTTTAAGGAGCACATTTATCAAATTACTGACAGTATAAATGTCTTCCCATTTACAGTAAATCTATTCATAAATTGTCTGAATACCAAATAAACTGCAAAACTACAGTATAACAACCAATCTTTTTTTAATGTGAATTTAAATCCCCCTGTGTTGTCCACTAATCTAGTCCAGAAACTTTAACTGGAATTAACAAACATATCATAAGCGTGCCAACACAGTACAGGACATATCATGCTGTGTGTTAATTGATTGATTGATTCATTAATGCACTGGTTTCCAGCCTGGGGTACTGTCTCACACTAGGGGTCAGCAAAGTGTGCTGGGGGGGTCACAAGGCCTTCTTGAGTTTAAGGGGTGAAAGACATCTTTGTACAAAATATACAGTTGGCCTTAATCTCACCATTTCTTTCAGAAAACTAAAGGAAGTTGTTATTTTTAAAGTTTGGATTACAATTTAAGATATAAACAGGGTAAGGGTGATAACGGTGAAGACCTGAACACAAGTTAAATTCACAGAGACTTCCCATCTGCTGAACAGCCTCGTCCTGAAGAGCTAACAGAACAATGGCCAAGCATCAGGGAGAAGAAAGCACTGAATTTGTTGAAAAAACAAGCCAATTAAATATGAATGATTGTTAAAAAAAAACCCTCAGAAAACTGTATTAAAAGTTCCTCAAAATATCTGATGCAATTCACAAGAAATAATCTGCTCAAATTCATCCAAATCACTCGTTTTTCCTGCAGTTACTGTGTTTACTATGTGGGAAAATTGTACAGTTTATTAGTTGTTATGCAATGTTATTGTTATGCATTGAATATAATATGAAATATCCATAAAACTGTTTTAAAACAAAAAGTTAACTCAGTGATAGAAAAGGGGCCCCTGAACAAAAAATGTTGGGCATTTTAAAATAGTTATATTTACATTTTTTGAATGAATGAATGAAGACGATGCAATAATATCCTACAATAATAGATAATTGATATTTTATCAGACTTTTGTATTGGTTGTCTCTGTTTTCTTGTGTCCTGATTAGTCCCACACCTGCATGTTATTATGAGTTATTGTAAATTCTGGGCAGTACTTTGTAGGTATCCTTGCACATACTGCAGGTTTACATCTCTGTTGTTGTTGTTTTTACACAAAGACACATATGCTGTTTTTCTCTGTTTAGGTCTCATTTTAGTGTCAAGTTTAATGCAATAGTAAGCTTTGAATTTGTTGTCTTAAAATACTACTAAGTCTGTATTGTAGTGGTACTTCAAAAATGTTTCCTTCTGACTATAAAGACTGGAGAGAAATACAAAATTTACTAGAAATAACGATTAGGGCTGGTGCTACAACTGATCTTCAAAGTGTTTTCATGCTTTTTTCCTCTTAGTTTGTGATGTGATGTTGGAGACCTCTACTGGCTGAATGACAAATAGGAAAAGCAGATGGTCAGGTGAGGTAAAGACTGGGAATCAAAGAGGTATTACGGCAAGGCACTCCTGTGTTGTGCAACCTGAACATAACAACCAAAACACAACAAAAGTAGACCGTTTTGACTGATTGCTGCTCGGTGTCATCACCCTCAAACTGCACATATCAACAGGGCTGTTTGTGGAGCGCTTTAGGCTGCGGTAGATTGCAAAACTGGCATAAAGATCAGCGATTCAGCATGCTGTTTGACTTTGTTGTATCCAGGAGGAGAGCTTTGTGATGCCAGGGGACAGTGTAAACACTTTAAGACCATGAGTTGCTCCAGATATTCAACAAGTGAAAAAAATAAAGCAGCCTGCATCTGCTCTGCCTTCACTGCATGTGACTGTGTTTTACTGAGGGAATAGACGTGGATCCCACCGGGTTTATCCCTTCATTCAGCTGTAAAACTCTTGTTTGCTTCATTTTCTGACTGACTAAAAATCAGGTTTATCAGTGCAGTGGTGCAATTTAATCAAAGAAGTGAAAGTCAGTTGTTCGTTCCACTGTTGCGCATCCACCATTTTGGACTAAAAGTGACTGGTGGACACCGGTAAAAGGAAAGCAAAACATAATTATTGTTAATCTATTGTCTATTATACCGAAGTGGCCTGTGTTGGACAATAAAAAGTGTTTTCAGTCCAAAATGGCGGTAGCAGTTATTGTCAAAAGCACAGTTTCGTCTCTTTGTTTCAATCCTCTTTGATGTAATTAAGTACATTTACTGAAGTACTGTACAAATTCAAGATACTTGTACTTAGCTTGAATATTTCCATTGCATATGCAATGCAATACTTCTACTCTACTACATCTCAGAGACTTTTTACTGCACTACATTTGTCTAACAGCTTTAGTAACTTCAGAGTACAGTTTTTTTTTATCCTCTTCCTGTCCAGTGACAAACATGTATCTCCAAATTTCAAATTTAGTGATTTTGATTTTGAATGTTTGTGATGAACTGAAGGATGAAATGTTCCTTTATGTGCCCGCAGGGCCGGGGGTTGATCCAGACTGACTTTACTGTCTTTCAGAGGTTCCAGCAGGTTCAGCTTTAGAGCTAGAGTGAAGCTACATATATCTTATGAAACTAGATAACCTACAAAATCCACTGGTACCTCTTTGCAGACATGCCCACTTTGTGATAAGTTTTTTTCAGGCAGTATATCATGCGCTATCATCGCGTTAAACTTGACAGCCCTATGACAGACTTTTACTTAAGTAAGGTTTTGAATGCAAGACTTTTACTTTTAGATGAGTATTTTCCCAGTGTTGTATTAGTACTTTTATTTGAATGCACAGTGTGTGGTAAATATATCTTCATCAGTGAATAATCACCTAAAAATAAGAACCTTTGTGTTGTTTGTTATCGTAGAATGAGCCATGAAGAAGAGTGGGTCCTCTCCTACATGCTTGGCACATGGGAGAAGTATCAGTGGGTTGCAATAGGCAACCGCACCGTTATACGCCGCCAGATATTACACACTGCACCCTTAAATAAAGGATCTGAATACTTTTGTGTGGAAAAAACACACCAGAAATGTTTACCTTTTTAAAAAATTCATTGCACACTGTAAAATTTAAAACTTTTTGATGCAGAGACACAACTGCTCATTTATTTTTTAGCTGTTGAGACAAATAAGCTATAAATGCTGTGGTGTGTAGTTTAAGCTTCATACTTGTCCCTGTGCAAACAGACATACATGTCTTCTATTGGTGTCACTCTGACAATGTCACAGGTCAACATGGCTCTAGTGCAGATGGTTAATTTCTAAAGTGGACTTCTGTCCTGAACACAAGGTCTCAATGCACCCAGCTTCCCCAGTCAGACCCCACCCTGCTATATATAAAGGACAAATCTGAAATATCAGCTCCTACTCCTCAGTTTCAACATGCGGGGGCTCCTCCTCTGCTGCCTTGTGGCCCTGGCCGGTGAGTCTTCATTGATTCATTCATATTCATTTACTTGTAGGATATCGCAATAATGCTTTAACTTCAGAGCTTTTGCAAATGACTCATAATCGTTTTTGCATTTGTAATTCAGTCCACCTTTTAATGAGGAAGATGCTTTTTAAAATGGATATCTGGAAAGAAATATATGTATATATCAGTCTTTTAGAGGTGAAACAGGTATCATTTACGGAGTACAGTGACTTTTATTTAATCTGTTTTTGTTGTATTTATGTGTATTCACATGGA
This sequence comes from Pterois miles, assembly GCA_947000775.1. NCBI lineage: Eukaryota > Metazoa > Chordata > Actinopteri > Perciformes > Scorpaenidae > Pterois > Pterois miles. The sequence goes on along the minus strand of CAMQGK010000171.1, from coordinate 8,145,747 downwards.
TGTTTTGTTTTTATTTAGTTTACGCAGATTTTTTTATGATTTTACTGTTAGATTTTTTGTTACACATCTTGTCTGTCTTTTAACATTTTGGGATCAAGTTGGAAAGAAGTGCTCTCACTTTAACATGCTGTCCTCTGGATTGAAGTGCTGTGCAGATCATAAACAAATCAAATCAAAAATGTGCTGATACATTCTCAAAGGTCGTCATGCAGACACTATGTTTGATTTTTTTTTTCTTTTAGCATGTCAAAGTGTCCATTACGGTGAGTCCATCATCACACAAGTAAAACTAATATTTTTCAAACACTTTCCATGAAGAAGAAGAAGTGAAATGATGTTTCATTTTGGAAACATGTTGCAGAGCTCAACCTGAACGCGAAGAAAACCTACGAGTACAAATATGAGGGAGAGGTGAATTTTGGACTTGGCATGCCAAACCTCGCTGAGTCTGGTGCCAAAATCACGTGCAAGATCAAGATTGTTGGTTTATCTGAGCAAACATTCATCCTCCAGGTAAGAGAGATGATAGAGGGTCAAACGAACGCTCCCAGGATATGTTGTTTAAACCTGGACCTGAGTAGCGCAGCATAAACAGTGACAGGTTGGTAATTAATTCAATTCATGTCTGATTCAAAAATCAAGTAATTGGCAGTAGTGGTGCAACGGTTCAGCCAGCGTTAGAGAGAGGAAACTCAGTCAGTAAATTTAATGACTGATTGATAGTAATGACTGATATGTCTATATTATATGAAGATATAACACTGATTTTATACATGAAATAAATAGGCCTATGTTCACATAATGGCCTCTTCTATGTCTCTGGCACCTCATTAAATAATTAGCAGATGTGTTCAATAGTGGTGCAACATTTCAACAAACCCACAGTCCATTTTGTACGTCATTGAACATTGTTTTTTATGGTTTGGTTTTGCATCCCTAAAGTGCATCATCTGTCATTTATCATTTATTCAGGTAGGCTTTCATAAATTCTTTGGAGGCCAATTTAATAAACATCTGGAAGATTTTACAACTTCTTATCCCCCAAAATAACTTTTTTTAATGGCATATAAATAATGTTCTACCGATAAGTCACCTAATAAGTTTTTTTTGTTCAATTCTTTATGAAAATGCTGAAAATCAGTTCAGTTAATAATGTTTGCATATCAACAGATGACTGTTGTGCATTTATAATGCACCTTCCAGTACCTTTTTGTCATCTTTCACTCAAGCAGATCACTGATGGAATAATAGTAAAGAAAGCTTGAACAATCCAGTAAAATACAGACACCAGCCAGTTCTTACAAATGTCACCTGTGTTTCATTTGACATAGAGAGTTAAATATTGATATGTGAATAATACACATATGATAAAATTGTGTAAATAATCCAGCACCTCTTACATCACTTACAATACAAACGGTTACATGGTTACAAATTCTCACTCCACTTCCCTACACTATTCTGAATGTAATTCATCTGCCAAAAAAGAGATAAGACACACAGTCAACAAAGTGAAAGATCAATTTGACTGAGAGCGGTAATTTTTTAATATCTTGATAGTATTGTTGTTGTGAATCTGATATTGTGACAGCCCTAACAGACTCTCTACAAATGAGTAAATAAACCTGCTTATTTATTTCTCTGGTTCAAAGGTTTCAGATTTGACCTTCGAGGAGTTCAACGGCTTCCCGGGGAAAAACAACTTCAACGCCTCTCCAAAGCTCACCCAGCGTATCGCTGCCCAGCTCGTCAAACCCTTCATGTTTGACTACGTCCACGGACACGTCAGTAACATCCAAGCCTCTGCTGAGATTTCTGACACTATTGTCAACATCGTGAGAGGGATACTGGATTTGTTCCAAGTCACTGTGAAGACCACACAGAGGATCTATCAGCTGGAAGAGGTAAGTCCCTGCGTTGACATATAAACTACTCTATCAGCATCGGTAAAAAGGTAATAAAATGCTGATTTCGTTTGTAGTATGGCATCCATGGCAGGTGTCAGAATAACTACGCTACAGAAGAAAACATAGAAACAAAGGACATGACCATCACTCAGGTCATGGATATCAACAACTGCAAGGAGAGAGCAGCCATCTACAGGGGAATGGCCACCGCCGTGCTCGACCCGGTCTCCAAACAGGTCTGTTCACCCCACTGCATCTGATTCCACTGAACAGTTATAAAGGAAACAGACCAAAGTCAATGCTATTTGTGTGTGTGTGTCCTCCAATCTAGAGAGGGGAGTCTGTGATATCCACAGTGAGATATGTGTACACTGTCAAGCCAACAGCAGAGGGAGGTCTCATCACCAAGGCTCATGGCCTGGAGCAACAGCACTTCAGCCCCTTCAACGTAAAGGGCGGCACTTTCAAGATGCAAGCCATGTAAGACAAGGAAATATATCGGCACATTACTGTACGCCCGCTCTATCCACAGTGCTCGTCTGCCATAAAAATCATCCGTTTTAAACAACCTCTCCTGCAGGAAGGAACTGGTGCTGCTCGGCGTGAGCGATGCAGCGAGAGCCATCACGTTTGGGCCAATGGAGAGCAAGGGCAGCCTTGTTTACAAGTTTGTCAATGCCGAAGCTAATGTCCCCATTATGATGCAGAATTTGGAAGACCCAGTACCAAAGGTAATGAGGTTATAGTGGTGCTGCATAAAATCCAAAGGTTTATAAAATATTTCCAAAAAGGAGCAGGAAGCACTGTAAGATATTGTAGCGCTGTCACCCTATAGAAACGGCAGATGAGGTGGTTTGGCAGCAAAAAAACTTTAAAAAGGATGTTGAAGAACCAGATCAATAAGCAGGCGTAATACAAAAAAAGTGGCATTTATTAATAAAAGTTTACTGAAACAAAGCACAAAAAATGAAAGCTGGGAAATTCAATGAAACTACATGTAAACTGAAGTAAACACAAAGCTGAAGACAGCCCCTTTACTCCAGTGAGTGGGAATTTACCTTCTCAGCCTCACCAAACTGGAACCTACCAGGTATGTGAGTAAAAGGTGAGCCAAACCGAGCAAACCTCCAAATTCATCCAGAATACTGAACATACCATTAATACAAGACCTCTAAGTTACTGCAGACATCTCAATCTATCTGTGGGCACCCATCCATACCAGTGAGCCCACCATATATTAAAGAATGTCATTTTACTGCAGAGCCTATTTTACATCTTAACAAAGCCCAGTCCCTCCCTGCTAAGAGAGCATAATAGGCTTATACGGGATGAGCCAGGCCCGGGCAGAATCGATCACCGGCGCCCAATGAGTGCCGGTTAGATTTGTGTCCAACTTGATCCCAACTTGCTCTGACGTCATGCACATGTGGGCAACGATAACCTCACGAGATCGAGGCGGCTGCAGTTTAGACATAGTAATAACAGGAAACAACTGCATGCGATCAATACCATTCCTATTTTCCGTTAAAAAAAAATCCTTTTCAAATATCCATTCATCTGAAATAAAAAGCGTTTACTATCTCCTATAAAGGGAACGACCTCTAAAGAAATGACTCTACAGTGGCATTATGTCTGCTCCTCTTTACAGGCTGTTGAGTTGATCAAACATCTGGCTGAGGTCAATCGTTACCAGATTGACAGTGTATCGTCTGAGGACATTATGAAGGTGGTACAACTCCTGCGAGCGATGCCTTATGAAGGATTAGAAGTTATGTGGAAGCAATTTGGAGGAAATGAAGAGCACAGGTGAGTACTTGGTTACTGATTGGCCAATGATGAAAAAGACTATAACAGGGATTCAACGAGCTCATTGAAATATTTATATAACATACTGTACATTTCAGATGGCAAATGGAAACTCAAAACATATGAAAATATGCAGATATTTTAATTTGACAACTACATTAAAAAAGGCGTAGTAACAGACTTTTAGGGGCCTTGAAATTGACTGCCCTGTCACTTTCCTTTGCACGACAAAACGTCCTACAGCAGCCTGGTCACATGAAATAGCGTATGAATGCTAAGAATGGCGGTCTTGCTTTTGGCGTGTCATTTGTATGCCACTTAGTATGTACTGAGTCTAATGTAAATGCAGCTGCAGAAATATGCTACACTCAGAGATAGCGACGTAAACAAAAAAAAAGAGAAAAACTGCTTATGTTGGGCGCATGGGGACGTGGATGGGGACATGGATGGGTCCAACAAACACAAAACTTTCAACCAGGAGATTAGCATTCGAGACTGCTGTTTTGTTTTATAAGTTACATTAGTGATATTCCCACTGACGTTGTTTTCCGTATTTCTGTTACATTGTTTCTAGGGCTGGGAAGATATGCCTATCTCCTGCCAATTCAATACTATCACGCTGCTTAGGTGCCGATTCAATATATATTGCGATTTTTAAGTATTGCGATTCCACAAGAAGTGTGATTCGATATTACAATTTATTGCTAATTTTGTTAACTGTTTTAACAGTAGACCATGGTAAAAACTAAAATCATACACTTCTAGAGAAGTGTATCTAAACTAATACAGTAAAAATGTTTGATTTTCAGCAAATATATAGTTAGAGATGTCCTGAAGTCAAATACACCAGTCATTGTCAGGCATGATTAATTTTTTTTCCAGCAACCCAAAAATCAAAGATGACATTTCTTTCACAAATTAATGGTATTTTCTGTTTAATTTCTAAGAGACATGTATTGTTTTATGCTTCAGGTGAATCCAATCAACTTTAATTTCATATATGTATTTTCCATATACAGTTCCCTTTGTTAACGCCTTAATTTGAAAACCAGACGTAGTCAGATGTGTATATTTCTGCTTACTTCGCCAAGTCCGTCGCTAGCTCTTACGGTTAGCTCCGTTCTCTTTATACATCCATGGTCAGCTCCAATGGGGCCGTTTGAATGCATTTAACATAAATGTCTCAAATGGCTTGTTTTGGTTGACGGATATGATACTCCACAATAAAAGTGGTAACTTCCTTTTACCGACGCACTGACTCAAATTTAGCAGATATATCGATTCTGGCAATAAAAAATTGATTATATGTAATGTATGATAATGTGTCACCTTCCCATGTGCTTTGGTTGCCTACAGATTACATTCATATGTGACTGTTAATGCTTTGAGGATAATGTAAAGCTGCCCAGATTACATCTATGTGTAGTTGTAGGAAGTAGGAGGAGGCAGAGAAGGAAATATTCAGAACAAGGTCATGTTGTGATTGTTGGGTGTCGCATTAAACTATTTTAGTAGCTTAAATTTGACTTTACCTAGAGAGGTATTACTTCCAAAATTATTTCATCAGCATGTCTTTGGACCCAGTAAGAGTGAGCAGTTAGGATTGATAGTAAAATCTCCTCATAGATAACCTTTAACCATATTTTCATTATAGCATTACAGGAACAAAATAGTTCAAGGCCACCTCTCAAATCTGATACTGATCCACTCAGCTGAATAGCTAATTGGAGAGCATCCTCCCACTTAGTTCAGGAGGGATTTAGTCTGGCACATTACCACCGATGAATGATTTATCATCATGTGAGGCGTGATGACAGAAAGGTGACGACTGAAAGTGCGCCTTCCTCGCTCGTTAAGATTAAAGGCAGCCACTGACACCTTGTATTTCATCCTGTACGAGTGCAATTAAACGTGACATCTGAACTTGTCCTTCACACTTTCATCTTTCTTTTTTCTCCCTTTATCTGTTGAAAGGATATTTATTATCTCAAGTATTGTCCGATTCATTCATTTTCTCCCCTTTTGTTTATAATTAGACGTTGGTTTTTGGACTTGATTGTTGAGGTCGATGATGCCAGAATCCTGAAGTTCCTGGAGATGAGGTTCCAGGCTGGAGATGTGTCTGTGACTGAAGGTCTGGAAACCTTGTTGCTGTCTATCAACCATCTCCAGGCTATTCCTGATCTGGTCGAGATGGCTAAAGTGAGTTAATAATAAAGATGGAGAAATTATCCGCATATAGAATGATACCAATGATATAATTTTGAAATGTCTCCGTTTCTTTTTCACAGATGTTCCTGCACATGCCTTTTTCTAAATCCAGTATCTATCTGTGGCATACTGTGGTGCTCTCCTATGGCTCTCTGGTGTACAAGCACTGTGCCTATTATACACCTTGTCCTGTAACGGCTGTTCAGGTACTCAAACAGAGGAATAAATCATGTTCCTGTTGCGTAGTACCATCAATGAATGCTGCACCTGATTTGATTGTTATCAAGCCATTAATAGGTGTTATCAGTCGCTATAAGCACCATGCATGAGGGTAAGTATGGGCTAATACACTTACTATGTTATAAAAGTAAAAGCAAAACTTAAAAGCAACACGTTTCAACATGATGTATAAGTGAATAAAATATTACATTTTGATCAATACAAAATACTTCTTTAGGTTTAGACAACAAAAAGACGTAGATTTAGGCTACAAAACTATAACTTGTTTAGGTTTAGGCAATAAAACCATAACCTCTTTGGGTTTGGGTGAAAGAAAAACTTAGGTTTAGACAACAAAACTACAACCTCTTAAGGTTTAGGCAACAAAAAATAATAATTAGATTTAAGCAACAAAACTACAACTTCTTTAGGTTTAGGCAACAGATAACTTCATTAGATTAAGCAACAAAACTACAACATCTAGGTTAAGGCAACAAAAAATGAATAAGGTTTAAACAACATAACTACAACTTCTTTAGGTTTAGGCAGCAAAAATTTAATTAGGTTTAGGAAACAAAACTACAACCTTTTTAGGTTAAGGATAAACAACAAAACTAGGTGGTTAAGTTTCGGGAAAAACATAGTTTTGTGGCTTATTATTATCGTTATAAGAGTAAAGTGAAATTTAAAGCTTGTGAAAACAAAGATAACTATACATTGTTGATTTCACTGGGGATGCAAAGTCCAGTCTCTTGGGTGGAAACCCTGTAGTTTGCATTATATCTATCCCCCACCTTCATTCCATATGGAGTTTATACTGCCTGTACTACAGGGCCTAACTTCCGTTATTGCTCCTGTCATAATTACTGCAAGGTCGTACTGAAGGTACTGAAAGGTCATTTTTGTGTTCCTTTATTCCTTCTTTCCATAATCTACCATGTGAATAGATGATAAAACCCACTATTGGGTGTAGTAAGCCCCTCTTGACCCACATCTATGGTGCTTATAGCAACTAACAACACCTATTTAACAGCCAGACAACAGTTTCAGCATGTAAAATCCTAATTTAGTCAATAAGTACTTGTAACAATTGACTTTATGTTTGTATAACATCTGTACTAGCCACTGCTGGACATGGCCATGGACAGTCTGAGGAATGGCAACGAGGCAGACATGGTCATCGCTCTGAAAGCTCTGGGGAATGCAGGTCATCCAGGCAGCATTAAAACCATCATGCGCTTCCTCCCCGGTGTCGCTGCCAACCCTGTGGATCTGCCACCTCGTGTGCTGAGTGCTGCTGTGCAGTCTATGAGACTCATAGCTGCCAGAGACCCTCAAAGTGTAACTATGAAATGAAAAGAAGACTTTTTAGATGCTCATTTATCGCAGCTAAATGCTAGGTTTTTACATAGGCCTAGATCATGCTTATGGTAATTGCATGCTCTGTGCTCCATAGTCAAGTCAAAAATGTAATTTTCTGATAAGGTCAAATTCAGATTAACAATGCATTTACACAAAACAGTGGACTATTCCAATCGTGGAAAGTGTGTTTAATTTTCTTCACTGTGGCAGGTGAGAATAATTTTCAGCAATCATGTTGAAATGGCAAGTCTGATTCATGCTTTATATTGTGCAGGTACATAATCTTCCCCATGTTCATATCTTCAACATTTACAGTAATCTGCCTTTTTAAAGTTCATCGTCGGCTCAGAAAATAATGGAGATTGTGTTGGAACAAAACAGGAATCATTATGATACTTGTGTTTTCAGGTCCAAGACATCACCATGAGTCTGTTCCTGCAGAAGAACCTTCCCATTGAGATACGCATGCTGGCTTTCATGATCCTGTTTGACACCAAACCGTCAATGGCTCTGGTGTCCACAGTGACTGTGCATTTACAGGAGGAAAAAGACCTCCATATGGTTAGTTTTGCATATTCCTACTTGAGAAGCCTTGCCAGATCCAGTACGCCAAACAACCACTTCCTGTGAGTAAAACTGCATTTATAATAATATTGGGTTTTATTGTTTATGCCATAACATTTCCAGCTTTCAACTCTCATCTTTGTGCTCTCTACAACAGCTCAACTGCCTGCAGCGTAGCTGTGAAAATCCTGGCCCCTAAATTTGGTCGTCTCAGCTATCACTACAGCAAAGCCATGCACTTGGACTGGTTTAATGGTATGCTCAAATATATTTTCTTGGATTTCTCTGAAAAGCATTACATGACTATTTGCTTCTTCCCCCAACACAGATGATTTCCTAATTGGTACAGCCACAGAAGTCTTCATGCTGAGGAGTACAACAAGCATCTTCCCCACTGAAATCATGATGAAAGGAAAATTTTATTTCATTGGTAGAATTCTGCAGCTACTGGAGGTACAGTACAGCGTGATATACTAAAGCTTTTATCAAAGATAAAGCGTTGGATAGCAATCATCTTTTCTTTTTGTGCTGCAGATCGGTATCCGTGCTGAAGGACTTAAGGAGCTGCTTGGTAACAGCATCCCGAGTTTTAAAGGAGATCTTAGTTTCAGTGACATTCAGGCTATTCTCAGTGTGGTGAGTATATAACTGAGATTTTAAAGGGTAACATTCAGTGTTTTTCAAACCTATTTTCACATGCTTTTGTGTCCAAGTGACTAATGGGGACAGCATTTTTTGAAAGTGGTTAAGTATTGAAGGATAATGCTGCAACCGGCAGCTGCAAAACGAGCTGCGAGGGCAAGTGAGCAGCATCAGTGTAACATTATGTCCACTAAAAGTGCATGTTTTTGCCATTGACAGGCTCAGTTAATGTTGTTAATGTAAGTGTGTTCTTTTTTTATCTTTTGCTTGAGCCGGTCTGTTTGTTCGAGTGCCCAAGGACCTACTCAAGGAGAAGTCTCGTAAGATCTCACCATCCGTATACTCTGGCTCAAATAAATACGGGCGGCCATCACATTCTAAGAGCTTATCCACATTGTGAAAATCATCTAAATATTCAGTCATGTCATGAAAATCTTTTAGATAACACTAAGCTATGCTTTCTGTACTCTAACACAACAAACTCTGCCCGGCTGACATTCGCGTTTCCACCATGGATGTATTCCACTATTCCACCATCTTCGTCACCTCACCAGATTTCAGAATGAGACTTCTCCTTGACCCAAACTCTAACACTTATTATAACAATAAGAGCCTGTCACAGCAAAAACAAGCACTTTTAGTGGACGTAAATGATAGCACAAGCTTGCCCCAGTAGCACCATGTTGCAGCCTGTGAATGATTGCCGTCTACAGCGCTCTGCCTCAATACGGGACCAGTTTCAAAAATTGTTGTTTCTAGTCAGTTAGATGCAAATCCGTGTGAAATAGGGTTCAGGCTGTTAAATACTAGAGTTACCCTTTAAAGCAGCATCATAAGTGTACTTTGAAGTGTTTGGGTGACATTTGGGTGTCATTTTCAGCTTCAAAACTGGGAGGTTCTGCCCAACGATAAGCCCGTCCTTTCTGCCTATTCACGTGCCTCCGGACAAGAGTGGTTCTTTGCTGATCTGAACAAAGACACCATTGAGAACCTCATCAGGGTGAGACAATAGCGGAATAACAATCATTTATGTTGAAGCTTGTTGAGTCATATGTGTACAAAGCTGCTCTCCTGTGCTCTGGCTTGCAGGCTGTCAGTCCCTCTGCAGGGAAAGAGAGCCCTCTGTGGGCTGCCATTGAGAATCTACAGAAGGGAGTGTCATGGCATCGGACCAAGTCGTTCTTAATCTTCGAGGTTCGCTACTTCCAAGCCACCATGCTGGGTCTCCCACTGGAGATTAGCAAATACTATGAATCCCTCAATGGGATCACTGTAAATGGTGAGGAGTCAAATCCTGCAGCATACCATGCCTTACACATCAAATTAGTATTGATTAACTAAAACAATTTATTTTATTTATTATTTCTTATGTAGCCAAAGCTACAGTAAATCCACCACTGACTCAACATCTTGGACAACTGTTGACTTCTGAAATTTCACTGGAAAGTGATGGTTTTGTTGGGTAAACATACCTCCATCATGTTAAGCAGTTATCATAGGAAGTAAACCAAATTGCATTTATATTCTGTTTATATTCACTCTGTGGAGTTACAACTACTGAATTATTCTCTTATTTTTTAGTTTCACAAAGCTTTTCTGGGTGTTCTACGGGATCAACACGGAGCTGTTCCAGAGTGGGACAGAGTTGAAGAGCATATCACCTCTCGCTGTCCCGTGGAAGTTTGCTGCCAAGATCAATGTCCCAGAAAAGAAGTTTGAACTTGACTTCCCTGCCAGCAAAAAAGAGTTTGAGCTCTTTTCAGTCAGGTGTGTTTCAGGCTACGGGGGAAAAATGGGTTAACATAAGAATCACGAGTCTGAATTAATCCAAAACTCAATTTTCATACATCAGTCGTGATGAGGATTATGGTTCCTCCTTGCCATGTTGACTGTGACGTGACTGAAAACATGAATGAATCAAATTCATAGTGTGTCCATGGTGTGTGGACTGTTGCTTTGAAGCTTGGAGTTTGGCATTAAGGCTGTCGCCATCTTGGTTTTTTGTAAACAAAAGTGACACGAGACGGTGGAGAACAATTAAATGCTGCATAACACACTTTCACACTTTTAGGCGACCAAAATGTCACAGCAGCTTTCATAAACTGGATAACACTGTTAGCGACCTGTCAATCACAGCATAGCCACGCCCTAAATCATACCGTTTTATAGTCTATTTGGCTGTAAATTGGCCCACAGTTTACTAAATGAACATCATGCTGTATTGAGGAAGACTTGAACACTAGTGATTGAGACAATAAACTCATGACACAATAAACTCATGTTTACAATGTTTACTTAGGTAATAAATCAAGTGAGAAGTAGGCTAATTTTCTCATAGACTTCTATACAATCAGACTTCTTTTTGCAACCAGAGGAGTTGCCCCCTGCTGGCTATTAGAGGGAATGCAGGTTTAAAGCACCTGTGCATTGGCTTCACTTTCAGACCTGGAGAATCTTCGATCATTGAATCAGTTCAGCTGAATCAAATCATGACACTAGGAGAAGTACATACAGTATAATGATTATGTTACCCACTGTTTCTTTAAGTTTTATACATTTTATCCACAATGCAGCCAGTGTGGCAAGACTAAGAGTTCCTGATTTCCTTTCCAACCAACAGCTCCAATGTGTACGCAGTCTCCAGGAACATTGAGGAGCCAGATTTGGCTAAAATGACTCCAATAATGCCCAGCACTATCAACGGCAATCATGAAGTCGTCCACTTGGGCCCCACAGTTGTGAAGCCTGAGTCCGATCAGGTACAGTCAACACCTGTAGGAGATTACTGTCAGAGTTGAACTAATCTGATTTCCAGAACTTAAAGCTAATAAATATCTTTGTGATTTCCGTCCAATCTAACAGATGCTGACACCAAACACTTGGCATCCAAGCAACAAAATATGTGTTGACAGTAAAATTTATGGAGCTGGTCTGTGTGTGGAGTCTGAGTTGAGAAGAGAGTATTATCATGAGGAATACCCCCTGTACTATTTTCTGGGATACACCTATATGGCAGTCAGCGTAGTGCCAGGTATGCACAACAGGTCCAACACGTTGCACCATACAGTACTGCTTAATTCAAAATAACGTATCAAATATTTAGCAGTTCAGGCACACAACCCATGTCACACCACTAAACTGACAGACGACACAATGCATGCTAAAAATACTGGACCTTTGCCCAGTATCATATGATCATCCATCCATCCATCTGCAACTGCTTATCCCATTTGAGGTCACGGGGGACTGGAGCAAATCCCAGCTGGCATTGGGTGAAAGGTGGGGAACACCCTGGTCACCAGTCCATCGCAGGGCACATAAAGACAGACAACCATTCACACTCACATTCACACCTACACATGCAAACTCCACACAGAAGAGCCCCATGCCAGATTCAAACCTGCGACCCTCTTGCTGTAAGGCGACAGTGCTAACCACGACACCACCTTGCAGCCCATCATGTGATCATGTGATATGTTAAATTTTGCTGGGGAAAAACTGGCATGGCCATTTTAAAAGGGGTCCCTTGACCTCTGACCTCAGGATATGTGAATGAAAACTCTGAAATGAACAGTGAAAACAGTATCTTTCTAGATAAAACAGATGTTGCCAATCAGCATAATTTGCAGTTGAAAAAAGGTAATTGATTCCAATATATCATATCGCAATTTTCAGCATATTGTGACTTAAGTATTGTGATAATATTGTACTGTACACACACACACACACACACATTTCCCTGAGAGGTAAAGCAGCATGTTGTTGATGAAATGATCAGTTGAAATGACCATAAGCAGCAGCCTGTGAAGTGGAAAAACTAGAACTGTTACTAAAACAAAACTACATCTATTACTCAGACAAGACTAAGGTTAGACTGAGGTACAATAGTGTTCATCCCCTGATTCATATCAGTAGTTAAGCAGTCTGACAGCTTGTGGGAGGAAGCTGTTGATCAGTCTGGTGGTTCTGCCTTTTATGCTCTGGAACCGTGTGCCTGATGGCAGCAGTTCAAAGAATTTGTGGAGAGGGTGTGAGGGGTCCCTGACGTCCGTGCCCTGTTCTTGCAACGGCTCTGGAATAGGATTGGATAGAGAGGGAAGCTCCGATGACCCTCTCAGCTCCTTTGACTATCCTCTGCAGGGCTTTTTTGTCTGACATACTGCAGCTGTAGTACCATGTTGAGATACAGTATGTCAGAACGCTCTCAACCACACCTCTGTAGAAGGTCCTGAGGATGCTGGATGAGAGAGAGGCTTGTTTCAGCTTCCTCAGGAAGTAAAGTCTCTGCTGGGCCCGTTTCATAATCCCCGAGGTGTTCTTACTCCAGCTCAGGTCCTGCGAGATCTGCACTCCGAGGAACTTGGTGTTCTCCACTCTCTCCACTGTGCGGTTGCTGATGCTGAGGGGGGCGTGCACTGGTTGTGACCTCTGAAAGTCAAGGATCATCTCCTTCATTTTGCCCACATTGAGCATCAGATAGTTCTCTCTGCACCAGCCCTCTAGGTGTTTAACTTCTTCCCTGTATCTTGAGACCTTATTTCAATGAATGAGCCCCACCACTGTGGTGTCATCCGCAAACTTAATGATCAGGTTCTCCTCCTGTTTGGGTGCACAGTCATGTGTTAGCAGTGTGAACAGCAATGGGCTGAGTACACAGACTTGAGAGGATCCAGTTGGACATGTTTTTCCCAACGCGAACAGTCTGTGGTCTCTCAGTCAGGAAGTCCTGAATCCAGAGACATGTAGCGGTGTGGGCCGAGAAGAAGTTTCTCTATTAGTCTCTGGGAGATGATGGTATTAAACGCTGAGCTGAAATCAATGTACAGCATTCTGGTGTATGTGTCTTTATAGTCCAGATGAGTGATGACTGAGTGCAAGGTGGTGGATATTACATCCTCTGTGGGACGATAAGCAAACTGGTGCGGGTCAAGTGATGCAGGGAGGCTGGTTGTGATGTGTGGTTTGACGGGCCGTTCAAAGCACTTCATCAATTTGGTGTCAGTGCGACAGGACGGTAGTCATTCAGACAGGATGCAACAGGTTTCTTTGCCACTGGTACTATGGTGGATGTTTTGAAGCATCTGGGGACGATGGCCCGACTGAGGGAGATGTTGAAGATGTTAGCCAGAACATCCGCCAGCTCGCCAGCACAGTCTCTGAGCGCACGTCCCGGGATGTTGTCCGGACCTTTCCGAGGGTTGACCCTCGTTAGGGTCTTCCGTGTGTCTGCTACGCTGATGATGAGCGCTGGCCCGACAGCTGGTGGAGAAGGACCATCTCTCCATCTGGTTGTTCCCACCACTAATATGAACCATTGTATGCAGACACACTGCACCTGTAACCACGCCCAAGAGTGATGTCACTGTGTACTGACACACCCTGGAGTACACTTTTACATCCCTACAGCAAATTAAACCACCAATGGAAGCAAAAACAAGATGTGTTATTAACTCTTCTAATTGTTTTTTCATTAACATTTTTGGGGGTTTTGCATTATTATGATTAAAAGAAAGTAAGTAAAATAATTTTCAGACTGTCACTGACACTGTTACTGTGTCTGCCAGTGTACATTTATTTCTTAACTTTTTGCTAATGGAGAGTGTGTACTTTTATCAGTCCAGGCAATCAATGCTGTTGACAAAATTCACTTTGAGGTTAATGTTGGCCCGAGCAGACATCCAGTCAACGCACGCCAACTGCTTGAGACTCTGAGGAGGCTTTCCAAGGTATTTGGCTCCCCTTGCAATGTTATTATCTGTGCACCTGCTCTGGTGTTTTATCCGTTCAGATTCTCCTGTTGCTTAATTTTGTTTACAGGAAGCCACCCAGCGAGTGCGTCTGTCCTCTGATTCAGCCTCGAGTGCCAGAGGATCTCATCAGAGCCATCAGGCCAACGTAATGGAGGTATGCTAAACATGCTCCACAGAGAGTGACCTAAAATTTGTTTTCCTGGAAAAAAAAATGCAGTTTGTGCTGAGCAGACTCATGTAAAATGTTGCAGCTGTGCTAATGATTCATGATTTCATCACCACAAAAAAGTGCTCCATGAGTGCTCCATAAAAAGTGATTATCCAAAATAAATACAGACTTTAATTACTTTGCAATCTTTGCTAGTTCACACATGAAATAAGATGATCAATACTCTGCACGTATTGGACATGATGCACACAAACCCATTAGTCTATTGGTCTGCTTTCTATCTCATTCAATAGAGCTGGGACTCGTCACCTGAAGCTGTGCTCAATATCAAAGCCTTCGCCACGAATGGCAACCAGAAGCCCGAGGGTTACGATGCAGCCTTCTACTACACGCCCGAGGCAAACATTCAGAACGCCCAGCTGATTGTGTCCCAGGTTGGAGAAGACACAAACTGGAAGATGTGCGTCGACACCATTGTCAAAGCCCACATTGAGGCAAAGGTAGATATAAAACACACAGGACACTGATATTTAAATTTTAGCTGTGTATAAAATGTCAGAAATTTAACCCTCATAATGACCTGGGGTCAATCTGACCATTCATTTATTTTTGTAACTCACAAAAGGGTATACTTTCATGTAAATAAGGTCCATTGGCCCTAAATTCCAAAATGAATGTGTGGTAATGGGTTGGACTGAAGTAAGACTGAAGGTGTAACACAAAAATGAATGAAATATTTATACTATATGCTTTAAAATAACAGTCAAACCAAGTGGGGTCATTTTGACCCCAGAGGACAAAAGGTGTATGGCAAACGGGAGGACATTAACCTTGTTAGCTTATGCTATCAGCATTTATCTGAGAAGACTGAAAAACAACAATCATAAATGATTGCCTATCTTATTCTTTAAAAAACAATTAAAAAAAAAACAACCAACTCCATGTATCCTCATACAACGATTCATATGATATCTTACAAAAAGTTATTTCATTTTTTCTGTGTTTTCCTACAAATGCCCAGCAACACATGTTAATTTCCGCTCCAGTCTTTTCAAAATAAACTTCGGTCTTCACAGGTAACAACTTGACTTGGTTAGGTTTAGGCAACAAAAGTACTTAATTAGGTTTAAGAAAAGATCTACGTTCGCTGCTCTTTATGCTCTTTATACTTCCTGGTTCGCGATTACATCCAAACTGACTTTGTGAGATATTCAGTATATTGGAATTACAGTGCATTACCTTTCATAGGTACAGCTATGAACAGTGTATGAGAGCAGCCTGACCAACTACGCATATGGCATCCATCCATTCTCAAAATGGACAATTATACTCTCACCAGAGTCATTACATCTCACGTGTATTATGTGTGCAACATAACATCATGTGTGTACATAACATCATTGTTCGGCAGTTTCGCGAGCAGTGACCGCTGTAGAGACTCGGCTCTGATTGGTTGTTTTTCTTCGACTAGTGAAATCTTGCAGATGCCGTTAGGAGCAACGGAGGACACCAGAGGACACACAGTCACATGATTTTTTTTCAGACCTGTTTCATGCACTACGGTCAGGACATAGTGACCGTTTTATAAAAATGACTTTTTAAATAATATGTGCTCAAAGGTACTGACTTCAGCTTTAAAAGTGACACTTCTCAGTCAGTTTAATGTATTTTATTCTATTGCACACCGAGGTCAAATCCAAGTCTTTTTGTTTGGAGAGTCTCCCTTCATGATTGATCTCTTGTGTTTGGTTTAGGCACACATTAGATGGGGAGCCGAATGTCAGACCTATGAAATGTCAATGAGATCTGCGACTGCACGTTTGCCTGGCGCCAAGCCAACGCTCAGGGCCAACATCCACTGGACCAGGATCCCAGAGACCATGGTGGAGCTGGGAAAGAGGTGAGCCTCAGTGGAACGAAGGTGATGTTTGTATCAAGGAATATAAAATGTGAGGAGAGCGAGCTGAAGAAGAGGATGAACGATGATTCACGGAGCATGGTGGGAACATTTTCTGTGTTTACAATTATGACACCTACTGTCTGGCATGTGTTGTTAAAGTTTTATTTATTTATTTTTTTTTACCTCTCCCAGAATTGAAAGCTACATCCCAGGCATGGCTCTCCTCCTCGGCTTCTACCAGCAACATGAGAGAAATGCCAAGCAGGAGGTTTCTGCATCAGTTGTTGCCGCCTCAGCAGACAGCGTGGATGTGAAGATTAAATTCCCAGAGGTACTGGAGGAAACTCACTACCTACATTTATATGCAACATTTGTACAGACTGCAGTATTTACATGAATGTGTCATTTCTTCTGTCCTGTCATTAGTATACAGTCTACCGCCAGGCTATCCCAGTTCCACTGCCACCTGTCAGTTTTATGGAGTTTCAACACAACATCACAAACACAACAACTGACAGTTTTGGACACGCATAAAAAACGTGAGCTACATACAGTAAATCCAGTTTGATTAAGCTTAATTGGATGTTCATACTAATTTTCTCTCTTTTTGAATATTGTGGGGCAGTGGGATTGTGTTGACAGATTTCTATGCAAAGCAGATGCACAAAACAACAAGCAAAGAGCTGTGCCATTTTTGATTGCTTCTTAAAATATGTGTTGTGCTGCAGAGAGAACAACAAAGCCCAGATGGGAGCCAGATGCCTCTTTTCACAGTGATAACACTGCAACCAAAAATCCCACCACCGTGATGAAAAGTGAGGATCATAAAAGATGCATCAGTAATCCGTCAGATGTCACCAGTTTGGAAATAACCCGTAAAAGTCCTGATTTATTCATCATAAAGTGTGTTAATATTTGAACAACCTCTTCTGATGGAATATTGTGTAAATTCATTCTTATGTCCCAGAAAATGTTGTAGCTTCATAATAATGGATTTACCAAAACCTGTTTCAGCAAGTTTTGTTATTTTGCTTTGGCTCTGTCAATATAAATTCTTTGTTCATCCAAATGTTGTGTTAAATCTGTGTATACCACTGTGATTACAACACAGAGCAGCCGTAACTTCATTTCCACCAAGTACAGTTTCTGCTTGTCAATGCAAAAAGAATTTAAAAAGAAGCTGGAGAGCTTTTCGTGATATATAATTTAGAACCAAACTTGGGTTTATGGTATGAACTAACTCAGGTGTAACCTGAACTCACTGATAAATATCACACAATAGGCCTCTTATATTTTTTCTATTTATTTTCTGTAAAAAGAAAAGTTAACTCCAGATGCGCCAAACCATCCAAATCTGCTCTTACCCAGGTGTGCTGAATGATGAATCCCACTCGATCATAAATTGGAGGTGTGTGGCCGATTGTTTATTATTATCAAACACTTAAACACTATGAGGACAGGTGTTGTGCCCACAAGACCAAGAATTGGAGAAATGCCACCAAAAAAGGTCTGTGTGAAAAAGAATTTTTTAGGGCTGCTAAAATTTTTGCTATAATAACATGTTAACGCAAAATAGTTTTTACTAAACCACTAATTTATTTAACATATTAACGGAACTTGCAAGTTGTAAGTTGTACTGGGCTCAGTTTGATGGTGGTACAAAACATATCATACTAGCTTGTTGTGAAGGAGGTGAAATGATGCTCCAAACTTTGTTTTGGTGAGGAAAAACTGTCATGGCCATTTTCAGAGGGGCCTCTTGACCTCTGACCTCCAGATATGTGAATGTAAATGGGTTCTCTGGGTACCCACCAGTCTCCCCTTTACAGGCATGCCCACTTTATGATAATCACATGCTAAATGCAGCACCTGTGAGGATTTCTGGACAATATCTGTCATTGTTTTATGTTGTTAAATGATTTCTAATAATACATACATTCAAACATTAGCATAAAGCAGCATATTTGCCTGCTCCCATGGTGATAAGAGTCCTTAACGACTCTCCCTTTAAGGTTTGAACAGAGAAAAAAATGTGTGATTAATTTGCGATTGATTGTGGTTAATCACGGACAATGTGATTAATCTTGATTATATATTTTAATCCATTTACATTGATAGCTTTTGTATATCCCCTTGTGGTTTTAAATTCAAAGCTCATGTTTCCACATTGGATAAACAGTTTTAGGACTGTGAAAACAGGATTTTTTTTCTTAAATTGGTAAGAGTGATCTTGCCCAATTTTCTCTTATCTAAGAGAAGAATCAAAATAATAAGCTCCAATATAACATTGGTGAATCCCAGAAATCAATGGGTACTAACAAAATAAGAACCAATAGTGGACACAAACAAAAATAAGAGAAAATTTGTTTGTATGTTACATCAGGCTAATTATTGTTAAGAAACCCATATCAAGTCAAATATTTTGTTTTAAATTAAGAGCGACAACTTTGTCAGATGAGTGTGCAGCACTCTGTGCTTTTGCTAAAAACAGAAATGAAAGAACACAATTTGCATATTGTATTTGCCAATTCTTATTTTCCTTACAATATGTAAGAGATGGAGTGGAAACTGCACAAAGCCCAATCTGAACAGCGGCCAGGTTCGTCTGCTCCACCAGCCAATTTGGCAAAGAAAGTCTTTGTTAACAGGTCCTGTTATTCTCTAAATATCCAATTTGATTGTCAAAATACTGCATGTTGTGGGCGAGTTTTGGATTCAGCAAACTGGATCATAAATGACCTTTTTGGAGTGTGTTTGAACTGAAAGAAGTGGGTGTTTACAAGGTCTGTGTGACCTGCTCTGTTTGTTTGGTCAACTTGCCCAACAGGACTGTTTGCAGATATCAGCACACAGTGTCACCGTGCATGCCCTTAAAGTTCACACAAAGCACTGTGTGCGTTGGTGAATCATGTCACATGCTTATTGGACAGTTGAACTACATTATTTAAGATTCAGAGATCTGAAAGTAGAGGTATCACATGATTTTATGAACAGTAATTGGCGCTCCTGAATCAAACCTCAACTCTGAGTTGCAAGAAATGGGTCCCAACTAGTCCTGGCTCTGCGTCTCCTGCCTACGCTGATTCAGCCAGATGGTGTTGAATCACAGAGAGAAGACATCGCCATCAAAGGCTGAACAGAATGAGCACAATTATAATGGCGCCATTATGTTCCATTTACATCTCTAATATCCTGCGGGCTTTCAAGTGCCGGTTGACAGGCTGATTGCGAATCAGTTGATTCCTTACGTCAAGATTCACACCACCTCCTGTCATGGAGAGGACCAGGACACTCTGACCTTGTGTTGACAGGTGAGATCAGCTGGTTCGAAAGCATTAGTGAATGATTGATCGGGTCATTTGGAGGAGGAGGGACAGGCCATCCCCTCCTTTTTATCGCTCTGTGATTGTGACTTGCCTCATTAGGCAGACTACACCAGCTCTGCTAAAAGCCATCTGAGGGTAGCTGATAATACAACCCTGGCTACAGACATTTTTGTCCAATTGCAGCTATTACTCCATGTTGGAGGCACAAAAAGTCAATGCAGCTGAAGAGCTTTATTATAAAAGCCACCAGTTCAACAAGTGACACTTCCTTACAGAAAATGATTGGTGGTACAAAGGAATAAACATCATGGTGTTTTAAAAAGTCCTGCTTTTTTTGGCATCGACAACAGGGTGGTTATAATCCTGTGGCATGCATGTGTGTGTATGAGTTGGAGTGCGAGCAGGACAGGATTTACCAGACATTAAAATATGCCTGGCACAGTGCTAAAAGCCTGGCACCAGTTATTTGTTCAGTTCACAGAGGGGGCTATGCAGTGGATATTGACATTGTGAGGATAAATAAACATATGTCTTGGCACAGTCTAAGTGCTCCCACTACTCTGTGGCTTGCAAATAGAGGACATGTTTTATATTATAATGTAAAAAAGAAGCTAAAATAGTTACTGAAAGGCAACAGCGAACTATGATAACCACAGTATCTTAAAGTGTCAGTAAGCAGATTTTTTTTGGCATCATTGGGCAAAAAATCCATAATAACCTTTCAGCATTTTGTAATTCAAGTGTTCTGAGAGAAAACTAGACTTCTGCTCCACCTCATGTCTCTGATTTCAGACTTTCAGAAAATCTAGCCTGTGATGGGAGACTTTGGCCAATCACAGGTCATTTCAGAGAGACAGCGTTGTAACTGGGTGTTCATTAATGGAGGCAGCCAACAATCACTTGCAAATGTTGATCAAATGGTCAAACTAGGCAGCGCTGATCAAATACGAATCAATATTCTGTTACTGCAATGTCTATTTCTTGCCTCAGAAACATCTTGTAGTTACTGTTTAGCTGTACAATGAGAAAGTTTGCTTCAACTGGTGGGCGGTGCTTTTTTTTTTTTTATTTCCTTAACTCAGGGGTGTCAAACTCATTTTAGCTCAGGGACTACGTGGAGGAAATTCCCAAGTGGGCTGGACCGGGAAAAATCATGGCATAATAACTTAAAAAACATCAACTTCAGATTGGTCCTTTGTTTTAGTTTGGTCCAAAACAGTACAAGCGCATTCTGAAAATGTATACATCACAAATAATCCTCTTGACAAAACTCTTCAAATCAGTTGAAAAATTTGAGGAAAAAAATGGCGCAATTTCAAGAACATGATTCTTCAGTGACTGAAACTTAGACTTCATCTCAGTGTATCTACAAAGGTATACAACTTTAAGTCACAGCCTATCTCTCTTCTAAGTATCAAATATCTCTTTTGTCATTTCCACATCTTAATCCTGAGCTAACTCACCACATCATACAAACTGAGGTAGAAACTAGTCAAGAGGGTTGAGTTACTCCGTGCCTTGTAGGCTACACTATTTATTGATAGAAAAAGTGTAATGCATGAACAATTTCAGAGCAGATCAGAGGCATTCACAGTGAATGGCGAGCAAAAAACTTTGACGTCTCTCTCCAGTTCACCAAAAATCTGAAAGCGTTGCTCAAACTCCCGCTATAGTCCCGTTATTTTATCTTTGAACCGCTTCATGTCTGCGGCATGTTGGGTCGCGCACACATCTTTCAGACGTTGAAAAGAGCAGCGTCATCACCCGCGAGTTGTGTCTCCCACAATGACAGCTTCAACTTGAACGCACATATGCTGTTATAATACTACGTGACAACTTGTAGCATTTTCTTGAAGTTATTCAAGTGCTCTGCTCGAACTAGAAGGCAGAACGACAAGGCAGCTCCAGGCTTGCTTGCTTAACATAATTGCAATTGCGACATCCAGAGGACACATTTAGAACAGCAGTTTCTTTCATTGAAAAATTGCAGCTCATCAGCGCAGCTCAGCTCAA
Source organism: Pterois miles (assembly GCA_947000775.1). Classification (NCBI taxonomy): domain Eukaryota; kingdom Metazoa; phylum Chordata; class Actinopteri; order Perciformes; family Scorpaenidae; genus Pterois; species Pterois miles. The sequence goes on along the minus strand of CAMQGK010000171.1, from coordinate 8,123,878 downwards.
CTTTGCAAAATCATCTCCGGATCAGGACCACGAACAGGTTTAAACCGGCCCACGGGCCATAGTTTGACACCCCTTCCTTAACTGATCTCATCATGGCTGCCTGGTCACAAACTTTATCATGTTACAGCTAAACAGTACACTATAGGATGTTTCTGACCTAGTTTTACTGTTTGATCAGATTTTGCTGGTTGTTTTCCTCTGGTCTGTGAAATCTTGCAGATGCCATTAGGAGCATCAGAGGACACGGAGGCACATGTTTTTTTTAAGATTACCTGTATCATACATAGTGACTGTTTTGTAAAAATACCTTTTATTAATCATGTTTGCTCCATTTCTACCCACTGCTGCTTTAACATGACTCAAATTAAAATGTCTTTCTGTTCATGATAAAAGTTTTACAGTATGAATAGTTAAAATGGCTATGAGTAGAAATGGCAGGAAGCATACGCATAATTACGATTGCCTGTTACCATTAATTGTTAAAATGTTCCACAGAGAAGAAACCAGATAAGCTGGATTAGTGTCAGGTGAAGAAGAGCATCAGCGAATGATCAATCAGGTAATTCAGAAGAGCCATAAGCCGGATAGCTTTTTCACCAGCACCCATGATCTGACATAAACTGCCTCGCCTTCTAATTTAAGGTGCACGGAAATGAGGTTGGCGAGAAGGATGAATTGTGAGTGGGCACACTTGGTGGTCACAGACACTTCGTGACACCTCCAGAGGGCTCATAAACTGACACCAAGCCCGCTGTTCGACATCCACTGAGCTCACATCATTTCACCATCACTCTCACAAAATGAGCTTGTTGCCATGTCCCCCCGATGTTATTAAGAAATCTTGTTGCTCTGCACTTAAGTAACCGCGCCATGTTTTCAGGGAAGGACACATTTATTTGGAGACATCACTCTTGAGAAGCTTAGCGTAGCACAGCCTTGCATTTGAAAATATTCTTGTCATCTTAAGAATATGTTTAAGATCTGCATCATGACACACTTCAGTGTTGTGTCAACAGTGTAATAATATGTAATGACCGCGCTGTGGTGTTGCTATTATTTTTGAATAGCAGCAGCCTCTTTGGGGCTTAACAAAATTGGCAACCGAGGTCAGGCGGCTGAAGTGAGATTTCATTGCCACAAGCTGTAAGAGCTGCTGTCAGAAACACACAGTTTCTATTGGCACTGATTATTTCAGCAGTTGTAAGCTAATAAATGGTATGTAACCAGCTTGAAGGCTACAGAAATATAATTCCATAATAAGTAGAATATCCAATCATAATGCTCAATTCAAAATTGTACATCAGCCAGTACTGAGCTATGATAATGCTGTGAATGCTGTTTTTAATCTCTTAATGTTTCACAAAACGCATGCAATGCCACTCTATAAAATTCTGTAGAAATTAAAAACTTATTCATGTTTACTAGACAAGTAAAATATATCATTGCTTCCTGGAAATTAAAATAGACTAATTGTGTTTCTTTATTTAGATGACATGTGCAAGAAATTTGACTCCACTGTGAAGTTTTGTAGCAAGTTTTTTCAAGACTTGTGCTGATAGAGTCGTGCAGAGCCATTCTGTTAATTAAGCTTGGTGGTTTATTGTTAAGCAAGAACTGTTCCTTCATGCCTGTGTGTGAAATTAGCGAATTTTTTTTTTTTTTTGTGGTTTGCCCCAAGCTATCAGAGTAGCAGCGACTGCAGTGTTTTTGATGTTTTTTAATTGCATGCTGAAATAGACTGCAACCTCTTGTGACCCTTAACAGGACAAGAAGCGATATAGAAAGTGGATAGATTAGTGGATTAGTGTATAACCCTTTTCCCCCCCCCACCCCCTTTTTTCCACTTTGGAATATAACAGTTGTATTTCAAACCATGTTCTGGTGGATCCATCAGATAATACACTAACTTTTTTATTTCCAAAACGCAATTATAAATGTTTGATGCTTCCAGAGTTCCACAAGATCTGTTTTTCTGCAGGCTGTGAATCTTATTTTAGGATTTTCTTTTGTATTTTTTCATTATTATGGAGAACTTAATTAGTTAGGAGGGTGCAGGGATGGGACCGCAGAGAAGACACAGCTGAGAAATGTTTTTTTAATCACCGTTCTGCCTTGTAGAGGCAACAGAGGAAGCTCACATTGATGAGCGGTCTATTGTTTTGAATGAGGGTTGAGCAGACCACAAAAGATATGCTACGCTCACAGCTAGTGACGGAGAATAAAAAATGAGAAAGGCTGTTTATAGCAGGCAGGTGGGGAGGCAGATGGTCCAACAATCACACAACTTTTTAGGAAAGTTAGTGATGTGTTTTTTAGTGACGTAACATGATATTTTTCCTAAACCTAAGTGAGTGGTTTTGTTGCCTCCTGCTGGTACTGCACCTTCACACACGTCTAATATTTACGCCTTGGCGAGGCAAAATGTGACTCTGGTAGACAGGCGGGTCTACTACACTTGTGATAGCCGGTTGGTTGGACAACTAATTTCTAATGTAACAGTGTAGTGGGATTTTTGAGAATTTCTGCAATAACTTTGTGTAGTAATGCTCTTGGGGTTTCCAGGGGGGAAACTATCATTTACATTATAAAGCAACTGTGAATTAAAAACAAAAATCTGGTCCTCTCTCTAGGTTCCATGGTGGAGAGAAGGTCATGTTACTCTGGCTCTATCTGTTTGGCAAGGCCAGGAAGCTGCTCGACATCCTCCTGGATCCACCTTCTCATATTACGTTTACATTACATGTATTAATTTTTGTCAAAAGGACTGTCTTGTTTTTTCTTATCTGACGAGAGTGTCGCACAGATTGTGATTTGTGATTTTGAGCTGTACTAATAAAACTGACTTGTATAGATCTGCATTATTATTATTGACAGCACATACAGTAGGATGAACATTAAAAATTGGTTATTACACATTTAACTTGTGTAGTAACATCAAATAGTCTGTGTGTCTTATTGTGTGTTTGTCTACTGAATCCTGTCTATTAGCACCAAATACCAAGGCAGTTATACTGAGGCAGCTCTTGCTTCTGTAATATTTTAAGATTATTCTCAGCTATCTAAAAAGTACATCACAAATCCCTAAATCCTGCCACCCTGCCCCGGCCTTGCAACCAATCCGAATAAAGGTCGTGTCTAGAAGGTAACCCCCAAGCTAAGAAAAACGTGTGAAAACTCTTGCGAGACTCGTTGTTCGTTGACCTTTCCTGACCTTAACCATTTTGTAACTTGGGGGCTACCTTCTAGACGTGACCCTGAACAAGCACCCCCTAACCTAAACCCTATAACAATAATGGTCCATAAAGCCTGCACTCCCGAATGGAACATAGGCGAGGAGGTGTCACATGACCAAGTGGACAGAAATGCAACTCCAAATGAATGCTGCAGTTGCTCTGTATCTGCTAAAAATAGGCCATTGCTAAGTTCACCATATTAACTGAAAAGATGATAATGTCCCATTTTTACGCTTATAATTTGCTATTGCAGGTTTAATTGATGCTTAATGGCCGTCCGTTTCCAAAAAGACTAAACAAAGCCAGCTAACATTACACCTGCATCTGGATTGGGTGACTGTTGTAGCTGGTCACTCAATAGTTTTGATATTCTTGTCTTTTCATTTTCTCAGAAATCCGTCTGAGCTGCACAGATTCAGGAAGTAGAAAACAAAAGAGAACAAAACATACAAGACCATGCTCAAATGACTGACTTTAGTGTCCCTAAGGCATTATGCCTTGTTATTTTTGGGGCTTTTTTACATAGAGATGGATGAAATACACAGAGGAAACATGAGCAAAGTGCTTCCGTCAGTTTGATTCAACGTTATCAAGTAAATATGATGTTTTCACACATCTTCCATACATAAGGTGGCATATTTTTTTAAATTTAAAGTGGACTGAAAAACATTCAGAGTTCAGAGGTTTGCCTTGTTTATGGTGTCGTGCTGTGTAACGTGTTTTCATGGGAGTAACAGGAGCAATTTTCTTCACATTCAGGGCTGATTGGATAAACATTAACTTGGTGGGTAAAACATAATCTTTTGATCCTCCAACACCGTAATTCTGTCTGATAGCACAGCAGGCAAAACACATCAAAAGCTTTAAATATCCATTACTCTCGCTCTGTTTTAGTCCTTTTTAACTGATCAGACATAATCACTATTTTTACAGATGAACACAATGCAACTTGTAGTTGTCACTCCATTTTCCCAACAACCATTGAGGAGCAGTTTTTAACAGACACAGTGAAACAACCAGGAGGGGGCACTGTTGATCTTACCAGTGACGTAAGGAGCCTTTACTTGTGGAGCCCTCTGTTCTATTTTTACTTCTTGTGAAAATTTTATGTCTCCCTGCTCAGATCAGTGCTGTTCTCCTGTTCCTCCCATTTGACCCAGAAATTCAGATACACACAACAAAACGAGTGTCATGTCAGAGAATGATGTAAATCTGAAATCAGACTTTACACTGTATAACATATGGGTACCATTTCAGATCTTATGGAAACATTCCTCACAGATCTATCTCTTGCATATGGCACATCTTTTTTGAACAGATAAAGTTGCCAACAGAGAGCTGTCAACAAGGCTCTTGCATACTGCTGTTTTTATTCCTAAACTTTACATAAAGAATAAAGAAAGCACTGTGAAAATCAGCTCCACTACCAAAGTAGGCAACTCAGTTCTCCTCTCGACCACGCGGGTGATGCCTCCAAGAGATCATCGATGATCGAGCAACAGAGAACGCGCTGGACAAAGAGCAGTGATGAGGCGAAGTGTTCAGCAGCCAAGAATACACTTATTACTCATGTGCAGTCTTACAGCGGCTCTGTATTTATTGCAAAGGAAGGGCCACTGATCCTCCCGTCTGTGAAGAGTGGTCGCCATGGCAACCCCACAGTTTATCAAGGTGGCAAAGACAAGAAGAGTCTACTGATGTTGCACACACGTACTTGTGATTTATACTAACATAAGATAAGATAAGATAAGATGAACTTTATTAATCCCCGAAGGGAAAATTATCTTTCAGTTACATCCTGTCCAAGAACATAAAAAACAGTGAAACATAACGGGGGGACAGGAACGGGAGGACTGAGGGTCGCCACCATTGGACGGCGCCCCGTTTTCTTAGATGAGAAAAGGGAGAACAAGAGGAAAGGAGAAGAGGGAAAAAAAAAGCATCTCCCAGACTAGGCTCCTGTAGGGGGGCACAGTGTGGGATCTGGAAAAAACACCTCATGCAAAACATGCAAACACGTGCAGATGTATTGTCAGCTCGTTATAAGGCGTGATAGTTGGTCTCCAGTTTTGATCTCTGAACAGCATCACATGACAGGTGACACCGTGCGCTCAAGCTGTATGAATAATTCTAGCAGGCAACTTATATTGTTGTTAGTAAACATATACACAGTGAGGTGAGCATATGGCAGGGCGACACAGTGATGAGAGATTAGCTGCATGACTAAAGGCTTGCAGGTTTGATCAGGTTTGATCCCTTCAAAGACCAGAATTTACACTGTGTAATACACTGATACCGCGGCTCATTCAACCATACCATAACAGGATGCAATTAAGAGTTTCTTACAACAGAAATAGTTAACGCATCAGAACCAAATGCTCTCTGTAGCCTGCAGAAATTAGAGATAGAGCCAAGAAATTTAGTGCGACTTGATAGGTTATCTGGGCTCAGAACTGGTGCAAAAATATTACAATTATACTCAAAATGTACGGATGCAATGCAATTAGGCTTGTTCTATAAATATACGCTTCCTCGTAGAGAGTTAGACGAGATGATGATATCACTCTGATGTGTTACATAGGGAGCTGTAGCCAGAAGCGATGGAGAGCCTGGAAGCAGCGGGGACTTGCCTGGCTCTGTTTAAAGACAAGAAATAAAAAATAAGCGAACACCTCTAATGCTCACTTCTCAACACATTGTATCTGGTTTGGTAATTCATGCACAGAAATGTACTAACAATGGGAGAACATGTGCTGTACTACTTCTCGGAGAACAACAGCAGACAGCAGAGAGACTGCAGAGAAGAAATAGTTACACCATTATGTGTCCGGATTAAACAAAGAAGGCACAAAGTGCTAATTAGTGAGCTTTAGAGGTGTTGGTAAGCATATTTTTTAAACTTTGAACAGAGCCAGGCTACAACAGCTCCCGCTGCTTCTAGTCTTTCTGCTAAGGGAAGCTAAGCTAATTGACTCCTGGCTCTGGCATATGTCAGGTGGTCATGCACATCTGAAACCATAGTATGGTGGTGCTGGACCAGTAGAAGACCACAATAAAAAATCTACATGATTTGCACACTGTAGCTCCCTTTAAGTGCAATTTGTTGGCACACCCTAGTTTGTGATGTTTCGAGCACAAGCTCTTCTTCACACTTGCTAAACCTACACAGAGACGCCATCTTACATAGTTTGTAACACTGTCTAACACTGTCGAGTTCTGTGGTGCACTAGCTAAACTAACTGGAGCATGTCAGTCCTGTGTAGCCTACGAACACTCAAAAAAGTCATTTTGCCCTTTTTTTCAACAAGCACACACAGTGCTGGTTATGTAGCAATCAAAAACTGTATATAAGAAGTACACAAAGTCACCCTGACATCACCCATTGGTTTGTGGACTGCCATTTTGAAGCCTCAGTATTTTGGCCGTTCGAACTTAAGTACAACCACACGCTTTTAGACGACCAAAATGTTATAATTAACTTTTATGAACTAAAACCATACTGTGAAAGGATTCAAAATATAAGATGAAAACACAGACAACTCTAAAGCATACCCTGCTTTATGGTCTATTTGACTCTAAATGGGACCATAATTTCCTAAATGAACGTCACGCTGTATTAAAGAAGACTTGAAACTAGTGATTGAGACCATAAACTCATGTTTACAATGTTTACTGAGGTAATAAATCAAGTGAGAAGTAGAGTCATTTTCTCATAGACTTCTATACAATCAGACTTCTTTTAGCAATCAGAGGAGTCGCCCCCTGTTGACTATTATATATATATATATATATATATATATATATATATATATATATATATATATATATATATATATATATATATATATATATATATATATATATATATATATATAATATATAAAGAATGCAGGTTTAAGGCACTTCAGCATTGGCTTCACTTTTCAGACTTGGAAGTTGCCTGATTTACAATAAGATGTTTGTCTATGTGTCAGCCCTGAGATGGACTGGCGACCTGTGCAGGGTGTGCGATTGGCTCCAGCCCCCGCGGGACCCCGAACAGGATAAGCGGTAACAAATAGATGGATGGATGAATGGATGTTTGTCCCCTTTACAACATTCAACATTTGGGAGGAACCATTGCTAAGCTAACTAAGTCCCCAGACATCCCACCACTCTTTCCCTGTAACACACCCACACATACATAGAACAAGTGTAACTGCTGCTCCTAATATTTGCATGAATAAAAATAAACAAATCACCAAAAAGCACGACAGTCATAACATTTACACTGAGTGACACACCTGAGTTCATCTTGCAGAAATTGAGCAGCTCAGCTCAATAACGGAGAGAGTTTTTAGCTCCGATAACACACTCGGGAATGTATTTTGAAACCCGCGTGAAGTTCTTTCCTGCAAGGTTTTCAGACCAAATGTCATTTTTTTTTCTGTCTTGTTACTCAGTCTTGCATCAATTACCTTCAATAAGGAAACTGAACTAAAGTGGTCTTTGTTGAAGAACTGCACTCTTGCTTTTGATATCGTCACATCCAGAGAGCGACAGTACCCAGAAATTACAGCCCATTAGAGCATAAAATGCATAAAACATGTTTTGTTGCTGTTTCTTTGCTTAATGTGAGCTATTATATTCTCTGACAGATGAGTCGTTGATGGTGCATGCACTATGTTACAGCATTGGTGGCCAATATTGACTGGCATCAGGTTGTACAGTATATCACCTTAATAGCTTGAATAAATATTTCAAATGCAAATTGATAGAGCAGGCATGATACAATGTGTTTGCCATTTATACAATGTGACACGCCAGACACAATATTGTGATGTGATGAAGCTACAAATGTGTTCTACCCGTCAACTTCATTTGACACACAGTTAATGAGAAGTAGCATAATAAATTATTGTGTCACCATGTAAAATAAATGAGAGAATTTCAATTTTGCACCTAACAAACATTTTTAGACACCCTGAGAGATGTGCCTAATCTGCACTGGGCTTGGCATTCTTACTGCAGGCCTGCTGCCATGTCTGCTCTCAGTGAAGCAGAATGATTAAAGTAACACTTAACTCAACAACTTGACAAGTTGACTGTGGCTGCACTGCCTTAGACATAAATAGGTACAATCTGAAAAACACACACCACGGGGTATCTGTTCAAACACAAGACACACAAATGAGCACAAAAACCGTACATCATCATACCGTACAACATTGCCGCGATTACCTTGGCAAACTTTACAAAGGCACAGGTAAAATGGGCCGATATCGGGTGCCAAGGACAATTTATCGCGGTACAGAGAGCAGTAGCTCATTGGCTTTTGCTGACAGGCTGCTTTTCTCACCTTAAATGTCTATCTCTGGAGTGACAAAGCAGAGCAGACTGCATCGATGTGTTGAATAACTGTGTTATATGACTGTCATGGATTCAGCCAGCACACATCATCTACCAGCAACACCTTTTATTGTAATGACTGGAGAATATTCTGTTCATGTGTATCCCTGAATGAATTTACTGTGGTCCTGAAAATCCAACCAGTTGGAGCATTGTTAGCCACGCTAGTCGGTCGTTCCACCACTTTGGTCCAGGCAGAAATATCACAACTGATTTGATTGCAATGATATTTTGTACAGACCTTCGTGAATCCCACTGACTTTGGGGATAACCTAACTGGTGTCACTGATCTAGTGAACTTTCTCAATATGTGCACAATAGATTTTTTTTAATGTACATTCATGGTTCCCAAACAGTGGGCAACCATCTGAAGTATTCTAGTTCTAATAGTTTCTAATAGTAAGCGGGGGGGGGGGGAATCCTCTGGTTGCAACAAGAAGTCTGAGTGTATAAAAGTCTATGAGAAAATTACCCTACTTCTCATTTGATTTCCAGGGTTTTCATGCCGTTGTCTGGTCTGGGAGTTGTCCGTGTTTTCATCTTACAGCTTTCATCCTTTCACAGTGTGTTTTCTGTGTTGTCTAAAATGTCTTATTCAGCATTCAGCTGTACTTGGCTCCACCCTCTTGTGTCACTTCTGTTCCAAAAAACAAAATAGTAATGACCAAAAACCAAAATGCCAAACTGCAATCCAAACCAATGGGTGACGTCACGGTGACTACGGCCACCTCTTACTTCCACTCTATGTTCCCAGACAACATATCCTAATGACTTTGGTGATTACCTGACTTTTTCCTAGCACCACCATGAGGTTTACATTTGTGGTTTTGAGTAAAACATTTCAGCGACTATTGGATGAATTGCCATTCAGTTTTGTTCAGACATTTGTGTTCCCCACAGGATGAACTGTATTATCTTTGGCGATTCCCTGACTTCAAGCCCCATTATCAGGTCAATCACTGTGTCCATTATGTTGGTTTATGGCCAAATACCTACAAAACCATTGACATTCCCATCAGCCTCAGTTTTTTAAAACTTTTAGTGCAAATTTGCTAATTAGTCAATTTGAGCATGTCAGCATTCTGGCATTAGCATTAGTCTTGTTTAACAGTTAAAACAGACAACTTCAGTCCTTTTAGCAAACATTGGATTGAACATTGAAAATGCAACATTTCAATTCACTGGTGTCAAAGAGCATCTCAGCGCTTTGCCAAACAAGTAAACAGGTAACAATTGACGATATTGTACACAAAAATGTGAGTAGTTACCAGCGAACAAATGGAGAACAAACTGTGAGTGAACCATTAGTTAAAGAGTAACTCCTAAACAAACTGAGTAGTCAGTGATTAGTTAATTGAGAAATGGGTGAGGAACAAATGAGGAACGACTTGATAATTGATGAATCATTAATATATATTTCTCTAATAATTCCTAATGGAGGACTATATAGTAGATAATGATGAGTAACAAGAGAACAGACTGGGAGATTCAGTAATGAATAGTTCATGAACATCATGAAAGTGATCAAAGTGGTCAGTATGATTGATTCATATACTGCGTATTTATGAAATCATCATCACATAATGACTCATTAATAGAAGATCCCCCAGGCTGTTCTAGTTACTCATCATTATCTACTGTACTATATGTTGTCATATAATAGGAATGATTCATTCATTTGGTTAGAGTTACTCATTAAATAATGGTTCACTAGCAGTTCACTGGCAGATCCTCATTTGTTTCCTTGGTAACAAGTCATATTTTGCTGTTTTCAGTATTGTAAAGAGTCACCAGTAAACATAAAAGCAAATAGATTTGGTTGGATTACAGTGGATTGATTTGTTGATCATTATATCAACAAACTAAACATCAGTAATGAGGGTAAGTCCCTGAAACCCCTCAAAAAGTCACCTCACAGACCTTCATCCTGCCACAAGCAGTTGAAGTGTACAGCATGGCATATCACACAGACAGTGCACAAGAAAAAGGGAAGACATAAAAATCACTTAATGGCTATAATGATGTTGTACATTCATGTTCAGGATTAATGGGCTTGCTACTAATAGACTTGGCGGTAAAGCCCCGTCTCCGCTTGTCTTCATTTAGAGCGCCTTAAGGCAAACATAATATGCATGTACTGAATCCTGTAAGATCTCACAATTAATATGTGTAATTCTTAACCGAATAAATGTTTACCAGCTTCTCATGAAATACATCTTTTGTCTGTTTGGTTTCAAGATTTTAGTGTTATTGTCATCTCAATTTAAGGCACCTGCTCTGGGATCTGTTATGTTTGCACATTCATCACAGTGCATTTAGTTACAAGATGAAAGAAGGTACAAAAGAACTACAAATCACCCCACTTCCAGTTACTTTGCTTTAGTATTCATATCAAAACACACTTGAAATTTGGTTCAGTGGTTTTTAGCCATGCTGGAGGACTGTGGCGGTCCACCAGTTTGGTCCAGACTGAAATATCTGACTATTGGATGGATTGCCATAAAGTTTTGTACAAACATTCATGGTCCACACATTCCCAACTTATCATTCCCAACACCGCTGCTTGGTGTGGGCATTGGAGAGCTATGTACGGGGTAATCCCCGAGTTACTATTGGACTTTACAGGAACAGCGTGTCAATATACACTCGTTTACACCAATATACACCCTTTTCAAAATAAACTTTCATTTTCACAAGGTTAAGTTTAGGCAACAAAACAGCTAAGTGAGGGTTAAGAAACGGTCCTGGCTGACATTAACTCAACTGACAAGTGACTCACGTGACTCACAGGATCGATGATAGCGACTCACCTGACTGACGATCATCTGATCAGTGACTGATGTGACGTCAACATTTCACACGGGACAGAAACGGTGGCCTTCTGGTTGGAAATCATGTGTTTCTTTGACTCATTCCCCACAGCTCCCACCCACCCTGAGTGGAATCTCACGCTATTAACAACACATCACATGCTTTGACCATCAAATAATGCCGCGGGTGAGTTTACATTGGAGTTAGTTGAAAGCCCAGTTCGGGACATACAGTCGGTAATGGGTACCTCCGTGCATTGGTTTCCGATGGTGAGGGGCACTGACCAGTCGGCAGTATTTGACGAGTTGGGAGTACGACTGGATTATCTTGGTCCCCAGATGATGAATTCCTAGGATTTAACTGATCCTTTGACTTCTTCTCTTGGTGTGAATTTGCACAAATAATGAATCCCACTGGCTTTGGTGATTCCTTGACTTTTCCTCTAACTCCACCATCAGGTTCACGTTTGTAGTTTTGAGTGAAATGTCTCAACAACTGCCATCAATTTTTTAAAAAAAAAAAAAAGACGTAAATGTAAACCATATCTTCCATGATCCTTGAAATCCTCTGCACACTCACACAGGTGTTTCCGGTTATTCTGGCTGATTAGATGTCTGCTCAGCTTGAAGCTTTGATGGGTCACAAATCATCTACCAATAAGAATGATGAAGGTGTAATTTGCTCTGCTCGCACAGGTCCAACAAAACTAAAAGGAGACTCAGGGAGATGTCACTCAGCTAGTCTGTACACGCCCACACAGTCCTGAGCAGAGGTCTGATCACCCAGATTAACTGAAAGCACCTGTGTGACGTTCAGAGCCTTTAAAGAACCTATGTATCCCTGCATGTTGATTGTGAATTTTCAGCAAATAACTGCATGTTTACTGTATATTAAGTCCATTTAAATTTGCAGCAAATTAGCCAAAACGCAATTTGTCAAAATCAATTCATGCAGTTTTCCTTTTCAAGGTGGAGTGTGTAGGATCGGGCAGCATCTAACGGTGAGGTTGGAGATTGCAACCAGCTAAAACTGCCACGTTGGATTGGCCAACCATGTAGGAGCAGAATGTCCCTATCTAAAGCCAATTCATATTTTCAGTTGATTGTACACTAAAGAAAATATACTTCCTAAATTATTTCCATTTCTGCCAATAGATCTCCCGAAATGCTAAATACTGTTCCTTTAGGGCAATTTACAATAAATCATACTTGCCACCCTCCCAATTTAACTGGGAGACTCCTGTTTTTTATTGCTGTCTCCCAGTTTCCTCCTGATGTCACTATTCTCCCGTATTTCTCCTGATTTGTGACAAATTCCAAACCTTTTTTTTTTTCCTTTTCGTTATTACAACCTGTTTCTGTCACTATATAGCGTGTATAATCCATACTATTTCCTCCTGGATAAAACATAGAGCTACACCAAATGTTGTTTCCTGGTACAAAAGAGAAGCCGGGACACAACACGGTTTGAGGCGCGCTAGTTGCTGATTTCAGCTCACATCACAGCAAACAGCGCCCACAGTTGGGCTTTGCCTGATGCACTTAAATGCCGTCAGGGCGCAGTGAAGCCACTGAAAATAACAAGTTTTGGGTTTGCGTTGTAAAAGGGCTTTCAGTGAGGGAGACAGAAATTTTGAGATACTTATTATTTTGCTATTTTCATTCTTGTAAAGTCACCAGAATGCAGGAAACAAAGTCTCTGAAACTCATTTTTTTCTGGGGGAGGACCCCCCGCTTTGGTTTTGAAATCCTCCCTAATTCTGACATCTTATATGCAGTATATTCTTCACAAAACAATGTTGGTCACTGTCAGACATTATCTGTTCGAATGATTTGGCCCGATGTTAAATATCATTCAGTGTTATAAACCTCACAGTTCTGGCCCTACAAGCAAAGGAAAACAAACTATGCAATATAAGAGAAAATATTGTTCGATACTAAATGTGAAAGGTCAACCCCTGTGTGTTGTGAAACTTTAACGCTGCATTGAATACCACTGGTGCAGTACAGAGTATGAAAAGCCTTCCTGTCAGGAGGCAGTTAGACTGACATTGACTGAATTCACAGGTAATTATTGCTGCCTATTTATAGATCTTTCCAGGACTTCTAATACTGTTGATCTGACTATTCTCTAACGGAGATTACTTGGCATTCAGTCATCAGCCCGTTGCGGTTTGTAAAGAATGGCAGACTCAGTTTAATGTTTTTGCTTCATAGATTTCTGTCTGTCATCAAAGGAGCTCTCGGGCTGTGCGCTTGGATCTCTTATTTTAACCATTTTTATTGTTGAACTGTGTCAAAATGTGTCAAATGTTACTCTTTGATAACAAACTGATGATGCAGTTATGTGGTCTTGCCAATGATGCTGATGCCTTTAGAACTCTCTAAGCAGTATTTAATGCCCCATTAGTCTCACATAGCCAGGTACAGTGTCTTCACAGTGCTGAGTCAGCGCAACAGAAAGGCCTGGCTCCATACATAACCACTCTGGTAAACGCTCTGGCTTGTTTGTATTTCTTTAAACTAATCACAGTCATCCTGGGCGGAGCTAAGCACAGGGTGCAGCGATGGTGTTCTTGCAAAATAGATAGTGAAAGGGGAGGAAAATGCTGCCTGAGATATGCAGCCAATGACAGACTTATACCCACAATGAGTCAGATGCATGCTCTACAAGCTACACCAGCTCAGATCAAACTTATTCTTGATTTGTAGTTTAAGTTAGGGTTGTTAATGTTGAGAAACTAGTAAGACTATGTTCAGCCCAGTGCTGCCAACTCAATTACAGTAGGCCACAGCACTAGCTCCAAAAGTCATTAAAGTTAGCGAGCAAGTCAGAAACAATGACAGCCTGGTCGTTCAGGTCTCTCTCCAAAGCCACTCTCCAAAAATAAGTACTATGAACCTAAACATATCATACTTGATGTGAACAACGAACGTGACTATTGTTTGTACCAACAGCTGTCAAGTTAGCTTGCAGCTATATGGTGCTAACAGCGCCAGCATTGAATACAATGGCAGCAGTGCTGACAGAGCTAACAGTGTTAACCAGAGCAACCCGTTCTCACTACCGCTGTCAGAAACCGACGTACAGAGGCACACTTTAGCAACGCTATGTGAGGAACTGCGCCTTTCAACTAATCCCAATGTAAATCGGCAGCATTATTCGATGGTCAAAGCAAGTGACTTAGTATTAATAGCGTAAGAGTCCACTAAGGGCGGGCAGGAGGGGTTGTGGATGGGTCAAACAAATACAAGACTTGTAATCAGGAGACCGTTGTTCATGTCACATGTGAAACTAAAGAAATGTCGACTCATTTTGTCTCGTCAGTTTTTAGTCAAGTGAGCCGTTGGTGACATCTACCACGTCAGACTCATGAGTCGCTAGTCAGTGATGTTAACATTAACCGCAACCGCTACGTAACCTTAACTAAGTAATTGTGTTGCCTAAACCTAACCTCTTGTTTAGTTTATTCTGAAAGGACACTATGCATGTAACAAGCGTATATTGACACCCTGACACATCCAAAAATAACACGAGGGGGGCCTCCATGCGTCGGTCTCCGATGCTGAGGGGCACTGACCAAGCGGCGGTATTTTATGAGCTGGGAGTGAGAATGTGTTTGACCTGAGGGGTAACTGGAGGTTGGGCGCGACGCTTCTACGACAACGCCGTCTGTGTTATCAGCTGTAAGCCCTGTATAGGGCAGTGCAGAGTGGCGGCCATTGGCTGGCCCAGCGATGTCAGCGTAGCGTGGAGAAGCTCGGATTACAACACACACGGAGGGAGGGTGACTTGGTTCTCTGCTCAGGTAGACATTACTCCTCTATATCTTTACATAGCAAATAGATGTTTGCTGCTCTGACTTTTGAATTTAGCTTTGACCATGAAATATATTTAGGAATTTAAACCAGGGGTTGGTTTTTCTTTAAAGCTACTTATTGTATTCACCACGGATGCTCAAATTTTTTAGTCATTTTCAGGCAGGCAGGTGCAGAATGAAATATGAGTGGGTTATTTATTTTTGGCAGTTAATTATCTAATGTTAGCCCGCTCCTTCATAGAATATATTCCTTGTCCAAAGCTACTTTACATAAATACCCTTAAAGATAAAATGTGTTTTTCCCAAGAGCTAACCTCTAATAATCTCAGAGGAACATGGTGAATCCTTGACTGTAATATGTTTTCATATTCAACTTCTTCATGAAGCAATAAAAAGATCAATCTTACGTCTAAAATGAAATTCCATCAAACTGTTCTCAGTCAACACCGTGGGCATTACTTTTTTACTGCCTTGACCTTTGCCCTGCTGGCTCCTGCTGACCAGAGGTCACATCCCTTCAAGGGATGATAACGCCGATGAAGTCCACGTGCCGAATCACATTCTTTCCCAACTGCTGTTGAAAATTGAGATGTGTGCGCCTGAGTTACTTTGCTGTGCACCTGGTCTTCTACATGCTTAATTTAGTGTCTTGTACACGCTTGTGCAGCATGCCACCCCTTTGTTCTCGGTGAATTAATACTTGCTGTTACACTGATAATCTATAGAGACAGATTTTAAGGAGTTCCTTCCTTTGATGTGATGTTTTCATGATGATGCAACATGGAAATTTCTGTGCAACATCTGAGATCTGAACAGTTTTCGTAAGGCGAATCGCCAGGAGGGGGGGGGGGGAATGTGATTATTTCGACCAATTTCTGGGTTTCTCTGTTATGGTGTGTGGAACTGCTTGTGGGCACAAAAAAAAAAAAAACACAGGTGTGCTCTAAAAAAACAGGATTTGCACATTTCCAGCACGTCGTGATGAATGCAACGAAACGTTGAAGTGAAGCCTAGCGCGTAAGACTACATCCATCAAATATTTTCTCTAAGAAGATTATCCTTTCCAGTCTCTTGTAATCTTCCATGCATTACAGTGTTGATTGATACGTGAGGAACATCTACATAAAACTGAACCATGCATTAAAATATTTGGATTTTCCTCAGTTTATTCTATCAGAGCTTTACTAGCATGACCTCCATTTAACTGTGACTATACATTACCTTCCAGCTTTACACAACCTCACTCCCTCCTTCCCCCGCCACTTCAAGAGAGCCACAAAAAAGAAAAAAAAAACAGGCAGCAATGAAATTTGGTGTACTTGTGTCCTTCAGTGAACACTCTTCCCCATGAGGCTCAATATTTGGAGGATAAAAAAAGTGGTGAAAATGGATTAATTACCTCGGTCACTTTCCACTTGCAGCCCAGGGGACTCGCCGTAGGACTGCAAGATTCACCTCGTCTCCCACCGCTCCCTCCATCTGCCATGTCACACCTACGGGTCACAGCCAGCACACTGCAGCTCCTCCAGCCCTCAGGGCACAGGGGCAAATTAGAAATACCTGGCTTGGCACGGGACGCTTGGAAACTCTGGAAAAAAAAAAAAAAAAAAAAAAAAAAAAAAAAAGGTGAGTGTTTAAGGTTATGTGCGGAGAGGGTGAGGTTAAAGTGGTTTGACAAGAGCTTTGAAGCCCACCAGTGTGTGTCTTAGCTGCTGCCTGCGAAAGCACCACAGGGTTCGCCATATCTTTGGCAGTAAGCTCCCTACCAGAGAGTGAATGTCAGCGTGGCAATGCAGTGTCCTCCCGCCTCTCAGAGGCTTGTCATTCACACAGTGGGCTCTTTTTTTCCTCTGCGATAACACACTTCTTTCTCCCCTTTTCTCTGCTTCTACAGCAGTCTCTAGTGAGTCAAGCATATTGATGGACATTGAAGTGTTCTCGCACCGATGCCTCCGTGACGTCCCATATTGGCGCTGACCTGAATTGAGAGAAGAGCACCTGGCAATGTGACCAATGCTGTCAGAATTCAGCACATCATGGCCTTGTCATGCTCTACAGCCACACAAAATCCTCAAAGGAAACCAATCACTACTTTGTAAATGATTACATTTTCCAGTGCATCATTTAAAGGGGCATTATGGAACCTGTGACTGGACCGACTCCGCCTCACAAACAGTACGATACCTATTGGTTTTACCTAATGTGCCTCTCTGTGATTGATGCATTATGTCACTGTCCACATTTCCTTCAGGCCTGTTAGTGTTCTTGTCCCACATGTGCATGGCTGGATTTACAAAAAAAAAACCCTGCTGGTAACACTAAATGGTGAAATTTTTATTTTACTGTTAAACAATTATAATTAATAATGTTTTAATTATTTAATTATTGGTAAGGCCATAACGTATGTCTTTATGTCATTAGTTTATGTTATATGAAATTATTGGTTTATAAATTATATACAGTATCATAGCTGATAAGAAATGACATTTTAATTACATTATTAAACTATTTATTAACAGCTTATTGTTGCGCATATCATATTTTTAGGGCTGTCATTTGATTAAAATATTTAATCATGATTAATTGCATGATTGTCCATAGTTAATCACAATTAATCACAAATTAATCACACATTTTTTAAATTTGTTCAACATGTACCTTAAAGGGTGATTTGTCAAGTATTTAATACTTTTATCGACATGGTAGTGGGAAAATATGCAGCTTTCTGCAAATGTATGTATATATTTATTAGTAGAAATCAATTAACAACACAAAACAATGACAAATATTGTCATCGTCAATAGTGTCATTGTCAATATGCTGAAATCATAACATGGCAAACTCAAGTCCAACAGGCAGCAACAGCTCTCAGTGTGCTGACTTGACTATGACTTGCCCCAAACTGCAGGTGATTATTATAAAGTGGTCATGTCTGTAAAGGGGAGACTCGTAAGTGCCCATAGAACCCATTTACATTCACATATCTTGAGGTCAGAGGTCAACAGGCTTCTCTGAAAATGGCCATGGGAGTTTTTCCTCGCCAAAATTTTGCATGACGTTGTAGCATTATTTAACCAGCTTCACGACAAACTAGTATGACACGGTTCATTGATCCATTAGGTCTTCTAGCTTTGTATAATGTCAGTATCTTCAGTCTAACTTTAAAAAAGCTCACTACAACCTAAAAATCACAAGCTGCACTAATACATTAAAGAAATTATTGTCATTAAAAAACCTTACATAGACAGATGAAACCAATTATTAACCACTAACAAGGTAATAATTATCTACATAATTTTTATGGATGCTTTACAGAGTATTAATTAACAATTAAGCTATTATAATCATCAGCTGTAACTTTATAACAGCAGTCAAATAATGCTTTTAGATGGTTTACAATCCAATTATGAATCATTATGTAACATTTATAGATGTTTTACAAACAATTTCTTAAAGGTTTACAAATCACCTGGTAATGATTAACAAACACTTAATATAGTATAAAATAAAATGCTATAACGTATGCAAAACAAAAAAAACTGTGCCAGGAACAAATTATAGCTAATATAACTACAGTTTAGCTATTCATCATTTATTAACAGTGGTTATTATAAAGTGTTGCTATATACTGCTTTTGACCCCCTTTCCTCCCACTTCCTGCACACTGTGTGCAACCTTTCTAGATTACTCTTCTAGATAACTGCAGGTTTGCTGTGTGTTGATTTGATCAATTACAACTTATTGTAGGAATATGAAACATGTAAGCACAAATCTGTGGATATTTTGACACAAGGACCTCTTCAAAACAGGATTACAAGATGGGATAATGAAGCAGGACCCACTTAAAGTCCCTGTTGTGAGGCACATAATCCCAAACACATTTTCAAATAAACAACTCGAACTCAGTGAGCCTCGGAGCCCCCCTGAGTTATGAGGCCCTGAGGCTCTTGCCCGCTTTGCACAGTTGGAAATCTCTCCTTTCATGTGTGGTTAAGTTAAGGCTAAAAAATGGTTTTTACTCTGTTGAGGATAGTCAGAGCTCATGTTTCTGGTTAAATATTGAACAAGTAAACACGTCCTGTGTTGTGTCCCCTTTGACTTTTTCAATCTTTAACCCACATAATTATCTATGCACTAAAGTTACCACAACAAAACCCTGAAAATGTTAAACATGCATACTTGCTATGTGCAGAAATTTCCTTATTCTTTTTTGGGGCCCACCCCCAACATCTCCCCCACCCTTCTTCAGAGGATTAAATTGACTTTGTTTTTATTCTTTTTCAGATTAGTAGCTAATGAGGGAGAAGAAACATGATATAATGATATTCAGAATCACAGTCATGAGGGTAACAATATTATTTTAAGAAGACGAAGGGGAGAGGGAAGAAAGAAGGGGTGAATACGCCGGCCACGTTGACGACATACAAACAAACAAACAAACAGGAAACAGCAAAGCATTCGAGAGTAGAGAAGCAGCCAAACAACAACTAAAGAAAAGAAAGAGAAAAACGAGCCGACAGACACACAAAATATGAAGCCCTGTTCTTTAATCTCCTTCTTGAACTGTGTAAGATGGGGTATGGGTATAAGGATAAAGATGATAGTAGTAACGAGGCAGCATTTAACACCAGATCCAGGGTCAGATATGAGAGGTTTCGGCTGAATTCAATGATTAGATTATTATTATGACAGAGATTAGCTGTAGTCAGAGCTTTATTTCAAGGAAAACAAGCAAAATACATTGTCCATACATCAATCTGTATGAAGATTTTATAACTTTTCAGATATGTAAAAAATGTTAAAGGGACTGTAGGTAAGTTTTTACACGTATACATGTTTTCAATCATGTTTTATTGCCAATGTGTGAACAGGCTGTAACCTAAACTAAAAAAAATGAGACTTTCTGCCGCTTTCTGGGTTTTCTCTATCAGCTTGTAGACTGCTTTTAATGTGAAGAATGCAGGACATTTTTTTCCAGGAAAATCCAACAGATGTCACATCATGTGTGCTCACAAGTGCCTTTATTTTGAGCTCCGCTGCAGGTACAGCCGTGGCTAATGTTCGATTAGTAATGGAGTCTACATGTCAAGAGAAGAAATCTCGGTTGTTATAGCTGGGATAATTACAGCTGTTAAAACTATACCTACATAGTGGAAGTTAACTAAACCCCAAGAAATGAGAGAAAGGGTCAATTATATGACAAAAACTGCCTCATATGAATTGATGTTGACTAGGATAAATGACAGCAGCCACGCTAAGGGACCTATTTGGGATTATATTACATTGTCTGAAAACCCTGAAATTTAACTGTCACTCTTTCCTGCTCTGTCTAATTACGATCTTTATTGTATTTTATTTATTTATTTTTTATTTCAAGATATTACTTTATTTCTGTGAGGGATTCTGTGTTGTGTCCTTTCTTGCAGGGATCTCCTTTATCCTGCAGCCTTTTAATTTTATTTTTGCCTCTCTTGTCATGTACCAACCCAGCCAAAATCTACCAGCCTCCACCACAACTCAGACTCCGTGTTGCAAAACAGGAATGTGACCGACGTCGGAGGAAAACTAAGATCAACATCAGCTGGACTTTCCATTCACGGAGGGACCTTCATTCAGTTTTGGGTATCAACATAGAGTGATATTGTGGTTTTAGCTGTCAATCATAATCAGCCTGGTGTGTGTCGCTTGACTGCTTTGACCGATGCTCGCTTGCATCTACGTTGTGCGAGTACAAGCGCGAGCAACAGGACGCCAACTGTTGTTGAATTAACAGCCACAGGTGCCATTGATAACAAGCAATTTCTGATTCTTGCATCTAGCCCTTTTAAATCAGTAAGTTGATAAGAAAAAAAAAAGCACAAGTCAGCTGTCATATTTCTATGAGACAAGGCTACCTTGATCTGAACTTAATCGGTACAACATCATGTCCCTGGAACAGATCTGTAAATAATACAATTAATAGACAGAGATGAGTTGGTTGTTGAGCAAGGTAACTAATTAAAATAATAATATAATATATTACAAGTGAAAATAATTATAGAATAACTTCATTTATTCTGCTACAGCCCTGTTTCTTGTAGGACTGCCGACTTCCATCCATGAAAAAGAGCAAAAGGTCAAGATGTAAGTTTTGAAAAGCAGACAGCTCGGAGCCTGAGATGAATCACAACACCATTAAACCCCTATAGATATGCGGCTTATTATGGTCATTTTCTGATGTGGGATGGTAAAAATCTGACTTAATGTACTTTTAACAGCTGCAGATATAAACAAGTGTGTGTGGGTGGCGAAATGGAGGAAACAGATTTCTTTGTTTCTGACTCCAAGGACAAGAGAAGAATGACTTTTGTAGCAGATCAATATTAACTCTGGCGTTGAGTTTCATGGTGGTTTACTGACTGCAAAGGTAAAATTCTCCATCATGTCCTCACTGTGAGATAAAGTCCTCCCCTTTTGAGGAAGTCTCAAAATGGAGCCTCCAGGCAGACTTTGTTAATCGAGCGGTTTGAGTGTTGCCCTCACCGTAGGCAAAAATCAACTCTCAGACACTCCCCAGCAATGTTTGTGGCAGATCACTGGGCCATCTTTATAGAAGAAGACACTGCGGGATGGTCTGTCTAGAAACAAGCCAGTGGGTTTACTGTACAGCCCACAACTACAGGGCTGGGACCAGCTATGGATTTATTGATATATCTATTTGTAAAAATGTTGCACAAATTTACAGTTTTGCCCATTAAAAAAAAATCTGCATGTTGATCTGACATGATGAATTAAAGGGTAACTGTTTATTGTTTTTCAACCTGGATCCTATTTCCTCATGTTTTTGTGTCTAAGTGATTAATGGAACAACATTTTTTTAAATACATCCAGTATTGGGGGATAATGCTGGAATCGGCAGCCGCGAAACAAGCTGCGAGGGCAAGTGAGCAGCATCAGTGTAATGTTACATCCACTGATGTGATGAAAATGACACAAATGTGTGATTAAAAATAGTATTATGATACCGTTGATATTCACAATCATTTATAAAAATATCAACTGCGCCTTTGTAACGTGCTGTAAATAATGTAAGAATCACACTAAAATGAACAAAACTGTCACATAAACCACCAACATAGTCTAATATGTGATTCACACTGCAGTGAAAATGTGGTAAACCATCTCATGAGGCAATTTGTTTTCATGGAAAGATTTTATGAATGCTCTTTTGGGACAGTACATATAAACGGCACCTACAGATTGATTGATATATCTATTTGCAAAATATCAATCAAATTATTGATAGTTTTGCCCATTAAAATGATATTCTACATGCTGAGCTGACATGATAAATTAAAGGGTAACTTTGGCGTTTTTCAACCTCGATGCTATTTTCTCATATTTTGTGTTTAGGTTACTAATGGAAGAACAATTTTTGAAATTCATCCAGTATTGGGGGATTGCGCTGTAATCGGCAGCCGCGAAACAAGCTGTGAGGGCAAGTGAGCAGCGTCATTGAACGTTACGTCCACTAAAAGTGCTTGTTTCTGCCACTGATAGGCTCAGATTTTTAGTGTCTGCCATCATTATGGAAAGGACCCTCCAGAGAAATAAAACATTTTTCTTACTTTTCTCTTGGTCTGTTTGTTATTGAGTCCCTCTCAAGGAGAAGTCTCATTGTAAAAACAAATATCATCAAATTCAAAGACCTCATCCTTATTGTGGAAATCATCTAAATATTCAGCAATGACATTGAATATCTTTCAGATAAAACACAACAAATTCTGCCCAGCTGGTGCTCACGTTTCCTCCATGGATGTAGTTCGCTATTCCACCATTATCTTCCAGCAACACCCCACCTCGCCAGATTTCACAATGTGACTTCTCCTTGAGCGAGCCTCTTTCCATAATGTCAAACACTTAAAGGTGCAGTGTGTAGGACCTTGCGGCATGAGATTGCAGATTACAACCAACTGAATTTTCTCTTATGTGCCGAGTGTGTAGGACAACTACGGCATACGACACAAAAATGTGAATAGTACTCTCTAAAGCCATTTGATTTGAGGGATCCAATGCTTAGAGTGTATGTACATGTGAAACAAGTGGTGAAGCAAGAAAGAGAGAGAGCAGCGGTGACAGCAGTAGCGGGTAACGTTATTGACTCCGGCCAAAGCAGGAAACATTACCTAAGGGAGCTGCTCCCTATGTAGATATAACCGTCTCACTCAAAGGTAACAGAAACGCAACAGTTCTTATTTTCAGATGATTGTACACTAAAGAAAACATAGTGTTGAATGTTATATGCCATTTCTGCCAACAGACCCCCCTAAATGTTACACACTGGTCCTTTAATAACAATCAGAGTCTGTCATGGCAAAAACAAACACTTCACGTGGATGTAAATGGCAGTGCCAGCTTGCCCCAATAGCAATATATTGCAGCCTGTGAGCAGCTGCTGTCTACATCATTCTCCCTCAATACTGGACCAGTTTCAGAAATTGTTGTCCCTATTAGTCAGTTAGACACAAAAATATGAGAAGATAGGGTCCTGGTTAAATAATATATAATTTACCCTTTAAGCAGCAGCAGAGCATGCTTGTTTCATATTTATATATTACACATATTTGACTTTTGAAATCCTTATGGTAGTTACAACTTCTGTTTAGATGATAACCGCAATGATATACATACATACATGTGTTTAAATGAGGTAACACAAAATGTATGAATGAATGTCTTTAGATGGATAAGTAACTGGATTATGAGGCTAGTCTCTGATTCCTTTCTGAAATGAGCACTTTGTCTTAAAATGCAAATACGTTTTCCCGGCATGAGAGGATTGCCTGTAGGAGGCATGAATAGAAACAGTTTGTCATGTCAATACAGCACAGAGGAGAATTAGGACATTGTGCTGCAGGTGGTGGATGGTCGATATATTTCCAACCATTAATAAATTGTGTTTCAGAGTTTTAGTAGAGTAAGCTCAGCTGTTGTTGTGGTATGATGTGGTGGAAATGACACAAATCTCTGATTAATAACAGTATTATAATACAGTTAAAATTCACAGTCATTAAAGAAAATATCAACCGAACTTTTGTAATGTACTCAAAAACAAATAATGTCAGAATCGTGCTAAAATGAACAAAACTAACTGTCACATAAACCACCCACACAGTCTAATATGTGACTCACACAGCAGTGAAAATGTGGTAAACCATCTCACGAGGCAACTTGTTTTCATGGAAGGATTTTGTGAATGCTCTTTTGGGACAGTAAACATAAACACATCAATATCCTTGAGAAGAAAAAAAAAAGAATAGGATATTGATATGTTAATGTGGAGGTGTACCTCCTCAGCTTTGAAATGTTGTTCAAAATAAGCCTCTGAAGACCTGAAATACTTTGAGTGATCATGGAGTGATACGGATAATGCTGTCTCAGCTATCATAAAAATGTTTTGTTTGGGAAAAATACGCCCTGTTGGAGTGCAGCGCAGCATTCATATCAGGGCACTACCTTCAAAGTACAATAACGTACAATATCATGCTGCCCAATATATGGTGTTGCCTTTTTCTCTGCCATCGTCGCTTAGCAACTTCTCCAAACTGAATACCCAAATTAATTCATATAATACAAGACCGGTTGATCATCTTCACCGTCATTGTTACAAAACCAAACATGGCCAGTTCTGCCTCTGATACAGCGACATATGGAAAGACACGTTATCAAGAGCTCGGTATCTATCTCTAGAATCTTGTTGTCATTTACTTTTTGCTGCATTTTTCTTAGTTATGTTAGCTTAGTTTTCTTTTTTGTCCCCTTTTTTCTTATTGTTTGTCTCGATAAGTAGAAGGGAGGTCTGTCATAGCCTATAAGCCTGTGGCTTCTTGACCTCTCCTGTCACATTTCTTATTTTTATGCCTCGGCACCGGCAGCAGCTAGAGGCATTATGTTTTCAGGTTGTCAGTCCGCTCATCCGTATGCACATACGTCTGTCCAGTTGTACTATTCTCAGGAACGCAATATCTCAGGAACGCCTGGAGGAGATTTATTCAAATTTGGCACAAACGTCCATTTGGGGCTCAATGATGAACTGATTAGAATTAGGTGGTCAAAGTTCAAAGGTCAAGGTCACTGACCTCACCTCCGTCCAATAAAAAATATCTTAATCTGAAAACCTTTAATGAAAAGGTGAAACACTGGCTGAAACTAAACCAAACCTACGATCACTGTTTGGGAACACACTGTACATATATGATGTTGTATTATGTGATTTTATTTTATGGCTAGAAGTCCTATAGAAATTGCATCGGTTGCACTTTAATTAAGGGTAACAATGTCTACATGTATTGTCCCTGTCAAATAAATAAATACATTTCATTTTTATTTTATTATTATTTTTCTTAAAAACTGGCAAAAATGTCCACCTGGACTCAAGGATTAACTTAGATTTTGGTGGTCAAAGGTCACTGTGTCCTCACAACATGTGTTTTTGGCCATAACTCATGAATCCACATGCTAATTATGACAATTTCACCACTGAAGTGATGACATTTTGGACAGACATGGATGTAAACTGCAACTTGACCTGTTGGCAGAGGCATACTGTCAAGAAGTATAAATGTTAATCTTATAGTTTCCGGTTGCATGCTTTTATTTTGGCGCACTTCCTGTTTTGTTTGCATTCTAACCTCTCCTCTCGTTGCAGTTCACTTCACTCCCTGCCCTGCTTGTCTCCTGCCTTCACGTTAGAGCATCTCCTCCCGACCTGATTATCATCACTAGTCACCTGCGTCTGATCGTCATCCCCTGCCCTGATTGTGTTCACCTGTGTATAGTTATCCACCTCCCTCACCAGTATATAATGTGTCCTCCCTTTTCCTCCTGTGCCAGTTTGACTTTAACTGTTTAGTGAAGCGTACCAGCGATTCCTAGTGTTTTCGACTCCTAGTGTTTTGACCGTAGCTTGTATTTTTTGACTTTGCCTCTAGCCCGCCGATTTAACTCTGTTTGCCTCGCTGACTGCCTTTTCGTGTAACGACCTCCTGTCTGTAATAAAGACTTTGATTTTTGCCCGACACCCTGCCTCTGAATCTGCGTTTGAGTTCACCTGAGTCCGAGCTCAGCCCTGACACATACAACCATGAGACTGTGATTCTAGCTTTTTCATTATCTGGATTTTATGAAGTCTTACGTGTGTGCAAATAAAATAAAAAAAGCAGGCCAGTGCAAGTAAAAAGATGTCTCCACATATATTATATTCATTGCAGTGAAGCATGAAACCATTTCGCTAACAAACACTCTGCACTATATTAAATTACAGTTTATATTTCCCATCTCAGGTGGCAAATATTGCTTACATCTAAGTGGTTCCACTATAGCATGTTGCTGAGGTGACATGTTGAAAAAAAAAAAAAAAATCCTGACAGCGAATGCAAACACTTGAGCTAAAAATATCACAAACACTGAACGCGTCTTATGAAGAAAAGAGAGGAAGATATGAGGGAGGGAGAACGAGAGGAAGACAGGGAGATAAAAAAAAATCTGTCTCTGGCATAATAACTGTACATACACCGTTAAACCCAAGGAGATAAAATGCCATTACAGTGGAGATCTGTTCTGCATAAATATATGCGGATGTCAAAATGTGCTGCTGTAGCTGTTCTCTGCAGAAACAGTGGGTTGAGCTGCTACACTCTCCTCAAAAGCCTCCGCGTCTGTTGACTTCAGGGAGCAGTCACCTCTTTATGCTGCAGCTGCAAGACGAAACTGAACCTGTACTTTCCCATCTATGCACCCTATGGCGGTGTTAAATTCAATGTTTCCGCTCTCATACCCCGCCTGGCAGGAGCAGGGTTTGTTTTGAAAGATTGGGTCAAGACAGGAGCGGCGTAAGATCCGCTCTGCTTAAACAAGGGGCGCCGGCGTTCCTCAGACAGACCCCAAAGCCCGGGTAAATGATCTGTACCAACAGCGCTGTGCTTTCTGCATAAACACGAGGCCCTTGTCAGCCATCTTCACAGTCCCAATCTTGCACTTGTCAAGCTCGACACAGTTTGATTAAACTTGTCAACACTCCTCTACTCCCCGGCTTCCGGCTGGTGGCGAATGCAATCACCCCAGGATGCCCCCGCGGCTGCCCATCCCTGCCACTCACCCTTGGGTCACTCTCACAGCACCGCGCTTTGTTCCTCCACTGCCATACAGCTAACCTCAGCAGAACTGGAAATACAGCATTATCATATTATTTATGAGGGCCGGCCTTCTGGGATGCAGCTCAAGCAGGAATACCAATTGAGCTCTCCTGCCGTCCAGCTCCCAGGCCTGCCTCCTGGGCTAAGCGCTTGCACTGCTGCTCCCTGGGTAGAGTGTTATCTTCAAGTTGAGCCTCAATGGGTGTTATTTATTCACCATCTAAGCAGACACCGTGCATATAGGTGCCTTTGTTAGAGCCCTATATTTGCAACTCAGAGGGGAACAAACTATAAGCCCGATTTGTGTTTTTGAGATTGTCGTGCGCCTGACGATTCCCTGTTAGTTTGCGTTAATACGAGGATTTGATTAATATGCCTAAGCCCCACTGTGGCTCCCCAGTGCCAACACGAGGATATGATCTACTGTCTGTCTTGGCTACAGACAATCCGCCAATCTGTTCACTGGAATGTGAAACGCAGAGCTTCTCCCAGTGTTTGGACTGACAGATTAGATTGTTAGCAGAGAGCCATTATTTCCAGAAAGCACACTAATCTGCAGTAGCTGTCCGTAAAGAGGGACCTTTACTTACCCTCCAGCCATGAGATATTGTTTCAGAATGAAACTAACAAATGTGACTGCAATATGTGAATCACATCTATGACTCAGGTGATTGTATTAGTCATTAATACCTCCTGGCTTTTCACTGGAGAAGGCCAGTGAGCCACCAGCTACATTCAATTTCTTATGCTTTAACAACCGATCATCAGACTGTATTACAATTTCTCCCCGCCAAAATACTTTAATGCCGAGTTCATTAGAATCTAATTAAAAGTACTGTCTTTTTTTATCTTAGCTTGTGAAAACATTATAAATGCATTCGCTTGCTCTGTCTCAGCAAGATAAGCTGACAGAAACCTGCAGTATTGTACAGCAAATCAGAAAAACATCCTGACTTTTAAAATATGCTGTTTTTTTTTCTTTTGTGAGAAGTCATTTTGGCTCAGAGTGTTTCCTTGAATAACTCATCTGAATTAAATTTCACCTAATAAATCTGCTTGCCGTTCTCCGCCCCGGTATCTCTCAGAGTGATTGCACACGTACGAGAAAAAGGCTTTGAGCGTGTTCCTTTGCATGACAAAGAATTGGCCAAATCTGAAACATTTACATGGCTGAACAGTCAAAGTGAAAGGGACTCTTTTGTTTCTCTGCTTTATTCGTCAAGTTCATTGTATGAACTTGTGTGCCGAGTTAAGTCGGGTGAACAATACTTTTTTTTTTTTCTTTCTTTTTGGGAGGACTGGAAAGCATTTGCCTTTGGTAGCAATTCAACTCAAACTGGCTTAACTAGCACAATGAGGGAAGAAATGGACTGAGGTAAAGATTTCACAGTCTTCACTCCCCACTTCTGTACTGCAACAAACACAAATCATATGTAGTGCTGTGTGCATGCCACCCAGGACTGATAGTTGCAGACACATTGCAGAAATTGCCTCATCCTCCTGTGAGCTCTTTCCTCCTATACTGTCCTCAACCGCAAAACACAGAGAAGCGAAAGGTTGCGGGGCGGGGAGTGGCACCCTGGGAACACTACTGGCCTCAGCAGCATGTCTCCTTTCATGCCTCATTCATTCACTTTATCACCTCATTAGACGAATGTGGAGGTGTGGAAGAGAAGCCTTGTCACCCTGAGACAGAAAGGGAGGAGCCGTACTCCATCTTCTCCTCCCCTGGCCCGGCTCTCCCCTTCGCTTGCTGGTTGCATGCGTGGGTAACGTTGCTCCGGGGGGGTTGCAAGCTGCCATATGAGCACACTTTATCAGGTGACACACTGCACAAGTGCAGATGTGGGGAAAACGAGGAGGCAATGTGAAAATACAGAGTTCCTGTTATTATATTGGTCTTTTCATAGTACCCATGAGATCATTTGCTACAGCAAATGTCGCCTGATAAAGTAATTTTAATATATCTATTTCTGTCTATTCTGTACAAGACATCTATTTCGTGTCTGCTACTTGAGGCAAATTTGTCATGATATTGGGTTTTGAATTCCTGCAGCATCTACCACCTGCAATTACATTTAATTTCCTTCATATGCTTCATTTATTTATTGCAATTTGATTAAAGAATTAATTTGATGTATTTGTTCAATAAAATGTTGCCTCAGTGCATTTCCTTTCCACATTATATTTATTGATTTTATTAAAGTTATTCCTTAATTTAATTAAAAGTTTTGGTATCATGTACCCTAGAATTCCCTCATCACCAAGCACTGTTTGAAAGGCTTAGTCTCTTCAGTATATGTGATGTTTTCTGGTAAATATGAAAAATGGTCAAATTTAAAGCAAATTTTTCCTGAAACATTACCTATGAGCTACTTTAATCAAAAAATATTAAGCCCATATTGGTCAAATCACAGTAAGTATTTACCACAGAAATAGAATAATAGAAGAATGGATATTCCTGTTGAAATCAACGTCAGAGCGGCGGCCATCTTTAATAGCTGCCTTCACCTAAGACTCACTCACCGCGAGGCAGAGACTTGCAGAGGCAGCTGGTCAAATATTTCACCAACCAAGGAATACCATTCACTGTTTCTAGGCATCAACAGTAGCTGCTGTTTGCACTTTGAAAGGTCAGTGGCAACAGAGGTCAAAGTTGAAATAATTTGAGCTTCCAGCTCAGTGCTTGTTGGTGATACGGTAGCGCTTCCACCTAGCTAATACCGCCTCCCCATAAGAGAATAATGGCACAGCCAGAGCAGAGCGATTTTACCGCTGATCATGTGTAGACAGCTTTAGGCCTATGTTGCCACTGTGACCACTGTTGCGGGCTAACTATCATATAAACTAAACCAACTTACAGCACAGACTCATTGAGGTGAGGTTTTGCAATAACTAATGACAATAATGACAGTAAAGTTATGAAGTATGGAGAGCCACAGTAAATGAGTAAAATTTAACAACTTAGTGGTTCATCCACACACTTGTCACAGCAAAGGAAAGCTAGCCTGTTTGTACAAAAAGGCTTATGAATATAATAATGCACAAGACATTGAGCGTGTAATATGTACCCCTTTCTTGGTTTCCATGTGTCGTTTGTTCACTATGCATCCTGTATTGACTGCAATGTAAACACATCTACGTATAAATGCTACGGTGACATAGAATAAGATAAGATAAGATAAGATGAACTTTTTTTATCCCCCGAGGGAAATTCGGGATAAAAAATGAATAAAAAGTGAGAAATACCATTCAGGTGGGTGGGAGGGGAGGTGCATGTGTTCACCAAACACTGGACTTGGAGAAGAGAGAGAGACTGGTGTTCGAGACAGGCATACATATCGTACTTAGTTTACGGACTTATTTTAAGCCCAGCCATGATATTTTTCCTTAACCTAACTAAGTGGTTTTGTTGTCTACACCTAACAGTGGATGTTTTTGTGGTATACAAATGACACGCAAAAAGGCTAAAATGCATCCTCATGGCATGCAGGATGTCTGTGTGATGTCATGGTATTTATACTGCCACCCTGTGAGACGGAGTCAAGGAAAGCACATCGCTATTGCCAGATGAGTGACAACTTTATCCGGCTCATTTTCTGTAGCCAGCCTACTAATTTTGCTTTAATGCTACACAATCTGATGTTCCCTCCGCTTCATTCCCCACCCCTCCAGAGCTGCGCTCGTTCTCTTCCCGGCAAGCTGCAACAGAAAACAGCTCAACAAGTTCTACTCCAATGCTATTTCTATGGTATTTGCATATGAGCAGCAGGCGTGTACTGTATATGTGACTATTCTGGTTGCACATCTGTCTTAACGCAGCAAAGTTCCCCCGCTGCCAAATTACCTCGGAGGGGAAGAATAGCAGTTGTGAGGATCACACAGTACAGAGGGGATGAATTGCACCTAGTCCCTGGTTTACATGAGAACATCGGTCAGACCTGCCCTGGATACATAACCCAGATGAAACCATGAATACACGCACACACCAAAACAGAGAAACCTGCAATTTGTCATTTTTTGGTGGTAGAACTAAAATAAGTATGTCGCGACCACATATGACATTAATCACGCGTGACGTCCACACTGATTTGGAGAAAGGTGAGAGGACAAACCATTGTCCTCACCGTATCATCGGATCGCCGTGCAGAATACAAATGGGGCTTTTCATTTCATGTGTCAGGGTCTCACACAGTCAGGAGAGGCAGCAACGTAATGTAAGTTTTTAGGAGCTCTATCATTATGCTCTGCCTTTTTATTGATTTCCTCTGGCCTTATGTTGTCTTCAATCCCTCTCGTACAAATTGCCTTCATATTATTGGGATACAGCCAGAGCACAGGCCACTCCACGATTGTTTATTAGATGTGTACTTGGTTCAGATTGCTTTTTGCGAAGAATAAACAGTAAGGAGATCTGATGAGAGAAAATCCCCTTCGATGTTTGAGCTGTAGCCTTTATTTACCTCAGGGTTTCTGTTCAAATAGATACACTAAAATCAAATGCAACTAGGGAAGCTATAATCATCTATGTTTTTTTAGCTTTCTCCTTAATAGAAAGTAATAACTATAACTACTGAAACTATAACTAACGTTTTACATATAAAGAGGTATAAACAGGTGCCAATATTTTGAAGCTATTGTAGACATTTTATTTTTAATGCCTTTAAAATGTCTAATTCTGTCATCCAGTGGTTCTTATGGGTATGCTTCAACCTCGTGGCTCCTTTAAGTATAACAGGAAGTAACCAGTCTAACCAGGAAGTGAGAGCACATACCATGGAAAGGAGCTTCTTTCAGGCTGTTTTTAATTGGTCTCATTCTTATCTAAGTTTTTATTAAAGCACAAAATGCGTATTGCTGATTTTGGCACAGAAACACAGATTACACCTTTAATCAGCCTATTCAGCCTATTAATCAGCCTATTATGTAACAATGGATTTTTACATATGTAAAAATCCATTGTTACATAATAGGCTGATTAAATAAATAAATAAATAAATAAATAAATAAATATATATAAATATATATATATATATATATATATATATATATATATATATATATATATATATATATATATATATGTATATTGTTTTTTTTTACCAATAGTTTAATTCTTTCTTGTCAATAAACCTGTGGACAACCACATAACGGTCTTACAGTAAGAAGGAAAGGCGTCTATCGCTGCCACAGCTGACATTTGAGTGTCATCATGTCACAATTTCTTTTCTCCAAATCCTTTAATGCCGACTTTATTAGAATCTAAAATCTCAGCATGTACTTTGAATTTTCCTCTGTCAAAGTGAGATAAGCTGTCATAAACTTCTGGTTCAAAGGTGTCTGAATATGAGTATACGTTTGCTTTGGGGGTTTGCAGAGTGCACTTTAATGTGTGTCACTGTGTACAGTATAGATTTCTGGTGTTTACTGATGTGACACTCATTAAAAGCTTAACCTTATGAACTGCCAAATAGCAATAGAGATATTGAAATCTGATGACAGGCTACTTTGAATTCACAAACCGTCAAGGCCCAAGCATGGCTCGGTGAAAGCTTTTCCTTTAGAGGCAATTACACTGAAGCATAACTTGATCTTGAGGAAGAAATTGTTGAATAATTCATCATGGGCAACCATGTTGGGCTTGTATGAAGAGGATAAATTTCTGAGTTTTATACACTTTATAGATTTGCTGTTGGGAACTTAAATACAACATGTTCAAGGTTGATCAGAAGGAAAAACGGACATGTGGAGGCTACTGTGCTTACAGTGCTAATAATTTAGAGTTTGGTTATTAATTTTTTACTGAAAATCAAATAAAGGGAGTTTTGAAGTGGGGATGTACAGTATGAGGTACTTATCCATAGTAGGTGTATTACCAGATGACGGTCGGCACGTTTGGAGAACCAGACAGGAGCATCAACATGCTGTTGATGGAGACAGCAGAAGAACGTATTTTAGTCACCTAAAAGAAAGGCTCACCTAAATCCATATCAGTACACCATATATTTGAATTTTTTTTTCTGAAAGTGAGACATATCTATACTGTTTTTATTTCACGGCTTTGCTGAATGCTCAGTTTTGATTGGTCAATCACAGTGTTCTGTGGTCTGTTATTTCTTTATAACAGACCGTTGCTATGCATGCAGTACTGATGTCTGACTGTGAAGGACCATTTTTGTGTCAGATTAATGATTTCTTAATAAAATTGCCATTTAATAAGCCGGACAATGTACAGCTATGGGCCATTGTTGTGAAATAAATCCTGACAGGGCGAAGCGGTCGAGGAGGGGTCTCGCATCCTCCTGTATGGATTTATTTCACAACAATGACCGGCTCACTGTACACTATCTGTTACTTGTCATCTGAGCCTGCTGGCTTTGGAGCGAGCATAGATAAGTTTCACTTTCAGTTCCCCATCAGAGAGAAGGGTGTGTGATGGAAAGATAAAGCACTAAATATAGCGTACTCCTAAATGGATGATGTTGATGGTGGACCTTTCTTTTAGGCAGCTAAATTACGTTTTCCTGCCATCGCCGTCCACAGCAGTACATTACTTTGCTCCGGTGTCATGTCTGTCTCTCCAAGCTAGGAGCACAGCAACTGTCATCCGTAGGTAATATATCTACTGTACTATGGATAAGTACCTCATATAACCCCACTTGAAAACACTCAAAATACTCCTTTTTTTGTTTGCTTGAAACAAAGCCGCCACTGCCTTGTTATCCTTTGATCATTAAAGTAAATTAACTAAGCACTAATGTGGGAAACAACATCACTGCAGCTAATGAAAATACAATTATTTACTGGTGTGCTCCCACACTTCCAGGCCAGTAATTTGTGCTCTCGCAGTTTTCACTTATTGTTAACAGTCAGCACTTGAATACAGTTCACACAAAAAAACTGTGGCTTTTTTTTTAAAGTGAAAGATGTTTATGTCATTTATAGATGCGACACAGAAGATGCAGAGAAAGGAGATAAAGAGGGGGTGCTTTAGTTCAAAGTGGGATTTCAACTCACAGTTTCAGTAGTAAGTAGCACATACGTCGGGGTGCTGTGGTGAGTGAGGCAAGAAACGCTTCAGTTAACAGACGCTGACCCCCTACTGCCTCCACAGGAGCTATTCTGTGGCTGCGCTGACCTCTGACCTACCTGTGAAAAGACCACTTTTAGTATAGAGAATCCATCATCTCTACATTATTTGCCAGACAAGGCTGTTCTGTCTTACTGCTGCACATTTAATGATACCCTTTAAAAAAATCCTGTAAGTGCTTTTTTTAGCACAAAGAACTAGTTCCAATTGATGGACATGAAATGTCATAACCTTAGAATTTGTCCTCATTAAAACTGCCGACAACAGATACTTCCATTAAAACTACTCTTTTTTTTAATCATTATTTTAAACCCCTCAGAACGGTTTGATTATGCTCCTGCCACATTCCCAGGCAGGTGGTCGAGTCATTTTTGAGGGTGCCTTTATGTGCCTGAAAGAGTTCAAAAATATTTATTAAATTGCGAATAATATTATATGATGAGGAAAAGGTGTCCAATTAAACACTGAACAGGTTCAATTAAAGATATAATTGCCTTAGGCAACAAAAAAAGGCTGACAGTAAGGAGAGAAAGACTTGAAATAATGGTACCAAGAAGCAGCGTGAGCATTCAGATAAGGACACTCATTTCAGCTGTAATGTGTGTGGTCAGACTGCAAAACTAACTGTCCAGTTGAGGAAAGAAATTGACTGATTTCAGAGTGAACGTCAGTGTGAATGAATGACGATGAAAAAGTGGCATCTTTTTTACAGATCAGTACGATAGCACAAATTTTTAGCAGTTTCAATTAGAGGTAAGCAGTAAGTTTTGTGTGAAAGTAATATTAGAACTAATGTGAGTGTTGTATTTCAGGTTGGACTAAGAGGTTAATTTCAGTTGACTGATTTTAAAAAACGCACAGGCACGACTTTGGAAATGCTCTCTTTAAAAGATAAGTGTGAAATGGCAAATGTGAGCCTCCACCGTGAGAGCTGTGCATGTGAATACTGATGGCCTCTAAGCTCAGGGTAATTATATAATTAGTATGGCATTCACAAAATATCATATCTGGTCTTTATATCATTACAAATGAGGGAATGACTCAGACTTTGGTCGTTTGGTGGATGCTTTTATCCCAAACAAGACAAAGCACATTCTAGTCGTTTTCCAATCATAACCTCATAATCGTAACTAGGCCTCTCAGACTCACCAGCTCACATACCAGTATAAGACCATGTGTATTTCCATTTCCAAAGTATATTGCTAAGAAGTGAAAGTCAATTATACGTTCCATTGCAGCGCCAGCACCCAGCAGCAGACATACGCCTCCGCCATTTTGGACTGTAACCAAGTCATCTACCATAATGACACCAGTTAAACGTCTGCCTACAAAGTGCCGTGGAAAAGTAAAACTAAATTATTTCTATTCTATTGTCATAAAATTAATGTCTCTACTAACAATAATTTTGCGATGGACTGGCGACCTGTCCAGGGTGTACCCCGCCTTCACCCAATGCCAGCCGGGATTGGCTCCAGTCACCCCGCGACCCCTAACGGGATAAGTGGTTTACGATGGATGGATGGATGGACTAACACAAATTTTGAGAGCAAACCCAACCTTTTTCTTGTCAAGGAGCTCTAAAATCAGTGTACAATTGACCACAGACCATGGATGTATGGATGTGACCTATGCTTTTGCCCTTCATGTTAGCAAATAGTCCACAACTACATTAAATTCTGTTTATGTCATGCTACTAGCACCACTAGCTACTGGCCGATAGCCGGTCATTTGTGAACAGAGACCTTAATGCACTCACAACAGTACAGGCTTACAGCATACAGCTCATGGGTGTATTGTAAGATAATAAAAGTAATGAATTACAGCCAATATATCCATTATTACAGACGCATACAGCTAGTAGGAAGCTGGCAGAACCGGATATATGAGCGTGCAGTCCTGTTGGTCTGATGACCGTTTAGTTTGTCAACTCTGGATTCAGCTTTTAGTTAATTTTACAACTTTTGAGACATAATGATTTAAATGAGGGCTATTTAAGTATTCGGAGTGGGAAGTTGATTTACCTCGAAAACATGGATCCTGTGATTTACAGACGTCTCTTTATACATCCATGGCTATGGACTTATTGGTGTATTCGGTCCAAAACAGTGGCAGTGCTAAAGTTTCACCTCTTTGCTTCTATACTCTTTGTTTCCGTGCCCTCTATATGGATCATTGACTGGGACTTGTAGCTTTAGCCTTAGTCTGTTGGCTTGATATCATGTATAAAGCCATTAAATACACACTTAAAACTCTTTTGTCACGGCTCAAGAAATACAGGAACGCAGACAAGCGAGACAGGCAGGCAGGGCTTCAGGTTCAAGGAGCAGACGCTTGAAAGCAAATGGCCTTTTTCACAGAGGACATTTTGACTTGTCTCAGTAAGGAAAGAAGAGGTTTAAAATAATGAAATTAATGATGGCTATTGTGCTGCTTTACTTTAGGGTTCCTGGTATTGTGCAAGACTTAAGGCTTTGAATGGATGAAATGTTACAGGAATGAGTCCTAATACCCGGAAATGAGTTAACATTTTAGCACTTCTGGTTAACCTGTCAATGGGTTTGTTTAATGGGTTTTTAGTTGGATGCCTGAAATAAGGGCTGTGGTTAACACAAGCTGAAGAGAGTTTAACATTTTGTTCTATGACATAAAATACATCAATAAATAACACACTCCTTAATTTTGAAGCCTTTATGTCTTTCATTAGGTGGTTGCTAACATGTGGCTAAATGAGACGATAAAGCATCATGCTGACACACCTTCCTTTACAGCCTTGTTGTGTATACTCGCGATCATGCAACCAGACCGCAGTTCTTTAATAGCCTAACATTAGTTTTTTTACTTCTGGCGATTGTATTTACACTTTGTAATATATTTATGATATATAATTAATAGTTTGTTTGCCACAGAGCATATTTTCTGCAATAATCCAAAACCAAATGGAAAAATCATTGTTTATCATCATTGTGATGTTAATTTCCTGGTTGGCCCACAAAAACATGTCATCCCTGGAGTACAGACCAGATTTTACTGGACATGTGTTGTACCCCAGTGATTAGACACCAGCCATGTTTACATGTGTCAAATTTCTCCAATCTGATCTGAACTTTGGTTGATCGGAAATGCCAAATCCACTGTTTACATGGACGTGTGCATACATGCACCGAGCGTTTAACCAAAATAAATCCTTTGGGCATGTGCAGAGTTGTCAAATTTTCTGAAAATAGTAGAAGAAGAAGCTGTACTTCCGCCTGTGTTGTAAACAAAAGCTGCGTTGCCTGTCACGAGTCACACTGATGTAGCACACATGTGCAGTGGAGATAATTTTACCCCAGCCAGGAAGACATGATCCAAATGGGTATGGACATAGACGCTGATTGGAACAACGATCGGCATAAACCACCTCTCTCCATGTAAACGCAGCTACTGTCACTCTCACTAGAAGACTTGAACTGGACAGAGCCATTGCTTGTGTTGTTCATAGCACCTGTGATTTTCCTACTGTGACAAAATGTCTGCAGTGAGAAAGGCCTGAGAGGCAAGAGAGCAATGTTGAAACTTACTGTGACATAGAAGCCTCTGAACATCACACAGGTGCTTTCAGTTAATCTGGCTGATTGGACTTCTTCTGTGTACAGACTAGCTGGGTGACATCTTCCTGGGTCTCCTGTTGGCTTTATTGAACCTGTTAGGGTGGGACAAATTACACCTTTATCATTGTTATTGGTCGATGAAGATTTGTGACCTGATACATTCCCATCAAAGCTGAGCAGAGGTCTAATGCAAAATCCTGTGTGAGTGTACAGAGGATTTAACAAAGCGGCAAAGAGTGGGTGAAAAAGAGGATGATGAGGGAAATGAGAAGCAGGTGAGGGGGAGGCTGAGGAGGAGCAGATGAGGGAAGTGGGAACAGGTGTGTAGATGGGTGGGGCTGTCAGGTGATGGGGAAAGGAGGGACAGTCTGAGGGCCTCTGGTGGATGGAGGGGAAATGGCAATGATGGGGCCTGTGGCTGAAGAGAGGGACGGAGAGACAGACGGTGACATCTTTAGGGTACTTAAATCAAGTCCCAAGGAAACATTCAAAAGTCATTCACCAAAATTAGCACATACTGTATATACAGATTTTTTAAAAACAGGAAAACCCACTAAAATAAGCGATAGACTCCTAGTAGGCTGTACCGTTGCACTGGCCTTTATTTTGAAGCAGGCTTACTACTTTTAAAATATTTGTTACTTCTTCAGTCTCTCTTTCAACCTCTCAAACCAGATTTGGTAATTGTTGAAACAGTGGAAAGACTAACAAAAGCAGTTTTGATTAGTTTTATCGATCAGCGGGTAAAATGATAGCATATTGTCAGGATGGCCGAGCGGTCTAAGGCGCTGCGTTCAGGTCGCAGTCTCCCCTGGAGGCGTGGGTTCGAATCCCACTTCTGACAACAAGCTTTTGGGGGCGGCAGTAGCTCAGTCTGTAGGGAATTGGCTTAGGAACCGGATGGTCACCGGTTCAAAAAACTGAGTGTGAACTGGTAGCTGGACAGGTGCCAGTTTACCCCTTGGGCACTGCCGAGGTGCCCCTGAGTAAGGCACCAAACCCCCAACTGCTCGGGGCGCTTGTCAGGAGCAGCCCCCTCACTCTGACTTCTCTCCATTAATGCATGTATGTGTGTTTCAGGTCTGCATGTACCATGTATAAGTTAAAAAAAAACAAAAAAAAACCAACAGAGTGTAAATTGAATTTCCCCACTGTGGGACTAATAAAGGTTGATCTTTTTCTTCTTCTTCTTCTTCTATTGACTGTATGTTTGTACGTCAATAAATTATGATAATTGGCCAAATCCCTGTTCATTTTATTTATTATATATTCACATACTTCAATGTGTGTTACTTATAACATCATATAGCATCCAACACAGTGTCACAGTAGCTCATGGAATAGTCATGAAATTTAATCTATTTCACTTATGTACATAAACACAAATTTTCCTTTTTTTCCCCATGAGGCTCCACACGACTTTCAACAACGTATGTTTTGTTGTTTCCTACAAATGTCCAGCAACACGTGACGCATGTGTCAATTTCTGCTCCAGTCTTTTCAAAATAAAACTACTTAGGCTTAGGAAAAGATTCCGTTGGGCAGGTTTAGGCAACAAAACTACTTCCTTAGGTTTAGGAAAAGATTGTGGTTTGGGTTAAAATAATACCAGAAGCCACTTAAATACAGAAGTTACATGACAAATAAGTCAATGTTGACTTCTGGATTCAGATAGGACACAAACAACTGTCTCCTGGGTCTGGTGTTTTTTGACCCATCCATCCACCCTGACCTTCAGCCTGTGTGGCGTATGTTGCTCTGCTTACTTCAGATTCACAATTAGGTGGATTACATAAGTACTGATTTCATGCTGACATCTAAAAAAAAAAGGTAAATCC
Organism: Pterois miles; assembly: GCA_947000775.1. Taxonomy (NCBI): domain Eukaryota; kingdom Metazoa; phylum Chordata; class Actinopteri; order Perciformes; family Scorpaenidae; genus Pterois; species Pterois miles. The sequence continues at coordinate 8,083,935 of CAMQGK010000171.1, read as the reverse complement.
GTGTCCATGTACACTAATCAATACATTCAACTTCATGACTATTTCACAAACTGCTGTGCAACTGGGCTGTAGCATCGCACTGGATAAAGGGTGGAAATGAACTTTTGCTGGAGCTCAGGAATGAATGGTGATTGTAACCTTTCCCACTAAAGATAAAAGCCAGATGTTAGTGGGTATTAGTGGGGGGGGGTTGTCCATTGCTGGCAAAATTGATTGTCATTGGCTAGAAATGAGAAGCCTGCTTTCTGCCTTTGTCTGAAATCAAGCAACCATTGTTGAAAAAAATGACTCTGCATTTTGAGTGGTAAATTTGCCACCGTAATCATAATAATCTACACAAGTGTTGCGCAGCAGTGACTCAGTAATAGTGACGTATTAGTGCCACGTTACAAGTCACATTTTGAAGCACCTATGACTCACCAAATAAAAATATCTGGACGCTTTGAACTCGAATCTTCCAAGTATGAGGTGGGGAAAGTGTTGGTACATCTGATGAAAAAAAAAAAAGCCTATTAAAGTTTGAATCACCAAGAGTGATGATTTCAATCATTTGAAACACACATTAAATCGTACCGTCTCCTCTCGTGGAGCTTGACGCTCATTTTAGGAGTCTGCATGCAGCAAACATGTTCACATGGGATGTCTCAATCACATTCTTCATGGATTAGGCCTCATCCACTATCACCAATCAGGGATTAGCAATCTAATCTGGCGTTCAATCACACACAAAGACAGATGGAATGATTAGTTGACTACACTTTAGCATGTTGTCTCCGGTCTTTTCCTAACGCACTGAAAACAATTTCACTTCACAGTCAAATGTTCGTGTTTTCACACAGGTTGCCCCACAGATCCGTGTATAGCAACACAATGTTATTTCTCCTTGAGTGGCGGGCCACATAGAGCAGGGACCTCCCTCAGGAGATAGAGAGCATTTCATTTCACACTGACACGTTCACCTCTATCCTCACCGTCCCGCTGAGGGTTGCCAGGGTTGTCAACCGTGGGGAAATGGAAAAAGAACTCAAGCTTTTGCCGGAGTCAAAACAACGTGAAAACTACATCTGTGACCACAGAGCAAAGCTGGGAACAAAATCGCTTGGATCTCTCCAGTTGGGGGACTTATTCATGTTGTGGTATTTCAATGTTCCACTTTTATCTACCGCTCAGTTTTGCTGCAAAAATAGCCTGAGGAATTATATCACCTTCAAGTAAAGGGTAAACTCAGGGGGTACAAAAAGACAAGTTTTACTGTATACAGTAGGAGGAATAAAACAATTCCAGTCCCCTTTGTATTTAGATGCAAGAGGTGAACAATATACTGTTGAATTTGGTCAAGTCAGGGTCAGTCTTCCATTAAAGCCCACATGGGGGCAGGTATAACAGTCAAATAAATTGGATTTTATATGCTTGCCGTGAATATAAGGTTCATCCAATCAGTAGACCGCTCTGTACCTTTTAGAGCATTCATGATACCCTCAGGCTCTTCATCTCCTGCAAAGCTCCGGCATATCACTTCTCATTATTTCTCGCTGAATCTTTCAATCTAGCCAATTCGAGGTAAAATACGACACATCCGTTGTTCTCCTGAGGTTGAATTTGCGAGGTGCACAGGGCAGGAGAGGGAAAAAAAGCATTAGCTGTTGTTTCCTGAGCTATTTATTCACATCATTTGTTCTTTCCCTATTCCCTTCCACATTCATTCATCTGTTAATGAGCAGGAAGCTGATAGTCCTTTGTCATTCTGGGCACACAAGGTGATAGCTTTTTTACTCAATTATGGAGGTTTTTTTTTAATCATGGCGACAGCATATTTGTTTGTTTATTCACATCTGCTTCTAGAAGCTGTTAGATATAATCCAGTGAAACATTGTTTGGTGCCTGTATAGATATTAGCTGGAGATTTTATTAATAAATGTCTTTTTTTTGGGAGGAAAACTCTTTCATCAGGTTTTCTGTTGCTGAAAATGGAAAAGCACACCCAATGCAACTGTTATCAGGCCATTAAATAAGCATTAACGGTTGCTTTAAGCACCATAGCTTTGGGTTATTAGGGGCTTACTACGCCTACTACGTTGTAAAAGCAAAACTTAAAATACGTTCTAACCATAGACTGTAAAGATGGACAACAAGACAGCTACTCAAAAGTGAAGCCAAAACATCTTGTTCATCTTGCTGCAGGTTCACGTCAAATAATTTTTCCCCAAAGATGGTTTCTGTCAAGTTAGGTATTCTTGTGTGTGTATATGCTCAAGTACTAATTTTTCAGATAAGTTTGGTTTAAATTAGTTATTAGACGCTATAAAACGGGGGTGAGATGTCATTATTTGCAGCTGTGTGTCTCTTGCTGACAAGCTGTGGCCGTGCTCGGCTCGCGACTGGTTCGGGCGGGTGACCTGGATATGGCGGCTCCACCTCCCAATCACTACTGGGCAGACTCTGGCTCCAAATGACATCTGAATGTCCAAAATCTCAATTTGCCTGTGTCTGGGATATTTTGGCTTCACGTCTGCACAGTCGGAGGTAGTGGAGACACGTCATCCATGTTTATATACAGTCTATTGTATGAAATGAAACATTACGTTTTGAACACCAACCAAAAGGCTTCTTTAGGTTTAACCAACAAAACCAAATTTTGGGAAAACTGTTGTGTTTTGGCTTAAAATATAAGTTTCAAAACTGAAAGTGAAACTTAACACTTGTGAACTAAAACACAACCACACATTGTTGATTTGAATCCCAGTCTCCTAAGTGAAAATGTTATGTTTTGTGTCCATCGTCCTCAACCTCCACCTCCACCACCAGCGCCTGACTATCGCTTCTGTTCCTGTCACAATTACTACAGTCACTGGAGGTCGCCATTTTCTTCTTTATACTTTCTTCCAGTGATCCAATATGTAAAATCCATTATTGGGTGTTGTAGGCCCCCATTGCACCACCATCTATGGTGCTTATAGCAACTGATGACACATATTTAACAGCCTGACAACGGTCTAATCAGCTGATGAACACACAGTAAACAACTCTGTGCTACCTGTACTGTCATATGATCTGATTTGATATGATTAGCAATTGTTTAAATCCACACAAGCTCATCCAATAATCAAATGGACCTCTTTTTAAAAGAACACAGATGGACTTCATTGTTTCGCATATTGATAAAATACCAAAAAGCTCTAATGATGTACACAAAGCCACTAATGAGCAGCCAGTGTGATGTCCTCTTTAGTATGCATACAGTGACGCAGGTAGTTAGAGTGGAGGCTCTGGAGGTGTGGTAGGTAATCTATTTCTCCGTGCCAGAAGGTCAGACAGATTAAACCCGGCTATGAAGATCCCAGTTTTCCATGACAGCTGTCTGCAGGTTACCTGCTCGATCTAAAGCTGAACTCGCAATGAGATATAAAATTAACTTCCCGTCTCCTGGTGTGAAGGTCACGCTGTTGTACCAAAAAGAGCAGTGGCTCGAGTAGATGCGTTCTCATTGTAACCACTGCGTTTTATCAGAGGGGTAAAACTGAAGCCAAACGGCTGAGTGAACCGCAAAACCAGTCAATGTGCACACAAGTGTACATTTGCATGACACAATCATCAAGGTTCAGATCCGAATCAAGCTCCTGCTAAATTCAGAGTTCTGCTCATCATTTCAGTGTTAACATGAAAGTATAAATTTCAGTGCTACATTAGCTGATTCAACCTGAGCTCTATTATGCAAGAGCTATCTTTTGCTGTCCGATATTGAATGAGAAAAATCACCCTGTGGTGATAATATTTTCTCTCCCTCATTTCACTCAGTGCACATGCTTTATTCCAACTCAGCCCCTCTTATCACATTCATTTTTCATTGGAATAATCACAGATAAAAGTGACGTTATTACCATTATTAATATTATTTTCTTCTGATGGTTTTGAAAGTATAGATCTGGTCCTTCATATTGTGACAACATTATCAATGTGATAAAGACATTCAAGAGCATTTTGACCTCAGTCGGCCAGTGATTCCACCTTAAACCTGATACCCCCTTTAAAAAAAAAATGGCTCAATATTAAGTGATTATCTTTAATCACCTTGGTTGTTGTTTGGAATACCTTAAAAGGTCACATCTATCTAGGCATTAGGATTAATTCCCAACAAATTAAATTTGCTGCTGACATTTAAACTCATTCATTGCACAAGAGTTTTTTTTACAACACAAACTCAAAATGTGCTTTTGTAATGTTTAAAGTGAATAACAAAATTGTATTGTTTTATATTTGTGGCATTTGCTTTGATTTGCATATAATTTTCTTCACTTTGAATGTCTTTTGTTATTTGATGATGCTCACATCTACGTTCAAAGAAACCTTCAGAAGAAATTCTTATTTTATTGACAGTCTTGCTACTGAAAAGGGGCAAATGTACACAATTAGCACATGTATTATTCTTATAATAAGTTTACTTTAAAGACACCCTCCCTCTTATTACAATAGGTCAACAATTTCAGTCTCAGTGAGAATTTAGTGGCACATTACACATGTGATATTCTCATTTAACTTAATATTGTTCACTGAAAACTTTGAACAAAGTCAAAAAATTAAAGAAGCAGAACTGTTACGGTAGATAGGAAAACAGCTCAGATAAAAACTTTTTTTTTTCCATAAATGAATCAACTGATGCTAGGTTTGCTATGTGCAATAATAACACCGCCTCCAGGCTCAACAGGCTCCAGTCAAAGCTCTGCTGGAGCCCAAAGCATCAATGAAGGCCACTGTGGCGATGCATGTTATGCTCAAAGACAAGTGCAGGAATGTGTTAAGGGGAAATATCATGCTCATTTTCAGGTTCATACTGGATTTCTACTAGAACATGTGTGCATGCTTTATGTTAAAAAACACATATGTGTATATGTATATGTATTTGAAATACTCTGTTTTAGTAGGGGTGTATGAAAAGATAGAAAATATTGTGTTTAGTGATATTTTGTTTTGTGATACTCGATTCTCAAAAACACTGATTGATTTTGAACATTAGAAACATGAGTTTATTTTCTCAATCACTAGTTTCACACCTTCAACAATACAACATGATGTTCATTTAGTAAATTATGGTCCCATTTAGAGTCAAACAGATGATGGCTACCTTGTGAATGACAAGATGCTACCACGGCGTTGTCCGGTCCGGGTGTTGTTTGTGTTTTTGTCTTACAGCTTTAAACATTTCAGTGTGTTTCAGTTCATGAAAGTTAATTATAACATTTTGGTCACCTAAAATGTCTTATTCAGCATTTGGTTGTACTTAGCTTCACCCTCTAGTGTCACTTATGGTTGCAAAAAAAAAAAAAGAAGATGCGATGGCCAAAAACTAAATGGCGACAGCCAAAATACCGAACTTGAGGCTTCAAAATAGCAGTCCACAAACTGATGGTTGACATCACAGTGACTATGTCCACTCCTTATATACAGTCTATGGTTTTAGCACCTGTCACTTTAAGACCCCCTCCTGAATAAGCCCAATTTGCTCTGATTGACTTTAGAGAAAATATGGTGCACCTTTGCAATGGTCGTGCTCAAGCTGTGGGCGATATATTCTAATGAGCCAGCATGTGTTATTGGAAGAGGAGCCAAATCTTAATGGTTTGTTGAATCACATGCTGATCTAAGCAGCCCACAAAAAACTGACTGGTTTGTCTTATTTCACATATTTGTGGGTTGGTAGGCACTCCAGATACCCAAATGGATGTGCACATCTACCGTTTTTTAACTTCATCTGAGGCAAGGGTCATGAAAAGACAGAGGGTGTTGAGGCAGATTTTTTGATTTGTGCAGTTGGGCTGTATAAATTAAATTGTCTTGACTTGACAAAATCACTGAATAAGTGAGTTTTTTTTTATGACATGTCCCCTTTAGAAATAAGATAATGAAGAATGATTAAAGCCTGGTGAGTGACAATCAAATGATCTCGGGTGCACAGCTCTTGCATGTACCTTTCTGAGTTGCAACTTAAAGGAATAATGATGCGCATAGAAAGGATAAAGTTATGTAGTGAATTTACTCACTTCTGTCCGTCCCTGATTTCCCAAACACATATGGAATTTGGTCCTAATTTTATTATGTGTTTATCTAACACAGTGATGTTAAACCATCAGTAATAAAAACTTCTTGCAAAACGTCTATTTTATTCTCTGCTTCAAAGTGACGACAGAAAAAGTGATATAATTAAAGATGATATACCTCCTCCTCTCCTGATTATTCATAAGATGCACAATGCGTCCAGAAAATACAAACTGGCCTGGATGCTTAATATAGTGATAGCAGCTGAAAGGACCTTCTGTCCTGTGATTATGATTACTAAGACACAACTACAAGAGTGTCTGAGCAGCACTGGCAGCATCATAACAGTACATAATATTCTTTAAAGCATCATACCTTTTATATAACAGCCATTAGTACATGTCTGAAAAGTGCTCTCAAAAGTTTGAGGACATCCATTTATTCAGAGACACTGAAGAACAAATAAATAAAGCACAGCTAACTTTTTCTAGGTGATTGCTCAGATAAAACGTCCTTCTGCATTAGAACCTTTTCTATTCTCATCCTGCTCAAAAGCAGCTTCATGAATTTATTTTTTCTCAAAGAAATGAATCGAACACAGAAGAACAGGTTTCCTACACTGTTGCCCCTTAGGAGTCGCTTTAAGTAGTTTATGATTTCAGATCAACCTTGTGTCAAAACTATTGCAACCAATTTCATTATAGCTTGATTTGAAGTGTTTAATCTTGGCAAAGACACCAAACGTTTACCGTGTGTAACAAAAACGTCTTGGTACATACGGAGGGGGGCTTTGCCATGCTAGCTCACACAATCAAAGAAAACAAACAGGAGCTGCTGCTTCGCCTGTGGCTGGTGTTTGAGCACAAGACGAAAAAGAAAACCTAGGGAGCAGGAAGGCAGCGTTACACTTTCTTCCCCACACAGTGAGCTTCTTAGATGGTTTACACGACTATGCAAACACAGATCTTTGTTCATTATAGTAAATTCAGTGAGACACCATGAATAAAACATGGAAATGTTTGTCTACAGCGGAGAAAAGGTGAAAATTATATGGAGATATTTATTTTTATTTAAATGTATTATTTAGGAAGGACTCAATTTTTAAGCTGCACCAATTAATATTTTTATAGTAACAATAGATCAAACTACTACAGTATGTCTGATGTAAAAGGGGTCGCTTGTGTGACGAACCTTCACAGAATGACCACCCAAATTTGCAGCGCACATCAACTCTACGGAGGCTTTCAGTCTGTTTTGGATCAAAGACCACTCTCGTCAACCTTGTTTCCAGCTGTAGCAGACAGCTGTTTGCTGAAAAAAAACCTCTGATAAACCCACAGTGCACTACGTGCCCACCACCAAAGGGCAGATGGTATGAAAGATAGAGACTCACTGATGAACATAAAGGAGCATAAGAAAAAAAAAAAAGGTCAGATATTTTTCTCAGGAGTCGGTGGAGAACACAGAGCATAGATTAGAAGTGGATGTAGTCACCATGACGTCACCCATTGGTTCGTGGACCGTTTTGAAGCCTTGAGATCTGCATCTTTGCCGTAGCCATCTTGGTTTTTGCAACCATAAGTGACACAAGAGGGTGGAGCTAAACACAATCAACCACAGGATAATAAATGATGTTGACCTTTTTTTTTTTTTTTTTTCAGTCCTGATACCGATAGTGATACCTGGGCTTTGGGTATTGGCCAATATGGTGCTGTATTCCTCACTGTGTGGAAGTGACTGGGATCATTCTTTTATGAGCAAGTTAACATCAGGCTTGACTTAAATATTAATTTCTTAACTTTGTAAAACAAAATGTAACAAATAAAAACATTGATATAAATTTACTGAATTATTGTTTATGGTTTATATCACAAATTGCACACTAGTAACTTTAACCAGAGGTACAATTCAAATGTAAACCTTTTTAATACAGTAACAAATTGGACAAAAGTTAAACAGTAATTAGTATAATGTACAGGTATAATATAAACAGAACTGAATTGAATAGATCGGACCCATTGTCAGTGATACCAAATCCAGCTATTGGTATCAGTGCATCCCTACAGAATGTTACAATTAACTTTCACGAACTGAAAACTGTGAAATAGTTAGTTTATAAGACGAAAAGACAACTCCCAGACTGGGAGCCATGATAGGTAGTAGGTTTTATGGTCTACTGTATTCTAAATGGGACCATAATTTACTAAATGAACATCATGCTGTATTGAAGAAGACTTGAAACTAGTGATTGAGACTAGAGGTCAACCGATTAATCGGTTGACTGATTAATCGGGCCGATTATTTGACATTTTTTCATAATAAGCATTGGCCAATGTCTGAGCATATTAAACCAATTATTAAGCAATGCTACTGACACTAAAACTTTATTTTTTCTTCCAAAATTTTATTTGACAAAGTTTAGCTTTTTTGATTACAGTATTTTTCGCACTATAAGGCACACTTAAAATCCTTTAATTTTCTCAAAAATCGATGGCGCGCCTTATGTATCAATTCTGGTTGTGCTTACTGACCTCCAACCAATTTTATGTGGTACAGGGCGCTCAAAAATCTGTCAAAATGTTTTATTATGACTTTGGTAAGCTACGAAGCCGCACCGCTGGATGGGTTGTCGGGGCTTTACAGCACTCACAGACATTGTCACAACGAAAGTGAAGAAAAGTAATTCGGAGCTTGCCGTCATTCCGGGTGGATTAACTGAAAAACACCAACTGCTAGATATTGGTGTCAACAGGTCGTTTAAAGTTAAATTGCGAGCTGCGTGTGAACGTTGGATGACAGCAGGCAAACACATATTCACCAAGACAGGGAGGCAACGCCGGGCGAGTTACTGCACTATCACGAGATGAGAGCGCCTTATGTATGAAAATAGACGCGTGCATTTATAGTGCGCCTTATAATCCAGTGCGCCTTATAGTGCGAAAAATATGGTACCTGTTTCATGTACTCATCATATATATCAGCCATCAGCTATCCTGATTCTCCAATATATCGTCATCGGCCATAAAAAACCCATATTGGTCAACCTCTAATTGAGACCATAAACTCATGTTTACAATGTTTACTGAGGTAATAAATCAAGTGAGAAGTAGGCTCACTTTCTCATAGACTTCTATACAATCACACTTGTTTTTGCAACCAGAGGAGTTGCCCCCTGCTGGCTGTTAGAAAGAATGCAGGTTTAAGGCACTTCAGCATTGGCTTCACTTTTCAGACCTGGAGGTTTTCCAATGGTGGAGACCAAAAACAGAGCGAATATCATACTTTGATGTATCAGACATTCGCCAGGAACTGAGTTGACTGGGTATGCTGGATTTTGATTTGCTAACAAGTTTGCCATAACAACTTTATAGGGTGCCAATAGGTCAGTGGTGTGTTACTGCTCCCTGTAAGTGGCTAAAAAATAAATGATAATGGCTTCAAATAAATCCAACAGCAAGTGATGACTTTATATTCAGTCACTGGTCTGACTTGATGGCTTTAAATCTCTGAAACAATCAATCAGCATGGTGGACCCTCAAGGTTGCTTGCAAGAATCATCTTGAGACAAATAAATGAAAGAGCCCTTTGGTAATGTTTCACAGAGGGGGGCACATTTTTACACTTTTATTTCACTGCTTATTAATCAATACCCTTTACATCACATCAATCACATCAGGTCTTTGACACTTGTCTGCCTTACAGTGATTCTTGTTTATTTAAGACAAATGAAATAACAAGTGTAAGTACAAATTCTTGTTTTAGAAATAAGTCATTTGACTGCTCAGGATCAGTAAATTATCAGTTTAGTGTCGATGGTTTCATGTGTGCTGTTGATTCCTCGAATCTCATTATTATGTAGCCTAAAGCATACTTGATACACCACGGACCACTCTGCATCCAGCCAACTGGGCACTCAACTGTTCCAGACAGCTGTACCACATTTAAGCAGTGAGAATTAACAAGAAACTACACTATGTCCTATAAATATGTCAGTAACGTCTCAGCGTTGCCTCTCCTCAATATATTTTGCGACAAGATGAACTTTTCACTCCCTCCCTCTTTTAATTTCACCTGTCAGGCTGTGCTGCACATCCTGGAGAAAGTTCGTAGAGAACGTCACTCTTGGGGCTAAAAGATCCGTTTCCTGCTTTATTTAATGACTCTGGAGAGCTGTTTGAACTATCTGGCATGTATGAAATATGGTAGTTGCTGTCTGAAAGTACAAATCAGTTATGACTCATGAGTGTTGTAGGTTTTGTCCCACACGGGCAGCACAGGAAAAGCAAAGAAAGGAGAGACTCAAAATAAATCACTGCTGGAGGGCTACATACCCGTATCAAACTCTATAGTTCATTCAAAATGGGTTTTGTCCACTATATCTGTGTTGTGCATTTGGACTCTGACAGTAAGGTACAGTTTGAGAAATGTAATACATTACTTTCTACTCTTAGACAAGTGCGGCTGTCGATCTGAAACATAATGGAACTGTATGTGACGAACTCAAGGCAAAACCAAAGGCACCAAGGTTGCCTTGTTTTGTGTTTCTTAGAAAGTCAGGTCAGCCTCTTTTCAAAGCTGAATATCATAACTGAGATGGTGAATTTGCAGATGGAGACATTAGTTTTACTTTTTGTTGTAATTCTGTGCCTTCATATGACTAACAACAGGTATAAGCGATCTCAAAGCTTAAAATCTGCTTGTCAATCGATCGTCTGATCATCTTTTTTGTACGTTTTCCTACAACTGTCCAACAACGCGTGATGCATTTGTCAATTTCCGCTCCAGTCTTTTTAAAATAAACTTCACAGGATATAACTTGGTCAGATTTAGGTAACAAAACTACCTAGTTAGGCTTTGGAAAAGATCATGGTTGGGTTAACGTAACTACAGAGGTGGTGTAACTTAAAAGGCCGGGTCGGTGATCTTGAGAAACCAGCAAGATTACACTTGACTTTTAAAAAGTGATATAGTCAAAAAAAAAAAAAATATGAGGCCAGTGTTGCCAACTCTGTTCCAGTGACAGGTGCTAGCATCACAAGCTCCAGAAGTCTAAATTTGGCAACACTGAAAGTCTGTCGCTGCAACCCTCCCTCCAAAGCCACTTTGGGGTGAATGAACTGATTGGATGGGTTTATTACAGTACTGCGACTTACTGAGTACTGATTGCTTTTGGGATGTTTTAAGAATTTCAACAAATACAACAAAAAATGTTTCTAAAATCCTTACCAACCCTGCCTTTAAGTACGAAAGTTATGTGAAAAAAACATTTAGGAAAAGATTAGATTAGATTAGATTTGGGTTAAAATAACTCCAGAAGTGGCGTAACTTATACATCAATGTTAACGTGATGACAAATACAAAAACATCAATGCTGACTTCTACTCTGCATTCCAAATCACATACTTTATTTTAAAACTTTTCATACATACTGGGCTGCACTCACAGCAGTACGGTCACAGGTTTGAATCTGGCTTCGGGCCCTTCTGTGTGGAGTTTGCATGTTCTCCCTGTGTTAGTGTGGGTTTTCTCCAGGATCTCCAGCTTCCTCCCACAGTCCAAAGATGAGTTGATGACTCTAAATTGCCCATAGGTGTGAATGTGAGCAAGCACGGTTGTCTGTCTCTATGTGTCAGCCCTGCGATGGACTGGTGACCTGTCCAGGGTGTACCCTGCTTTTTCTGGCATACTAAATAGTATGGTAGTATGGGTGTTGGAACACAGATGGTTTCACACAGGGTACAAACACTGGTCTCCTCGGCTAAAGTCTGATGTTTTTTTGACCCATGCACCCACTCAGACCTCCACCCCAAATGGCGTTTGTTGCTCTTTATACTCCATGGTTCATGATTACATATGAATTGATTTTGTGGGACATATATGAATTACAGTGCATTAACAGTGCACTTTTTTGAGGTTTAGCTACGACCAGTGTATGAGAACAGCCTGTCTCTTTGCAGGTGAATTCTTACACTTTATCCCCTTTTATTGAAATGTCAGCAACATATAATTAATTTCTCATCTGTGCATGACATTGTCTAGTGGTTTTAATTTTCCTTTTTAATGAATGTGGCCCCGCCGGAGTCTTTTTACCGTTTTTATTTTCAGAGGCATCAGTGTAGGAAGGGAGTCAGTGCGCTGTAGCCTCATGACCATTGGTGGTTGCTGATAAGAAGTTGTAGAAGAGTTTCGATGCTCTGTTTCACTTCTGTGGAGAAATGCTGATATTAATCGTGAGATATACTGTATGTTTGGATGAAGTCTAGAAAAGTAGAAGTTGTGACATAAAAATGCTGATTTGCTGTCTTGAACCAGAAGATTACAAAGAAAAAAAATCACCCCAAACTGGAGATGGGGGGGCTGTTCTTCATCAAGCTTTATATGATCAGTTATGGATCGTTCTCTGATGTCCCGTAAACCCATGCTGCAGGGGTGCATTTAATAGAACTGCTCAGCATTCGTATGTCAGTGTTTGTTGTGATCGATTGGCACACTTCCCTGAAGGATGTCATCCATTATCATAATAGCCAAACAAATCACTATTACAGAAAAATGACCGTGCACTTACCTACTTCAGGAAACAATAACTTTCATTATGCTGCATTACTCATGTTAATAAATTAGCTCCATAACCTGAAGTTGGTAATTTGTGTGTAAAGCCAAATATACCTGAACAATAACATGCGATAAGACAGCAAAAAAGCATTAAAGGATTTATGCTGAAGCATTTTGGTTCATCATTCACTCCGAGAAGTCAAAATAAGGCAGCATATGCTTCAGTCATCATTAGCATACAATTAAGACAATAACAACAGTTTTAATGCTGCAGACCATCTTAATAACCACTAAAACAGTCAGACACAAACAAGGCCATTCTTCTTGGGTTTATGCTTCACTTTTAAAGATGCCAACAACACTGTGAAGTAGTATATATATAAATCTACTTGTCTTGAGAAAAAAATGGGCAATTTTTGTATGCGTCACTTCATTCACTTGCCATTAAAGCAAATTGCATGCATTGATTTCACTCTGACTTTGAAAAGACGCCTGGTTATGAAAAATGTGAACAAATGTCTGAGCTATCCATTACTCAAAACAGCTCAGACGTTGTGATAGTCCGGCGCCTGATCTCTTTCATCTCGTTCGTAATTCCTGAGGTTATTATGAGTTGAATATTAGAGGCTGCCAGTCTCCTCTCCCCTCCGCACACTGCACTAACACAAAATGGAGTCATTGTAATTATAGCTTTCATGCATGGGAAGGTTCATTTTCTGAGGTAACTTGAGGGCTCAGCGAAAATAAAATACCAAAAAAAAAAAAGAAAAATCAATGTTGTCACTGACAAGAGGCAGGGTTGAAAATATCTGTCTCAGCCCAAACCATCTCTGTCACAAAAGCAGAGTTTAAGAGTTGGTATTGATGGTATTATCACAGCTATTAACAGCAGAGGGAGCTTCAGTTATGCAAATTTGACTTGTGTTTGTGACAAGATGAACTTTTCACTCGCCCTTTTTTAATGCTGCTTGTCATGGAACATTGGTTGTTGACTCATTTCCAACACGGTGAAACGTCCCTTGTAACCTCTGGAAACCAGCTCCCTGGCTCTCCATCACAACCGGGCCTGCAAATAGAAACGTGTCTCAACTCCTACTCTCTCTTACCACTGCGATAAACAATTTGTCTCTTTAGATAAATAATAAGCAAAGATGGGAAGGCAACTCTCACGCCGCCCAGAATGAATTCACGGGGGATTCAAGACACCGTTTTTGATTTTAAACCAAAGGCAAGGCAGTATTTTGAAGCTCGTTTCAGTGTAAAAACTGTAGCAAACCGCCCAGGAGTTCACAGCCACTCACCCCGTTTAATTTCCATGGAGCAGCTCCAGACAGTGCATCTTGATACCATCACCGACTGCAATCTTGGCTCTGTGGCCTGTGAGATAAGATTTAAGATAAGATATCATGAAAGTATATTGATCCTCTTGGTGAAATTAATAAAAAAAAATGTATTGGAATTCAGTGTGAGAGAGTGTTATATAGAATTCAGAGGGAAAGAATAGGACACTTTATATAGGATATAAACTCAACACTGGAAAATAAAATCAACAACAGAACAACAAATAAAGAAGCTGAAATGCCACAGGATAAGATGTTGCTAGAATACGGTTTCAGTAACAATTTAGAATATCACAGTTCATTTTTTACTAATTTTGAGTTAATTTTAACCACATGCCCTCTAAAATATTGACACAAGCTGTCAAGTTGAAACATCATGCAAATGTTGCATAGGATAAGACGTAGGGCTGCAACTCAAGATTATTTTCATTGTTGATTATTTACTCAATTAATTGATAGTTTGGTCTATAAAATGTCAGAAAAGTTTCCCAGAGCCCAAGATGACGTCCTCAAATGTCTTGTTTTGTCCATAACTTAGAAGATATTCAGTTTGCTGTCATAGAGGAGTGAAGAAACCAGAAAAAAATCATATCAAAAAGCTGGAATCAGAGAGTTTAGATTTTTTTTCTTTAAAAAACAACATTCAAACTGATTAATCAATTATCAAAATAGCTGACAATTAATTGATTAGATGACAATTATACAAATATTAATACTTAAATAGTACATTCCCATAAACACCTCTAGTGTACACATATTACTTCTCATCATACATACTATATCCTGTTTACATTCAGTTCTCCCATCAGAAATACTGTTCTCAACTAAATAAAACATTTACATTACTGTTTTATGTTTACTTGTGTTTATATTAATATTTAACTGCAGTATTTTATGCCTTTGAGTTCATTTTCTATAATGATTTTGCAAATTAAACTGAGTCAGTTTTAAGCACACTAGTTTGATTTTGTTTCTTTTATTATTATTCTATGACAAATTGATTTTTTTGGTTATTATTATGTTCATACCAGTAATTCAGAGGAGAGCCATGCCAACATGTCACCTCAGAGAAATGTATGTCATTTCCATGGTTACGGCTGTACAGTCTGTTAAGTATTATGTAGGCTAAGTCAAAAAGGCTTAGAGCAGCATAATGCAGAGGGCTGCTGCTCTAAAACAAACTTTGCATGTCCCCTGTGTGTGTCTCTCTATTTGTGACGCTCCTACATGCTTGTTGCAGTTTTAATGAAATATCACTCTAATATTCCCTCGATCTCCCAAAAGGTACTTAGTGCCTTAATTGTATTTTTTTCCACATTTCGTATAAAGTTACACATTTATACGATGACATAATATGATGCTCTTTTGAATATTAGTTTTCTGTGACAGTGTGAGTTTTCCTATGGGATACACCTGCGTCACCGTCAGTAAGCTCCATTTCCACCAAATGCTCACATTTCCTTGTGGGGGATAAAAAGGGGGTGGTTCTCCAGTCGATATCTTTAATTGCTCCTGGGTTGTATCAATACCTACCGGTTTTACTGCTCCATCACGAGCCACTGGGAACGGGTTGCCCGGGAAACGGCCGCATGGCAACAGGATCAGAGCCTGGGGGTTGTCTGCTTCTAGGTCTGCTCCCATTTTACATCGCATTTCCTCACTAGATGGTGTGCAAGCCACTGGAGAGTACACTTCCCCGCACAGTGGGCTCCACATCCAGCAAAAACAAACCTGGGAAACTATACGGCGGACTGTTTCTTTACGGGGCTCCGAGGAAGGGGAAAAGTGTGGAAATAAAAGCGTCGTAAAAGCGCCGTTTGCGTCTTCTTTTTTTTTAAAGAGCTAACTCTGCGCTCTTTGGCAACAAGAAGACTTGGGGAGAAATAGCGGCAACACAATACAGCTGTGATGGACATAATGATTGCGGTGCAGGATGCGTGTGTCTCTGGTCAGTGGCTTACTGCGATAATTCTCAGCCTGTGCTGCTTTCTGCCGTCCTGTTTGCCCGCCGGACAAACTGTGGACTATTCGTCGGTCGAAAGTGTGGTCAGCAGACAAGGCGACACGGCTCTACTGAGGTAAAAATAAGCTAACTTCACTTTCTCCCGCTCACACTCACTCTCAGTCGGGAGTTCCCTGAAGCTCTCGACTGTACTCTTTCCTTAACACCAGCAAATCGCTTTAAACATGCCTGTTAACTACTTTTATCGCCCAGCGCCTGCTATAAACACACAATAGGCCATTTTCCCTCCATCCCGTCCGTCCTTGTTTTCGCCTGATTGGGGGGGGGGGGGGGCCAGTGTAACGGCCGCTACGCAGGACGGACGCCGCTCTTGCGACAAGTGTAGCGGCAGGTTACGGCAAAGTTTTCTAACACACTTTCTCGTGTTAGGCGTTTAGGATGTGGTGTGTTTGATTTTAGAGCTGCCCGCAGGTGGGACGACATCGCTTGAATTAAGCAAATTAGCCCACCGCCGCTGCCTGTCACGTATGTTGTATGCCTATGGTGTTGTTCCCCAGTTTCATATGCACTGAAAAGAGATGCTGCGAAACAACACGCTGTTGTTTGCTGCTGCTGCCGCTGTCACTTTTGCTGAATGCACAGGGTGATGTCGCAGTTTCAAACCGAGGCTGTTTATGAGAATCGAGTTATGGCAGTGACGCGCTGGCTCTCTCCCCCCATCCTCCCTCCATCACGTAGGCTGCGATGCCAGCCGCACAGGTAGCTCCTATTAGCGGCTATCAACTGGGCATGGGCGTGGTTTGGACCACAGAACTCAGGAGTTTGTGTTTAGCATGTTGTCTGTCAAATAATCACACTGTTAAAGCTGCAGTGGGTAGAAATGGAGCAAATGTGATTTAATTTTTTTTTTTTTTAATAAAACAGTCACTATATCCTGACAGTCCTGGTAATCTGGGAAAAAAATCATGTGCCTCTGCATGGATGTATAAAGAGAACTGGATACAGCGTTGGAGGCGGGGCCCATTCATTCCTATGAAAGTTGCTCAGTGGCGCATGAAGTCAATGGGTAGACTTCCAGGTCTGGAAAAGTACCCAGATCTTTCGGGTCTTAATGGGCTTTAGTGTGCATGTCTGATATGCGCAGTAGCATCAGCTCGGTCAGGGGGTCCCAACGTCACGGCTTGCGCTATCGTCACGATCTGGGTCTCCATAGACATGAACAGAGGGAGGAAATAACTCTATAATCGTCAATAATGGTGCCTTCAAATGGGGTCGTGTTTCACGTGTTTATGAGTTGGGCCCTTATGAATGCCCCCTCATGTCGTATTTACAACCTCGGAAATGTAAAGTTTCGCAAAGCTCAGGGTTCATGACTAGTGACGTGTTTGTTGATGTTATGAGAAATGGTAGAGCCCATGGCTGTTCATTTATCGGTGCATAATAAGTTATTATTCTACAGTATATTGTAATTTTAGTCACATATTGTTTTTGCTGGTAATTTTATATGTCTGAGGAAAATGTTGATATTCTCAATGACCTCATTTTTCTCCTCTGTCATTATGTCTTCGCATTTCTTTCATTATGTTACTAGCTTGCTAAATTGTTAGCATCTCTGGCTGCTAGACTCGGACAGTAACGTTTATATTGCCGTTGCTTAGCAGCAGTGTTCTTCACAACGTAACCACTTGAACGCAACGCATGTCGAGTTCACGACTTCTCATGTCATAAACACAAGTTCAATTTGTAGGCAAAACAAAACACCGGTCAACAACGGGTCTCCTGGTTAAAAGTTCGGTATTTGTTGGACCCATCCACACTCTCGCTTTTTATACTATGTCATTAACTGTTTTTGTAGTATATACACATGGATGTGCTTGCATTGCAGTCACTACAGGAAATCAAGAAAGGCTTTCGGATTGCACGCTAAATGCCTTGCGCATTATCGTGGCATATGTATGCCTTTTCGTGCGAACTGGTACTGTTTAGCTGCCAAAGGAGAAAGTTTGTGACCCAGCAGAGAGCTGTTGAGGAAATACCAAGCACCGCCCAACCGCCAGAGCACAGCCAATAGGAATGCTCTCTCTCTGAAACGACCTGTGATTGACCAAAGTCTCCCGTCAGGGGCTAGAAAACATGAGCCGTGAGGAGGTGCAGAAGTCTAGATTTCTATCAAAACACTTGAATTACTACATGCTGAAAGGTTATTATGGAATTTTAGCCCAATGATGCCAAAAACATTCAGCCTACTGAAGCTTTAATACATACATTTTGATATACCACTCTTGTAGATTTCTTTTTAGGATCTAATTGCAAAAAACACTGTGTAGTCTATTTAATTTCTTCTGAAAACTCTACAGAAAACACAGAAAAAAAGATGCAAATCTCTGGGCTGTGATAATATCTTGTTCTAGCAATATCAAATATCCGTTGTGATGGCTCTGAGGCTGAGGGGGCAGGCCTGTCCCATTTCAATATGAATTCTGTGATGTTGACTCTGAGAGATGCTCGGTGTGGACCTGAATACAGAGCAGCTAAACTGTCTAAAGTTCCACTCAGCTTGGCTTTTAGTCATTGTTGTCTCACACTTGATTGCTTAAGAGCTGAATTGTTTCTGTAGCATAAGGTCGTCACAAGCGGCTGTATGGAGACAAGTGTCTTACTGTGAGGGTGGTTTAAATGTGTAGGTGCTCATCACAGAATTACCTTGGCAACAGCTAAGGGCCACATTATATTTTTCCCTTGTCCCTGCAAAGAGACTTACTCCTCCGACTGTCTCTTTAGAGAGGGCGTCTAATTCCCTGGTGTCAATCTGGGTTGGCTGTGATCAGTGGCAGCAGCTTTGCATGAATCCTGATGGTTTATTGGACCAGAGATTATCCCTGTGCCATGAATCAGCTCAATAAACAAGTTGCCTCCCACCCCTGAATAAGGCAACACTCTCCACCAGCAGGTCACCGCCTCAGTAAATGCCATCTAGGAAATGGATAGGGAAAACATTTTCAAGATGCTTTCATTTCCGAGTTCTTACAGTTAATTAATGGGTTATTCAGCACTCAAATGTAACCGTTCATCGGCTTTTTTTTTCACTCACGTGAATGCCGCCGCTGTGAAGTTATCACTTTGTTGTGCTCACACCTGTTGACCTAATAGAGATTGTAAAGCTCTTAAACGGCTCTGCTTGCATCTCTGGATTGCATCTAATTGCAGAATGCTGTCATCACCAAAGTGAAGATAAAGGCCTACTCTGTCTTGGTACAGTCATTTTTTCAAACCACAAGAAA
Organism: Pterois miles; assembly: GCA_947000775.1. Classification (NCBI taxonomy): domain Eukaryota; kingdom Metazoa; phylum Chordata; class Actinopteri; order Perciformes; family Scorpaenidae; genus Pterois; species Pterois miles. The sequence goes on along the minus strand of CAMQGK010000171.1, from coordinate 8,064,769 downwards.
TCGTGGTCTTTTTTCCCCACTGGTCTTGAGAGCCAGCCATCAAAGCATGTACCATTTCTTTTAGTGTGGAAAACAGTGCCTGTTTGTTGAGTTTCTCAGTTGTGAAGACCCTGGACTATTAGAGGGCAATTTCGCTGTGCCCCTAAGCTGATTGCTGGCTAAAAAATGCGAGCATTCTCAAATACTGACAAACCCAGAAGCATGCAATTAGTCACTGCCTCTGGATTATGGAGTAGCTCCCGAGAGGTGCATCCGCTGTCGTATGCTCATTTCCCCCACCTCTTTAACTCTGAGCGACGCATTACTGCTGCCCTGATTCATGTTGGACAGTGGGTCCACATCAATTAAATGATTTGAGCTTCTTGACGATGAAGAATGGTCCGCATGTGTGTCATCATCACCCTTTTAATCTTTTTTTGATTACTTAAAAGCTCAGCCGTTTTCGGTCTCAAACAAAGGCCCCTGTATTCTGAAATGGGTCGTGCTGGTGCTTCTGCAGCGTCTTACATGAGTGCATTCAAGTTATGCGTGCATTTTTTTTTTTTTTCCATACTGAAAATCTATGAGCTTCCATAGGGAGCACATTGTTTCGGAGGAGCTACATATCCCTTTCTTCCCCATTCTTTTGCAAATTATGTCATTTGGATTCAATTGAATAAACCTAGACTCTTCCCAGTAAACGAATGCCATGAATTTGAGGGGGACAGCCACATGAAAAGACAGTTCCCCATGCTGTCAGGAAACACACGGTATCAGTGGCAGCCTCTTCCACATGGATAAGCAGCTGTAATCAACAGCAAAGAGCCAGTGTCTGTGAATTTAGTCCAAGCAGACTGGAATCTTAAGCATAGGCTGCTACCGTACAGGTGCGATGTCTCTCTTTTTAGCATGGTGTTTTCTATTTTCTCTATGAAATATGGATGGGAGGGTGAGAGCTAGACAAAAGATACACTGATGAAGCTTTAAAAGCTAAATTTTACATTCTTCAAAGGCAGAAAATAGCAACCAGGGGAAAAATAGGAGTGAGGCTGTACACACCAAGTATAAGACAATGATCCAAGCTTATTTTTGTCATTTAGTTTGACAGTTGGCCCTCAGCCACGAGTAAGGTCTGCGCCACAGGCCCTGGTCTCTATAATGGTGCAAAATTGACCTGTCACTAGTTTGAAAGTCTGGTATTCGTATAAATCTAAAATCATTGCCTCATGTCAACGGACCAGTTGATGAAAATCTTTTCTGGCCGTACATGATTGTACTGGAGCTGCATTTTCTAGCCTTATCCAGGATAAAAGCGGTGCCATGTATCATTTTCCTCAACTGTGTCATTATTATGGCTCTGAAAGGTCTTGACATTTACTATAAGCACTTGTGCCAGAGACAACATCTAGTTTAAATGGCTTGGTGTGTCCCCACCCCAACACAGATGCTGGTAAGACCGAACAGAGGAATATTAAGTGACAGTTCAAACTCCACAGGACACAATTTAAAGAAGGAATTGTTGACACAGACTATAACCATGGCTGAGAAGCACCCTCTCCACTTTCTGCATTACTTCATTTTTTTTTAATTAGCCAGGTTTGTTAAACACTATAAGCACTTCATCCTCAACAGCTTGGTTGGAGTTATAGCAGATCCAGTGTGCACATCACTTGGCTGTCAGATATCTGCAGTTTCATGGACCCATTTGGGGGAAAACCTGGTTTACCTCGTCTGACACATCTGCGGGACCCACCTGAGTCTGTCACTGTTAATTAAACGCCAAAATCCCCTCCCCTGTTTGCTGCGCCATAATGCGATCGGTGTTGCTGTCAGCACAATGTTGCTCTCTTTCACAGTCCTTATGCTCAGCGTGGTCCCCGCATCTCAAGGATCAAGTCTTAGGCAAGTAGTTTGACCTCATTTTTTCGGGAATAGACGCTATTATGATGATGCAAAACAATGGGCATGGATGGGGGCTGTTGTTAGGGGGGACTCCCAGATGGAGCCATACTGGCCACCCGATTTAACTGTTATCAGGTTTTTAAATAATTAAATACACAGAGACACCACGTGATACCAAAATAAAAATGTCATAAATATAACCTTTAAAATTGGGAAAAACATTATGTTCTGGCTTAAAATAACTGTTTCAAAAGTGAAAGTGAAATTTAACAGTAGGGGTAGGGATTGAAAAAAAATCTTAAACAATAACCGACCGATTAACCGTTAACCTACAAGATTAGTGATTCATATGCAGTGGTGCGCCAGATGCAGTTTATGAGCACAACAGACCAGTGAGTCAACAGTTCACCGTCAGGAGAGCTACTGTAGCAGCCACGGTGCTGCGTTCACAGTCTCTAGTTCACCGTCTGGGAGCATTAGCAGCCACGGTGCTGCGTTCACTGTCGCCAGTTTACTGTCTGTGAGTGTTAGCAGCCACGGTGCTGCGTCTAGTGTTGTGGACATGAAAGGTCAAAGTTCAACAGCACCACCACACATTTAGTTTAGCAGATTGTCAGCTGTGTGTCTGCCCAGTATAAGGACACTGTCGCCTGGCTTAACTTTAGCGATTGTCCAACAAACACAGTTTTTTATGCTACGTTAGCAGCTGCTAGCAACTGGCAGTCCCGAGCCAACTTCCAGTATCTGCGCCGGCTCTCCCTTAAGGTGGACCAGCTTTTTCTTAAGGTGAACCAGCTTTTCTCCTTAAAATGAAGAACCGCTCCTCTTTTTAGTTTAGTTTAGTATCAGCTTTTAATTATTATTTCTTTTAACCCTTTAACTAGTAGTGTTAATCGGTTAAAATGGTTAATGTCTGTTATTGGTTAAATGGTTAATTATTAACATCCCTACTTTACAGTAGTGAACACAAAGACAGCAACACGTTGTTGGTTTCAGACAGCATGCAAACCCCAGTCTTCTGGATGAAAACCCAGTGTTTTGTGTCTCATCCTCGACTAGAGGTCACTGTCGTGTGATCTACCATGTGAATAGATGATGAAATCCACTATTGGGTGGAGTAGGCCTCTATTGACCCACATCTATGGTCCTTATAGAGTCTGACAACAGTCTAATCAGCTGTCAACCAGATATAACTAACAGCAAGAAACTCATACAGTCTTATATCAAAAACCTCTGACCTTTCCTTTTAAAAAGTAGAAAGCAGGCATATTGCTCCTGCTGTGGGTCTATGTCCTGTTGCCCAAGGGGAGCTGGCTAATGTAGGTATACTAAAGTATTCATCAGATTCATTACTCTGCCATCCATTTGCAATAGATGTGCTTTAGTACAGATGGAAATCAGCCACTAAGGTGACATGCTATTTGAGCAGTGGCTAGGAAGGCTTTCACAGCAGCTGCCTCCTTGAAGACCTCCAGTTAACCTCTTCCACAGCATCCACTTGAAACTCGCATCATTTTGAATTGTTTCATTCAGCTTGTTGTTGAGAGCTGCATAATCTCTCAAATGACACAAGAAATGTGTGTACCTTTTTAGGCTGTTGTGTCAAGTGCAGTATATTCAATCAATGGAGAAGGACACTACTCATGAGATAAATCAGATGCTCTTTATGGATTTACAGATAAGCCTAGGTCAGCCATTTTCTTCTCTTTTTAAAACAGATATACAGAAAATACAAACTAGTGTTGGAAGGTTTTTACTGGTTTCCTAAAGAGCACACTGAAGGATGTTTTTCAGTCATATCCCATGATTTATGGTCTCATGTTGTAACTATGTAGTGCACTGAAAATCAAATGAAAGCACACCCTAAACCATTTCCAAATGGATTACATTTATAGTCATCATTTGTCAGGCAAGTCAATCCATTGTACTTTCTAAAAATTAAGCATTTCTATTTCTAATATATTTCAATTAGCACTAAAGTGATTGAGTGCCCCGGTGAATTAAAGCCTAAATGGAAATGCTTTCTCAAGGTAAATCCTTTGAGGGAAATAGATGCTATGCTGGGTTTTAAAGCATCTTTCTAATATTCTTATAATCACTACAATTACAGGGAATAGGGAAAATGATTTGGGGAGGAAAATGGAGCTTTTACCCTACCCAGCTGTGAGCATCCACATAATTGCAATAATTCTACAGGAAAATCTCAGAGGAGTGTTTTTGTGTTGTGAGAAAGCTATAAGCCTCAAAATTAAACTTGACAGAGAGTGACTGGAGAGGCAATAACAGGTTATCTTTCGGGCAATTTTCAAGTGAAGTTACTTGAAACTGAATTTTTCAGAAGAATGTCTACTGTGTCGTGTGTCTTGGAAACAGTTGACTATATAAATTGAGCACTGGGCTGTGATTTGTCCACTTATTAGTCATTACATGAGCGTGGACACTTTCAGTCGAGTGTTATTAGTTTTTAACTGCTTAAGCAGATAGCCGGCATGTGCATTGATTTTCAATGGGCTGCATCAGAAATAACAGTTTCTGTGCATGCTCTTGTGGATATATATTGCCTTTTTGTTTATAAGATTAAGCTCCTCTCTCTGACAGCTTTTCCAGAGTAAAAACCTTTTTAACAGTTCTTCTGTTGAACAGTGTGTACAGACTTTTCCGCTCCAAATCATACAGTATGCCAACATTTCCAGTCTTTCATCATAAAGAGCTGAAACGATTCCTCAGAGCCCCTTCAATTAAAACCCTTAATCAATCAGTTAGCGTCTCCTTGTGTTCCATGATAATTAGTTGTGCGACTCTGACAACATTGCGTAATCTCATCTGGGCCTCCTCAGTAGAACCTAGTTATAAACCAGCAAGTCTTGGTATGCCTCTCATGTCAGCAGGTTATGAACAAAACTCGCTGACATCAGAGTTTGAAGCCCTTGTGATAATGAAGCTTTGAAACTAAGAGTGCAGGCGTACGGGTGGTACACTTTGCTTGGTATGCTGAGCACGAGAAACACCTCAACCTTTAGTAAGCTTCTGGGAAACGTGAAATTTCCTGCTCGGAAATCTCTGCAGGAGGCATAATCATATATCCCTGAATACAGCTCTGTTTTGTCAGAAGATGAACCTGTCATACAGTTTTGACTGACTAAAATCTTCATATATATCTCACTAAAACAATGTGTTTCTTAATGTTTTAAGCTCATTTCCGATGAGTGTTAGTTGCAGAAGTGAGACTGAATCATTATCATGGAAGATATTCTCTTGGGATGGAGTGGTTGATGTCATTATCTTCAATGTAAGCTCTATATGTGGGAGCATGGTTTGAGGCTGGAGGGACCACAGCTAAACATCAGTTTGATCCCTTAGGAATAATAAAACAGAAGTGTTGACACTTGTATGTCTTAGCGATGCCCTTCCGTGAGTTTAAACAGTCCAGAGGGATTTCATCTCTTGTAGAGGGTATTTTCTTGTCCTTTAATGAAATTCAACATTAGTCTTGTGTCTTGCGTTTGCAAAAGGAACATGTGTCTCTCTTTGAGGAACCAAAAAAAAAAAAAAACACTCACCTATGTCTTGTTTTTTTTTTTTTTTTTTTTTTAATTTTGAAATCAATTGTGTAATGCCAGAATGCAACAAACAAACTGCAGCAAGCTGAAACGAAAAATTAGAAAACATCGGAGGGTCTGGGTGGATATGACCTGCATTGACATTTTACACATACAGTATGGAAACACTTTGGGTTTCACACATTGCCAGGAAAAGCAGAGCTGGACATCATGGCTAAAGCTGCATTCTAACTCATGGACCGCTAACATTATTGTATTGCGGCAACATGCGGTCAAGCCTGCCGCCACTCGCACCTCAAGTCAAATCGTCCGATGCTACATCTGTAGAGCGGGGGCGGCAGTAGCTCAGTCTGTAGGGAGTTGGCTTGGGAACTGGAGGGTCACCGGTTCAAGTCCCGACATGGACCAAAAACTGAGTGTGAACTGGTAGCTGGAGAGGTTTACCTCTTGGGCACTGCCGAGGTGCCCCTGAGCAAGGCACCAAACCCCCAACTGCTCGGGGCGCTTGTCAGGAGCAGCCCCATCACTCTGACACCTCTCCATTAATCATGTATGTGTGTTTCAGGTCTGCATGTACCATGTATGAGTTTAACAGAGTGTAAATTGAATTTCCCCATTGTGGGACTAATAAAGTAGATCTTCTTCTTCTTCTTCCTCATATACTGACATTTTTGTTAAATACATTCAAACCGCCCTGATGTAGCTGACCATGGTTGTATAAAGAGAACAAACCTGATGGGGAAAGCTAGCGATGGACTTCGCAAAGATAGCAGCACTTTAAATGTGAGACTACGTCTGGTTTTCAAAATAAGGTGTTAACAAAGGTGTTTAAACTGTTTACACAAAATACATATATGGAAATAAGATTGATTGGATTATATTCACAAGAAGTATAAAACATTACATGTCCCTAAATTAACAAGAAAATACAACTAACTTGTGAAGGAAAAGCTGCTTTTTAAATTATTTCTCTGGTTGCCATAGTTCCTCAAAAAATATCAGTCTCTTATGCGTCCCACATATTTCACTACCAAGAAATCTTTATAATTACTTTGTCAGTGTTTTCAAAGATCAGTCAAGGAAAGTCTTCAAATTAGGAAAGAAGTACTGACTGTCATCTCCATTTTAGCACTAGCTCGCTCATATGTTCACGATGGCTGTCCATCACTATTGATTGGAACCTCCAGCAGCTAAAGCAGAAATGTATTGTCATAATTCATTTGGCTCCGTGTTGGCGTGGCTAAAGAATTTTAATTTGAGTCGCTCTGAGCAGGTTTTGTTTTGTTTTTTTTCCTCTCTCTCTCACTCTCTCTCTCACACTCTCTCTCTCTCACTCTCTCTCTTTCTCTCTCTGTCATCTACATAATGAGTGTGTGGATTTCAGACTGCTGTAAATGTTTGTTGGAGCCGAGTAATTGGAGAGTCTGCATTGGTAATTATTAGTAAATGGAGAAAGAAGCAGTGGAGCAAATCAATATCACTGAGAACAGTGCTACCTTTTGTTTCCAGCGGGGTCAGGAGTTAAAGTAACAAAAGTGTCATGCTGCACAGAGATGAATAAAAGCCTCATTTGTGGGAAGGATTCATTAATATTGTGCAAACTTTGCAGTAAATGTAGACCTAATATTCTGTATAGTGTTGCAGTATTGTTGAAATACTGGAGCATATTTACTGAAATGCTTCTCTTTACTGGTAATGACAGCAATGCTGGCATTGTTTTCACCTTGTGAGTGTGTGTATGTGTGCCTTTGTGTTAAAATGTGTCGTGGAGAATCCTAATGTAGCGGGAACTACAACTGAAATGGTTTGGAGTATTAGGGCTGCTGCGTTAGACAGTGTTACCGGTGTTACATGGTGGTCGAGCATACACCGATCACATTACGTGCCCACCGCCCCCACTGTTTTTTTAGCTTTTTTTGTACAGAAAGAAAACCCATTTTGTTAATTTTGGCAAATCAGCTGCATGTTATCAATACATAGTTGGACAAAGGATGCTACAAACTCAAAGTGAAAGTGTCCGCTCCATATGGAGTCTCAGCGCAGAGCAGCAGGAGTCAAATTTCACACACTTATCACAGGATGAGAGAGTTGACAGACAAGACAATGGCAGAGAATTTGGTGTCAAAGTGAAAAGCAAAAGCACATAAGTGGAAGCATTTTGGATTTAAAACAATACCATAAGGAAACCACAATGTTAATGAGGCAATTGCCTTGACGAGGACGGAGTGTTCACATCCAGAGTGCACGGCGCAGCGTCGCCGGGTGGAAACCTGCAGCCTCGCAGCAAAAGCTTGACCGGAGAGGCCAGACACACAGCCATCCGATGGTGAAGACCAAAACAAGCCCTCTACAGATACTGAGCATCGTCTTTTCTTGTAAATTGTCCGGTTTAATCGGGAACACCGGTGTTGTCACAAGTTTATTAACCGGTGGGAAAATTTCCTAACTGTGACAACCCTATTGAGTACTTTGTTAATATGTCTGTCTGTGGACAGATATTGTCACTGCGATAGCGTCTGTCCTGATTTGGCGTCGTGGCTGGTGTGATCCCATCACAAGATGGTGTCTAGTTTAATTTTGTGGTTGATGAAAGGCAGCCATGACAAATGCCCCTATTGGATACTTACTGCTTAATTGTAGATTCATGACATGGAATTAACTCTTTGCTATTTTGCACAGATGGCACAATGGCTTGTGACTGTAGAGTAATCCAATTAAACAGAACGAAAATATGGTGTTGCTCAAGTTTAATTTAAAACAGTCCCTCTAGTATTTAACTTCTGGGAACACAGAACACGATCATCAGTCACAAAGGTTAGTGCTGTGTTATTGAAAAGGCCCCGACCTCCACTGTTTAATTGCATGTTCAGTAATGTGTATGCAGAATCTGGTTTAATGAACCCCTCCGACAGCATTCAGTTCTTTTGTGAGGGAAACATATTTTCATTTTGGCCACAACAGCCTGTGAAGCTTCTGGAAAAAAAATAGAGGATTTAATCCAAACATGGAGGAAAAATGTTGATATTAATAGGCTGTCAGGCTTTGTCCCAACCACACCATGGCAGGGAGATTGACTCAATCTGTGCTAATGTTAAACAGCGAATTCATCAACTGATCTGTGAGACTGCCACTCATTAGGTTTCTAATTTTAGACTCGGGGGGGCTTTTTGCTATTCATAACAGTACTTTGATTTCTCTGCACTTCTCTCCTTCTGACTTTTTCACTTTCACCTTATCTTTACCTATCTGTCTCTTTTTCTCTGTTCATTAATTGCATCTAAAGGTAAGCAGCAAAGGCAAATTTAGTCGTGATCAGTTACTACCTGTAATGGATGAGCTGTCTGGTACTTGGTTCTGTCGTTAGCATTTGTTCGGCTCACATACGACACGTTAGCGTCTGTACTGTGTGATAATCAGCAGTGAACTCATTGTGCTTAATCAAAATGGATCACAATAAATCATGGATTGGAAAATAAAAAGAATAAACTACAGCCCAGCCCCTTATATCAGTCATCAAATTATCAATTATCCCACTGTAGATAGAGGCTGGAGGCTTTTAAACAACCTAATCTCATACCAACATTATAATAGAGATGCACAAATAACACAACAATTAGCAAAGGTTGTGCCACAGTATATTTAGGAATCATTTTATTTACATTTCCTGTATAACTGTTAACTGCACTAAACCTTAAGACAACTAGGTACAGCAGCAATGTCGATCAGTGGTACTGTAGGTCTCATTATTTCTTACAGCCCACAATAAGAGCGTCTTTATGAAGAGCCAGTCTTTTTAGTCTGGTTATTCTGGTCATTTTACAATAATATTTTTATGCAGTATTGACTGCAGAAAATCTAAATATGATTGCTCAGTCTGTGATGTGGACATGGTGTGAAATGCCCAGTATACGGTGTTGCCATCATGTTGGAGGGTTGATCTTTACTGAATCCTCTTCATCTTATAAGCTAGGGCTGCACCCAAATCCGAAATCGACTCAGATTTGGCTGTTCAGTGCGAAGATTTGACGATTCATCCTTTTTTTTTTTCTTCATATAGGAAATCAGAAAATCCACTGGCCTGAGTTTCAGTGATGATTTCAACCACGTTAACTTATGATGTCTTCAAATGTGGCCGTGTTTACTGTGTTTACGAGATGGGAAGTCGTGTAGTTCAAGCGCTTAAGTCGTGAAGAACATTGCTGCTAAGCAATGGCAATATTAACGTTACTGTCCGAGTCTAGAAGCCACAGAGGCTAACATGTTAGCAAGCTAACAAGTGGGTAACATAATGAAGGAAATGCAAAGACACAATGACAGAGAAAGAAGATGAGTTCGTTGAGAATATCAACATTTTCCTCAGACCTATTATAAAATTACCAAGACAAACAGGAAACAACTAAAATTACAATATATTAACTTATTATGTACCGAAAAAATAACTTCCATGGACATCAACAAACACGTCACAAGTCGTGAACTCTGAGCTTTCAGAAACTTTCCACCTATGAGGTTGTGAATATGACATGAGGGGGGCAATCATATGGGCTTAACTCATAAACGCAGTGAACATGACCACCACAGTTTCACAATGAACTGATCTTTTTTACACTTCTCAGCCAGTGGTGTCAGTGCAGTCTGCCCAGGAGATTCAATTCGGTGGGTCAAGACGAGTGCGCCGAGATGCGTCGACTCACTCTTGGCTCGGAAAGGCTTGCAGCTCCTGCCGTGAGCTTTGCAATGCTCATCTCTTCCTGGGGCCGTGGTGCCTGCTGTGCCTGCTGTGCCTTCCTCTCTAAGGGGAGGGAGGGGCTCCTGGCGTGATGGTCAACCAGGGTGGACTGTCCTCAGGTGAAAGGTCTGCACTGATGGCAAACAGTGTTGTTAACTTAACATCTTTGGGTTATGGACTGTCAGACACATTGGAAAGATGTGATCTTGAGCTCTGAAAAATTGTTTTGGCCACATTTGTTCTGACATTTTGTACATGAAATGATTAATCAAGAATATTAGTGCCAGATTATCAATAATGAAAATGATAGTTACTTTCATCCCTAAAACTAACTTAATGCACATACAGTAGACACCCAACCAGTAATTCAAGCTGTAGCATTATCAGCAGTATTAACAGTTCTGCTCTTCTACTGCTTGGCAGCATTTAAAGCTGTGCTACTAATTCATAAGGAAAGAGGATAGTATTTTTCTCAGGAGATATTTTAACTGTCCTCTTTGACTCCATCAAACTTACATGCAAGATTTACAGAACAACATGGAATTAACCTCTGCTAGGTTCTCTGCAGTGATGTCGGGCTCTGTTTCTCCTCCTTATTATACCCAGTTAGCATTATGAAAAGGAGGATTACAGCTTCGAGCTAATTACCATCCAGCCCTAAGAACTACAAATGAAATGTATTTTTTGATAATACAGTGTATGTAGCTTCCATACCTCTGTCATTTTAAATGTGCAGGGAAATTGTTGGATTTAACATACACTGTTTCATCTTAGTGTTTCGAGAGACACAGTCAGGTGCCACAATAGAACTTCCCTCAGGCATGCAATCACTTTCCAGCTCCTACAGTACATTTGGCAATCTCTTAACACAGCCAGTTGTCTTCCGTGGAAGTGTGTGGGCCATGTCTTTCTTCTGCAAACCTCAATCCAGGCGCTGTCTTTGATTCCAACACAATGCCCCCGCTGCCTTCCTCTCTGCACCGTGTGAGTGTCACTTTCATTTCAGAAAATTCACCTTCGTTTTTGCCAGTGCAGTCGCTAATGGGTAGTCTTTTCAAAGCCTGGAGAGGATAATCCTGGCATCTTTGTTTTCTCGGCCACCTCAGGGCCATTCAACAAGTTCAAAAGAAAAAAAAAAATCTGCAGTGCAGTGTTTGTGAGGTTCATTCTCACTGCTGTGTTCCATATCTGCCATCGCAGACGGGGCTACACGTCGAAACAGGTGCTGTGCTGAATGACTTCAGTGGCATGTACTGTACCGGCACACTTAAGGGAATATCTGAGCCAGATGCTTTATTATGTTGTGTTCATGCTGATGCCAGTGTACCACAACACAAAAGTGCAGGGGTGGGAGGTGGTTCTTGAAACAGTTGCGCTACTGGAAATGACTTCTTTCACAATGAATCTTGGCTTGTTTTCCAATTTTTTGGTCAAAAGTGTTGACATGTAAAACAACCACCTGATAAACAGTCACATTCTCCCTGACAGGCCAATGTGGCCATTCAAAGACGATTAGGTTTACAGTCCCTGTGGGTGCCACAGATTGTTCTGATTTCCACTCTACACCGTTGGCTGGGTATTTCTTTCTTGGGAACAAAATGATTCACCTTGAGGGAGCGGTATTGTTTGATTTGATTGTGGGAGACGAGCATCTTGTGCATTCCTGTAATGAGGAAACATATGCATGTAGCACAGATCAGTGTAAGAAAGAAGCTCTAGAATCAGATGTGTTTACATCAAGAAAAACCAAGGCTTCCTCACTTGTCCCAGCACAAGACAAGAATAGTGATGCTGACTGAAAGAAATGTGAAGGTCTGAGACAAGACATAAAGACTTATGAGGTATTTTTTATGACACACACAGAAAGAGACCGTGCGCATGCATCATTTTTACAGTGTGGAATAAACTGATATACAAGTTGCATGTATATGATAAATTATTTTTTTTATCCTTGAATCTGTAATGAACACATCAAGTTCAAGAGTGGAAATAAATTAGTTGATGATAAATTACAACCTGCAGAGACACTGTATAAGAGTTGCAAACAAAATGTTGTGCATGTTGTGGTTTAATAAGTCATAAAGTGTCCAAGGGCTCTTGAACAGAAGAGGATTCACTGAGCAGTGAAGGACCAAATGCATGAGTGATGAATGATATTGCCTTTAGGCTTATAATATCAGCTATCTCAATGACATTCATTTTGGCACAAGTTCAGTGCAGTATTATCAACCAAAGGATGCCACTAACATTATACTGTGCAAGAAAAAAGACATACAGCGTAATATTTCCTCAAGCTCACCTAGATATGATCAATTATGTGTATTTATTATATACAGTACATAGTCCTCTACAACAGTATTACAGTTGACATTTTGAATTCGGGGAATAAACGGACTTACTACTCATTTTGGCTTGTAGACAAAAACATTTTTTCCTGCTCTGCCCTGCAATTGTACAGCAAACTTGTCTATTTATTGATATTGTGTTGTTATAAAAGGTAATTATTTTAGGAGAAACAGCAATTTAAATTAGTGCATCATGTCTCAAAGGTAAAAATGAATGAATCTTAGTACAAAGAGCGGGAATACAAACTTGGGCAACAACAGAAGGATTTGAAAGAATAGGACTGACATTATTATGTCCATTCAAAACGAGGCAGCTTTTCACTCCGAAATGTGTTTTGACATGTGCATTCAAATTACACTTGCCGATTAGATTCTTTCAGCACAGTAATTGTGAAGACCTGCAGAAAGTTAAATAGGACACATCTAAGAATTTGGTTGTGTAAAAGTGTAAAATGAGAAAGTTTAATGAGCTGAGAACTAGATGACAGATACATAATACAGTCAGTCAGTAAGGAAGCAGTTGTCCTTACTCAGGGAAAGTGGTTTGACTTGTTTAGGTAACATGTATTAAGGAAAACCTTGTTTTGTGTTGGAGTCCAATATGCTCTGATTTCAAGAAGAATTGCTTATGTAAATAACAACCTGTGTAGTGTAACAAGCATTTGTAAAAGAACTATAGGGATGTCACAAGAACTGATACTTCTGTACCAAGTTGATGAGGAAATTCTGAAACATGACGGCACGTAGTAGACATTAATGGCGTCCTGTCGTCACAAGCATGATAGAAAATTTCCCTGAAAATGCGACATTGTGAACAGCAAGTCAGTGTTGACATCAGCAGGAGGAGAGCTAATAACGTAAGCTGTTAGCAGCCGTGGGCAGCACGGGCCTGTTCTGCTAAATAACAGCACTAACACCTAACATATGGAGCTTACATTTTGATGAGGTCAAGCTCTTTCAGTAAAAATGAGTTTTGGGTGAAGGGAATGTATCATGATGTATTCAAATGTAATCTAGAACTTCGTTTTTGGTGAGAAGCTAGAGGCAAAACATCAGGACAAATGTTAATTAAGGAGTGTATGTTTAAGTACATAGTATTTATTATTTGGAATTGACTTGGGTATTTGGGAGTCGTGGAATTTCACTGGTCTTGGTATTGAAAAACGAATGTCTTGTATTGTGACACAGTGTGTTCGTGCGTCTTTAGAAGCTCTCGCGTTGCTGGGTGGCTTCGTAATCACCTTTGTCACACACATACAGTCTGTCAGAGCTGCGTAACTTTAGTTTCCGGCAGACCGTGTGTGTGTGGCGGTGGTCAGTGTGGGGTTGTCGGTGGCATTATAGAGTTTTAGAGTCAGCTTTTTAAGTCACGATTAATATTTCTTTTAACCGTTTAACCTATAGCGTTAATCGGTTAAAATACTTAATGTTGGTTAATAGTTAAATGGTTGAATATTAACAACGATGACATGACATCCATAATAGATATCAATAGTTTGACTTTCTTACCTATTTATGGAGTGTGGGGTCTGCTGCACTGATACCGATATAAGTCCCTTGTAATCCATACGGTTTAATTTTGCCCTAAGCCCTGACATCAGGTTGACAGGATGTGATCGTTGGCTGCAGAAGCTATTTATTTACGTGCTGTGTCCGATTGGGTTTTCCAGCTGCCATGGCAATGAACAAATATACTGACGGCTTTTACAAAAATATCAGTATAGAGCATTGGGAAACAGTGTAACGAAGCCTTGAGAGACTGACAGATACGTTCTGTCAGGATGTATATGCATGTTTGAGCCAGTAACGTATACTGTTACTGACTTACTTCACTATGTACTGGTGTGTGTTTTCGTTTATACAGTATAGTTGTAGCACTTTTCACAGTATAGTGATATAGTGACATGCTGGCATAATACATCTGACAGCAAGGAAACCTTCAGTGTGAGTGAATGTTCAGAACACTTCATATGAACACTTCCCAGTTCCTCCAAAATTGATTTTTAGTTTCCGCGATCAGCTCGAATGTGCACTTTTTGTGTGTCAACCCTGCTGCTGCTTCACCGACTAAATTATTCCACATATAGATATATTTTTTATCTCACAGTTAATAATAATGGTGGTGGTGGTGGTGGGGGGGGTGCTGTATACAGCTGCATGAATAATTCATGCAGCCATTCCTTTGTAGAGATTAAAAACAGAATAAGAATAATTCACACTGTAAGCTTACATAAATGGTTTTGGAGGCAGCTAATCAACTAGCGAGCCTGTCTACGGCGAGGCAGCTACCTAAAGTTGTGAGTTCGTCCTCAGAAGTGCCTGCTTAAGCCCAGCTGAGAGCCAGCCAGAGAATAAATTCAAAGGCTTCTGTCCATATCATCTCCACCTCCTCCTCCATATAAATTCTTATGATGTTTTCCTGGACGTGACACGCTGGAGCCTTTCCTGGTTTACTCTGCCACAGAGGAAGTGACAGGTCCTAATTATACAGTCCGGGGGCCAAGAGACACTAACATCAAACATGAACAATTACGTAGGGATAAAAGCAGCAGATAAAAAGAGGAGAGTAACAAGAAGAAAAAAAAAAAGGCAAAGAGAAAATGACACAGAAAAGAGATTTAAAAACCTAAAAAAAACCAACATTTTGCTGATAAAGCGAGCAAGAGATTGAGGTTGTGGAGAGGAAAAATGACAGCAATTCGACTTGTTTCAATATCGTAATCAGATTTAGAGGCACATCATGTATATTTATTCAGGGAGGTTTTTTACATAATACCCTTTGTGCTCACCAATTGCACAGATCAGTCATGCCTCAGTGCGCACCAACAATTTCTCAACCCATAAGCCGAACCTTTGTCCTTCATTGAAACCCAGCGAACATACAGCGGACTGTTATTAGATGTCTTCCCAACCATATGGTTTGCGAGCTTAATAATTGCCTGGGCCTGCATTACAGACCATAGTGGATGAATTCCTGATCTAAACATGCTGTGCTGTTTAGCAAACAGCTCTAAAGGACGCTGGCCTTCTGTTTACTCTGCTGTAGCCCTTCGAGCTTTAAATGGATTAATGATCCCGAGGTTGTCAGTTCAAAACGCAGGCGCAGAGGATACTGCTGATGTGTCCTTGAGCGAGGCACTTAATCTAAGTTGTGCCACTTAATATCCATCTTCATAAACGCATTACACACATATCATAGGTTATGTAAGTCACCCTCGATGAAGTCAGGAGAAACAAAGAGTGTGAGCCCCAGATAGCACCTTGGCCCACACAACAGTCCTGTGGAATATCAAGTGGCTGTTGTCTGGATTGCGTTGTCATTGTTTGGACTCGCTATCATAATGTATTGTGTGGGTGCAGAGAGGCCCAGTTTTTGCAGGTAGATATAAATAGTTCCTCTGTTCCAAAAGGGTATTCTCAGGTTCTTATCTTCTGTCAATATTTATGGCTCCTCTTATGGCAAATGTGCACTACATGGTAAACAGGACTACGGTGTGTTGCTGACATGCTAGGGGGGCTCGTAGGCAGTGCTTTATCAGAACAGTACAGCTCCGACACTTCTCTGAGTGGGCGGTTTGCTGCTTAGACCCAGACCCCACATACTCAGGGAGGGGAGTTTGCAGGGTTGCCCAATTAGTGCTGAAAAGTGTGGCAGTGCGTCAGCAGGGAAGTGTGCACCAGAGGAGGCGCGTCATCAATCATTACTCCGGCTTCAGGCTCCTTCCAGCCCTTTTCCCTATCTGTCAGGAGAAAGACGGTGAGGAGGGAATGACAGTGGCTAGCCAATTCCAGGAATGACAACAGACTGCACTGGAAGTGACTGCATTAAAGCCTAGCTCTGGGCATCAATAAAGGGCAATTATTTCTTTTGATCATTGTTTTATATCCTCAGAGGTAGATGCAGAGAGGAGATTCATAAAATATGCATGTAGTGAAAGGCTGAGTCAGGTGATATTCTGTGTTTTTCTTATTCTCAACTAATGCCATGAAAAGAGCATAAGCAAAAATGAAGGAAGTTATATATCTTGTATAGACAAAGCCTGATATCACTTCTGTGCCATAAACATTGAGAAACATATCAGTGAGTCACATCATCTCACTGGGTGATGCTATTTGTTCAAGCCCACGTACACCATCACTAGCTCACCAGATCTGTTGCTGAAAACAGACCACAACAAATGCAGTATTTACTTCTTCTCAGGGCTGTCAAAATTGGCCAAAAGTGATGTTTGAAGATTCGTTGTGAAAAAACAGCTGTTTACTACTGACCTTGTATGGACGTGATAAGATTACTGTCTTGTATGGCCTGACTCAGGTTGTAAAACGTGAACAAATGCAAAGAATAAATGCAAAAGACCTTTCCTTTATTATTCAGTTTTTCAGTTACAAAGAACATAAATTCCATGTTCACATAGCTGTGTCCTCTGTAGTACAGCCTGTGCACTAATTTGTCCTGCAGGGTGCAATATTCACACACCCTATTAGGGTGCTGCCACCCATTAAAACAAAACCCTTACATACCGTACATATTATCATTTTACTTGTTGGATTTTACACAGTGAAATGTTGCCAAAAGGCTGACATTTTTCTTGCTCTGACTACCGTTACAGTTACACTGTCCACCAGCATGGCACTGTTGTTATTTGCTATCATCAAACGACCTGCAATTAGTTCTTCTTCGCTGCTCTAAAATAGTAGTTGCCAGTGGCAGCCATGATACATCCAGGGCGGGAGCACACTGAAGGCTATTGTTTCGGAGCAGCGAAGAAGAACTGATTTACAGTTAAACAAGTTGATTGTTTTCTGGGTTAATAAATTATGGTATCAAATCGGTGCATAGACTCACTGATATCCGATACCGAATTTTGGGCAGTATTGGTAAATTGACTTGCATTTACAGTTGCGAGAAAAAGTATGTGAACCCTTTGGGATTACTTGGATGTCTGCAGAAATTGGTCATAAAATGTGTTCTGATCTTCATCTAAGTCCCAACAATAGACAAGGCAGGGTGTTGGCTGACTCCTGGCTCCAATTAGTTCTTGGAGAAATCATTAGCCTAGGGGTTCACATACTTTTTTCACCCTGCCCTGTGAATGTTTACATGTTGTGTTCAATAAAAACATGAAAACATATAATTTTTTGAGCTGCATTAGTTTAAGCAGGCTGTGTATGTCTATTGTTGTGACTTAGATGAAGATCAGAACACATTTTATGACCAATTTATGCAGAAATCCAAGTAATCCCAAAGGGTTCACATACTTTTTCTTGCAACTTTATATAGCACCTTTCTAGCCTTCTGGCAACTCAAGCGCTTTACACTACATGCCAGCATTCACCCACTCACACATACATTCTTACACTGATGGCAGAGGCTGCCATGCCGACCTTCCCATCGGGATCCAATCCAAATACTGATGGCACAGCCTTCGGGCACAATTTGGGGTTAAGTGTCTTGCTCAAGGACACTTCGATATGTGACCGGAAGAGCCAAGAATCAAACCGCCTACCTTCAAGATCGGTGGATGAGCTGCTCTACCTCCCCGCCCCCCTGGATGCATTGCCGATGCTGGTATTGGATCATTACTACTGCCCAGCTTGCCATTTTGAGCTGAACTTTTGTTGGACGCCCTGTTCCTATTTATTTTGTGTTGCTCACTTGACGAAGAATAGCTGATTCATGAAGTTGAGTTATTATCTATACTATACCCCCTCGTTTCACGCCAACAACCTAAATAAGGTGACAGCTGTCTGGAGGTAGATCGCCAGGAGATCACCTGAAAGTTTCCTACTTGCTGCTGGCTGTATTTTAAGTAATTTCCAGGAAATATGACATTATAAAATGTCAAAAGATACCAAGTACTGCTCACCCATCTTTTAAGTGGTTACGTCTCCAGTCTGATCTTGAGTGCACAGCTGATAGGTACATGGTTTGTTTACATGACGTAACATAACACCTGCTATAAGGACACAATGTCATGCTCTCTGTGGCGAAGTTCCCTGCCATCATTACTGTGCCCTGTTTGGGCTTTGAAGCTTTGGTGACAAATATTTGAAGCTATTCAAAGCTTCGCAGAGCAGCGCGGAAGGCTGACATGTTATTCTGTCTCCATCTCCCCCGTTTCAGTGACTGGCACAGTGCTGCTGTCACACAACTGTACACACACCGAACTCTACAGACAACAAACAGCGATACCCATCTGAGAATAACTAATACTAATTAATGTTGAATATGTATAATGTGGGATTATTGCTTATTTCTACATTATTATTACATATTTCTATCTAAGGAAATTTAAAAAAACAAAGCATTTGAATAGTGATTTGTAGAGTGATCACAGTGGCAGTGGTCGAAGCTTCAAATCATTCAGGTCAGCTCTATATGCAAATATGTGTTTTGTTTTTTTTAAGTATTTAAATAGGGCAGTGTTTAACACGTCATCTCACAGTAAGAGGTCACAGGTTTGAATCCGGCTTGTGTGGAGTTTGCATGTTCTCCCCAGTTTTCTCTGGGTTCTCCGGCTTCCTCCCACAGTCCAAAGACATGCAGTGTAGGTGAACTGATGTTGATGACTAAGTTGCCCATAAATGGTTGTCTGTCTCTGTGTCAGCCCTGCGATGGACTGGCGACCTGTCCAGGGTGTACCCTGGATGGATGGATAGCATTCGAATATACAGTATATTTGAATTTAGAATGTTTGTTGACAGCCCACTTCTGTTTGAGTATAGTTTGTTCAAAACTACACTGCCCAGATGTTTCAGGAAGTTATTTAGTCTTTTGGGGACAGGTGTCAGATCAGCAGGTAGAGTCAGGTGTCCCCTAAACCGACCGCTGGTGGTTTGATCCCCAGCTCCTGCTGTCCCAGTATACTTTATCAAGACGCTGAACTCCAAATTGCTCCCATGGTTACTGCCATAAGTGTGTATGTGAATGCGTTTTTAAAGCTGTACATCTAGAGTGGGAATGAAGGGGCTTTGGGCAAGCTTGGGAACTTCTCCATAAACATGCATAAAAAAGAGGTTTCAAAATAGACCTATTCCTAAAAATCCATAGTGCAACGTATTCCATGGTTTGCCTACTAAAGCTGTGTAACTGAATCTGACAAGGAATTTAACATGGCAGATCACGGAACACACAACGTGTGGTCCTGACAAATTTTGTACATTCAGTTTGTCTGATGTTTACACCCCCTCCCTCACCACTAGTGTCTGCCATGTACAAAACCAACTGTTCCTCCTTGGCTTTAATACTGACACATAGTGTGACACTGGCTCAGAGATCTGTAACATTTCCAAAAACGGGTACTTAGCTCTGTACCGAGGGGTATAATGATAATGACAGTTCATCATCATATAAAATGCCGCTCGTTTAGTGAGTCTTCTCACTGCTTTGTCACAGTCTTCTCGACAGTGTCAGCAGCACCAGCTAATGAAAGCTTAAAAAAGTCTTCTCTGAATATTATCTTTGAAGTATTTTATCATGTATGAAACTCCTAAAAGCCCTACACTTTTAAATTCATGGTTACATTTCCTGGCATGAGTCCTTTTGTTCGTTTTATGCCCTCCCGCTCCATAGCAGAAAACGTCCATGTGGGAAATGCTTTAAGATAATCTGTCCTCTGGGAGGTGCACAGTGATATCATGGAGAAGCTGCCCTCACATGAAGCACCGAGACAAGGGCTGTGATGGAGAGAATGTTGCCAGATGATGATGCATTTGCAGTTATGGCTTGACTCAACCTTTCAAAATATATCTGCATGCTCAAATTGGTCATTCTGGACTGTAATATGAGGACCAGGTTTGCAAACATGATATGGCCTGTGGCTTACTGTCCAAATGTCTGACATCCGCCCTTCATAAAGCAGTCATCAGCATTAGCTGAATTGTGTAAATTAAGTTTTTGTCCCCTCCATTAGAGCAATATTTCATCAAATGCAAATTATCCTCAACAACATTATCTTGATGCTAATGTCCATATGGCATCTGTGATGACTGTACCGCTCTCACTGGCAGGGGCCTAAAATGTTATTGCGTCAATGTAGATTTCTCTTGATTAGGGAAAAGCAAATGGTACAACACCATGATATCACTGATGCTAGCCAGGTTTTTTTATGTCTTTTTAAGGTCAGAGTTCAGTGTCTTTGGCCATGTTCAGAGATCATGGCTTCATGTGCTCTTCATAAGCCGTCATACCCAGATGGGATGCGCACGCTGTTTGAGACTGTGGTAGAGTAGGATCTGCTGGTAATAACCTCTTCTTTTAGCCAACAGTCATGAAAGGCAGGGCTGACCTACATGCTGTAAGGAGGGTTTTCGCTCTCTTGTTAGTGTGTACTGGAGGGGAATTGAGGTCTTTTCTGTCAGGAGGTGATACGTCGAAGCTGCAGACTAACTCAGCTAAGCCCAAGGAAAAAAACAAAAATAAGAGAAAGGGCCTAACGTTATCCAGCTCTTGTGTGTGTCTGTGCACATATATGATTGTATAATGTGTTTGTGGGCAAGTGTGTACAAGGATGTGTATATATGTGTATCAGAGTGTGTGTGTTCATGTGAGGGAGACAGTAGGAGGGCTTGACTGACAGCCTTATCCCCCACAGCACTATGGAGCTCCATACATCATTAATCGCTGACAAAAATGAACATTCTGCTGTATCCTTTGAGGGCTAAAAGACCGTACCGCCAGCTTTTCCTATTGTACGCCTGTGTGTATGTGTGTGTGTCCACTGTACATGACATGTAGGTGAGAATTCACAACCATCTTGAGGTTTCTGACCTGTGTGTTTGGTTCAGTGCCACTATGATGGATGACATGGTTATCAGAATCGCGCCTTCAGGATGGGGGCTGTCCTATCTTGCTGTCAAGGTCAGTGGTTACTCGGTTTATAACAGAGTGGCAACCTAGTGAGCTTACTGAAATGCACCTCATATTCCATCAAGCGTCTATCATATCAAATGTCAGATTCAGTAAGGCTTCTGTCTTAAAACAGACCACCACAAATCTGACTTTAGGGGGGATAAAAATTGTTGTAAAATTAAAACTAGGGGGTGGGGAAAAATCTACTCACCTAATTTATCGCAATTTTTTTGTCGGATTTTAAAATAGATTTTGAAATGCCCGAATCAATATATTTGCTTCATTTGAGTCTATGTGGAGGTTGAAGGTAATAAGTGCTTTTATTGTTGTAGTCTGAGTAACGTGATGTGACATCCGTTCCGTAAACAACAACCAAAATAAACCGCGTTCAGCCTCAGCAAGCCGAAAACAAAAAAGAAGAAAACAGTGGAGGTTATACATGGATACGACCTGCACCCTCACATTTTAAATCCAAAACGGTAAACACTATACATACAATAAAGTATGGAAATACTGGGTTTTACACATTGACAAGAAAGGCAGAGCTAGACACCATGGCTAACTCTGTCATGGACAGGAAACGTTACTGAATTGAGGTAACATGAGGTCAAGCCAGCCATCACTCTCATCTCCGTGGTCAAATCGGCTGTTGATACAACTGTAAAGTATATTGACATTTATGTTAAATGCATGCAGGTGACCATGAATGTGCAAAGAGAACAGAGCTGACGGAGAGCTAGCGACGGACTTAGTGAAGGTAGCGGTAGTATGCATCCGGTTTTTGAAATAAGGTGTTGATAAAGGGAGCTGTGTAGGCAAAATACATATAGGTAAATAAGATTGATTGGATTATATTCACCAGTAGTATAAAACATTACATGTCCCTTGTAAATTAAAACAAAAATACCACTAATTTATGAGGGAAATGTCTTTATTCTTTCATTTTTGGGTTGCTGGAAAAAATGTAATTAATAATGCCTGACAAATTACTGATATACAAGATTTGACTTCAGGACATCTTTGACTACATACACACTGAAAATCAAACATTTTTACTTTCTAAATTCAGATATTTTCCAAAGTAAAAGTCCCTAGAAGTGTATAATTAGTAGTCTAATGTAGTCTAATGTTGACAAAGTTAACAAAAATAGCAATAAATCATTAGATCAAATTGCAACACTTAAAAATCGCAATACGTATTGAATCAGCACCCAAATATACTGATGTATCGAATCAGGAAATAGGTGTATCGTCCCAGCTCTACTGTAAAGGATTACAATATGGGATTATTTGCAGCCCACATTATCTAAATGTTATGATGATGATTAGATTTGAGAAATAATGCAGCCCTGTGTGTGCAGGCGCTTTCCAAAAGACAGGCGTGTGAGTGCACCAGTCAAACAGCAGCTTGGTTACGGCTTGATTGGGACTAATGTTGAGCCAGGGAATTAGCCTCTCCCATTAGTCCGCGGGGAGTTGATAACAGATTGCAGGCTTTAATACTAAAATAGACTCACCAGAAATGAGCATATACCATAGCTTCGACTGCAAAATCCACTTATTGAGTAATCACTCAGTTAAGAGACCAAAGGCAGCTTTCCTCTGCATTTCGTTGGACACAGAAATATAAAATGATGCTTGTTGTCTTTGAACTCGAGCAAGTTTCACTTGACAAAATCTGTCTGTGATGTATTGGCGATGACAAAAACAACCATTAGCGTTTTTTAAAAGGGTTTGGACTTAAATAAAAAATAATCTATAAGTATTTTGCCTTACTTTGCTTTTTTAATACCTCCGTGGGGCTTGTTCTCACACACCAAGCTACACAGTTCTGCAAAGTTAGAATTTTCTGAGCTAACCTGCTGATTGTAATTTTGGTTGATTGCCTTCTGGAGGAGCTGCTACAGCTACTTTGAATCTCGTGGGCCAGTGAGATTACTGTCCATAATTCAGCAGTTTCTATTGTTTTCACTTTCAGGCTGTCCTACGAGTGATGGCCCTGCTATGTCAGAGCAGGTTTGCCCTCAGCAGTCTTACTTACATGCATTGTTTTGTTCCTGGTTTGGCGTTGCATTGCCGGAAAGTTTTAAAGATTATATGAAATACAAATCTTCAGGTTGCAGCAAAACGGACATCATTACAACAGGCACCCAATAACACTATGACTTCAACTTGTCTTAGGTCCACATCAGGAATGCAGGTGTGAAGGATGTGGCCGTATTGTTTTTCCTCTCCCCGTGGTGAATGGACAGTGCTTCCAAACAGTATTATAGGAACTGAACAACATGGTGCCCATTCATTTCAATGACAATTGCTCACTGAGCAAATTAGCCAGTAGAGTTTTCTTGCTTCCTAGTTTGCGTCTGTGTAATGCGACCCACTACATTAGTGTTTCTCTCCCTGGCTACACCTGCTTGGCCAATAAACACACTGCTCTTCCAGGCTCTAAGAAAGTTTCACAACGTCAAACCTTTATTGTTTTTAAAATGTATAGCACAAAGAGCAATAATTTACCTTATCTGAGGTGTCTGTGAGTTATATGCTTTTTAGGCCACAGAGGATTTTTTGCCTTAATACCACAGTTGGTCTTATTGCATCTATGATTAAATCCCAGTGGTAATGCAGTTAACCGGCACTTACATGTTGAAGTGTTTTCCTTTCCTTTTACAATTTTTAAAGGTCAATATCCAGAGCATTAATGTAGCATCAACCAACTATTTGCTATGTAAAAATATTTAGGAGTAAGGTCTACTTGAGCAGAGAATGCTTGGTTGATGTAGCCGGGCCAGTTGTGTGTGCCTTTCATGC
Organism: Pterois miles; assembly: GCA_947000775.1. Lineage (NCBI taxonomy): Eukaryota > Metazoa > Chordata > Actinopteri > Perciformes > Scorpaenidae > Pterois > Pterois miles. The sequence goes on along the minus strand of CAMQGK010000171.1, from coordinate 8,040,595 downwards.
AAGTTTGTTAGGGGTGTGGCGATATATCATGTGGCGATATATCATGCTATAAAACTTTTTAACCATAGAACACAGTTAAATACAGTTACATTAAAGAGTAAAATAGCGACATATTCTATATCAAGATGATTAGGTTAAACCATGTTAATAGTGATAACACTACAGTTTCATAAAAAATGGAAATATAGAGCAAACAACAGCATTGTTTTGCATTTTGTGTCTTGAATAAAAGGCTGCTTTTTCAGTCATATTTTCATCATTCAAGTTAGAGAGATAGAGAACCCAATATCGTGCATCGTATTGTGAGCTGAGTGAACTGTCACACCCCTAATGTTTGTACATGTGAGCGTGGTCACGACCACCTCTCTGCACTGTGCTGAGCACTGTTGCCGTAGGTTCCCCCTCAGGTAAACACTGTTAGCTCTGTGGCTTTTGTTTCCACTGTTAGCGCTGTTAGCACCATTAGCTGTGAGCCGTCACCATGTTGAGAGCCATGAGGCAATAGAAATGCTCCCAATCTTGCATTTAGCAACCTTTAAAACGTCCTGTGAAAAAGTAAAAAACAAGTCAGTAACAACAAACAATAAGTCACAATAAGGAAGTTGAATGTTTCCAACAACAACTCACTGTAACTGCAGCTCCCAGTGGAGCAGATATAGTGTTTTCTACCATTAAAGGTGCAATGTGTATGATTTGGATAATTTGTTTAAAACATTCAAAATAGGAACTAACATTATCAATTGCATGTAAAGTTAAATTTAGTTTAATTTAAAGTTAAATTTAATGAATTCACACATTGATGATATAAATAAGTAATACATATACAAGCACGCACACAGTTTTTAATGGCATGCAATAAGTAAAGTAACTTATTGTGTTAACCAGTAAACTGTTATAAATTGTTGATAATAAAATTATTATTTTCCCACTAGTGTAGAAAGACTCACCGATCACAAGGTGCAGACAAAGCACTGCAGTCTTGCCCAGTTATTCAGGCTCACAGTTTTGGTTATGGGAGCCCCGTTATCGGTGGTGATGCACACTTGACGAGCTTCTTTTAAGTTCCATGACATGAGAGCATCCTTTGAACCTTGCGTGATTATCTCGCCTGTGTGATCATCCAGGAAGAATCTCGTTTGAAGGCAAATACTCTTCAACTCCCAGTTGTTGAGGTAATGTACAGTGATACTGGGTAGAGCTCACACGTTCTGCCGGACCACAGATCGGTAGTTGAAGTCGGAGAAGTGGCTCACCGGTAGGGCAACTTTTCTCTCACTGAAATGTACAACTCTGTTTGAGCTTTTTCCACAAAAAAAAAAAAATGCGACCAGGCAGTTCATATTTTGTCTTCAGTGCCTAAATGAGTCTTTTGAATGCGGGCTTTTCAACTACGCTAACCGGGGCCATGTCTTTTGCAATGTAGTTGGTTACAGCAGCCGTGATTTCTGTCCATTTTGCACTCTTTTGTCAAATGGGTTTGCTTTGGAAGCCAGAGTCATTTGCTCCTGGGCTGGTTCTCGTTGCTTTGGTTGTGTTTTATTTGGTTGGAGATGTGGATATGCAGAGTTTCAGGCAGTGTGGCAGTGGTTTTGTGGCATATTTTACAAACTACCGTCATTTGTTCAACATCCATTTTGTCCACCTCCATCTTCTATTACCGTTCTTGCTACTGTACTGTCTTCGCCGCCTCAGTTCTTTATGTTTCTCCGGGTCCTTCGCCGGCTGCATACGTCACACACACTCTCCCAGGAGATTGGTCTGGATGGGCGGCGGAGTCTGTGACGTATGTGTGTGCGTCTGTGAGAGGAAGCATTGGGATAGAAGCAAATGCCAAAGCGAGTCTCATGGCTTAAAATACGACATGACATGATTTGTAGTCAATATTGGCAATATAGTCATTTTCTGCACTGCGCATGGGACAAGCCACAATACACTGACTGTATTTGATGTATTGCCCAACCCTAGGCTGATGCCACACATAAACATTATAACATAGCCGTGCTTCATTTTGCATTATGCGTATTCTAGCCCTCCTGATTGTATGGACCCAGCGGTAAAGGTGAAATGCTGACCCCTTTTTGTTTAGAGCATGTGATCATATCTTACACATTACACCTTTATTGTAGCCTCATTGTGCAAGAAAATTATAGGCGCTTGCTTGAGATAAGAGAAAAAAGAGGTAATGAGCTTAATCACACAGCTAGTGTGTATTATGTTCTCTAGTACTGCAGTAATGTGATAACCTTCCCGACCCATGTGTTTATTGTTTTGTAAATAGAGAGCTGAGGCAGAAATCAGGGGTTCATTCAGAGCTATAATGTAATCAATGTGCATCTTTGAAGATAAACAGGCTACTTTTGGAAGAGCACGTATGGGGGTGGGATGAATTGGCTTGAATTGAATTCAAGCCAATGAATTGAATTAAAATACCTTGTAGAGGCTAGACATCATTCAGTATTGTTATCACACATGTTCTGCACCACATCAACAGTGGCAATGGTCAGTGCACCTCTAAAAACAGTCACCGGAAAGACATCTGTGCTGTGAAGGACTTGGCTCGTTCACAACGTAACCAAACCCCCGGATGATGGAAGCGAAACGCAACCAGAGCTCTGTTCAGCCATGCTATGGTAAGCTGTGTGTAAAAATAGATTCCATTAAGCCCTGATTTTCGCAGTGTTGTTGATATGATTTGCTTCCCAATGTTTAGGCTGAGTGCACGCAATAACTCTTGCTAAATTTTTTTCTCCTAAAAAGGAGGCTAGTAAGATTGCCTCCAGGCCCTTAAGACACACTTGCTGCCAGATGTTTATAGTTAAATGAATTACACACAGTAGTTGCATCGTGTTTTAGCATCTATGTTGTGGGTATTATATTAATAAATTATGGAAGAAATACCTCCCATCCATCTCAAGGTGTCCAGGGCTCAAATTAAGAGCAAGGAAAGCATTCTCTCCCATCAAATAGAAAGCATGTCAATGTAAAAACCCATTACATTTGCCTTTAGGCGCTTTCCTATTTAACACTGTTCTCTTTAATGGGGTTATTCAGTAAACCTTGCGGCCATCTTCAACTAATTGCGTGTTTCATAAACTGATAAGAAAAAAATCACACAGGTTACAGGCTGCAGCCCATACATCTTATTTAGATTCCCGCACTTCTGTAACCATCCAATTTAAGAGCTTAGCCGACTTTACTTCTTATCAGCCATTTTACCTTCAGCCGAAATTACATACTTTATATAAATTGGGTTTGTGAGCCACTCCAGTGCTGTGATCCCAGTCACATGCATGATAAACGGGAATGAGTCTGAATCACAGAATCTGCTCTGTGTTGTTTCTTGCCAGTGTTTGATGAGGTGAGCCTGTTGTATCTTGTGCAGAATCATCAGCTCATCCACTCAAACCCCGCAGAGTACAGTATTGTGTTTGTGTGCGTGCTCATTTGCCATTGGCTCATTTGAATGTGTGCGATGTCGGTAATGAGCAGCCAGAACTGGTGAGGCATAATAATGCCAGAGGAAGGGATGAGATGGATTCTCTGCTGGGTGTTCCTCCTTTACCATTATTATCCTGGTTGCCGAGATGCTAAAGTCCCGGATGCTGCAGCAATTTACATGGGCTTAATGAACCTTTTAGCTTAGACATGCATTCTGCTGCTATTCTCCCGCACTACTGCTACATGGCTGGAGAAGAATCAGAGCCAAATCCATCATTTAATAAGCTTCATATAACAACATCATGACAGTTAATATGTTTTTGTGTCAATCTGGTGGTGCTTTTGAAGCTGTGCCGTTGCCCCTGCATGTTACGATGGCTTTATGCAATTGATTGGATGTGCTGAGCAAGAGGAGCAATTTTCCCCAGGATTTTTGATTGGTTTTGTCATTAAGGAGATTAAGAGGAAGAATAACAATTGATCAGGACTCTGGTATGTTATTGAATTAAACCAAATTGTGATGTGTGCTGCTGCACTTGGATGATTTTTTTATGTTTTAATAAGTTGGAAGATTATTGCCACTAATGCTAAACTTGATGTATAATTTGGTTTCCTACTCGCTGCCAATGAATATTTTTTTCTCTATCCAGACACTGGGGGCTTGTCTGGAGAACAGTTCCAGACAATAAGAGCAATTTCTTGTTCAACACAACAGTACCCTCATTTAGCTCCAACTAATTATGCTTAACAAGGTCATTTGGTAACAGGCAACTGTCACAAAAATGACAATGGAGGTTTTGGGTAAAGCCCATGCTCTCATGCAAAATGCAATAATGTCATTTAGACTGCAATTATATAACTTTGCTTGTCCTTCGATACTCTTTTTTTTGGTCTGTCAATCTTTTGCCAACTTTACCAACATGTCTCAAAGTACTTTAATTGCTTTTTCGGGGCAGTTACTCGCTCACTCACTTTAGACACCAGACTAAAGGCTTCTAGCTGTTAGAAAGTGCAGTGTCAAGGCTGCCATAGAGGTCATGATTGAGTTTGGATAGAGGAAGAGCACTAACATAAACCAACTCACAAGGTCAGTAGATTTATGTCTTATGCTGAATTCACACCAGGCAGCGATGAAGTGCGGCTCTTTGCAATAATTAAATTTTTCTGCATCGCTGCAGAGGTGTGTTCATGTGTTTCAGGCGGGAAGAATTTATTTGTAACATCGGTTAACAGGTTACAGGAGTCACAGGATCTGTTTGCTGTTGGGCTTTGTTCCTTTCTAGCTGCTGTTTTTTCTCTTTTTTCTTTCTTCTTTTCCCAACTTTTAGTTTGACCATACAGCTCTCTGAGCTCAGGATTGGCCGCTGCAGCTCTTCATAGACATTGCATGACAGCTTGCCACAGGTTGCACTTTGCAGCTGCTCTTGTGACAGAAGCAGGGTCCATCCATCCATCTGCAACCCCTTATCCCATTAGGGGTCGCGGGGGACCTGGAGCCAATCCCAGCTGGCATTGGGCGAAGGCAGGGTACGACCTGAACAGGTCGCCAGTCCATCGCAGGGCACATAGAGACAGACAACCATTCACATTCACAATTAGAGTCAATTTGGGGCAATTTAGAGTCAACAATTAACATGTCTTGGACTGTGGGAGGAAACTGGAGAACCTGGACAAAACCCATGCTAACAAGAGGAGAACATGCAAACTCTACACAGAAGGGCCCCAAGCCGGATTCGAACCTGCAGACATTTTGCTGTGAGGCTACAGTGCTATTGACTGTACCGCCGTGCAGTGACAGAAGCAGTGCATTTAGTCATGTTTTGGTTAAATATGATCATCTCTTAGAGGTTGTGGGAGCGGCAGTAGCTCAGTCTGTAGGGAGTTGGCTTGGGAACCGGAGGGTCACCGGTTCAAGTCCCGCCATGGACCAAGAACTGAGTGTGAACTGGTAGCTGGAGAGGTGCCAGTTTACCTCTTGGGCACTGCCGAGGCACCAAACCCCCAACTGCTCGGGGCGCTTGTCAGGAGCAGCCCCATCACTCTGACATCTCTCCATTGTTGCATGTTTGTGCATGTGTGTGTTCGGGTCTGCATGTACCGTGTATAAGTTAACAAAAGAGTGAAAAAAATTGAATTTTCCCTAGTGGGACTAATAAAGGACTATCTTCTTCTTCTTTGTGCATGGCTACTTCACAGCAAGAGGGTTGCAGGTTCAAACCTGTCTTAAATAAATATGATGTATTCATTCATAAATATGATGATGTGATGTGGACCAACCAAAACTGAACATGCAGGAAAGCCAAAGTTAGGTTTGATAACCTTCCCGTCTTGTTGAGACAGAAGCCCCAGTGATTTCATTGAATAAGCACAAACCTGCAGATCCTGGGTTTATATTGCACATGGTTGCCCAACACTGCTCTTTCAAATTAAGTTAGTTGGCGAGTAACCAAGAAGAAAAACTCATGGCAGAAGCAGGAAACTTAAAAAAAAACCTGTCCTCTGTTCATCATTAAACACAAATTGTTTGGTCCAGCTTACCTTGCACGTACCAGCCAGAGCTTTGTATTGTTTGACTGCCTCTTTAAAACTGTATACCAGTGTTGACACTCCTGGTGGAATTGGATTGTTTTTCACCCTGCTGACCACCACTTCAGCGAGTTAAGTGCAACAGGCTCTGAGCCTAGGTGGAGTGAGGTAAATAAGTGCCTCTCCAACCCATGTTGTGCCCCCTGTTGGCTGTCATCAGGAAGTAAGCTTTAGGCTCTTGGTTTGCTGACTCCTTTCTGACTATTGCCTTTCACCGTGTCCTTACGTCAACCCAGTTACATCTCGCACACACTTAGAAGCATTAATATCTTTAATTACAGTAATACTTTATTGCTACTGATGTATTCCTATGGAGAGCTTGCACTGATTAAGACAATCTCGGACTGCAGTGTTTGCTCTATCAATAAAAATGACTTACTGAAATCACAGTTATGAATCAGAGACCTTGTTCATGGAACGAACCCTAAGCTGAGTATAATCCTTGCCAAATGGACTGGCGATTAGCTTAACTAAGGACTTTTTGGTCCCTGCCAACACACAGGCTCTGCATTTTAAGCAGAAGAGCATTCATTGAATTTCTGTATTCATCCAACCTTCTGCCGCCTCCTCCCATACAAACAGGCTAACATGCATAGGCCTACATACACAAAGAAAAATATGAATGCTGAAAATGTCTTATCATTTTTCAGTATTCACAACACTGCTTTTGAATAATATACTGGAAAGTGTGACACAAAGCAGTCTTGCCTGACATTAAGAAATCTGCTGGATTCTGTTATGATAATTGACAAAGTACTGATTTACGCTATGTAGCCTGCATGTAGTCCCTCACCTCATGTCTATGCTCCATAGCTCTGGTATTAGTAGGGTTTTGACCAAAACGTTTCCTAATGTTTCATGGTGAAAGCAAGATGCCAAAACTGTTTATGCTGTACAGCCCATTTATGTCAGCCACACTCTAAACCAGGAGAAGGAACTGCGCGTGTACTGCATGAATGCATGTAACACCAAGAGACAGATAGAAAAGGACTGTCCCTAAATCAAGCAAGTAAGCACAAATAGGGCATGTAAAATATGACTATGCCCAGTGGGCCCTCTTCTCTGTGCAATGTGTTTATTCCAATATTTGCAGATGACTGAAAGCAGTTAAGTGGTGTGGCAATTGCTTATATCCCTTTGTCAGGATGATGAATGTGGTCGCACCTATCGGACTGTGCAGGGGTTCCAATGTCCTCTGACAATGAAGGATTGTCCATTTGTGCCATGGACAGAGCACATCAAAAAGGGTGGATAAAGCCCTGCAGGAAAGCAATAACAAACACTCTCTTGTTACTGTCATTGTTTATGACAGAGGAGTTTTAATGCACGGCATTTTTCATGTCATCTGCAAACACTGAAGACCTAACATCACCTGACACTTGCCCTGATAGGAACACAAATATAATTTTTCTAACAATGTTCAGTAAATGTGAGATGTGTCAGTCAGAGAGGTAGTGCATAACTGATGTTAATGTAAACGCCACCTTTTTAATCAACAAAAGCATTTCTGAATTACATTACCGGATAGTTTGAAGCTTCGAAACTTCATTCGAACTTTGACATTTGAATTCTAGATCAGTGTTGAAATTCTTTGCAGCTAGTCTGTTTGAACCTGGTTTTTCTGCACAGTTGCAGATAAAGATTAGGCTACACTAATCATTGTTTCCCCTAATTTCATTCTGCAGCGGTGCACAACCATTAATATCAGGGAGACAGGTGAAGTGAAGATAACTCTGTAGTGGTTACAAAAAGGCATGGTAGTGAATAGTATTATGCTATTTGTAGAATTCATTTCCGGGAGTGGCTGTCTGGCTGCGTAGGTTTCCGAATCGTGTGATCCACACTTGTCCAATAACTTCAGTGTTGTAAAGTCCAAAAGTCAAAATGGGTTGAAAAAACATAGATGTAATTACAAAATTTAAAGCAGGTTTTTATCTAACATCTATCCATATTTGTTGGTGTTTAGCCTTTCAAAACAACATTTTCACTGAGCTAAAAAACTGTTTGTTTGCTCTCCACTGATGAGTTATATTTATTAAAGAAAGTTAAAAAAAAGACTCATTTAATACGGTGAATCACATTATTCAAATTGAGGATTTTGTTTGAGTTTACATTCTTTTTAGAGTGATGACGTCATAAAATATGACAACAGACAATCAAACCTTCAATCGGAGACCTCAATAGAAGCCTTGAATGTAAAAACAAAATGACATTCTGTATAGCCCAAAGCTACAGCACATAAAGTATGTTTATGGTTTTATGTTCTTTCAATGGAGACTTGAGTTCCTAATAAGACTTAATCACACTGTTTATATGGGCTGGAAATGATAACCAGAGATTACACCCAGAAGCGATGGCAGTTGTTGACTATAATACAATACAATACATATACATAAGCTTTCCAATTTTCACTGGTACACAACAATTTTTTATATTATTACCCATAATGGAGCCCTTTTACTAATATCTGTACAGTTTACTGTACATATGTATATAAAGAGAGGCAGCTGTAGCTCAGTGGAATGAGTCGTCCTCGGTTGGCTGTGCAATCCGTGGCTCGTACTGTCTGCATGTTGGAGTGTCCTTGAGCGGCACACTGAACCCCAAGTTGCTCCCTGGGCACTTCACAGCAGCCCACTGTTCTTAAAATGGTTAGGGTGGGTTAAATCCAAGGCCAAGCTTTCATGTATGTAGCTGTATGTACAGTATACCATATTTTTGGTACTATAAGGCACACTTAAAATCACTCACCTGTTTAACTCAGACACTGGTGAAGGATTTGATGGATTTGTGGAAGAGGAATGAACTGAAAAGTGAGTGTATTGTTTTGTATTTCATGTGTTACAACTGAAAAATGTTGAGCGTTATTGAAGTTATTGAGTTATTACATTAACTGAATAAAGTTTGACTTATCTGACCGTTATGTTTCGCTTAATGCGCCTTATAATGTGGTGCGCCTTATAGTGCGAAAAATACAGTAATGATAAAGTTTAAGTGAATGATATGACACTACCATCGTGACCCTAAAATCAAGTTTTCCCCTTGTCAACCTGATCAATATATCATCGATACAACAGTACAACATTCTTTCACTTTACTGCACAAAAGCTATTTCCATACTTTTTAAAACACTGAAATGTCTTGCACCATCATCATGCCATGGTAGGCTGTTTGGCATTCACTTTCTGGCAAATGGTGATGTTTGCCTATAAAAAGGCTTAGACACTGTTTCACCTCAGCTGTTGTTGCCTGAAAAGATGCCAGTGTTGGCTTGGTGACTGCACCAGCGACTGTAGTGTGCCATTATGATGTGCTCTGTAGAAGGCTGCTACTTCTTCTCCATGCAGCACCAGATCCACCAATCTGGGGGCGGCAGTAGCTCAGTCTGTAGGGAGTTGGCTTGGGAACCGGAGGGTCACCGGTTCAAGTCCCGACATGGACCAAAAACTGAGTGTGAACTGGTAGCTGGAGAGGTGCCAGTTTACCTCTTGGGCACTGCCGAGGTGCCCCTGAGCAAGGCACCAAACCCCCAACTGCTCGGGGCGCTTGTCTGGAGCAGCCCCCTCACTCTGACAGCTCTCCATTACTGCATGTGTGTGTGTGTTTGTGTGCATGTACCATGTATAAGTTAAACAGAGTGTAAATTGAATTTCCCCACTGTGGGACTAATAAAGGTTGATCTTCTTCTTCTTCTTAAACAATTTGACCTCACTGCAACTAGCTGTGCAATGTAGCCACAGAATGAGCAGATATTTTAGAGCATACCAGTTTGTCTTTGTCACTGTTGTTAAGTTAGGATGAATGTGGGTGTTTCCTGACTACATCTGAGGTCAGTGTCATCTGAAATGTTTTTGCAGTCTTTGGACTTGTGAGCGATTTAGTAAAACCTGTCAAGTGATTTTTTTTTTTGTCGAAAAAATGACAGATTTATAATTTCAATGCAATTATGCATGCTTTTGATTTCTACATGGCAAGTCAATGGAATTGTGTACAGATACCTGTGGAACACATACAGTAAAGTGCGTAAACACTTTGGGTTTCACACATCTCAGGAAAAGCTGAGCTAGACATGGCTAAAGCTGCATGCAGGAACTGCTGTCATTTTGAGGTAACATGCAGTCAAGCCAGCCGTCACTCTCATGTCCATGGTCAAATCAGCCAACGCTACAACTGTAGTGCATCCATACGCAGACATTTGTGTTAAATACATTTCAAATGACCCTGATGGGACTGAGCATGGATTATAAAGAGAACAGACCTGACGGTAGATCTAGCGACAGACTTGGCGAAGTTAGCAGTAACAAAGATAACTATATACAAAATACATATATGGAAATTAAATTGGTTGTATTGTATTCACCAGAAGAATAAAACATTACATGTTCCTTATAAATTAAAAGAAAACACTAATTTGTGAGGGAAATTTCTTTATTTTTTATTTTTTGCTCGAAAAAAATGACAATGATATACAGTATCTGACTTCAGGACATCTCTGGCCACATACCTGCTGAAAATTGAACATTTTTACTGTATTAATTTAGATATTTCTGAAAAGTAAAAAGTCCCCAGAAGTGTGTTATTCAACTTTTCCTATGAGCTATTGTTAGAAAAGTTCACAAAAAATCATAATACTGGATCGCAAATCAAATCAGCACCCAAGAATCGTGATAATATTGAATCGGGAGATCAGTTTATCGTCCCAGTCTGTCTCTTTTCTGAGCCCTCCCATTGTGATCGGTGCAGTTCAGCAGTGAAGAGGGACAATGGAGGAAGTAGTTGAGGGGGGAAGCAGGGGAGAAGAATTTGCAGAGCAGTTCAAGCTCTGCCTGTTTTCATACCTTTGCCCTTCGGCTCATCACTTTGGAAATAGAGAGTTACAAAAATTGCCCAGGTGCCAGGCAAACAGGCGGGGAGTGATGCCACCCCGCATCCAGCTTTGACCTATCCCTCTGACTTCCCTTCCCTCGCTCTCCCCGGCATACTGCCAAGCCTGACCTGTCACTTGGGGGGCGAGCGGTGCCGGTCAAGTGCTCGGCGGCAGAACGCAGCCCAACCAGGCACATACAGTACTGATGAAAGGAAGCACCTCGCACACACACTTCAAAACACAAACAAATGAGGAAGAGGAGTGGACTAGAATAATGATCAGTCCATGTAGAAAAAAAAAACACTTTAAAGTGTAATCAGAAATATTCAGAAATATCTTATTTGTAAGATATTTTGTGACTTTGAAGTCTCTATGGTTATTTTTCTCACAGTTAACCTCAAGCACCTCAATAAAACATCGCACTCTTGAAAAGCCACAGCATGTTGACCCATTTTTTGTGCTATAAAGTACAGCTGTCATTCCTAACTGATGCGAAACTCTTCAGCTGTCATCGTAGATTGAGGACTATAATGAGTCTTTCCCCTCTGTGTGGTGTGTATGAGCTATACACATGTCTGCATGTTTATGTGTGTGAAGTATTGAATGTAGAAACTAGAGAGGGAGAAGACAGAGAAAGGAGAGAGAGGAAGGTTGACAGAGAGAGAGAGAGACAGGGATTAGGAGGACCTGGGCACAGATGGCTCTGGGAGGCAGATGTCCCCGCTGAGCTGTTCAGGGTAGTCCCTGCCAGCTCAGAAACGGTAACAGAAGTATGCAGAGCAAATAGGCTACCTCAGAACGGGTGGCTAGATTTGGGAAAGCAGATGCTAAAAATGCGTTCCATGCTCGGAAATGTCACTGGAACCACTACATCGCGGGAAATCAGAAAGCCTCTGAAGAACTGTGCGTGAAAGTAAAGTTGAAATCCTGCAAAACATGCACAAAAAGGGGGAAAACATTCTGGATGCTATCGTCTTGACTGGATTCTCGTGTTTTTTTTCTTTTTAGCAATTCAGCAAAAATAAAAAAATACAAACAAAAGAAAAAAACGTGCTGGTGTCTTTTGAAAATTTTTCAGCAGCACAACACTATGTATGTTTTGGCATTATGGCTTCTTGCAGATAAATGCAGTAGAGCATTAGGTTTTCCAAGTGGTCTGTGTTTATATGCTCTGCATCTAATACCGGTCGTAACAACACAGTAGCACAGTAATGAAGCATTTCTTTAGTCGTGTGGCAGAGCACTGGAGACGTGCATGTGGCCAGCTGCTCTCTTTTATAGTCAGCAATCTGTCAACACATTGAGGCGGTCTTTATAATGTGACAAGCTTTCTCTCTCACATCTGATTATTCTCCTGTTGGAGGTTTAGTGGTTTACTTCTTCTGGCTATACATTACTGGCTGTTATGGTTGAACTCCACATGTCCAGGTGTTCTAGTTGTTGGCATCTCTTACCTTGTGCTTTCTGTTGGCTTCTGTTCTGAAAAGACCTTGTTCAGATGGGTTTGGAGGAGGGTTACAACCAAATAAAAGTTTCCAATCTTTTGTGTTGTTGGAATAACAATTTCTGAACCCATTGGCTATTGGTCTGATGATCGATAATCCACTTGGGGCAAGTGGCTATAATTGTGTGGTTCTGGGCCAAGAAATCCTTTCCTAGCAACTTGAGATATGACGGGATTGTATCACAAGTAACCAGTTTAGAAGCTAATTTTAAAACAATTAAACGCTAAATCATCATCAGATGATGGCTGGTGGGTTCCCAGATTGCATTTCGACCAATGCGTTGCACAATGCGTTTGCTCTCCACACAGACTGTTTACCTGCATTCGACCAACACCTGCTCAAACGTAACTGGTAAATACAAACGGAAACGCTATCAAACTTCTGCATATAAATGCAGAATTTCCTTATAATTAATTGATTAGTTGATCAACAGAAAATGAAACTAATTTTGATGATTGACTTTCATTTTCTGGTTCCAGCATTTCAATTGTTGACAAATTTTATCTTACATTATATTAAAGTAAGAAGGGATACACTGATCCAACTTTTTCAGCATCGATACCGATACCTGGGCTTTGTGTGTTGGCTGATACCGAATACTGATTCGATACCAGTGTTAGATTAATTAACCTAACAGTGTGGAAGTGACTGGGATCATTCTTTTATGTATTAGGCAACATCAGCCTTGACTTTATCAAAACAAAATGTGACCAATAAATACAAACATGTTCTTTATTACTGCACTGGACTGGTGACCTGTCCAGGGTGTACCCCGCCTTCACCCAATGCCAGCTGAGACTGGCTCCACCCCCCTACGACCCCTAACAGGATAAGCACTTGAATATGACGTTGATGTTGACGTTCTTTATTATTGAAATAATAAATCGCATACCAGCAACTTTGTAAAAAAAAAAACTTCAAAATTGTAAGTGTAAAAGTAAAACATTTTTATGCAGCAACAAACACAAACAACAGATTAAATTAAATTAAAATTAAAAGTTGAGTGTATAATGTATAAAGAGTAGTATACAACCATAGAATAGAATTGAATAGATCGGCCCCATTGTCACTGATATCCAGGAGTTTAAGTCAGTACCGGCCTGATATCCGATCCAGTCTCTGTATCGGAGCGTCCCTAAAACAAATTTATAACAAAAATCATCATTGGGTTGGCCCCAGACATGGAGAAGAGGAGAGGTAACCCATAATATGTTAATATCTAATGCACTGTTTTCTGTCCACACATTATACCATATTTGAAATTAAATGAAGCAGAATTAAAAGGCTCCCAGGGCCCAGGCATTATTATAGCACTCTGAACTCCGTGTGTGCTTGTCTGGGGTTTGTCAACCACCCACAGTTTCCCCAGTTTGATCTCTGGGTCTTTAATACACAGCAGAAATGCAGTTATATGCCATATTTATATTCTCCCCTCCTTCCTTCCTAGTTAATGCCTATAATCTCCCCACCCTTCTTTCCATGGGGGAGGAATTACACAGACATGTATTCATGGTGAATGTCAAATGCCAGTCAGTCATTACAGGCTCACAATTGGTGCATTAATAAGACATTGCAAAAACTTGCTGCTGTGAATGCCTCTCACTGTGTTTTGGTGGACAGGAGTTGAGTTTCAACGATGGCCCGAATGTGCTTCTGCGTGAGAAGTGTTTTCTAACTTTCCTTAAAGTCTCTGCCAAATTGTCACTCCCTTCATGCTGGAACCACAGGGAGGTGGCAGTGTGTAGCGTCACACCATCAGTTATGAAGGACAAAGTAATTTGATTGTGGCGATACATTGTTGGTGGTGTCTGCTTCCACAAGTAATTACAGTCAGCTGACAGGTACCTTAAGGGACAAAGCAGCATGCTTTTTAGTTAGTTTTAGGTTAGCTATTCTGTAGCCCTATATTAGTAAGAGAAAACATGCAGGCTATATAGCTCTCCACCAGTCCTTAACCCCTTAAAACTGACATTTTTTAAAGCAGTCCCTTGACCTCTGGCCTCAAGATATGTGAATGAAATGGGTTCTATCAGTACCCACTGGTCTCCCCTTTACAGACATACCAAAAGTTTTTGATACCAAATTACAGCATGGCTTTTTCTCAAGTGTTCCTCAAGGTCTTGGTGTCTTAATGTGGTATTTTGGAGGAATTATTGATAATTTTTATCAATTCTCAAGTGGTGAAAAATGGTTAAATTTTGCACCAGATCTTTGTAACAAATGATATCAACCTCCAAATTGCTGCAGTAACTTATGAGACATACTGTAAGTGGACATGGGAATGGCTATCACAATCTTATATCATCATGTTCTATGTTATGCTTTTGTGCTTTTTCCCTTTCCTTTAGTGTGTTATATACTGTAGTTTTTCGTGCATGTGAAAGGTTTGCAACGCCAAAGGGAGTTATTCTCCCCTACAGAAACACTGCCTGAAATGCCTCACTTGAAGTCTTGCCTTTCCCTCTGTAACGCGGTGATGTTACCAAGTATCACATTTGCATAGTACCAGTCTAGTGGCTAGTTCGGCACTCCCTCAAACATAGCTAGTTAGAGCGGAGTCCAAAGACTGGTTCGGTTGACCAGAGCGTTTGTGACAGAGGGTGAAAAAAGGTGCTGCAGGACAGCTGGTATGAAAAAAGCAAAGTGTTTTTTGAACATTAAAGCATGTACACATGTTCTGGTAGAAGCACACAATCTAAGTATGCACCCGAAAATGAGCGTAACGGGTCCCTGTTCAGGCTGTGTTACAAATAAATCACCAGGTTAATGTACTGTTAATCACAGGGGTAAAGGCCTGGTTATTCTATTTTCAATAACAGCTCTCCATTAACACTTCAAGGCAGTGTTAGCCTCAGTAACCGATGGAAATCTAATATTATTATTGAAAGCAGGATAATCTGAAAAGACACAGCTAATAGTCACTGATACTCCCTCCTGGCTCCACTCGGACAGTGACTGCTCACATAGCACTCGGTAGCAGAGAAGGTCAGATTACGTTTGAAACATTTTGAAGTGTCTGTGAAATAAGAAAAGCTTGGTACAATGAAGTGAATTGTGTTATTCAAGAAGTCAAACTGTGCCTGCTTTGCACTGCAGGATGCCTGCGGTGAACTAAAATAACTGCAGTGATTTAAAATGTGTCTTAGGCCTGCAGCATGTTTCAGTTTCATGAAAGAAACAGACTCATCCATCTCGTAAGTGTTTATCACTGTGAGTCATTTCTACAGGAAGTTCAGATGAGAACTGTTTATCAGTAAAATCTGCCCGGGCGGTGTTTTCTCCTGTCTTTTTGTTTGGATCCTTTTTTAAGATGGCTGAATGTTAGAAAAATAAATGCTATTTAAGCATAGGTGCTGGAGTAAGTCCTCATAGTTGTCTTTATGTAGTGGTTGTGATTCAATGATTGTGATTTTGTGGTCCAATAGAAGTGCTATGTGACTGTGCTATTGAATAGCTGCAGAGTTTGTCATAGGAAATAGATTCCCAGACAATATTCTGTGTGTTTAACAGGTAATGATGCAGTCGACTGCTGAAATGTTTGATCTGTGCTTTGTCTAGCCGGGTTTTGAATGTGTCATCTAACAGTATCCGGCTGTGCAGTGGACTCAGTTTTGATGTGAATATATTACACAGAGCTCATTCACATATTTATAAGGGGGAATTGTCTGGGGTGGAAAAATGCTGGCCCATTATGCCTCAGCGACGGCTACTCTCCATCCTCAGAATTCCAGCTCTGAACTTTTTATTCAGCCACTAATTTGTGAGCCTCATTCATTTCTATTCACTGGAAGTTGAATTCATTCAGTCAGTGTCAAAGAATCAATAATGTGAATTAATCCAGAGATTACTCATGTAGAGCTTTGAATGATTTCCTGTACGTGAATTAGTTCATGGTGGAAAGACTGGTGTTGACTTGTGTACTCTAATTTAAGATAAACAGCTTGTGAAATCCTGCACGTGAGGGGTGGAGGTGAGGGAAAAGCCTCTCGCTATTGTTCACACATGAGAGATGAGTTTTTCCTAGTTACATATATTGTGGACGGCTTTGACTCAGCTGCTTCCATGCATGTGAAACAAGACAAAACCATTCAACCAAAACAATTCAAGTACGGGTCACTTCATTTGTATGCACTGGCAGGGAGGAGGGCAGGTGCACCTTGAGGGGACCCAAAGCTGGAGGGGACCAGGTGACGCTGTACCGGGTTTGTTGTATTTACTGCTGTGGTGTTAACAGAGTGGGAACATTGGTTTGTAGTCTGTAGTCATATGTAGTCTGTGTCTTGCTACTCCCTCAGTCAACAGCTCATCTCAGTGGCACTTCAGACAAAAATGATACTGAAATGAAAAAAAAAAATAATTCAGAATAGATGAACTTCAAAGTCTCCACACTTGAAGTGAGATTTTGGAGTTTCTATCAGCTATCAGACTGTTTTTATACTGTTCACTGTGTCTGTGATGTTAGGTGTTGGTTTCAGCATTGGGTCTGTGTGGATTATAGCTGGCAGGCCTCAAATGTGTCCCTCTGGCCACAGTCGACAGGATTATTTTAGGGATTAAGAGCCTGGTGCTCTGTACCTTGGTTTCACAGCACTACAGTATGTCCTCATTCTCCCTCATTCTCTGCAACAACTCAATACCCCACCCCTAAAATAGCCAGCAACCAGACACAATTCCTGCACCTGTGCTCAGGGGACGAGGGAGCGACACCCCAAAAAAATGATCTGAATTAGGAATGGAGTGGAAGTTAATGGAAGACAAACAGAAACAGCAAATCGTCACAGTTAAAGCTGCAGAAGGTAGAACTGGAGCAAAAGTTATTTATATAAAAAATCACTATGTCCTGACAGCAGTGCATGAGGCAGGTAATCTCAAAGAAAAGTGCCTCTGTGTCCCCCGGAAAACAACCAATCAGAGCCGAGCTGGAGCCTGCCGTCTCTGAGCAGCTGTCAATCACTCGCGAACACCAATCAAACTGTCAAACTAGGCAGCGCTGATCAAATATGAATTCATGTTCTGTTACTGTAATGCCTATTTTTCACGTCAGAAGTTTTCAGAAACATCTCATAGTGTACAGCTTAGCTGTAGCTGCCACCATTGAATGAACAGTCAATAGATAATAGCCAACTCTCTCTGAAATGACCTGTGATTGGTCCAAGTCTTCCGTCACGAGCTTGATTTTCTAAAGCCTGAAAACAGAGCTATGAGGAGGTGCAGAAGTCTAGTTTCCTCTCAGAAAACTTGAATTACAATATGCTGAAAGGTTATTATGGATTTTTTGCCGACTGAAGGCATATCCAAGCGCGTCTGCTGGTTTGGTTCATGTATGTCTAGCAGCAGAAAAGTGCAAAAGGGCTGCATGAAGGGGAATTTAAATCTGTCACATCACTGTTCTCATCGCTCATGAAACAAGAGCAACATGAGCCAATCACAGGAATGCATGATCACGGTAGCTCAATAAAGAAGAACTCCTTGGAGGCTCTCTGAGAATCCAGGTTGTTGTCTGTGTAGTGGACATAATGGCACTGCTTTCTGGCAGCGTTTCGCAAATCAGAGGCTGCAGATTTATCAACATATCTGTTCTGCTGCCTTCAGATGGCTGCAGGGATTTAACGAACTCAAGGAGAAGCTTTTCGTACACTATAAAGCAGCTGTGGACAACAGATACTGTGACAATCACAGACGTAATTCTTCCAAGTTTTTAGTTTCCCCTTGTTGATAAATCTCCATAGTGGCAGCAGATTGACGTCCGCGAGACATTTTCCGCCAAATACCAACAACTCGCTTTGCGCTGCCTCTTTTGAAAGACACCTCCTTCGTGTGCTTCTCGTCCCACCTGTGCATCGTGCACTGGATCCCAAAATACCACACAGACTGGCGACGCCTATCTGAAAGTCAGGAAGATTCCTAATAAAGGAATATCTTATCTTATCTTATCTTAATCGTTGAAAGGCTATTTGCACTGGTCACTGCGCCGCCATGAAAATGGGCCCTTTATGTATTGTATTTTTTGCCTGATACTGAGATTAGGGCTGTTCAGTAGTTTGCTTTATGCTTTGATTATGATTTGAGTATTTTCCATGGTAATGTAAGTAATGTAGTATGGTAGTGTAATGGTACTAATAAAACTATTAGTTGATTAATTGATTGATTAACAGAAAATTAATTTGCAACAATTTTTATAATAAATCAATTTCTTAAAGGAACAGTGTGTGACAATTAGGGGACTCTATTGACTGAAATGTAATATAATAATTATAATAAGTATGTTTTCATTAGTGTATAATCACTGAAAATAAGTGTTTTTTGCACCTTTACTACCTTAGAATGAGCTGTTTACTGTATATCTATATAGGGAGTAGGTACCCCTCTCCATGTTGCACCACCAGGTTTCTTTTAGCCCAGAACAGTAATGTTACTCGCTCCCCTCGCCGCCACTCTCCCTCTCTCGTGTCACCACTCGCTTCCCACATACACACTTTATGCAAATAGTTCTAGAGAGGGATATTTGTGTTTTCATGTCTACCACTGTGTAGCTCTCCATCATGTTTGGCACATGGGAGAGGCTTCAGTTGATTGCAATCTCCTCACCTCACTGCTACATACTGCCAGATCCTACACACTGGACCTTTAAGTCATTTTTTTTAAGCAAAAATGCTTAATTCACTGCAGTTTGAGCTTCTTAAATGTGAAGAGATGCTTGTTTTTCTAGTCTTATGAGAGTAATATGAATATCTCTTTTTGGACTGTTGTAAATAATGTAACTTATAAAGCAAAAATACCCTTTGCAATCTTAAACAAAAACCTCTCTGACTTCACAGCTGACAAGACCTGGGGTTTTCACATACTGATCACATCTAGCCACCTTTCACCAGCACTTCATCATCCAGTCAGTCAATGTAAAATGCATTTTCTCATTTGAGGATTCATTGGACAGTTGAGCTCTGCTGAGGGCACTGAGTCGTTGTAAAGGTTGCAGAGCTTACAGTGTCATCACAGCATCTCTTTATGTGTGAAACTGCTAAAATGGAATGAAACACGCGCCCCTGACTTCACGATTAAAGGCTTTTCCTCTTACATTTTTATGGCTCTATCACAGTCCCTCATTATACTCTTCAAAACACTTATTTCATTCAAGCCGGTTAAGTGGGTGCTGCTATTAACAGAAACACAAAAGCGTTGTCTTTAAGCAGATGTTCCACTACAGTGATACCGTGCACCACTTATTTTCTGATGTGCTCCATTTCAGCACTGACTGCAAAGTGAAATAATTTATTCCAGGTGGTCTTCTCAGTGGCTGAAGCTTGATTTATACTTCAGTGATTAAGTGTCATTCAACATGCCACAGGACAGAAATGATACCGGCTGTTTTGATAGATTTCAGCGTCGAGTGTTGCTTCTTTTGAACGATCACAGATGTGATCATCTGTGTCAGACAAGCTGGGAGTGGAAGTGAGATTTTTCAGATTTTTCTTGCACCTCCCTATGATGCACCAGCCACCTTGTGTTATCCCCCTCTCCCCTCTTAGAAGCACGAAATATGAAATGAAGCAATGTTTCAGCTCATTGCGAGCTGCTATTTCTATAGCAGAAACGTCAGCAGGGCTTGGCCTTTGGTTGCTATAGTAACAATGCTCTGTGTCTCGCTCTGTCGTCATGTGACAAAGTTCGGTCAACTGACACGGGAAGAATTTGGCCTTTAGTATATTTAAAATGCCAATTAAATGTAGCTATAATCTATTTTTTTTATTAAAGGTGACCAAATAATATGGTGAAATTAAAGCTGCACATTATAATGTAATTAATAATGGATTCATAGTTCATGTAGTGTGAAATTGCTTGCTTGTAGTGACAAACTAGAGATTTCAGCTCCTTGTTTTGGTTTTAGGGCCAAAACTTTATTGTTTTGGTTCAGTGTCACCGCTTTATCACCCCTTTGGCTTTTAGGATGCTAATTCTGCTCCATGTCTGCTGGATATTCACAACAACTTTATAAGAAATCCCAAATTAAATGTGCTCTACATGATATTCAGAGCATTAATATAGCAGCAAACAACTATTTGCTATGTAATGATATAGAGGAGTAAAGTCTACCTGCCTGCTTTTAGTGCATGTTCGTGCATGTGAGCATGACCCGCTGGCTAGCTCATGGCCGCCGCTCTGCATTGCTCTCATACCTTGAGGAAATTTTACAAGAAAAGATGCCTGTCATATGTGTAGAGCGCTTACTTTGATCTTTACTGTCGGATGGCTGTGTGTCTGCCTCTCCAGTTGGGCTTTCGCTACAGGGCCGCTGGTTTCCACTGTGACGGCTCCGTCCTCCACATGGTGATTTCCTCATTAGCGTTATGGTTCCCTGATAGCTTTGGGTTTAAATCAGAAATATTGCCAAATAGGCACTTCTGCTTTTCGTTTCGACACCAGATCTTCCACCATCGCCTTGTCTGTCAACTTTCTCGTCCCATGTGTGTGAAATCTGTCTCCTGCTACTTTGTGCTGAGAGTCCATATGGAGCAAACACTTTCGCCAAAATGAACTAAATGGGTTTTATTTCTGTAAAAAAAAAGTAAAACAACAGTGGGGGCGATGGGTACGTAAAGTAATTGGTGTATTTCTGACCGTGTAACACCGCTAACACCAACTACTGCGCCAAGCCTACTACTGACGGCATCACTGTGGAAGCGTAGCATCAACCCCATCCGTCAGGTCAATATTGTTAGCCCTGTCAGCACTTTTGCTGTTGTTTCCACTGTTACCGCTGTTAGCACTATTAGCTGCAAGCTGCCGGCTCAGCCGTTGCCATGTTGAGAGCCGCGCGGAGTCAGTAGAAATGCTCCCACTCTCGTATTTGTCAGCATGAATGTGCATGGCTTGCAATTTAAGCGTCCTGTATGTTTATTATATAACTGTTACATAACAAGAAATCTCAGACTACAGCGGGACTCATCCAGAAGTGATTCATTTCTTCTGCCAAATATAGAGAAAAAAACTGCTGAATGTGAACTACTAGACTGTGAAACACTGAAATATGTTTGCAAGCCGAGATCTGTGGCATCGGTGCCAGGAAGAATATTTACATGAGGAATCTAATAAACAATTTATAAAGCAAACAAATAATAATCTGGGTCAGAATAATGCCCCAGTGATAATTATAGCATCTGATCAAAGAGCTTGAATGAGTTTGGCTAAAAGGATCACAATCTGCATCTCTTACCAGCTGCCATACTGTAATTAATGGTTTGTCATCATTCTCCATTCATGTGAGGTGCTCAAACACCAGCTTATCACTTTCCTTCTTTTACACATTGTGCATAATCACTGGGGTTTGAATTGAACTCTGTTATTTGTGAGCCAAAACACAAAAAAAGAAGCTTGTAATGAGCTTGTTTCCTCTGCAGTCACTCGTCAGAAGCCGGGATAAATAAAAGTATCAATTAGTGCATGTTTTAGATGTCAAAGCTGCTTCGGAGTAGATGCTCTGAGGTCTGTGGAATAATTACCTCAGCTTTGTATAAACCATGGGAAGTCTGTATCCTGGTGGGTTCCTAGAGAAAGGGGGCTTGATGAAAGCACAGCCCATCTTAGGTGTTCACAGTGTTGTGCCGCTATGCCTGATTGAGGGGAGGAACAAGGGACGTGTGGTAGAAGAAAGAGCCAGCTGATGCTTTCCAGTTTATACTCAAGGTTTTAGTGCATATATGGTTGTAAAGTGTTTTCATGGCATATTTCAAAATGACTTTGGACAGAAAGTGTCAAAGTGTGGAATGAAAAATGAAAAGAATATATTTTTTCCACTCAAAGAAATTGGAAAAACAAGACAAACCGACTGAAGCTACTTAAAATAATTTAAAAAAACAAAGGATTATAATCACTGAAATCCTTGGCATTAAGCAGGATCTGTCCTGGCGTTTATCTGCAAAGATGGCAAGCAGGTAAGCATCCAGTTAAATTACCTTGCTGATGACACACCTCTCCATTGAAGCAGGATGAGGAGTTATTTAAAGGGAAATACAAGTGACATACTCAAGTAAACCATGAATCTCCAGTGTTTGGTAACTGCATGACAGAACTCACTTCTGGATGTATACATGCGTGCATTATGTTTGCAGCCCATAATACGCCACACCGGGTTGTCGCAATCGTGCCAGACTTGCGAATGTAGTTTCTGTTCCTATAAGATAGGAGCAACAAAGGAGTCAGTCACAGAAAACAACAACACCTTAGACAATGTGCTAATGTAAAAACGGCCTGTTTTGACACGGCTTTGTGAGGACGTGTACAGATACGGGCATCTGTATGATTCCTTGGTGTGAGATTACAAAGACAGTGAGATAACAGTAATAATTTTGGGAAGGAGAGTGCAAAGACACTCAGCAGTGATAAGCAAGCTGCTAAAACAGGGAAAGAATACTAAGGACTGATTCATCAAGATGAAGGAAAATGTCAAGAGTCCAAGCAGAGATGCTGGACAGGTGAAGTGTCCTCCCACCATAAGTCTATCACTACGGCTTTGTTAATCCCAAATCCATCCTCCAAAGGTGTCTGTTAAAGTTTCCTTCTTCACAGACAGCAGCAGCTGCGTATATAACCATATACGCCGCAGGAGTGGTTTGAGACCTTTTGATAATTTTTCAAGCTTTAAAGACCCATCACCATTGAAGCACATGGAAACTGACAGCTGACCAGCTTCTGATCTCTTTTGAGAGAGTTAACTTTTTTAACAGCCACCGCTCAAGCCTGCATGAAGTGCATATTTGATTCTGAAAGCACAATTTTTGGGTGAGAAAACAGAGAAATCAATAGCAGCTACTCTGGAAAAAAAGTTTTTTTTTTTTTTTGTTTATGGTTACCCTGTTTTACAGTGATATAATGATGAAAGGCCAGCAAGCTGTTGACAAGTTGTTCATCATCATGGTTGTGGGCTGAACGCAGGTGCATTAATGTTCAGTCCTTAAGCCGGCGCTCTCAGCGGTCCCACAAAAGAGTGTTAAATTATTAGTCACTGAAGGCCTGCTATTGTTGAGGTAGGTAGCAAGTCTCGCCATGCTTTAAAGCTGTTTCTCTCAAAGGGAGAAAATGTGTCTAAGATTATCAATATTTATTTTCTATATGTATTTCAATAGGGCTGCACGGTGGTGCAGTGGTTAGCACTGTTGCCTCACAGCAAGAGGGTCGCAGGTTCGATTCCGGCTTGGGACTCTTCTGTGTGGAGTTTGCATGTTCTCCCCGTGTAAGCGTGGGTTCTCTCCGGGTACTCCGGCTTCTTCCCACCATCCAAAGACATGCTGTTTAGGTTAATTGATGACTCTAAATTGCCCGTAGGTGTGGATGTGAGCGTGAATGGTTGTCTGTCTCTATGTCCTCTGTGATGGACTGGCGACCTGTCCAGGATGAACCCCGCCTTCGCCCAATGCCAGCTGGGATCGGCTCCAGCCCCCCCGCGACCCCTAACGGGACAAGCGGTTGACGATGGATGGATGGATGGATTTATTCCAATATATTTTTTTAAATACATTTTACATAGGTCAAGTTTAGTGAGAGCTAAATTTACACTTGACTTTCAAAAAAAGGAAAGAAAGGAGTGAAGACTGCCTTGAGGCTCCTTCAGTAAATCTTGCCTTCAGGCCAGGAACAGCACGGCTCAGGTGGTCAGAGGGCTAACTAACCGACTGTTCCACGTGGACTTTCCAAAGAACCTGTACTTCTCTCGTGTTGTTTTTATTACTATCCATTCTCCATTGTTTGCCACTTATTTGTCACAATGCCACCAGGGCAGATCCCTCTCTAAGGGTACACCAGCCTGGACTGGACCATTGTCCTCTACCCGCTATCTTGACAGACACTTTCTTGGCATTGCGGGTAAAGAGCTTTGTGGTTAGTGCCAAACTGATTTCCTCGGTGGCTTTGCTACTGGTGCTGGCAGTCTGTATGGCATGGTGACAACAGCTAAAGAGACAAACTTGATTGCCTCTTTTCCTACTCATTATTACAGTATTTGTCACAGAATATGACGGGATTTCTGAAGTCCAAACAGTGTTGAAGTGATGAATTAAACGGCTGCCTTCTGACAATGGTGACCTCAGTCTCATGTTGTACAATTTACTGACCCTTTGTCTGTGCAATTAGCTTTCAGAAGTAAATTGTGTTGAGTAATGGCCACACAGGAATCAGAGTCTGTTCCTAGAATACAGTCTCCTCAGAGCCAGGGGTGTCAGGGCCTCCATTGAAAAACGGTGTGCAGATACAGCCAAGTGTTGTAATTCTGAAGTAAAAAAAAAACACTACTATTTGTACTACGTATTTTAAATCCACAGGATCCTATTCTATATTTCATTTCTTTGCACCTTTGCTCAGATGTATCCTCTCTTTTCACCCGATACACTACATAAGTAGTTTTCAGTGGCCACTGTACTCATGGTGCCTGATACCTTTTAACAGACTTTATGTGTTCCAAGTCGCAGGTCTAAGGTCTTTATATTGAGTTACTTAACTTAAGAACCAAGCTTTTCAGGGCTCTGAAAGGTGAAAATCCCCATTACAATGACATGGTACTAGTGAAAGTGGAGCTAAGTCGTCTCTTGTATTGGATTGTATTCACCAGGGTCAGATGCAAGAAACTCTGTTAAAGGAAGAGTGTTTAACATTTTGGGGGATCTATTAGCAGAAATGGAATCAAATATTCAGAACTATATTTTCATTAGTGTATAATCACCTGAAAATTAAGTATTGTGTTTTTGTAAGCTAAGAATGAGCTCTTCATATCTACTTTAATGGACATTTTTATATGTTATGCAAACAATGTTATATGACTGTTCTTCAGAAACCCTCATGCAGGTGTCAGATAGTTGTTCTTCTTGGATATTGTTTGTACGGTTGCTGAACTACAGGATGCAGCAGTTTAGAGAAGTCACACCTCACAGTGAAAAGATGAGCAACGGCTACGCTATCTCTTAACCACATCCTGTCTTAACATGTATTATCTCTCTCTCTCTCTGTGTCTCTATCTATCTATCTACCATGACAAAAGAGTTGAAAAGAAAAGTTTTGAGTGAGGAAAAGAAGTGCTCAATGGCTTTACTGGCAGAGGGATACAGTGAGCGGCAGGTTGCTTCTATCCTTACAATTTCTAAGACGCTGGTCCATAGGAACAAGGTCAAGCAGCAGACACAGGGGACAACGAAGCTACAGACCAGCAGAGGGCGAAGACGACTCTCCACTGACCGGGATGACCGTCAACTCATTTGAATGTCACTCAGGGCCGCAGGATGACATCAAGTGACCTTCAAAAAGAATGGAAAATGGCAGCTGAGATGTAGTGCATGGCTAGAACGGTTTGAAACAGGCTCTTAGGGGCAGGGCTGAAGTGGTGTAAAGCTAGACAAAAGCCCTTCATTAATGAGATGCACCAAGAAGAAGAACCAGGCTGAGGTTTGCAAGAGATCAGAAGGACTGGACCATAGAGGACTTGAGTAACGTCATCTTCTCTGATGAGTCCAATTTTCAGCTTTGCCCAACACCTGGTCGTCTAATGGTTAGATGGAGACCTGAAGAACCCCTCGAGCCACAGTGTCTTGTACCCACTGTGAAATTTGGTGGAGGATTGGTGATGATGTGCAGGGTGATTCAGCAAGGCTGGAATTGCACAGATTCGTCTTTGCGGAGGACCCATGAATCATGCCACATTCATGGTTATCGTGGAAGAAAAGCTTCCTTTTGCTCTGACAATATTAGGAGTTCCAGCAGGACAATAAAGGTGTGGCTGAAGGACCAGATCAAGGGCTTCTCTATCCAGGGCTTCTCTCCACACAAGTCCCTTTGCAAAGGCTTGTAATAAATAGACAAAAACAACTTTGTCTCAAAGGTCTGTATTTTAGATTTCCATCACACAGTCTTGGAAAGGGAGGAGTGCGCAGAGGGTCACTCAGTTGGTTGCAATGTGCAGCCACTCTCTAACGTTTTAAACAGGAAATGTGGGTAGACAAAGTCTAAATCAACTGCTTGACAATACTGTAGATCTATGTCTGCTACACCAGAACTCTGACTGGTCAATGAAAAGAATGACAAATGTTTTTGCCCATTTAGAAGATCGAACAACAACAGAGCAGCCGACCGTACGCACAATTATTATTCATGGCTCTCGCTATTTTAGTCTTGGGTCAAATCGAGTTTTAAAGCAGCTATAACAGGTTGAGTCACACACAGGTGCTGAGGTTTCTGTCTCTCAGGAGTCACTTTCTGATACATCTTACATCTGTCTCTTTAACTCAAATTTGATGCCTCCTTTGGGCCATATACTCACTGGTCTTGCATTAAAAAGTGAACATCAGGTAAACATTTGGTTATATTCATTAAACCTCAGACTGGGATTTTTGGGAGAAATTACAAACACAATTGTGCACCAACAGTGAAAACTACTGCTAGAAACGGAGAGATTATTTATTAGCAAGAGCAATAACGGCAATATCTCTCATGGATAAAATATTAATCAGTCAACAAACAAGACAGTTCTTTGCACACTACAGCGTTTTTTTCATATGATTAATTTGCATGTAAATATATTAACTGTTGCTTTTGTCATGAGTACTTTCACACAAAACTTGAATATTACGCAGTGAAAAAACAGCTTGTTTATTTTACGGAGAGAGGTTGATTTTCTGAGCTTTTACACTGCCACTAAAGGCATCAGCCAATCATGCTGTGCAGAATGGGTTGAGTTGCGCCTCTACTTATGAAAACACGGAGGCTCATAGTCAGAACCAGGATGGCAAGCTTTATTACTCCTTTCAACCTCGACAATGGTAACACAGAGGCACTTCCTTTTTTCGTACCTTTCACAATAAAAGCCCTAAGCATATGATATTCACAGGTGAGTATATGCGCATTTTTTTGTCATTTATTCGTCACGCCCCTGGTGTTTAAAGGCTTTTACTCAGCTGTTTTTCAGTCAGACAACAAGCATTTTCTCCCGATCTAACTGAAGTGTCTCTTGTTCCTGTAGGTGCTACCTATTGGATGGGATCTCTAAAGGAGCCTGGCTGAA
The DNA here is from genome assembly GCA_947000775.1 of Pterois miles. NCBI lineage: Eukaryota > Metazoa > Chordata > Actinopteri > Perciformes > Scorpaenidae > Pterois > Pterois miles. The sequence goes on along the minus strand of CAMQGK010000171.1, from coordinate 8,013,162 downwards.
CCGCTCGAGCATCATATTCGCAGGGAACGACAAGTGGTCTGTGGACCCACGTGTGTCCATTGTGTCCAGCGTCGGAGACAAACATGAGTACAGCCTTCAGATACAGAAAGTGGACGTATCTGACGATGGCCAGTACACATGCTCCATTCAGAGCGAGCGCAACCCACGGCCAAAGCTCCTCAACCTTATTGTAAAAGGTGCGTATAGACAGTCCTTGCTCTTCAAGGCACTTTTCTGTGTATGTGTGCTTTTCTCTGTATGTAGGTATGTACATATATACTGCATAGGGATGTTAATAATTGACCGTTGACCCGCTAACCAACATTAAGCATTTTAACCATCAGTTAAATGGTTAAGCGTAATATTAATAATTGATTAAGAGAGGCGACGCAGATACAGGAAGTTGGCTCGGGACTTCCAGCTGAGGAGTTGTCGCTTGTAGCCTCGTAGCATTTATTCACAGACAAATGAATTGTACACACACTGTCTGCTACAGCTACGTTCACAGCTATAACGCCACCAACAGACCCACACTCACCGCCACCACCCACATACGATCTGTTGGAAACTCGCTGAAGTTACGTGGCTGCATGTCCGCGACACTACATATAGCACCGTGGCTGCTAACGCTCCTGGACAGTGAACTGGGGACAGTGAATGCATCACCATGGCTGCTACTGTAACTCTCTTAACGGTGAACGTCAGACTTTGTTGTGCTCAGTATGTGACATACTCTCTAATGTTTGGTAGGTGGTGTTTGTTGATGAATAATTGCTTTTATTTTCTTTATTTATGTCCTCCTCTGCCTTATTTAAATCTAACATCTTGTTACTTGTTACACGGATCATTTAGCCGACAGACTTTCCGTAGCGAATCTGACAATGTCTTGTGTTGTCCATGCACCTAATGGTCACAGGTGTATCCGGCACCATCTGTGCTGCTAAAAATTGTCTGTCATTCTCTTATAGTTGGAGTAAGAACCTGAGCTGTTTTCTGTGTAAAATCTTTTCAGCAGAGAATTTTCTTCTGTGGAGGCATACTGACATTGCAGGGTACATGTTGTGCCTGTGGGCTAAGCAACACAAAGTAGAAGCTCGTTGGTTTAAATGACTGGAGGCAGACTATGTAGCTTTAATCAAGCCTCCCCAGGTTTTCTCACAGCAGGTAACGAATAAGATGTGTTTTAAGACCCTTAAATGAATTCTTTATAGTTATTGATATGCTGCGTGTGCCATTGCTTTGGTGTTAAAGCTTTCGGCCTTTAACATAGTAAAAGTGCCATTGAGTTCTTGAATGGCCGTCCAAATTGGGCTCCATCTTGCGGATATCCATGACTAACAAGGTCAATAGGTGTATTTGTGTTTTATGGGACATTAAGAAGGCTGTTGTGGGCACAGAGCGCTAATTGACGACAGCATCCTAATTGTTGGGGTAATAGGGCGGTGGCTGAGTTTGTATGCTGATTCCTCACGCTGTCGATTAGCAGCAAGAAAACAACCTCACTGAAAATCCATCTATGTGCTATTTCTTTAATAGGCTGATGCAAAGATTTACAGTGCACATGGTCCGCTTGGCTCTGCACAGGTTGGAATATTAATGATGTTATCAGACAACCTGTCAAATGAAAACACACCTTTTTTAGCTTCTGTTTTAAATGTCAGTATTTATTTCACAACATAGTTGGTAGGTAGGTGACTTGCAGTCATTGACCACTGTCAACACCCTGAGCAGATATCAGAGGTATTACAAGTGCATACCAAATTATTATCGTTCTGTTCAAGCTGTGGTTAGGATTTCAAAGGAACATAATGTTGGAATATGCATACTTTCACACAGGCAGCATAGTATTAATAGTAGAGTTCAGGGTCAGACACACTGCTTGTAGAAGTGTGAGATGTGCGATATGTGAAATGTGCAAGTGGGAACAGCTCTCCAGCTGGTATTGCTGTTTTAACATATGGAATGAGCTTATAGGAAAATCATTTTATGGGTGTGCTGATAAATGCCGTTTGTTTAGTTTGCTCTAAAACATAATTTAAAGTATTTGTTTTGTCTTTCTCTGCACTGCTCTGGTATAAAATGCGAGGGTTGTCACATCAATTCACGAAAACATGGACATTGTTTCGGTAAACTGTCATCCTGCGAAATAGTCAAAAGAAATCTTCATTTACCTTCTCAGGTGTTCGTACCTGTTACGAAAACGTAAACAAATAGCATTCTATATGAGCAATAACTCAGAAAGCAGTGCGCCGTCAGCTAAATTTGTTATTCCATATTTTCTAAGCTGCTGGCTATCATATGTCAACATCCATTTTCGTAAAGCTGAGTGGGTGTAGGGTGGTGCTGTGGTTTGGTGTGATTGAATCATTGCGTTTGTTTAGATGTCTATTAAAACTGGCAGGAACATGGCTAATGATAAGAGAGCAACTCACCTCACTCCCCGTGGTGAGGTGAGGTTAACAGGCCTGTCCCATTATCAGAGGGTCACAGAATTAAAACCCTCTGTAATGTGGAAGCATCCTTGACTAAGATGCTTACCGTTTACTGGCTCCCTTAGAAACACATTAGCTCAGTGCCTAAAATGCAATGCTCTATCAGCACTTGTCAGCGTGTCAGAGCACCATGGCCTTTGCAGTTACAGCGGCCGTCCCATAGCTGAGAGGTCACAGGGTCAATCTCCTTCCCTGCCAATGTGTCTATCAGAATGTCTTGTTAAAGTTCCCTCCAGCAAGCGACCCTCCCTTTTGCATCGCACTTTTTCTTTCTCTAGTTCTTCTAACTATATGTTCTGCTCTTTTTGGAGGGAGGCCATTTTGAAACATTGCATGGACAAAGTAATGTTAGATTTGATCATGTTTAACAAGGCTCAATCGAGGAGAATGTCTGTGATAAACAGAGGCAGAGCACTGGTATCAAATCAGCACCTGGCAACGACAGATACCTTGAGTTCAGGGATCAGGAGAGGAAAAAGTCATAACGATGTATCCGCACATGGTAGTTGCCCCTAGAGGTTTAAACTCAACTCGACACACCCTATTTTTTCCCTGATAATTAGGGGCGCTGGATTTGGAAAATGTATATATGTTTGTGAGACACTGTACATTTCATTTGTGTAATTTGGGGCAGCTGTACCTCACTGAGTAGTGTGGGTAGTCCTTTAAGGTTGGCTGTGTCACGCTCCTGCTGTCCTGCTCCTGCTGGCTGCATGTCAAAGTGTCCTTGAGCGAGACACTGAACCCCTAAGTCAGAGGTGTCAAACTCAGTTTCATCCCGGGCCACATCAGCATTATGGTTGCCCTCAAAGGGCCAGTTGTAACTGTAAGACAATATAAATATATCTACTCTTGATCATATTACATAATTGCCTCTGCGTTTGATTATTATTAGTTTTAGTAATAATCTATTTAATAACTAGCTCTGAAAGCAGAAGTCTAGGAAAAATAATTGCAAGTATTGTACAATTTACTTTAAAAAATTACTTCAGTAACAAAAACACATGCTTGTGCACGTAAACACAAAAATACTGTATGTGGGCACACACACTCACATTTCTATGTGTTATTATGACATAAATCCCATTAATTTATGAGATTAAGAAACCCTCATCATTACTCATCCATCAAAGATCAAAATAATTATTGAGTGAATAATAAAGTTATTTTTTTTACCGTCACCAGTATTATCAAACATAATTTATTACATTAACTTTGTTTAACTTTGTGGTCGGAGTTGAGAGGGGCAGAGCTATAGTACAACAAATCAATGTGCTCTGATCTAATGTGCAGTCTGGCATATAAATTGTTTGTGTTCCAACAGCTTATCTGCTGAGATCATGTTTTAGATGACAGTGGTGTGACGTACTTAGCTCTCCGTAGCGCCGTAAATTGTATTCCTTGGGCACTGACACTGCCTCGTAGCAAAGAAGACATACCAGCTTGTGTCCATTAAGCACAAACATGTATTTCCCATCTCATTAAATTTCCTTCCCTCTGCATCAACCTTTCTTTTCATGGGCATTTTGGTACTATTCACATTTTTTTTATGACCCCATCACTCGGTGAGAGCGCCGCTGTTGGAAACCACTGATGGTGAGATGCTACAATGCGCACGTAACAAAATCAAGATGCATGGTGGGACATGTAGTTTAAGGACAGCGTACTTCTGTAAAGCGTCATACAATTGTATGATAAGCATAATATATCCTTTGCAAGCCCTTTGCGGGCCACATAAAATGAGGTGGTGGGCTGGATTTGGCCTTGAGTTTGACACATGCTCTAACAGCTTTGTGGACGCTTTACAGCAGCCCACTACCGCTAAGGATGGTCTAAATGCAGAGGTCAAATTTCATGTATGTCCCTGTATGAATGTGACAATTTTAATGAAGTTTAAGTTAAATAACACAAGACAAATTTACCACTGTTTTCTTCTCTGCTCTGATTGCCAACAGCTGATCTGTTCTGAGTGCTGTCAGTCTCTTTCTCTGCTGCTCAACCTCACCCTTGCTACACACATCTTATCCTACTCATACCAGCAACGTAATATACAGACATATGGATTGTACTTAAACCTGGCCTTGGTTTTTTTTCACATGGTAGTAGGCCTACTGCAAACATCAAAGCTCGTGCGTGGTGCATTTTTTGTTTTCCTCTTCTGACAGATCTGTGTGTTTATATGTGTGAAACAGCACCCTGTAGTCTACTCCTCGTCGAGCATTATCACAACCATAAAACACACCAGTAATTCAAAATGAATCGTCAAGAAAAATGCTGCGGTGTCCGTTACACCCGTCCCCGGGCCCCTGAACACAGCGCCGGATGAATTTCACTAAGTGGGGAGAGCAGAAAGAGTGAGTGAGGGTATGTGACACTATCGTACATTTAATAACACAAGGCAACTTTACCACTAATGTCTTCTCTGCTAACAATCATCGCCAAACAGCTGATCTGTAGGCCATCTCTCTCTCTCTCTTCTGCTTGACCACTCACTTGCTATGCACACATTACATTACGCTACTCTGCTATCAGTGTAATATGTAAACGTTGATACCTGATGGTACCGTAGGTAAACTCATTTTCGACACAACCAGGTGACCCAGCCTATTTTTTTTTCCTTGATAATGTTACACCGTGAACAACAATTCTGTGTTTAAATCAGTCATTGATTTAAACTTATTGTCATATTCAGGCTCTAAGATGAGTATTATTCTAACGTTATCATGACGTGTTTGCATGTAATCATGTAAAATGCTTGGCCCTGGCACCTAAATGAAAATGTAAGGTGCACCGATCCCAGCTGGCTTTGGGCGAAGGCGGGGTACACCCTGGACAGGTCGCCAGTCCATCGCAGGGCACATGTAATAACATAACATAATATAACATGATTCTAACCATATAATGCATATGCAGACGACACGGTTTTCTTTGTTCATGGTCGTACCAAAGACACTGTTGCATCTAAACTCAATAAAACAATGTCCTCTGTCACAACTTGGTTGCAGGACTGCTGTCTGCAACTAAATGTTTCAAAAACTGTTGGCATGTATTTAACTAAAGTAAATAGAGTATCACCAGACCCTGAGCTGCATGTGAATGGAGAAAAAATACAAATTGTAAGCCAGTATAAATACCTTGGGTTAATAATAGATTCACAGCTTTCCTTTCAAGCCCATATTGACAAATTGTGTAAGAAAATCAAATTAAATCTCGCAAATTTCCGTGCAATTCGAAATGACATGTCAACTGAAGCTGCAAAAATATACTTGCATTCAATGATTCTCAGTCATTTCAACTATTGCCAAACCAGTTGGTCTCAGGCTGGTCAGAGTGCCCAAAAACCACTGGCAGCCTTGTACAAACAAGCAATTAAAGTTATGGATAAAAAACCTAGGCACTATCATCACTGTGCAATCTTAAAAAAACACTGTATCTTAAACTTGGAGAGTCTTCGGACATTTGCAGACATAAAATTGATTTATAAAGTAATGCATAAACTGGCTCCGGATCCTCTGGCAGAATTCATCAGCCAAAGAAACAGCACTGAACGAGTCACTCGAGGCTCCGTCAGAGGTGACTGTTACATTCCTCTGCGAAGGAGCACTTTCAGTCAGTCGGCCTGGTCAGTGAGGAGCGCGAGTGCGTGGAACTCAATACCAGAGGAGGTTAAAATAGCTAAAACATACAAGGACTTCACAAAAAAATTGAAAATGTGGCTCATCAACATTTACAGTTGCCAACACTAAAAGACAAGCCTGTTGTGCTGTTTTGATGTTGTAACCAAATTTTATGTCATATTTTATTAATTGTACAGCAAATGTTTACATATGTATTTCATTGTTTGTCCAGTTTTAATTGTAGATGTATTTTATTGCCTTTTACATCATGGCCAGGGGACTACAGATGAAAACTAGCCTTCTGGCTAACTCTGGCTTTTTTAAACCATGTATAATCATGTGTTTTATGAAATTGCACCGGCCCTTTTAAATAAACTAAAAAAAAAAAAAAAAAAAAAAATATATATATATATATATATATATATATATATATATATATATATATAAATATGGGACCCACTCAAACAAATTTACTAAAATAAACCGTAGTCAGCTGCCTGGCAGGCAGTAATGATCACTACAGGGCCACCATGTTTTTGTAGATGTTGCCTTTCTGAAGTACATTCTGTAATGGGAATCTTACCAGGGGTGTTTCGGGTCATGGCAGCTCCTCACCACCGGCCATATGGCCAAAATCAAACTGAAGCTAATGTGCCAGCTGTCAGCTTTATAATACGTTTTTCGATGCCCAGAATTCCTGATGGATGTGACCTAGTGGCTAAGATTTGGCAACGGTCTGACCTACAAATGCCAGTTGTTGCTCCACAGTTCACAAATTTAACATGTTGGTAATTATTTGGTTAAATAAAGCTTAGAAATAACACTTTGTTTTGTAACACCTGAGAAACAGTAGAGCTTCATAACACATTTACTACCAAGAATGTTGAAGCCAGAGTAATAATTGGACAGTGATGCAAGAAAACAAAAATATCAACATGACAAAAAAAGAGAGATATAGTTGGTGACATGATGATTAGTCCCCCTCCCCCTTTACATCTGGCATTAAAATGTGTTTTGGGTGATCAGACTGCAGTCGGATAGTGCTTGACCACATGAAAAAAACACACATTTAAATTTAATCAATCAACAATCATCATACATACATAAAATCTGACCTCTGAATTCAACCCATCCCAAGCATTCAGTGAAGCAACTTGGATGTCATTGTCTTGCTCAAGGACACTTCCACATGCAGACAGTAGGAGCTGGGTATTGAACTGACAACCTTGTGGTTTAAAGACGACTCACTCTAACCACTGAGTTAGAGTGAGTCCCCCTTTCTTTTCTTATTTAATTTTTAAAACCATGAAAGTGCAGGTGTACATGCATCCAAAATGCATCAAGGACGGATTGTGATCCAGTTAGCCAAACCTCCGGAGGTGTTCAGGGATGCTTTGTGACCACACTGAACACAAATTTAAATGCAATTGCATTTTCAGTCCACATACAACAGCTACATAGGCGGAAATACGTAATGCAAGGGTGGTCATGAGTACTATTTGTTGGGCTCTGGAGCCACAGTAGTAATCAAAACTTCAAATCAAAACCTCTCCTCCTAAACGGTGGTGTTTTGAGGCAGATCCATGCAGTACGTATACTAGGGATGTGAATGTTGTGGTTCCCTTACAGTATTGGGTTTAAATCCAAAATATTGCCAAATAGTCGCTTTGATACCAAATCCTCCACCATAATCTTATCTGTCAACTGTGTGAAATCTGACTCCTGCTACTCTGTACGGAGCAGACACTTCAAATTTCATTTTTGAAGCGTCCGTTGTCCGACTATGGATTGATAACACAGTGCCGATACACCAAAATGAACTAAATCAGTGTGAGCCCGACCACCGTGTAACACCGTTAACTGACTACTGTGGTAAGCCTACTACGCACCTTCTCAAGCCTGTCTGTCTGGAGGCTTCTGCTTAGCCCTTTCAGACAGAGCGATCGAATCTCAGTTGGATCCCAATGTGGATGTTGGAGACACATATTAATACCAGATGTAAATGTAATCAGGTAAGGTTATCTAGACACAATCTGGATACAAGGTGTATTTTAATGCCAGGTGTAAAGGGGTTGAGCATAGAGATCCATATGCTTTGTTACTGCTTACTTTTACTGCTATCCTCTGTTAGCAAAGCTCGATGACGGTCGCCAGCCGTTCAGACAGAGGTGTGTATCAGAGTGTGAGCTGGAGGCAGGAAGTGTGTCGAAGTACAGATGACTCACTCTAGCTGATGAACGCCTACAGTCTTGTCTCTGGCAGAGTTCTCAAAGTACTTAAAAATTTGTTTTATTAAATTGCCAGCCCCTCACATTTCTTTATTTCATGTACAGCTATGTGTGTGCCGTCATGGCATCTCCATAACTTCACACCATATTGTACTTTTGTTTTTCTGCTTTGTCAAAACTCCGTGTGTTGTGAATCATTACCTGTCACTGCGCGGCACTTGTGTACACATGCTTAAGCCCACTCATGGAGAACAGAGGGATTTCTTTACAGATGAGATGTAGCGAGGGAGCCGCTCTGTCATGTTGCACAGGCTTCTGGGAGCATGCTGTTTCTTCATCTGCTGAAAGGAGTGGGAAGAAAAAAAAGCCAGACACTTTAATCTGGGCTTTTCAGTCCAAGCATACAACATTTATTAATGCTGCAACACGAATGTTACAGTTGAAGTAAAAGGATTTCATGGCATTTGATTTTTTTTGGCACTTATGCTTTGCTAGACAGTGCACCAAGAGGAGCAACAGAAAATGGGAGCAAGAAGGGATTACTGTATATGTACGTATATGTATGGGGAAAATGCAATGGTCTCAACCCATTTCAGGTGCATAGTAGGGTCCTTGAGCAGCTCATCCTCCGACCAGTTATGCTTATATCTATGTCAGCAGCGCTGGGTGGCTTTCTTGTGTTTTGTAATGTCAATACAGTTCAGCCAACACTTATATTCCTTTATTTTAAGTAAGGACAGAATAGAAGAATGCTAAAAAAGGTTTTTGGGGTTTTTATACAAAGCCATCATTTCTTTTACTGATGTTGGAACTAGAAATATACTCAGCACTTAGCTTCATAAATCCCTAAGTTTATACATTTCTGCTCAGTGATGACTTAGTGGTTCAGGAACCCACTGAAAGCTCAAAAACTTTTTTATGTAATCGTGCTACGCCATTGTTAAAGTCACTTTCCGTGCAGTATTTTCCTTTATTTTGTCGTCTCTGTATCAGCAAAAACATCCTAACTATTAATGGTCATGGGAAATAGCCATTCATTTTGCCATTGGGACCACAAATGTTTCTTCCTAATCACATCCCATGGGGATATCCCTTACCTTAACATTATAGCAGTTTTACAGCAACAGGAATTTCTAGCTATCGTCACACTTCTAAACACATGGATCTCATGCTGCTGCATTAGAGGCGGGAGGTTAGATACAGCTGTACCCGCTCACTCATCTCCCTGAATCATTTAATCTCTGCGTGACATTTATCCCCCTCAGAGGCCCTGTATCACCTCAACAAATTAGACGTTTGCATCTGTGCCTCCGCCCTGCATTGCTATTAAACAGTGAGAAAATTGCGGAAGTCAGAACACTATATTTTTGCTCTTCATTCCTGCTGCAAATGGAATAAATCTGTAGCTCTGTACGTTGGTGGTGAAAAGCAAAATCAGTCCTATACAGTAAAGCAGAGTCAGCGTGATACACCAGCAGATACAGAGAAACCTATGGAAATATTAATGTTTTGTACAGTTTTGGGTGAGCGATATGGCATAACTCTGCTATCATGGTATATTTAATTTAATTTTATAACACGTAACGCTATATATCACAACACATTAATTGTTCTGTAAATTCAGTTAAGAAATGGTTTAAATTATACATGGTGTACTTCATCACATTTAATTATCTTCTTAATTTATTTAGAACTTCCATACAAACAAAAACAACTGACTCACATGAGACAGCAGCGCAGTTATAAACAACAGACTGAAAACAGTAAGAATAAAATTATTGCAAAATGGTAGCTTCTTACAGTTCCCCAGAACAATAATTTCAAGTGTTCGCCCAAAAGTTTTAAGGTTAACAGGTGCAAATAAATACCAGCCCGACTTCAGTCAGTGCAATATAAAAATCACACAAATTTCTATTTTGGAGTAAAACAAAAGAAAAAAAGACTTAACTTTTCCTGTGGGATTTGCTTATCTTTCAATTCAGACAAAACCAAATAAACTACAGTGTGCAAATGTCTGGAACGGTAACCAGATTTCTCCCTCACCTTGTGTTGGCTGGAATGCCTCCTCCTGCTCTGTATATCTGGATTTGCGAGATCATGACTCGCAAGATGAGGCAAGAATTGCTACCGCAGTGGAAACGTTATACAGTATATCTCCGTGTGGACACATTGCTACCGTTGCATGTTATATACTGTCATATTGCCCCACCCTATGTACATGCGAAGATGAGTTCAACTAATATTTTACATATTACATATACTGTGTGTTGCAAAAGTGTTGTTGCAACATCACACCAATAATTTGGGAAGTGAAAACGCTTGTCACGCAGCACACCTTGAGATCTACCAGAGCCTCAATGGGTCTCTCACATAATCTCAGCCAAAAGCAATAATCATCAGGGCCATTGGGGTCTGCTGAATCACTAAAAGGTTCCATGTTTTCAGCCAGGTACATTTGGCACAGGTAACTGCTGAGCAGTTAAACCCTTCCCTTAAATACTTGACTTAACAAGATTAAGCTAAGTGGGTTCTGCCTTGTGGCCGTGCACTGATTACTGAGTAAAACTGCAATATCAGTCACATCACTGACAAACCTTATAAACTCTGACCATTACTGACTCCAGGTCCACATCAGAGCAGCTTTTTTTTTTCTTCCTGCTTTACTACTGGTCTTCATCCACATATGCTCATCTCCATCATGCATATGATGACCTATTTACAGTCTACTCTGGCCATAATCTGATGTAGGATACAGAGGAATGAGAGATCGGTATCAGGCCCAACCCGCCCTGCTACGCATCACATGACTTCCCTCCTCCTCCCTCTCTGTTAATTAAGATTGTAGATGTGATAATGTATTAAATATGCACAGCACCTCTCATCTAAGAATATCTTGTCACAGCAAGGAGGGGGAAAGAGGCACGCTTCCCTTCAGCAGTGACTGCTCACATGGGCACCGGTAATGTGTTTCATCACTGAAAGCTCAAACTGTAGGCCAGGATGTTGAGCTTAAAAATTCACTCAGAGGAATCTTGCAGACATATTGTAGTCTGAATCAGTTTTTATGAATATAAAGTGCATGTTCCCAGCATGCATCTGCTACCAAACTATCACAGGATCTTGCACTGTGGAATTGAACAGTAGTATATCTTTAAAGGATTTTATGTAAGACTTGACAGATGCCTTAGTGTGATGTAATACTTCATAGGGTTAACATTTTCAAAAAAAAAAAAAAGTGAGACATAATCCTGTATGTGATGAAAATGCTTTGGACATTAATATGGATCAGAGCGGAGCCACAGTGAGAAGCCGTCGCCCACGCCCACGGAGTGAGACAGTGTGGGAAGGGAAGTGAAATGGAGGGTTAAACCTCCAGGTCGTCGCTCCTCTCTTTGATGTCAGGACACAGATAGAGTATAATTACAGACTACAGCTTAATAAGGCCCAGCATATCACGGTTTATTCTTAATACGCTACGAGGCTGTCACTCATTAATTGCTGTGTGCATTTAAAATAGTTTTCATTTTCTCATGACCTCGGCCTGAAAAACACACTCCTGTCAACACAGCTCTCTGTATTAACACCTTCTGCATGACATTTCTCCCTCATTTACTGCTCTGGATTCCCCTTGAGTGTTAGCTACAGTATATCAATAATGTAAAGTTTACGCATAATTGCAGCTGCAGCTCTACCTTGCTCTTAATTCAATTAAAAATAGATTGCACTATGTGAACATATTGGTTAAACAATTTCCCATTTAAACTTGATGTCATGGAGCTTAAACTGTTTAATGTTAAGTCCGCTATATTTCTTTGAAATGTAGCAGGACAATTTGTCAATAGTCACCCAAAGATGGAACTGAATGCTACTATTAGACGGGCAATTTACTATAATGGTGTATAAGTGTTGTGAAAAGAATGCACCACTGAAGAAGTCATCCTTCTGAGTAATCATTTCAGTAGCAAAGGCCCACCCACAGGCGTCCAGACTTTATTTCTCAGCACAGATGCAAAGTGGATATTGTAGTCCACTGTAGATCTCGCTAGTTGTTTTCCTCTCGCGAAAGACTTGCATGAGCTGAAAAATTGGGCTTCAGTGTTTTATTGTGTTGTTTTTATGTTTTTTATGTTAAACTGTGCAGCACTTGGTCAACCTTTGTTGTATTTAAATGTGCTTTATAAATAAATTTGGATTGGATTAATACCAATTGTATACTAAAAGTTCAAATTCCTTCATCCCTTCATACACAAATTATTTATTCTTTTACTCCGGTTATAGTAATTTGTGGGTTGCTGCTGTAATGTTATAGCATTCAATGTTGTATATTAAGAGTCTAGGTAGGCCTGCCACAGTTTCATAATGAACTAAAACTAATGTAACATGATGGGGGCGGCTGTGGCTCAGATATAGAGAAGGTCGTTCACCAGTCAGAATGTCGGTGGTCGAAGTGCCCTTGAGCAAGATATTTAACCCCAATTTGATCCTGAAGGCTATGCCATCGGTGTGAGAATGAGTATTTAGATTAGATCCTGATGAGCAGGTTGGCATGGCAGCCTCTGTCAGTCAGTGTATGAGTGAATGTTGACATGTTGTGTTAAGCTCTCTGAGTGGTTGGAAGACTAGAAAAGTGTGATATAAATGCAAGTCCATTTACCATTTACAAACCCGGCAGGTCAGAGACGGCAGCTCGGTGTGGGAGGATTCCCTTGTGGGACCTCTTCGTGACCACGTGCCGAGACCGGCTCTAGGTCGGTTTGGAAAGGTGGAAGGTGGATCTTGTTTTTGTCTGTGTCATCACCATTCATATCTGTACAACCACTGTGTTTATGAGTAAATTTACTAGAGCTCAAAGTTGTTTTCAAGAGCACAAGTTCTTCATAGATCTAGTCTTACTTTTGCTCTCAAAGTCTGTCAAATTCATGCATTTAGCTTGGCCTTTATCTGTTCATAAAAATCTAAAACTGTATGCCCTCAATTTCAATTATTGTGGTATTGTGGTATCGAATATTGATATTTTTTAGTGTATCGTATCAAAGTTAGAATTTCCAGTATCATGACAACACTAATGCTGATACCGTATGCTAGATAAAGGAGTGATGATAATGCAGCACATACTTTGAATTCCTTTAACTATGCAGCGTTCTAAGCAGCTTGCAGCAGATTATAGAATGTTCATTACAGCCATAAGAGACCTGAGGCTTGACTTGCAAAAAATGACTTGTGAGCATCTCTGTCCCTAGTTTTGACTGAATAAACATATCAGGGCTGTGGATTGGCAAGAATCTGGCGATATAATATGTATAATGATCCAGAGATAACGATTTAATATATTCTGATACTGTAAACAAGGTGATATATAACCTTGTTTTCAAATCTAACTTTAGGAGAACTGTCGTAGTGTAAGGACACACCACCCTATGTAAAAAATCTGAGAAAAAGTCACTATGTGAAATGGTTACAATGGGGACTAACATTGTTACACATGAATAGTCTCAGCTTTACAGTCATACCTAATCTGTGTAGTTCCAAGACAGTTTGGCGACTCCAGTATGCAGAAATTAGAGGTCAACTGATTAATCGGGCTGTTTTTTTTGACATTTTTCATAATTGGCATCGGCCAATTAGCAAGCAGGCGCATCTGCGGACAGCCCAGTGTTGTTGCTGTAGAACACGTTGGACACTTCCCCTTGTGTCAGTGAAATTACCATTCTACTGGCAAACCTCCGTAGATGTAGCCCAGTGGGCTAACCTTTGCAGAAGGCGAGAAGAACAACGTCCTAACTGGGAGAAACCATGCAGACACAAAATGCAAGATTTGAGAGACAGACCATAAATGTTGTTCAACAAATGTTTGCTGAGTGAAGAAATTCATCTGTATACTCTGTATCATCTGTATTAAGGTGATATCAGCAAAAAATATCGGCATCATGTATCAACCATCAGCTGTCCTGGTTCTGTAAAAAATCAGCATCGACATCAGCCATAAAAAAAACATATTGGTTGACCTCTAGCAGAAATATCCAAATACAACATTTAACAATCAGTGACACATTTGTACTGTATGCAAAAAACATGGATAGTGCATGTTTTTTCCCCCAAACTGCATGGGATTATCATAAAGTGGGCATGTCTGTAAGGGGGAGACTCATGGGTACCCTTTGAACCCATTTTCTTTCACGTATCTCAAGGTCAAGGGAGTCCTTTGAAAGTGACCAGTTTTTCCTCCCTGAAATTTAGCGTAACTTTGAGTGTTGCTTTGCCTCCTTCGCGACATGGTAGCACTGGATACTCTGGGTTTTCTAGATTCATGTGCTAACAGAACCACTCTAACTGAGCCTACTACATCTTCCAAAAACAGCATAGGGGGCAGGCGGACGTTTAAGAGGTTAATTAAAAATCGGTACAGCGTTTTGGAGACTTAATACAGTATCACAAAACATAATATTGCATTACTTATGTGTATAGATATTTTCTTACACCCCTCAAAGATATACTGTAGTATTTGTAAAAATGAACCTTTGGTTGGTATCAAAATAAAAAACACACTCTGTGGCAATAGTACCTCATGACTGTATGTGTTGTTAGTGCTGTGAGGATACTGAATTGGTGTTACTGTCCCCAGCTGGGATAACTGTGTATCAAGAGTCTCAGTGGAATAATAATGCATTAAAACAATACAGCCTGCCATTAATATTACAGGGAAAGTGTAGAGAGAATATGAGTGTGTCTAACGGAACAGATTTGCCATTATGGCCCCTGACATTTAGTTAGCCACTAATCATTTTCATTTATGTGTGTGTGGTTGTGGAGTTTGTGAATCCCTATCTTAGCCCCTGTAAATCTCTCTCCTCCATTATGTGTTTGCCTGTGCACGCAACATTACACGTTTGCTTCTTCATGCACGTGTGGGTAGGTGATTGTGTGTTTGTGCACTCGCACTAATGTGAATCCCCATCATGGAAATGGCTGATATTAGCCATGGTTAATTAAAATGAGTAAGGACAAAGGTCAGCCACTCAGCACTCACGTCTCCTCTCCTCTAGAGAGGGAATAGATGCAGCACAAGTGGAGAGGAACTTAGGCATTTTTATTT
Source organism: Pterois miles (assembly GCA_947000775.1). Classification (NCBI taxonomy): domain Eukaryota; kingdom Metazoa; phylum Chordata; class Actinopteri; order Perciformes; family Scorpaenidae; genus Pterois; species Pterois miles. Next base: position 7,997,732 of record CAMQGK010000171.1, on the reverse strand, counting down.
GGGTACTTGGAAGAGCATTTACAGGTAACTCAACTCAACGTAAAGGCAGACTGTCACACTGTCACTGCTGCATATTTATTCTGCCACATTTCCTTTAACCAGGAAGCTCAAAATGTCAGAGTTTTCTTCATCTCGGATTCAGAGTGATCCATTATGGAAAGCTTGATTGCTCTCTGCATGACAATTTTGGACCTACTTTACTCGCAGTGAATAGCAGAGTGATGTTTTTGTACTCTTTGTACTTTGAAATGCATGTTTACAATTACAATTGTACATCAAAATGAGCTTCAGATTATAGTAATGGGGTTGTTCCAAAGCAGAAAATGTAGACTTACTCTGAGAATTTTCTTGGACGCTGGCCCACTGCAATTATGCTTTCTTTTCCAGTGTATTCTCTACACGCCTGTACTTGTGGATAACATTAGATTACTGGGCAGGACATATTCATCTCTGTTGTTACTCACTGTTGCTGATACATATTAAGAGAAACACACGAAGTTGTCAGAGCAGAGTTTTTGCGATGATAAGACGAGCAAACACAGCACTGCACCACGCTGTATTACAGGTCTGTAATAAGATAATAGAAAATCAAATAAATCATCATGCTGTAAAACCTTATCACAGGAATAAAAAGTGAAGCCAGTAATTTCATTTCCATCATCACAACAACATAGTCATACCACACGAGTCTGATACCTTGCTCATGTTGTTGTTCTTATTCCCTCCTACGAACCTCTGATGGGCCGGTTGTTTTTTCAACAAGGGAAACAGCAGTCGATGACCTGTTTGAATGGCTCAAATACAGTAGTAGACACTGGCAGACATCTGGAGCCAGGTTAAGGCCACTGAGACAGAAATAGTAGTTCTCAGTCACTAATTAATTCAAATCAGTTCTAGGTGGGGCTGCCTCCTCGTAGTCCATTAGTCAACTAGTCGGTTATTTTGGTCTTAGTTGACTAACATTTCTTTTATCGATCAGTCATTTTTTAAACTTTTTTCATGTTGAATGACTTATTTCCAGGGAATATATGAGCACATATCTGCTAAACACAAATTTTGTGTGATTCTTTGTGGAGAAATCAGCCCTGTCGAGTAAATCAACTAATTATTTCCTGCCATAGTTGGTGTTAAGCGGGGTTTGAGCACACACCAATTACATTACTTGCTATTTTGATTGAAATAAAACCCATTTAGTTTATTTCAGTTTAGTTTATCAAAACATAATCGGACAATGGACACCAATAACTGAAAGTGAAAATATCTGCTCTGTACACAGCGTACCAGGAGTCAGATTTCACACATGGGATAAGAGAGAGCGAATGGCGGAGTGCGTTTGGGTTTAAAGTGCGTTTAAACCCAACGCTATAAGGGAACCAAAATGTTAATGAGGAAAGCACCGTGTGGAAGATGGAGCGTTCACAGTTGGTGTACAGGCCACACAGCCATCTGAGGTAAAGACCAAAGTAAGGGCTCTACAGATATTGAGCATCATCTTTTCATGTAAAATGTCCAGTGTAATCAATACCACACGCTTATCAACCGGTGGCGAAATTTCCTCACCGTCACATCCCTTCTAATTGATTACTCGACAAAATCATGTCAGTGTCGACTTTCTTTGGTCGAGGACAGCCCTTGTTCTGGGTTGCTTTTCTTTTTTTCTGTGTTAATAAAGCTCAACGTTCGCTGCAGATATTTCTCATTAAAAGCTGACCAATGCACACTCATAGTATCGGGCCAGACCATAAATAACCAAAATCTTTAGATCAATTCATATTTGTATGATATCATCTCTCTACATGGCCCAAAGTGGTCATCACCCAGCGTTCATAAGTAGTGTTCATATTAGATAACGGAGTGATGATAATAGAGTAGAGTGCAGTCTTCTGGCCCTCCTCAACTTTTTATTGCGTATCTGTTTACACTGTAATGGGTGGACAAGCCTCTCTATACAGACACACTGGCTGCACGGTGGAAGAAATCAGCTTTATCCAAGTTGAGAGTGCAGATCATGGAGCTTTAGGAGGAGCATTGGAAATGATTTTCACCATTTGTTGCTTCACCGATACAAAGCTGAAACAATTAGCCAATTATCCAATTAGTTGTTTGACAAAAATGAATGAGTAGCTATGTTGGAGGCTCCATTCTGGTTTCAAATGACAACATTTGTTTTATTTTTTTTTTTTTTAAATAATTAAGTAAACATGTTTGGGTTTTGGACTGTTGGCCAGACAAAACTTACTCTGGGAAACTGCAATGGATATTTTTCACTATTTTCTGGCATTTCTGTTTTGTCCAAACGATAAATCAATCAATCAAACAATCAATCAAAGAAAGAATAATTTATGATGAAAATAATGATTTGTTGCAGCCCTAGTCTGATTTAAACCCTGATTGCTTTTATCCATATCTATTTCAGTGTCATGACAGTTTTAAAAGATGTATATCCTTAAATGAATCTGCAAGTATTAACCGCCCACAGAAATGTCTTAATCTCCCTTGTCGCAGTGTTTTAAAAGTATATTAATTAAAATGTGTGTGGGTGTTAGTTTTGATAATACTCAAGTCAGTCAGACAGATGAAATCTGAACTGAAGTGTGAAAAAAGTAAGACAGAGAAGGCAAGTGAATGAACGGCAGCTTTCTGTAGCTGCATCTTTTGTAAATGGTGGCTTGTTATGTAGAGGACGTTTAATAAACTGCATTTACTTTCTGAGATGATTTTATTAAATTCTGGACATGCAGGCCACTCTGGAAATGCCATAGAAGATGAGACAGTCAAACTGTGTGTGTGAAAACAATCAAATTTTCCTCCACCAGTGGTGTTAGGCCATGGTTTTTCTGGTGCTAAACAGTTGGTTCTCAGAGGTGTAAATCACAACAGAGACATGGGTTCTCTCACTTCTGTGTGGATCCAAGCACGGTCCTCTAGGCAGTATTTATCATACAATACAACCTTCATCGACAGTGGGATGGCTGACTGTGAAACAGATTTGCTGGGGGTGACGCATTGGCAGGCGTCTCAGGGATACACTGGCCTTAATTGGGCAGATAAATATCACAGGCTGCGCTCCCTGGCCCTACAGCACTGTTGCATACATCACCCTGAATGCGGACTGACCACCAGCAGTGGGGTGCCGCCCGCCTGTCTCATCCCTGAAATTCATCTGGCGCCCAAAGTGCAATTAAAGAGCAGCGAGAGATTTCCTCCATCGGTTTGCTTCCTTGACTTGTAGCTGTTTTAGGATCCAGTAGCAGAAGCCCTCCTGCTTTGTTAAGAAGCCAGTGGTCAGAGGATGTATCAAAAACACCGCAACCAGGCAAAGATAAGAGACACTTTCTTATTTCTAATGATCTCTGATGCTCTGTATGAACATCATTTTTTGAACAATCAGTCCTCTAGAGTAACAAACAGCGAGAACTGACATCTGTTTTCTGCAAAGCCCGAGCTCAGTGTTTTTAATAATGAGCAATTTATTGAATAGTCATGACTTTGGCCTTTCCAAAGCCCTCAGTGGGAACAAATTGCACCGTATCACCTACGTGTTGTTTAGTCCAAGTCTTCTCCTTCCAGCCCACAAGGCAGATTGTGAAGAAAAGCAGTCGATACCGGGCGCCATCTAAGAATGTGGCAGCTGACACACACAAACAACAATACACAACACCTTCAGTGTGTGCACAGGTGCACACCCACACACCCCCCTGAGAGTAATCACTAATCCTCTTCAGCACTTGAACCTTGAATTGTTTGGCAGTCAGTGCTATTTATCATGGACTTATATGACTCACCAATGAGAGAAATAAATCAGGACAGAGAGAGAAAGGACGAGAGAGTTTGACAAACAATGAATGAATGTGTTTTGACCCTCTTCCTACAAAACTTTGTTCACAGACAATTCAATGCTCTGCCTGAAATTTCAGGCTTCTTTTCTACCTGATGACACAATCAGAGACGCATATTAATATTTCAAGGTAATGGCTTAATGTTATTACAAACGGATGAACAAAGGCAGGGCGATGCACGTTGCTCCGATGATGATGGGTCCTAGAGAAACCCAAAATCTGGATATTTTAAGACACTCGTCATAACTGTCAAGGGCACTTTGAGCAGTATGACAGCTGATAGTTTCTGTTCCCAGAAAGGCTTTCCACATCTCATTTCCCATGAGCAACTAGGGGGTTTTAATAAAACGACATGTCTGCAAACTCAAGTTAGTATTTTAACAGATGATCATGAGTAATAGGTTATACTGCTGGTAAAAATATCCTTGATCTGATGGCGCTGGAATATCAGCTGTGTTTTTTGGATCTTCAATGTTGACCTGAATTTTGATAGATAATGACTACAATAACAGTGTCACCAAAAGCCTTTCGTATGACAAACTGATGAGCAAAGAGCCAGTAAAGAGCAGATCCAGCCACCCGCTGAGCTGAGCTCCATCCCTGTGACTGGGTGTAGTGTGCGTCTGTTAGCTGCCAACTGCTCTCTCCCCATTAATCACAACCCGGCTTCTAAAGTTTGACCTTTGACTTTTAGCGCTGCATCAAGGCTCAATGACAGATGGAGACAGAGCTTTGTGTCCTTACATCTGATCATCTGCACACATATGGAAACACACATGGGCTGAGAGCAGAGATGCACAGCGGATCACCCATAGCAACGGTCGTTTGGTCACCGGCTGATATTTCATTGTTGGAAAGCAGCTTGCCCTCTGACAGCCTCAGTGTTTCATTTTGACGATAAACTATTTGAAATGAGCCGTGTGCGTGTCCGTACCTATCAAAGACACTTTGTAGCCACAAAGCTAATTGAAAGACCAGTGATCACCGTTGAAAGGGAAAGCAGAGTGGCCCGCGCTAAGGCATGTTGTTTATCATAAGCAAGATGCTGAGGCTGAACGACACTGATTAGCATGAATAAATTATAAACTATTTCAATGAGTGGCTGATAGCTTATCTTTGAATTACATGCCCAGTGCAGCTCTCCCATTGAAGATTAATTGCCTCTCACAAGGTATTTCGAAAAGTTCATTTTCATCAATTGATTTCCCTTAATTCATGAATTTCCCAGAAGTGCATGAAATTGGTAACAAGCTCTCCATAATCATGCTTTCTGCATCGTTAACTTCATTGGCAATTACTCATCATATGTATTGGTTGTGACATTTGCGGAAGCATGTTATTTTTGCACCATTAGGTCATGACAGGAATATTATCATAAACTAATGGTTAATTACAAGTTGAACAAAAAATGGTGTTCAGAGTTTCCTCAGATTTCTGCATGGAGTAAAGCTTTTTTTCCAGCATGTTTAATAGTGAAACTTTTTATTCTTTGTTAATCGTTCAGCCTGATCAACTATCTGCCAGTATACTGTATACAGACAGTTATTATGACCAGTACGGGCGATTCTAGGATCAGACCTTTAGGGGGACTTGGTCCCTAATGACAATGTGATGTCTACAGTCAAAAGTGTAAGTTTCATTTCAGCATTAAGGGCTGGACACCCATTAAGCATTGGGTCTGGGGGTCCTCCCCCTAGGAAAGTTTGAGCATGAAACACTTCATTTCCTGCATTCCGGTGAAATTTTTTTGCACCATTTCTTCCTTTTCTGCATCGAGTTATGCTGGAAATGTGTTGTGGTCAGAGGTCAAGGAACCCTTTTGAAAATTGCCATGCCAGTTTTCCCCCATTCACATTTTTCGTAACTTTGGAGCTTGTTTAGCTTTCTTCCCAAAAAGCTAACATGATATAGTTGATAACAATGGATTCCTTAGGCTTTCTAGTTGCACATGCAAACCCTAACCCTATAAGACTGAACCCACTACAGCCTTTCAGACCTGGTATTAACATGCATCCTCAGTAAATGTATGCAAGATGCATTGAGGATACGTTGAGGTCCGATTGTTCAGACGCATTCAGAGGTGATCTGCAGGGTCTCTACGCTCCTCAGGTGAATAGACAGGCAGACACTGGTCTGCCTCGCAGCATGGAAACGGCATTTGTGTTCTCCTGTAGTCTGTCGGTAAACAACTGTACTTTACGAAAATATATCTTATTTATTGGCTACGTATGTACACATGATCAGACCAGGTACACAAAGTTTATTATTATCAGACTCCCAGAGATGTGTTGGTGTTCTCTGCACAGAGCTGACATCCGCCTGGCTGAGAGAGGCTCTCTCTGTCTCTCTCTCTCTCTCCTCTCTCTCTCTCTCTCTCTCTCTCTCTCTCTCTCTCTCTCTCTCTCATCTATTGACCAGCAGAAGCAGTGGTGCCAGCGCCATGGAGGTCCCTTGGGGCTGCCTGTACAATAACCTTATATTTGTACCTTGATAAATTTACCCAAATTCACAAATATGTAGGATATTATTAATGACATTCCTGTAATATTACTGCTGTATTAGTCATGTGTTTACTATGTGTTTGTTTGCATATAGAGTGGGGAAGTGAGATTGGACCACTCAAGACGCATGTAGAGACTCATTCTAGTGCCAGGTGTAAACAGATGTACTTAAAGCTGTCCACTTGTGATCTGATCACTCAGGATACATGTTAATGAACAGGGCCGTAAAGACAGTAATGTTGGCCAGTGCTGAGATAAAATGTAGGTGTGCTTGAGCACCCCTAAAAAGACTCTAAATTCAACAGCGTGACCAGTACATTGAACAATGAAACCATTCACAACAGAGACTGTTCCACCAAATAACCCAAGAGCTTGGACACGGTGCAAACTGTTTTTGGCAATGTCTGTACATTGTGGGGGACATTTTGGTGGCTCGAGGTAGAATTGTCCAATGCTTTTTCTTTCTCCAAAGCTATCATCGCCTCACCAGTACCACAGTATTGGGGTCATTTCTGTTTCAGCCAAAGACAGGAATGCTGCCTTGAAGCAAAAAGAAAAGTGGGCCATAAAACAAGAGTAGAATATAACTTCGGGGGTTACAAATAAAGTAATGGGCATAGATTTTACCGTAAGAATTTATGCCAGGTGCATTTACAGTGATACAGTGAGGTGTGCTTTTGGAGATGCGGCAACAAAAATAACAACTAGGTCACGCCTACACAAAAAAGCTACTACAGAGGAATTCCATGCTAAAGACAATTTGCACTTGTACTGTATTAGGTAAATTTCTATGTCAAAAACACCATTGTATAACCTGTTGAAGTTGAAGCTGATATACGGTATATCGTCATACAATTGGACCCTCAGGCGAATTTCTGCAGTACATTAACAGGGTAAATCGCTGGATTCATCACACTTAATGATACCATTGTGGAATAATCTTCATCGGCTAATGTGCACTTGCTGGGAATCTATTTGTGTCTTTAGCCGTTTGCTGTGTGCTACAACTCCTCACATCTCAATTCTTTGCTAACCTCCCCAACGTCTTAGCCACAAGGAGATCTTAGAATATGAAGAGATGCCAGAACCAGACAAGCAATAAGGGCTGATGAAGTTTTATGTCTTGGCCCTGCCATTCCAGCACTTGGTCCACCTCCTCTATTGCTGCTGGGTGCAAATAAATGGAAAGAAAAGGAAAACATCCCTTTTTTTTCGGAACATTTTTATTGCGTTTTATTATTGCCGTATGGTTGTGTGTGTTTTTCTGTTGAAAATGATTGAGATTGATATGTTTAATAACCATGAGAGAGCAGCAGGTGATATTGGAAGTAAAGTACTGTAGGTCAATTTGGAAGTACACACTGCAGGCACATACCGGTACTTAGCTCGGGCTGGGCAATATGGGCCATAAATCATATCTCGGTATTGCTATACTGAATGACGATACACCGTATATCTCAGTATTTTGTACAAAGTGGGCTAAATGTTCAAAGCCATGTGTGAGATGCACAAGCACTTTTATTAAAACAGATATGACATGGTTTAGCTACATTTGAGACAAATAATTGAGGATTGTTTTACTCACTCATAAGCCGCTTATTAGGGTCACGATTGTTTTAGTAATCAATAAATTTAACAATATAATCATGCTATTTTCAACCATTTGCTATTCTGGATTACTCATTTAAAGGGTTAGTGTGTAATTCATGTTACTTTGTTAAACAGACCAGACCTAGCCTAGTCTTGAGGAACTGCAGTGTTTATTCTTATACAAATTGAAACCTACACTGTATATTTACTACCACATGACAAGCTGACTGCTAATTTCTCCTCTGCTCTGATCGGTAAACACCTGTCTGCTCTGAGCGCATCCACCTCTCTCTTGGTCGCTCCACACTACCCTACTCTTAAAAAATTGTGATACCACCCTACAACTACAAGATTTGACCACACATTTGAAACATATTAAAAGGGGACTAATTCCCAGTGATTATTGAATAGCGTTTTTACTTGGAATGCACATCCCTACTCATTATATACATAGTGCCCTTTCAGAATAGACTTAAGTTTTCACACAAAGCTAGGTTTAGGCAACACAACCTAAGTTGGGGCTAGGAAATGGTCGTGGTTGATGTTTATTTCAATGACTAGTGACTCACGTGACTAACGAGTCACTAGCAACTGACAAGACTGAACAATGTTTTCCTGGTTAAAGTCTTGCATCTGACTGACCAGCCCTCCCAACCGCCCTTAACAGACTCATGCTTTCAATATGTCACATGCCCTGTAAGATAACGCCACTGATGTGTTTACATTTTAAGTGTTGAAAACCTGGTTTGTCATGTATTGTTGCTTAAGGGTGCCTCCGTGCATCAGTATCCAATGCCAAGAGGCACTGCCCAGTTTTTAAATATACAATAAACCTTAAAAAGTTGATAAACCACCCAGCGCTAAAGACATAAACACACACCATGCTGTTTAAGATAAGATAAGATAAGATAAGATATTCCTTTATCCAATAGGTCAAACTTTTCCTTCATAACTGCACATATTTTTGAAGCTTTTTGTAAAATTCATGAGTCAACCAGCTACAAAAATGGCTACGAAATGATGAGAAAGTTGTCCGCCTTTACAACAAAGAACAAAAAAATTACAACTTGCTAAATTGGAGGGCAACTAAAGTTATGTGATTTTGTCAGCTGCAGTGAAAAAAAAAACAAAAACCTTTCCAATAATGACAGGTTCCTCTTTCTACTTGGATGGACTTTTTCCAAAGTTAAGTACTACAAATTATCCGTGCCTGCTTTTTGACACCGCAAATGGAGGTAATCCCTTTGAGTAATATAATCTGTCACTGTTTATGTTTAGTTTCCGTGTCTGACACCTAATTAACGGGCTGGATGTTGGTTCTTTCTTGCTGCCTGCAGTGAGGAAAGGGAATTGAAAACCTTTAGGAATTGCTGTGTGGGAACTGTCTCATTACTGAGGTTTATATTACGCCCTACAAACACAGGTATGTTTTACAGGTATACATTATGATCCATCTGTATCAATGTCATCTAGAACAACCTACGGTTTGTGGAGGCTTTTGAGTTTAGAATTGCAAGGAGCTACTTAAAGATTGCTTCAGGATTTCTTCACTGTTATCACGCAAAGCTGAAAAGTAAATCTCAAATCTGCCTCTAATCCAATTTCAAAGTGCTGCATGTCGTTGATTAAGCACGATCAGTCCTCAGATCAGTAAGCATCTGCGTTTTAATAAGACCATTACATCGTGTTGTGTTTGGACAGGAGATGCTCGGGGCAGTTGCGGCATCTTCGTCGATTTCTGTGGTGTGTGTAGGATGAAGGTGGGTAAATGAAAGATCTGAATTACAAAAAATGAAGCAGGAATTTCTCTCCTTTTCCCTCCCCTTCGCAGCTCTACCTGATTCCTCTGCCTCCCCATACTGTCATCCATTACAACAAGTGGCCGGGCTTCCCCTCTGTGCTCTAATTGGAGAGCTGGATGGCAGTAGGTTTAGCCAGTAATGGGGTCCAGCAATTTGGTAGCAGAAGTCATTCTGGAGAGACCTGTCAGAATTTATAGACGAGCCCAGTTGTGTGCATCCCACTTCGCAGTTCCAGAAGAAAACCCCTGCATTTTAATAGTGCAGCTGTAAGCATTTCCGTAATTCAAGGTGGCGTCATTAGAGGCTTATTTATTCACCCGAGGTGTCTGCCAGGAGGGAGATGACGCCGCCCAGATCAGCTGTGGCAGCTCACTCTCAGCACCTCCCGCCGGGCTGGAGAAGGGGAAATTAGAGAGGAATGGGCAAACATGACAATCATAGCATCGTTACTGAATTAGCACCTAAAGAAAACAATAAGCTGTGTTAGGTATTGACAGATGGGTTATAATGATCTGTTGTTCAAGGAGCAGCACAGTCTCTGATGATTCAAGAGGTGGCGGAGGTGTAAAAAGGATAATATAGGGCACTCAGAGAGATGCACCCTAGAAAAAGATGATGGTAATGGACTTTGCAGGCTTTCAAGGTAATGTGGTAACCAAGGAATTGGCAAGCGAACATTCCTGCAACAATGTCTAAAAGGCTTTTCACAGCAGAGATGAACATCCATGTGAATAATTGGTACCTCAGACATGACCATTATCTTTCCCTCGGTCGCTTTTAGTCACAAGCAGTAACCGAGGTGAGTGCCAGTTTGGCAAAACACTCAACCAGATTTACTAGCATTTTTTAGGGCATTTTTGAAAGAGAAGTTTGATATTTTGGGAAATATGCTTATTTTCTTTCTGGCAGAGAGTTAGATTTGAAGATCAGTATGACTCCCATTATCTGTCCATTAAATATATGAAGCTACAGCCAGTAGCCATTTAGCTTAGCTTACCATAAAGATTGGAAACAGCTAGCCTGGCTTTGGCAAACAGTAACAAAATCTGACTACCATCACATGGAAAAATCGTTTATTATCACATTTTATTGCATTTGTTTAATTGGCAAGATGAGTGTAAAAATGACAATTTATGTGCCAGACTACAGTATTTCTTACCTGGAGGCAGTAACTTATTGGAGTCTTCGCTGGTTGCCTGGCAACGGTTCAGAGCCAAGAAATACACCAGCATATAACCCCTCGTAAAATTGTGAAATATCATTTTTACTCTTGGGTTTTGTATGGCGAGATATAACACATTGAATAGAGTTTAAAGAGAACCTATTATTTTTTGGTGCTTTTTTTTCCCTTCCCTTTAGCGTGTTATATTGTTTATTGTGTTTGTAAAAGGTCTGCAAAGTTACAAAGCCCAAAGTCCACACCAAAGGGAGTTACTCCCTCCACAGAATCTGCTCCTGAACTGCCTGAAATGCCTTGCTTAAATGTGGTGATGCCACCAAGTAACACATTTGCAATACGCTTAATTTGGCACGGCCTCAAACGAAGATAGTTAGAGCAGAGCTGGAGCGGAGTCCAAAGAGTTTGGTTCAGTTGACCAATCACAACAGAGTAAGCCAGCTAACCAATCAGAGCAGACTGGGCTTTTCAGGAGGGGGGTGCAGGAGCTCATACAGACAGACAGAGGGTGAAAAGAGGTGCTACAGCACAGCTGTTATGAGAAAAATACAGCATTTTTTTGGACATTAAAGCATGTAAACATGTTCTAGTAGAAGCCCAAAATACAAGTATGCACCCTAAAACAAGCATAATAGGTCTTATTTAAGAGGCGAAGTGAAGTAGAGAGCCAGGCTAGCTGTTTCCCCTTGGTATTGATCTTCTCATCTCAATCTCTACCAGAAGGTGAATAAACACATCCCCTTAGATGTGGAGCTATTTGTATAAGAAAGGCCAACATTCTGTCATAATGAGATATTTATAACAATGTTTTTTAGCATATCGATACTCATCTTTGGGTCCTTAAATAGGTGTCAGTGTCACAGCATTACAGTGTTTTAATGCAAAGACCTTGTGGTTGTAGTTGCTGGGGTAAAAGCTGATCGCCTTAAACACTTCAACTGCGTTATATGCCACTAAATCAAATCAAAAATGTAAAATATGCACTTGAAGCATGCTGACATTGATTGGGTCAAGGCATTTACTATGCTGCTTTCATAGGAACTGCACTGATATACAATATGCCTAAACTGTATCATTTCAGCTCAAAGAGGAACATTGTCGTTGCTGAAAACTCGGTTCCTTTCATCCAGTCCAGGTGCATTTCCTCTATTTCAACACGAACACAGAAAAGCAGAACAAACATCGGAGCAGATGTCACCAAAAGCTGAATGCTGTAATTTTGAATGCATATTTTTTGCATCATTTTTGGTTTCTGCATCACACTGGTGAGAAACAGCTTTAATGCTGCCAAGTAAGGTAATGGTAGAGCTACTTTGAACCCAATCACTGTCTTAGTCCTCACTACAGGGTCAAGACTGTGTCCTTTCTGCTGCGTTGACCTTTGCCATTGTAGGTAGTATGTAAACTGAACTGAACAATGCTATTCACACCACCCACACACACACTTACACACATTAGGAATAATTAGTGTGTGGCATCAACGATTATAATTCAGTCTGAAATTACCCAGTAACACGTTTCTCCCTTAACAGCCACACTGAAAGGTAGACACATATTGAACACTTTAACTTCTGCAGCCACGTGGTAACTTGATTTTCTCATTAGTGGGTGTGGAATTTCAAATAGGGTTAAGATTATACAGTATTTGCCAAATCAAAACCTCCATAAGCCCTCAAATATTCATGTGTCCATCCTGTGGCCCCTCAGCCACATTGCTTGCAATGTCTCAGCACTGTAACCTAGCAACGAGACTCTCACTTATATAAGGTCATGTTTAGGATTTTTTTTTTTTTTTTAAAGAGGGACAACAGATGGCAGCATCATATTTTGTTTATGCATTAGCTGTGTCCGAAGTCCCTCTATCACTCATTTACTATTCCCCACAGAATAATAAATGCTTCATATTGAACAGTGGGCGGTAAATTGAGATTCAGGACGCTTGTGAATCGTCATCATTTGGCACCATAACTGACAGCCTAACTGCAAGAGCTTGTATTGTGGTAATCAGGGTCTGAAATTCGCTTTTTTTCAATGCCTACCATTGTGGCAGACAAGTATTTAATTTTTCGTCTGTAACGCAGAAATTGTATCTGCCACTTTTGAAATCTATCACCTTTTAATCATCAGTTTAGTCAGTTTCACGCCAAAAACTCAATTTCTCAAGATTACATTTGACCACGTCATGTTAACATTGTAATATACCTTTGTCCAATTCTCTTTTTACTGAGCAGAGCTTGAATCCACCATAATGTGCTCTGTGCTAGCAGACGAGCCAGTCACTGTGATTACTCTGTCACCAGAGAACCCGATCATGATTCCCAACCCTTGCGTTTTCCCTGTCTGCCAAATTTGCTGATGGCCTGATGATTGTACCTGCCTCTGCCAACAATTTGCCTACATTTGGTGGGTGACGGATGCTAATTTCCGACCCTGGTGGTAATGTTAACAACAAAAAGGTAGTTAATATACATTATTTTTTGTTGTAGTTGTTGGAATTTCTTAAAACTTAACGTAATTCAAAATTAGAAATACATTTGTGGCAACACAAATAAAGATGCAAAAAGCAAATATCTGGACACAGCCGTTGTCTTACTTCTTCAAGGTACAGTGTGTAGGATCCGTCAACATCTAGCAGTGATGTTGCAGATTTCACCCAACTGAAACTTCCCATGAATGCCAAGAGAGTCTGACGGCTGTGGTAGCTGACATGAAAACGTGAATGGCTCCATCTAGAGCAAGCCTTTGGTTTGTCCATTCAGGACTCATTCTAAGGTAACAAAAACACAACAATGTTGATTTTCAGTTTATACACTTACATTTTCTTACATTTCTGCTGTTAGATCCCCTAAAAGTTACACACTGCAGATGTAGTTATCTGAACTGTTTGATGGTGTCTAACTACACTAGTTTTTAAAGACATGAAACAAAAGCATGTGTTATTGTCTGGTGAATAAATTACTGTTCTGTTCTTCGCAGACATTTCCCCCGTGTCTTAAGTTTGACTGATTTCTATTGATCTTTTATTCTGTTTTCCAGAAAACAGTATTATACAGTAAAGCTACAGTAGCTGTAAGCTGAAAAACTGAGGGCTCTTCATCTGAACCTTTGAAAACCTCTCAGTCCCTGCCAGGGAGAGATAGGATCAGTAGACAACCCCAGCATTTTCAATTTTGTGCTATCAGACACTGAGGAGATGTGTCAACAGTGGGGTCCTACAGCAAGTAAACACATGAGTCTGACAAGCAATAACCTAGATTCAACATCGCCTCCGGTCCTCTCCCACTGAAGGTCTGCCACTTTCATCTCATTTAGATCCAGATCTGTTGATCAAAAATGACGCCTTATCCCCCCGCAAAACAGAAACCACCAGAGACGAGAAAGTTTTCCAGGGCAGCCCCTCGTATCATTGAGTGCTGTGTCTGAGTAGGGCTGGGTCAAAACGGATGGGTTAATACTTTTTGAATCATAGATGTTTGTCTCCGTGCGCCATAGAAGTTCCAGTTATATGATGCTTTTAATGACGCCCCATCCTGTATTTGATTGTAGGCTGTTTGCTCTTAATAGACAATTAGTGCCCATACAGTCAGTGTTCATGGCTAGTGGTGAAGTAGAGGGTCCAGACCACAAATCATTATTTTCAGTTTAGTTCAGTTCAGAGTTTAGTTATTTTTACTCCATTGTACAAGATTTGAGGAGGGACAACACAAACGGTAAAGTAAATTTAAATCATTGCAGAATGTACAGTATGGCGGGTATCATTATTTTACTGTGTTCGTAGCCACATCCTCTGTATTGTTGCTCATTATAGAGTGAAGGGAAGGGCGGCTGCAGCTAAACTGGACAGAGCTCAATGACAAAAGAGACCACGTGACTCCAGAAAAGTGTTGGTGGGTCTAAAGTGGAACTCTGGAAATTGTTGAATCAACTGTTCTTTTGTTAGTTTTTTAGCAGGCATCAGGAGGGATCAGAGGGTCCAATAGTTTGAAGCCCCAGACGACTGAGAAGCTATTACAGTATAGCACAGTCCACTGCAGAAAAGCTCCCTCAGAGATTCAAATCTTGCAGATTAAAATAGAGTCTCATAAGCCTGTATGTGTGTGCGCGCCCATGTGTCTGCATGTGTGCTCAGTTGAATGTGCTTAAATGCCTTTGTGGGTGGCTGCATGTGTGTCTGCGTGTGTTTTGAGTAGCCTAAATACCGAAGCTTTTAACATCAAAGCTTGGAGAGGATTTAAGTGCCCAAAAACTTGTCAATTATGATTGTAAGTGATGTCCAGCAGGGATTGTTGATGAGCTGCCCTCAATAGAGAAGAACTTTCACTTTTCCTTCTCAAAAAATATGCTTTATAGGGACTTCATGGATTGATAATATGCAGCTTCCAAACCGCCTAAAGTGTAGCCTGGTTCCTCCAGACCTATGAATCACTGCCCACATGTTTTTGGTGAGTGATTCAAAAAGGTCGGGTTTTGTTCTTGTGAATAGCTGTTTGAGAAATGACCGAGCCGCCAGTCAAAGCCTTTGTGAGTGGAACCAACTGACTGCCAAGCTCTGTCAGGAAATATTAAACATAGTTACAGTTAACAGCATAATCACGGCTCATATCCTTAACTAGCTATAAACACGAATGAATCATGCCTATGATGATCTCGTTGTTTTAAAGGAAATGTGATTTTATCATGGACAACATAATGGGTCTGGTGCCTTAAACTTCTTCTCTTCTGGTTGCAAAAAGAAGTCTGATTGTATAGAGGTCTATGAGAAAAGAGCCGTCTTCCCTCTTGATTTATTACCTCAGTAAACATTGTAAACATGATCTTATGGTCTCGATCATTAATTTCAAGTCTTCTTCAATACATCATGATGTTCATTTGTAAATTATGGTCCCATTTAGAGTCAAATAGACCATAAAGCAGGGTATGCTTTAGGGCGTGGCTACCTTGTGATTGACAGGTTACTACTATGGCGTTGTCTGGGAGTTGTCCATGTGTTCTTTAACCCTTTCACAGTGTGTTTTCAGTTCACGAACATTAATACTAACATTTTGGTTGCCTTAAAGTTCTCGTATCACTTGTGGTTCCAAAAAAACAAGATAGTGACAGCCAAAATGACAACCTTAAAGCGTCAAAACTGCAGTCCACAAATCAGTGGGTGACGTCGCTGTGACTACGCCCACTTCTTCCTAAAGACCACTGAACACAATCCTTGCTTTACTGCCTAGCTTACATTTGCTAGCAGGCTTTATATACTTCATGAAGCTTCTTTCCAAATCTCTCAGTTTTTCCTCATTGTCATGACAAATCTCATGTGAAGTGAGAAAACTATAATATGAGAAAGTATTCAATGTGTTGTGGACTGTGTTTCTGGAGAGGAAGGAAAGGAAACCATTATTTTTTTTTGATTAATTAAAACACTTTTTTTAGCATTTTAGTTAGTATTCCATTTTATTACAATATGCCTTTAAGTCTTTACGTGTTTGGCAAGGGGAAAATCAAATCCTCCTCCCCGACAGACAACATTTAACAAGATGGCAATGTCAAACTGAATCATGGAGTCTGAATGTAAGGTACCTATTGTGATTATATCTGAAGTGAGGGGTCATTTAAGTATAGCATGTACTGTATCTCACTGTAATGAGATCCACCATACTTTCATTTGCTCTTTAATGCTATGTTACATAAAGGTGATGTTGATGCATGGGCCAGAGGTTGCAGATTTTTAATGCTAATCTTGTTTCTGTATGTTTTGCTCTTCTTTTTTTCTAGTTCCTCCCAAGATATATGACATTTCTTCTGACATCACGGTAAACGAGGGCAGCAACGTGTCGCTCATCTGTACAGCCAGTGGGAAACCCGAGCCAAGCATTTCCTGGAGACACATAACCCCATTAGGTGAGTTCACTTCACCTCTCACAAACCTATGCTAATGAATGGGCAGGTGGATAAATGGACGGACGTATGGATGGATGGATTTCTCAGAGAGGAAATGAGGAGGCATGGACAGGATCAATAGGTGATAGACTGAGGATGAGGGAGGACTGGTAGTTATGTCGCCGATGTTGAGATGGAAGGGGAAAGGGATGGAGCAAGAAATGGATGAGGTTGGATGGATTTATGACAGAAGGAGGGAGGGGGATGGATTGATGTACTATTATATTCAAGTAAACACACAGTATGATGGAGACAGTGCAACCTGACTACATGTTTAGCTTCTTGAGCAATGACGTTGCCATCCAGCGCTGTGTATTAAGGACAGAAGTAATGGCTAATTCATTGTTTTTCTGTGAATCAGTTATAAAATAGTAAACAGACTCACATTAGCTCTGAATAGTTGGAGCGATACAATGGTAAGATTACCTGTTTACATGAACAAAAATGAGATGTATGCCCACCAGACCTCAGCTTCACTTTTGTGGTCTAGATCTAGATTTGCAATTGAATAATAATTTCAAAAAAGCAAAATCCCACATATATAAAGAGCGGCTACAGATGTATCGACACTTCTCGACCATACAGTATATCCTGAGTTCAGATTCAGCCATAGACTGGTCCATCCCACATAATGAGGAGTGTCTAGCTAATGCAATCACATCCTACCTCAGGCTCATCATGTAAGAAAAAGACACTGGACTTATACTTTTCAACATAGTTACACTTCCATAACGATTATATTGACCAACTTGTATGCAGTGAACTTAAATTGATTTAATTAAGTTCAGTAAGTAATTTCTTGAGTTTCCTGAGTCAGTGTACCACAGGTTATTTAACAAATCCATGTGCAGTTTCTTGAAGAAGTCATAACAAAATAACTACAGTAAAAATCATTGTGAGCTCTGTGAACTCCAAGCTAACGCTAAAATATGCAATAAGTGCATTTAATAAAATGATGAAACTCTTGGTCTAACCTTCTTGTACACGTGTGTACACATGTGTTTGGCATAATGGAAAATGTTCTTTCAAAAGACCATTTCACATGAAACTGCTCACTTCAGCAGTGTCTATTAATATATCTATAACTAAATATATATCTAACTGAATAGCTTAGTTTCTGCCTGCCAGTATGGCAGCTTTACCTTACCTTATCTGCAAGACCTCCATAGGGGTTTACTTTAATCAATAAAATCAGCAGAAGAAAAAGATATCCCCTTTTAAAATACAATGCAAGTATCCTGAGAAAATGTGTCCAGTGTGCTCTCTCAGTGTTAGCATTCAAAAAGAAAACATAAACCTCATAAACCTAAAATGTTCCCACTTCTCACTTCTATACTTGTACCATAGACTGTATATAAGAAGTGGACGTAATCACCGCAACGTCATCTATTGCTTTGTGGACTGCCTTTTTGAAGCCTTGAGTTTGGCATGATAGCCATCGCCATCTTGTTTTTTTGCAACCAGAAGTGACAGGAGAGGGTGGAGCTAAGCACTACTGAATGCTGAATAAGACATTTTTATGCAACCAAAATGTTATAATTAATGTTCATGAAGTAAAAACAAACAGTGAAAGTGTTAAAGTTGTATTACGAAAACGTGGACAACTCAGAGACTGGACAGCGCTGTGGTAGTAAACTGATCACAACGTAGCCACACCCCAAAAGCATACCCTGCTTTATGGTCTATTTGACTCCAAATGAGACCATAATTTACTAAATGAACATCATGCTGCATCGAAGAAGATTTGAAACTATCGATTGAGATCATAAACTCGTGTTTACTGAGGTAATGAATCAAGTGAAAAGTAGGCTCATTTTCTCATAGACTTCTATACAATCAGACTTCTTTTTGCAACCTGAGGAGTCGCCCCCTGCTGGCTATTAGAAAGAAGTTTAAGACACTTCAGCATCGGCTTCACCTTTCAGACCCACAGGTTGCCCATTGACTTTTTAAATAACACTCTTAAAGCAGTTAACAAACAATAAAAGATACAGCAAGCCATGGACTTTGTTACTCACTTAAGGCGGTAGTTAATGTGTTACTAGGGCACATTCTGCCATAAAACCAAACATGCTGATGTCTCCTGAGGATTTCTAGATCCTCAGCAAAAATAATGGCAGCTCTCATCACTGCAGGGGGACGTCTAATTTGATTTGGCAGTTTGCAAACTATCACTTAACGTGCATTAACAAAGATTTTTTTTTTATTATCCGTATAATTTATGTAGGTGGCTCCTGGTCAGAGCTCACAAACACCATTAAGTGCTTTGAATACTGAATCCTTCCTTTGAAAACTCATTCCAAAGCATTTAACTGTTGCTGCAAAGCCCCCACCCAGCCACTTCTAGTCCTCCCTCATTTTCATATTAATGGATTAGCGCATGCTGTGCTTATCTGATAGCTGTGAGGATGACTGCATTTATCTTATGGCTGTCACATCCTCCTCTCTGGTGCGCTTACCCTGATTGCGTTAGGGGAGTTTTCAGAAGATGATCAAAAGAGCCATCCTCAGAGTCCGAGTGGCAGTCACTCATTCTACTTTGAAGTGTCCACACTTTGAAGTATGCTGGGAAAGAAATGATCTGCTGGTCAAATGAAAGGGCCCGGGACTAAATGTAATCACAGACTGTCTCCCAGCACATCAGAAAGGAAGCCATTTGCCATGGGATCTTTGAGTCGGTTATTGTAGTAAGGGCGATTTGTCCAAAGGACGTGGTACAACTGAAAGGTTGTAATAGGCTAATTACCTATCGATGGAATTCCATTAAATCTGTTGGATATGCAGAACAGTCTGCCCCAACCAGAGCACAGGCAACCTGAAAGTGCAGCCACAGCATATGGAAATATTTATCACAGTTATGAATGACCCATCCGATGAAAGCAAACCTGCAACCCCCAGCGGAGCTACTTGAACTACCATTAACACAGGTGAAATAATTGCTGGCAGTAGATTAAGTCATAACTCCGGTGATCTTAAGAAAATGATCAAAACTAATTTAACTTAGGGGAGTTGGGTAAAACATTTGATAACTACTAGTGACTACCTGACCTGCAAAAATGTGTTAATCAGCCACTGGCACCCAACCCACAAAGAGCCAACGTTATGCATTATAGTAGCACAATAAATATCAAGACTGAGATTGGAGATAAGGACAAAGACAAGCGGATTTGTATGCAGCTCACGCTGTGTGTGATCTCACAGAAGTATGTGAAATGACCATGACCTCACCACGACCTCTTGACAGCAAATTACGCGGTGGTGCCACAAAATGTGGCCATGGCTGGTGGTGTGTGTGTTTGAGAGCGAGACAGAGAGAGAAAAAGCTGGACTATTGCACCAGTGTTTCTGTAAGTTATTAATAACTTACTCCAAACACTGCTCTGCTCTTTGACCCGCCCGCCTGAACCCACGATATTTTCTAATAAGCTCACCGAACCTGCCCGACCCGTGGGTCAATCTGCTGGACCCATGGATTGTGGGTTGACCCATGCATCACTAATAACTACTATAATTATATCAATCAGCCATAACATTATGACCACTGACAGGTGAAATGAATAACATTGATTATCTTGTTACAATGGCGCCTGGCAGTGGGTGGGATATATAGGCAGGAGGTGAACATTTTGTCCTTGAAGTTGATGTGTTGGACACAGAAAAAATGGGCAAGTGTAAGGATGTGAGTGACTTTGACAAGGGCCAAATTGTGATGGCTGGACAACTGGGTCAGAGCATCTCCAGAACTGCAGCTCTAGCGGGATGTTCCCGGGCTGCCATGGTGAGGTCCCACTAGGGGTAGGACGGTTCATAAAGATCACGGTCTGGTTCATATCACAGTTTGGGGTCATGGTTTTTGGTTCGCTACATTTATGGTACAGCAAGGAGGCCAGTTTCCAATTTTAATGTGAACATGCTTTTCATTTATTTATAAATTAACAACTGTGGTTATGTAAACATAGTGGTGGTGGTTGAGAGACGTGCAGTAAAATCTGGCCTGCCCTCGCCAAAATTAAGCCAATCACAACGCACGACCTCAGCTTCAGTTACACCGCACATGTGTTATACACCATAACCCTGTTCACCCGTGTCCCAGCCTCTGTCCAAAGGCCTTGATTTCTAGTGTAACAATAAACACAATGAAACAATACACAGTCTGCCTCATAACCTATTTCAAATGAACCGAACAATACATACATGACCCAAACCATGACCAGCGAAACCAACAGTTTGGATTTTTACCCGAACCGTTCCCATCCCTAGGACCTACCAAAAGTGGTCCAAGGAAGCAGTGAACCGGTGACAGGGTCATGGACAGCCATGGCTCATTGATGCATGTGGGGAGTGAAGGCTGGCCCATGTTGTCCGATCCAACAGAAGAGCTACTGTAGCTCATCTTACTGAAAAAGTTAAGGCTGGTTTTATAGAAAGGTGTCAGAATACAGTTTGTTTCATATGTGGCTGCGTAGCAGCAGACCAGTCAGGGTGCCCATGCTGACCTAATGCTATGGCTCAAATGTCAGTGGTAAAACAGTTATATCGTTCACCACATTTGCTTTGGAAATTGGTGTTTGTGTCACTGGCCAACTTACGTTTGGAGACTGTTGGTCCAAACAAGTTCATACTTTTGTTTTTAATTCTCTTCAAAGTTTATGGAGATCAATTTAAACTGAGACTTTGACAATTTCTGCCATTTAAATAGATTTAAATAAAGAAATTTGCTGCTGATACAGAAAATGCAAGCAAATAGATCAATTCTGCTCATCGAACACCACAGAACACCACCTTGAAAACTGACCCACTGTGTTTTATCTGTTTGCAGATTTTTTTAAAAAATATATTTTAAATGCTGCCTACACTGTGCTGTCAAAGTGGTGAAAGTGTTTTTCATCTGCATGTTTTGTTTTGCATGTCTTGCATTGCAGTGTGTTGAGCTCTCTCTCAGTAAATCTATTGAACAATTTTTAAAAAATGTGATTTAATTTAAAATAGTATATTTGTATTTACAACACTATTACAAAAAAACGTAGTAGTATCGAGAATAGGATAACACATTTTCAACTTTCATGTTTTATTTTCAGTAAAATCTTTTGTATTGCGTATCGACCCATAAGATTTGTATCTTGAATCATATCAATGCCTAATTGTGTTGTTACACCTTCAGCACAAAATTTGGACTATATATATTTGTTAGGAGCAATTACTTTCATTGACGCGAGGCCAAGCAGGTGAAATGGCTGTAAAGTGACAAACGTGTCTACATGGCAGCTTTTGCCGGCCTTATTCTCGTCAACATTCAGCCATTTTGGGATGGAGGTGGGGATTTTTTGCACCGCGGTTAGTTCTGCTGCGGCAGTCAGTGAAGTTTGACAGGATGATAAATTGCCCTGACTGACTGTCAAGTTCCTATTCCCACTCCGACTGTTTTGTGTTTGCATTTTTTCCTTCTCTCCCCTTCCTGCCAACCAGCAAACTGCCAGCTAATAATAAACTTTGTGCATCCAGTGAAGTGTGGCCATAAACTGTTTATTGAGACGATAATTTGGCCCAGTGTGTGTGCATATAAAGTCAATGAATAGTCTTCAGTTGGAGAGATGCAAACTGAAGCAAGTACTTGTAACACAGATCATCCTTGTTGACATGCTACTAGTCGAGGAAACAGTGGCAACATATGTCTGGAGCTTAATTGGCTTAAAGAAGCATTGCTGTTTTGTGGAACGGTTTAATTATCCATGTAAAAAGTGTGCTTGGTGGTGAAGTCCTCAGGAGTTTGGGGTGATTGCTGTGTGATAAGGTCGCTCATGACTGGAAAGCCCGCTAGAATCCCCCAATCAGCTGGTGAAATCTGGATGTGTAAAGTGATTGTTTTATGCTCTCACTGCCCTTATTAACTACTGTTGATGTGCCCTTGAGCAAGGATTCTACCCCCGACTGTTCCAGTGCTGCACCTTAGTCACTGTTGAAAAGAATTAATGGGAAGCTGCCAAGTTTGTGTGCATGAATGCGACCATTTCAACCCCACAGCTCATCCCCCAGGATCTTCATCTTGTATGGTTAAATAAAAGCTGAATTTTAGGGAGAAATACCATTAGAATAAGTACAGTGGTAATACTGCCAGAAGCCATTCTGTCAGTATTTATTTAGCTCTTGACATCACTACTTACTTCACTCCTAAAGCTCACAATAGCTTGGATGACATGTCAGCCTTTCAGGGTATTACTTACGCATGGGGTATTGTGTTGTGGTTTCTCACCACTTTTCAGGTCATAGGGAGGGGGCCAAGGGGTGAAATAGCCTTTAACATAGTCTGTTTCAGTCCGGTTTGGTTTGCTGGATGGCTGAGCAAAATTGCTTTGATAAGCTTTTTCAATTGAGATTTGAATCCATGGGATAGAAGTGTGACCTTTGAAAAGGCTGACTAGAATACTAGAATACATATTTGATTGTTTCCTGTGATAGGACTCAGCTCGGACACATTTCTCTCTTTCTCTTTCTCTCTTTTTTTTCAGATCTTTAAAACTTGTACTTTGGGTTAATATCCACTTAGATGAATAAATGAATAACTCAATGAGCCTCAGTTGTCCTTACTTAAGTTTATTACAACATAAATCTGATGTCAGAGATGATCTTGGTACAGCTCGTACGCATGGACACGGTCATACTACACTCAGCTTTATACAGTATGTCCCACATAATATAGTCACGTATAATCATGCCACCTTGGAGGAGACAAAACAATGTGTTAACCACCCTTGGTCCAGATTATTTACTACGGGAACCGGGAACATCAACAAGATCCTCATCTTGTCTTAACCTTGAGACACCCAGAGCCTCCTCACATAAAGCATGCCAAGTTGAAGGACTCCAAGGCCTCTCAAACTACCAAATAATGGCAGTGAAAAACTCATTCATTCATATTTAATCTATTTTTTTTCCACCACACTTTCCAAGTAGCAGCTGCCTATTTATTGAAGTAACCTTTAACAGCCCCCCAGGAAACAGACAGCAGCAGCCTCTTCACTGATAAGCCACCACAGTATGTGTACGGTAGCTTAGTAAGAGCTGGATCCAACAGAACCTGCTTGGTTCTACACTATGTGCATCTAGTAGTAGTAGTAGCTCAGTCGGTTGCAATGACTTATTTAAACTTGATTTTATATCACTGCTACGTACCTTGAGTTGAGCCTGCCCTGTCTCACTGGAGCTTAGCTGCTCTTTAACAGATGCTAAGTAAGTTTCTGGTGGTCTGTTCACCACCTCTCATTCAGCACTGGGTTCCCTTCCTCCTAGTTTGCAATGAACTGATGTGCAGTTCAAGGGCTGACACTTAAGCATGCTTTAAGCGGATGGGAGGTGAAAGATAAAGAGTTAGGCGCTGCATTTTAAATTTCAGATATCAACAGCAGGAGCCGTGTCTAACACTTCACCATTCAGCGGAGTATTGTGAACTAAAGCGGTACTCAGTGGTCACATGCTTTATTTGAGTGATGAAAAGTAGACCTTTTTTAACTAAAATGTTGAGTTACTGCTACTCTCCATGGCAGCTGACAGCCAATGGATTCTTTAACACCTACTCCACTTTTGAAATAAGTTTGTCTAAATTAAAATATATTAACTAGTGTTGATTGTTAGACCAGCGGACATCACAGGACTTCAGAGCTGCAATTATTTGCGATTATTTCCATTATTATCTGGACGAATGTGGCTCAGTCGGTGAAGCAGATTGTCTACTATTCACAGGGTCTTTAAAAACTTTTTAAAAAGCATCACATTGTTGGGCTGCCAGACCACATGTTAGGGAGACACGCTAGGTTTTACTTGTATTCTTTGCTCTCCTTTTTCCTGGATTATCTTTTCAAAATGGCATATTGATATTATATATTCATATTTAATGGTGCCAGCAGCGCCCAAGCTCTAGATTGTGCTTCCTTCCCACAGACAGAAAAGTGAGTGGTAAAAGGTTAGCAATATTCAGCGACTCCTCTGCCGTAGATCACTATAATACTATTTAGCTAGGTATAGACAGATATATTTGTTGTTGTTTTCCATTCATTTTCTCATTCCAGAACACTCATTTTGAATACATACA
Organism: Pterois miles; assembly: GCA_947000775.1. Lineage (NCBI taxonomy): Eukaryota > Metazoa > Chordata > Actinopteri > Perciformes > Scorpaenidae > Pterois > Pterois miles. Next base: position 7,972,809 of record CAMQGK010000171.1, on the reverse strand, counting down.
AAATTAAATATGGTTAAATATAAATTCACATGCTTCTTTCGGTTGTTTCAAGTATTCATGCAGTGGCCAATCTTGACAGATTGAGTCAATTCCACACACTGTGGCGGCCAAGACAGTTAATTAACAAGAAGCACAGCTGAGCTGTGGTGTGAAGTCAACTTTTTGTTCAGTTATTACACACTACACTATGTTCCAATTTAATGGTAAAATAAAAAGTATTTCCTGTTATTAACTGAAATATACCAGTACATACCTATTTCCTTTAGCTGTTATTAGCTACATCTTTCCTGACCCTTCACTTATTTAGGAAATATACCAGTAATAAAATCTATGCTGTATTTTGACTGGAATCTACAAATTATTTTATGCATCAATTCTAATGAACAAAAATAATAAAACACATTGATGAAATATCGTCCTCAGTCACACAAATTAAGCAGTTCATGCACTATATGCCGGTGGACCAGCTCTAATAGACATCTGATACCGCCTTGTGGGGGCCTGGGTTTGACACCTATGCTGTAGCTCTACTGTATACTACTTACTGTGTACATTGTAGTACCATATTTACATGACATAGAAATGTTACTGGTTACTTTCCAGATTCAGAACAATTAAAATATAACACATTTTTATTCATTAAACTGTCTAGCATCATATTAGAATTGAAAGCTCTGCCTAGCAGCAGACATAAAGTAAATGTAAGTATATTGCTGATAATACTGCTCCTCACTAACTTGAATGCAGGACTTTTACTGTGTTATTAATAGTTTATCTATTAATAGTTAATAGTTCTTCTACCAGTATCAAAATTCCCAATTAGAGAGAGGGTGAAAAGTAAAGAAAGATGATGTTTTGACCCCCAAATCACTAAGTCCACCCCTGAAAAACACACACAAGTCACAGTTCCTTGTGGTCAGAAACATTGGTGAAATACACTTAGTGGAGTTATTTCCAAAACGGCGTACTAGTCCCTTGCTTTGACATAACCACTGCAGTTATAAAGTAGAGCATTCATTTCATAAGCACAAAGTATTTTGCTGGCAGTAACATTATTAGTGTCATAGATTAGTGAAAACACCCAAGTCGTGGCTTGCTCACACGGGTGAAATACACTCTGGTTTGATTCTGCTTCAGCTGGCAATGATCGCCTCATGTTGACTCCAGGGAAGTGAAGAAGAGGTTGACTGTATAGTGAACTGCATTCAAGCCGCGGTCAACATGCTTGTCAGAGCCCTGTTTGCTTTTTTTATTCAATGTTTATTAATATTGAACGTGTCGCGTCTCCAAATTGCACCAAATTTGATAGAGCATTCCCTTGGATCCTAAGCAATACACCTGCCAAGCGTGAAGTAGATCGGATGAGAGGTTCTCAAGATATGTGAAGGACAGGATTCCTCATTTAAAGTTAAATGACGTATGCTACTCTCTGCCTAGTCTAAGCTATTTTTTTAAATCACAAAGTCACATAGATTTCTCTACCAAGCTAAGTCCAGTGCCTGGAATTGTGCTTCCCTGCCTACAGCTTATTTGGGTAACGATGTCGGCACAGAAAGTAAGAGGAGGTAATTCTACAGGTCACTGAGGTGGCAGCACATGCAATCAAACATGACTTAGGGCTCCTTTGGCCCATTTCCACTCCCTGGATTTTAGCAGCGTCAGATTGACAGCCAGGGAGCAGGGTAGGGGTTATGTGTCAAGGCAGCCCAACAGCCTGTTTTTCCGGCAGGCCCTGCACATCGTGTGATTCTACCCCTAGTTCTGGCCCACACCTTGAGTTGGGGCCAGAAGGCAGCAGCACACAATGTAGCAGCGTGGGTTGTTCTCCATTTTCAGGAGTTAAAAGGATAAATTGATGTAGAAAATGCTGCTCTATGCTATAATGGATTCTTCAGCGATGCCTGCCCTATCTGCGTATTGCAGCCCTGAAGGAAGTGTACTCACAGCTCCCCTACACAATGTGGGAAATTGCTTACTGCAACGGGACTTAGCAAGCATTGGTGCTGAATGTGAAATTAACCTCGCTATGATTTCTTTAATTTGCTTGGAGTGACATCTCCCTCAGGTGAGAAAGGCCTCTGTAAGTCTCTCAAATATCTCTCAGCACGCATTCACAGGCAACTCATGTTAAGTCTCTGGGTGGTTTTAAGTTACTAACAGTGGGGGTTATTTTCTTCCATATTTTACGCTTCATGTTTTTCAGGATGCATAATGCTACGTCTATACGTGTTTCCTGTAATGTAAAGGTTGAGCACTCGACATATAATGTTCTTCAAAGTATTGGCCTATATCAAGGATGCAATTCTTATTTAATGGCCTCTATGACCTTTGCAAGCCCCTCTTCCTGCTGTAATCGATAGGAATACCATTTGCAGCCTAGGCAGGATATATTGCAACTAAATATATTAGCTTTCATTTATCAAGAAAGACTGCAGCCTAATTAGATTTTTCAAATGGAAATTTGTCCATTTGTTTTGGGGATTATCGGTATTTGTGTATTATTTCAAGCAGGAGACCATAGACCACATCTGCTAAGGAAATAAGTCAATCATGAGATGGATGTTACAGTATAAAACTTGCAACATAATATATCTTGAATTAATTGTCATAATTAAGCCACGTTTCATACTTTGGTTTAGATGTGGATGATATGGGCAGAAAAAAATATCCTATTGTTTTGCTGCATTTCATAATACTTTTAACACTGGGGTCAATACAACAATTCCTCTAGCACCACATTAGTACTGCTGCTTGCAGCTTTCTCGAGAACCGCTCATACAAACTACTTCACACTTAACGCTCTGCTTCCTTGGGTCCTGAGCAATACACCTGCCATGACATAATTGCGTCACACACCCAAGTTGCGGTGCCTCGCAGTCAGAAACATCAGTAAAATACACTTAGTGGCGTCAATTTTCAAATATTAGGCTACGTTCAGACTCGGGCAAATCCGATTTGTTTCATAAATCAGATCTTTAAGACAGACTGTCTGACCTGTTATTTGCAAGTGATCAGATCGGATTTGAGTGTCCAGGCATCACCAGCCTATCTTTATTGGTTGCTGTGGTAACAACATAGGTGTCACTAACAAAGAAAGCAGACTGAAGGCGAAATTGCCAGCAGAAAATTTATTACAGGATCTTCCCAGAGACTGTTCGGCATGTTGTCCACCATAACAAATGGAAATTTGTCCAAAATTATCTGTATTTGTGTATTATTTCATGCAGGAGACGTTCTACTTAGGAAATAAGTCAATCATGAGATAGGTAAGCCACATTTAATCCTTCACTTGAGATGTGGATAATGTGAGCACAAAATAACTTCCTGTTGTTCTGGGTTTTGGTCAGCATTTCATAATATTTCTAATTTTCTTTTTAGCATTTTAGAAATCCAACAATCCCTTTAGCATCACATTGGTCCAAATTCAAACTCACATTTATTCCCATAAATATTTTCACTTACCGGTAAACTTGTTTCCTAAACTGAAACACTATGTTGTTGTCAGTTTATTTGGCCTCTTTTCTGTGTTTTGTCAAAACTTGTTTTTTCTTATCCTACAAAATCTATCCAATAATGACTTTGAGCAATGTGGACCAACTCTTGGATGTCTTTATTACAGCTTAGCAGTAGAATTTGTTTGTGGTGTGAAAATTGATTTGGCAGCAAAGACAGAAACAAGGAGTAAGACATATCTCTCCATTACATCTCCAGTCATGATCAAAATTGCTCAGTGGGAAGACCAGTAATGGTAATGGTTTTAATGGTTAATCATTACCTCTTCAGCCTTATTATACTCATCAGTGGGACGATAAGCTGTATGAACTACATTAGTGAAGACATTTACAGCGTGATTTCAGCTGTATTGTATATTGGCAGTTCTGATGGGCTTCTTCTGTTTAATAGCATGTTACATGCACAAAAATGTTGACTTAATGGTTACCAGCAAATGTGCTATTAGACAATTAGATTTGTTTAAAGCCTTAATGTTCAAACAACAGTGAACATTCAGAAAGAGTAACACACTTCTGGACAGCTCAGAAAAAGCAGAGTGCATCAACAACAGTGTGGCTTGGCAAAATTGATAGTATCATGGTGATGTTGTACCTCTCGCCATCCTTCATTCAGTTTAACTCATCTTGGAGGCCTGACTTATCTTTGGCCATCTCAAAGATGTCATTAACAGGTATTTTCACGCTGAATCATTAGCACAACGCTCCACAATTCTCTTCAAGTTTATGAGCACTTGCGAGCTGTAATATTTAGCTCCATCAGTTTAATTGGAAGCCTACATGCCACCTGTGGATATCACCAAAGGGTACTGTTGAATGTGGGAGTCATTATTACCCACACCTGTTCCTCATTGCTGTGCCAGTTACATTGAGCCCTGCATTTATACTGTATGAATTGTGCAAGCAGACATTTTGACTAGCAGAAAAACCACAGGAGGGAGTGATAACATTAATAATGGCTGCAATCTATTTAGAAATGCTAATTCTAAGGCACTGGTATTGTGTATTGAGGCTTACTGGCATGGCTAACTGGGACAGCTCAAAAGAAATCATTATTTTGTGCTTCACCTGCTATGACAAGTGAAAATGTCAGACATGAAAAAGGTACTGTACACATTAAAAAGGATGGTGTATCCAAACACTTGTCTTGTTTGAATCTTTGTTGTCAATTACCATAATTAGGTGCAGTCAGCTATTCTAATCCATCACACTTTTTGTGAAAGTCAGCGAATATCTCTTCACTTGTCCGCTACATGTTCGTTCTGTATGTGTGCGGACAAAAATCCTACACAGCATGGATGTAAAATGAGAACTGGATACAGCGTTGGAGGTGGGCTCTGGTTCATTCCTGTGATAGCTGCTCAGTGGTGCATTAAGCCAAAATGGCTAAACTGCCGAGTGATAAAGCACCCAGATCTGCCGGCGATCTTCCGCATCCATTGGGCCCATAAAGTAGGCGTATTAGTGGCTTCTTTAGCCCGTCTCCCAGCCGGTCCAGCCTCAGTCTGGGGCTCACTCACATGAGCGGAGGAAGAAAAATAACTCTGGATTCGGATATTAGTGCATCTTCCAACTTTTAGGACCTTATGATTTAAATAAGGGCAATTCAAGTGTTTGGCAACAAAAATTTGCTTCAGTGCCAAGCCCTCTTCCTGTGGGCTTGATACACAGCCCTGGCTCTGTAAATGGGAAACAAACAAAGTATTCCAGCCAGTCAACAACAGGGGACGTTCTTGCTCGTGCACAGGGAAAAGCCATGGATGAATAAAGAGAAAGACAGAAGGAGCAAGAGTCTTTATATGTGGAAGATGGTATCTGGGTCAACAGTCTTTCTCCAGAATCACTCACTCCACCTTTAAGGCACAGACAGTTAAATTGTTCTGCTGTTTCTGACATTATGCATCATTCCTGCTGTGAGCAATCCCCATTCGGTCTCATTGCCCAAGTCTTATATCTATCTGTTCTGCATCCTCAATATTCAGTGATACAGAACTCACTTTGTCAGTTATATTTATATTGAATCGAATGCTGGGTTCTCGTTTTCAAGCGAGTTAGCTGGAGGCACCAAAGACTGAGCCAGAGATGCTGTTTTTATATCATATGGTCACCCAAGCATATGCGACCCATTTTGTACCCACGCTCTCGTCATGAAAGCTACTCTTAGATAATTTTCCTTTATTGAGTCTTAAGCCTTAGTTGGCATTTGAAGGTTTTCTAATTTTATGTCTTGTCACAAAACCAAAAATTTAGCAAAATTAAATTAATAATTATAGTAATTGGGTCTCAGACTTCTTTCAAAATAGCATGATTCCTTGGACAAAACATCTTAAATCAACAGGGATAAAAATACTGTCTGGTCTCATGGTGCCATGGAACTGGATCAGGGGGCATTAGACCGACTGCTTGTAAGAAAACCACTTCAGACCATATTAAATCAGGTAGTATCAGGTGAAACAGATATGTCCAGTTGAGTGAAGTTGTGTTCCGCTGGCAAGAATAACATTTCATGTTTTTGCCCTTTAAAATAAAAGTTCAGACTTCAAAAGCTACGCCAGAAGATTTAACTACAAATGTAATTACTTCTTTAATGTATCCGCACTCCTTACAATGTACATTGGCTCTGCAAACTCTGGTGAATGGAGAGCGAAAAATTGTCCAGATATATAGTAAGAGCGATGTCACTATTACCTAGAGTAAGTGAGGTGCACGAAACTTTGCATAAATAGAGACAGAGCGAACTGTTTTTCAAACAAGCAGCACCTGGTTTTGGCTGTTCACTGACGTATGGAGTACATTTGGACATCTTCATTGGGAACTAAAACAATCTCATGTTCGTTTGTTCACATCACGTCCAGTTAAGAAGAGGTGTTTGACTAGAAACATCTGATGGCTAGAGGTATTCGATGAACTAAAAGGAAAGGGCAATAAAAATCCACGGTGTGGGAAACATTATTTGTAAGAATCACCCAGTGTAGACTCTGTCTTAACTGCATTAAAAATCTGATGTTTATGAAACATTTATGTCAAAATGAAGTGCTCAACCCAAAATCTGATAAAACACCGTCAGCATGAGAGGAGATTGTGATTTTCCACGGGTCTTTGTGTGCACATCTGTCAGGAAAATTGCAGTTACATTTTTCCAGAGCAGGTGGAATCACCTCCCCGATTTCAGGTCAAACTGAGTGCAAAAACTAGAGGCTTTGAAATAATATTGATGCCTTTCAAAACTGTTGTCAGTGGCATCCAAGCTCCTGTTGCCAATGGAAATATTTGCAGACTGAGGGCTGTGCAGCACTGTTAGGCAGACGGGGAGGAAAGCCTGCTTCTGTTACCATCCTGGTCGTACCATGCCTCACCAGCACCTCATAGAACATGACTCATATATTTCATAGAAATACATACATAAGTTTAATTTTCATTTAACATGTATTGTTTTTGCCAGTGGCAATTGGTCATTGTGTTTCGCAAAGTTTCTGTGCCTCCCAATGGAAAACACAGCATTTGATTCAGCTGTAAATGGCATTGGAAGCATCAAGCGTACTTGGCCTCATGGGTCATCGCTTTTGATTTCATTGCCCTAGTAAAAGACACAAGTACACACAGTGGATTTCCACATCCTGCGTATCATAATTCCCCATTACAGTGCAATACACTGGAGCTGTGCACTGAGGGCAGGGTATAGGTCAACCATGTTAACTACTTGGTGGGAGGGAGGGGGTGTGCATAGGGCACCGAGACAGAAAGTCTGTAGGTCTTTTGTAATCCATAACTGAGCAAATAAAGTGCATTTATATAGCAGCAGTCTAGAGCAGTCGTCACAAAGTGCTGCACAATAAAAGACTAAAGCAACAGACATAACCCTGCTGTGTAGGTTCTGTGATTTGTAGCATTGATCACTGTGTGCAGTAAACAAGCTCTAGACACAGTGGAACCACTAATGGTTCACACAAATCCATAAAAGCTGTGTTTGCAATATGGAGGCATTCATTAAAATGAATATCTGATTTTTTTGCTTTGTCACGTGCAGTGGAACTGAGTGTCCCTCTGGCACACATACCAGCTACTGTACATGTTCACATGCTGCTCTCTTTCTATGAATCAGTGGTGCATAATTAAACACACATTAACATGCACATGGCAGATACACATGGCCAGGGGAAAGAATTGTGGTAATTTTGTGGCTAAAAGTGCAGCTATTAAACATTTGAATATTTGAGGAAATCATGCCTAGTATCAGTCACTAATGACTAGAGGTGAGACAAAATATTGATGCTGCAATATCTTGTATTACTTCCTCTTGCGATATTTTACGCATGCACCAAATATCAATATTTTTATTAATACATTCAGACGCTCTAAACAGCCTTGTTGGGATAGCTGAAAAGAAAGCAGTTAGCTATGCTAGCATCTTTAGCATAAAAGTCAAGTGGCTGCTCCAAACTCAGAACCTCGTTGGTCGAGGAGAGTCCAGCTCTAGGTCCCATAATACTACTATACTACCATTTGTATTGTCACAGTGACGGTCCAGAGGTTACATTATGATGTGTTCAAGCTCAATGCATAGTAGTATCAAGCTCAATGCATAGTAGTATCATTACTTTAAACATTTTAAACCCAACTGTTGTGCCAGTTTATGGCTATTTGATGTTGGAATGATGGTACACATGGACAGGTTGCAGTCAGTGTGTGTGCATATGTATTAAAGAGGTCACTAAGCTAGGACACTGTACTTTTTGTACATTATTTCTTCTCAGTTGTCAAATTCTGGCAAACTGACACAACAGTGCAGTGAGTAGATACATAATTCCTGCTTTTTTGCCTTTTATTGTGTTTTTTTTTTTTCTTCTTCTTCAGTTACACATATATTGTGATATATCATCAAGTAATCACAGAGAGGCTGTATCGTGATGCCGTCATCATGGGCAACGTATTATGTTAGTGTCGTGAGCTACTCTGTGTTTCACACCACTGCTAATGACTAGATGATGCTTGATTTGTCCTGCCCAGTCGTAATCTGAACTTCACTTCCATCTGTCTACAGCATAACGTTCAAGTATGTTTATACTGACGATGTTGGCACAGATGTTTACTGCAGAGATGTAAATATAAGGACAAATCAAATCTCAATGGAAACTACTTTAATTATCAATCAACCATGTGGAGAGCAAGCCGATGCCATCGCGGAGGCTTTTTATTACAGTAGATCATGACGTGGACTTGGTGCTGAAATTAGGTCAAATCAGTGGTTAAATAACAGATGGTGAATAAAATCATTTCATCTTGATTAAACAATACTGTATGTGTTCATTTTAAACAAAGATTTAATTCCACGGTATTACTCAAGCAAAAGAGATTCCCTTGTCACAAACACAAGTGAGATTGCATTACATTTTAACAGTTTTATTTTCTGAGCAGTATCGTTGCAATAAAGACAGTTTGTCAGGAGTGGAGGTACTGGCTTTGGCTGTGGACTAGCATAGCAGGAGACCTACTTATTCAGTGAAACAGATAATATCCAGTCCCTCTGCATCTGTCATAGCTTTAATGCTAGGTATATTACTGAGGCCAAATGTCTCTGCAGGGCACTGAAGTTACAGGGAGAACAATTCACATCTGTTTAAGTTTAATTTTATTCCAGCGTATTCATTTCTTTCGGATTAGATTTAGAGCTAAGAAGCTGTCCATTAAGTACAGTCAAGTATGGCACTTGAGAGCTGATGCCTGTTCTTGACAGCAACATGCTGTATATCTAAATCCAGTGCTCTCTTACTTATTTCCTGCCTCAGTCAAATTTCCCAGCATCTCATTCACAGAAAGGTGTATCTGTTTATGTAGACATTACGTAGGTAAAGTCAGAGATACAAGGTAGACAATTACAGTGATTTGCACCATGTTAACATACAGTAGTCTCTATAAAAAGTTCGTTTTTACGTCAGACTTGCACTGCACCATTTGATTGCTATAGTGACACATTCTGTACAGCCCTTCTCCCCATCAGTGGGATTAAGTTTCAAAAAAAAAAAAAAAAAAAAAAGCTTCTTCACTGGTGCAAAGCCCAGCCATGAGCCATGCACCGCCACAAAAATAGAGCCTTTTGTGTTATTTTTTCGTCCTTGTGCTCTCTTGGCATATTAACGGCTCTGTTTTTCAGAGACATCCGGTGCTTGTTTATGGATCAACATTTTTCTTTCCTTTGCTGTTGTTTGTGTAGCCACCAATATCTTTGCCAAGACTCTTGGACTCCATTGTTGTTCGAGAAGAGACAGGAAAGCTCATTATCGACAATGCCTTCAGTTTCAAGTTTTTTGACATAGTAACTAGTAGATGAAAAGGCACCAGAATAAGGAAGTGGCAATATATAAGAATTCAGCTCACTTTCAGGGGAGAGTTGCAGGGCAGAATGGCAGTATTTCTTCTCCTGAAGAATGGATTGCCTTGATTCTGGCTCCTGTTGTATGAGATATTGCTGAGTCAGTGTCGGGTCTCAGCTGCTTTCTGAACAGTATGTTGAGCTCAGTTTTGCTTGATTGTATACTCAGTTTGATCCCCATGCCTCCACACATTTCCCATCCCAAACCACCATTACCGCCCTGAAAAGTTGTATATAAATAGATTTCACACTGAGCACCACTGGGTTGGAAATTAATTCTGGTCAGGCTAGAATCTGCCACAGTCTCTATAACACACGTACACAGTGCTGCCTGCTGAGATCCTATAACCATTTATCATACAAGCACATCCAGTCAAATTGGTTTCATTATATGTGTTCACAATGTCATATCTATCCATCCACCTACCTATCTATCTACCTACCTATCTATCTACCTACCTATCTATCTATCTATCTATCTATCTATCTATCTATCTATCTATCTATCTATCTATCTACCTACCTATCTATCTACCTACCTATCTATCTACCTACCTATCTATCGACCTATCTATCTATCTATCTATCTATCTATCTATCTATCTATCTGTCTATCTATCTGTCTGTTTGTCTGTCTGTCTGTCTGTCTATCTATCTATCTACCTACTTATCTATCTATCTATCTATCTGTCTATCTATCTGTCTGTCTGTCTGTCTGTCTGTCTGTCTATCTATCTACCTACTTATCTATCTATCTATCTGTCTATCTATCTGTCTGTCTGTCTCTGTCTGTCTGTCTATCTATCTATCTACCTACTTATCTATCTATCTGTCTGTCTATCTGTCTGTCTGTCTGTCTGTCTGTCTGTCTATCTATCTATCTACCTACTTATCTATCTATCTATCTATCTATCTATCTGTCTGTCTGTCTGTCTGTCTGTCTGTCTATCTACCTACTTATCTATCTATCTATCTATCTATCTATCTATCTATCTATCTGTCTATCTATCTGTCTGTCTGTCTGTCTGTCTGTCTATCTATCTATCTACCTACTTATCTATCTATCTATCTATCTATCGATCTATCTATCTATCTATCTATCTGCAGTAATACCATCATATTTAAGACACACCTTTATTTTGAAATTCCCATGCATGTCTATGTCACGGGTCTGTCGTTCCCACTGACAAAATTGTCAAATCATATTTTAGTTGTTTTTTGTGAGTTGACATGAATGTAGCTAATTGTGTTAAAATGACATTTGATATTGTCTCCTATCAATCACAGGCTGCTAATTTGAATCAAATCAAACTTGTTTTGTTACAGACTTTGTAATATCAGCAATTATTGTATCATCGTCCAAAGAATCGATACATTGTGTTGTACCACAATACCATATTATCAAGATACTTAAAGCAGCAGTGGGTAGCATTGGAGCAAATATGATTAAAAAAATAAGTATTTTTATAAAATGGACACTGTATCCTGACAGTAGTGCATGAGACAGGTAATCTGACAAAAATCATGTGCCTCTGTGTCCTCCGGTGCTCCTTATGGCATCTGCAAGATTTCACAGACTGGAGGAAAACAACCAATCAGAGCTGAGCTGGAGCCTGGCGTCTCTGAACAGCTGTCGATCACGAGCAAACTCTGATCAAACGGTCAAACTCGGCAGCGCTGATCAAATATGAATCAATGTTCTGTTAACGTAATGACGATTTCTTGCCTCAGATGTTTTCAGAAATATCTCATAGTGTACTGTTTAGCTGTAATCTGAGCAAGTTCGTGATCCGCCAGCCAAGCTGATAAACAGTACACTACGACATGTTTGTGAAAACATCTGAGGTGAGAAATCATCATTACTTTAACATAATATTGATTCATATTTGATCAGCGCTGCCTAGTTTGACCATTTGATCAGAGTTTGCGAGTGACTGACAGCTGCCTCCATTGAATGAACCACCTGTGATTGGCCAAAGTCTCCCATCACAGGCTAGATGCTTTATAACCTGAAAACAGAGCCATGAGGAGGTGCTCTCAGAGCACTTGAATTACAAAATGCTGAAACGTTATTATGGATTTTTTGCCCAATGATGCCATAAATATTCTGCCTTCTGCAGGTTTAAGTCACAATATGATCTTGTTGCAATTTTAAATATTTGCAATATGCTATATTGCAATTTATTACCTCTTGTCAGCATCTGTTTAATGTAATAAGAAGTTTCATTCACATATCTTGAGGTCAGAGGTCAAGGGACCCCTTTGAAAATGGCCATGTTAGTTTTTCCTCACCTAAATGTAGTGTAACTCTATCAATCCATCCATCTATCCAGCCATACTAAGAGATAATATGAAAAGCTGGTGATCTACAGGGAGCGTATTAACTGTCATTGCCGGTACATTATTAACATCACTCACTTTATATATTTCAGCGTGATTATTCTAACAATGGACACCCTACTGTATCTCATTATTGCTTCTTTCCAATTGTCATATTTTCACTTTCAGTATTTTTACAGCAGTATTCTACTATAGTGTGGTTCTTGTTTATTGGAGTGGACGTCTTTGTGTGGATGTGCTCCCCCTCCAGCTAATATGCCAGTCATGGTGCTTTGCTGCTACTGTCTCTGGCACCGTTGGCTAACTATAAAGCACTGACATGTGCATCGAGCCATCGGATCTGTCTGTCTTCCAGGAAGCAGCTCTAACTGCTTGGTGTGGAGTTGAGCTAATGATGAGTGGATGACTGGGAATGCACCATTATTTCATTTCCTGCCACCATATCAATATGAATGGATCAATGCACCGCTAATCCTCTGCTATTTCAGAATGTATGGGAGGTAATCAGGAGTTCAGTACTAAACCTAATCGCACTGCATCTTCCACTCAGGCTTAAACTTGAAAGCTTGAAGGCTTTCCTCACACTAAACCATAGGCTATGGAAAGCTACATACACACACATACTGGATATGTGTGTTTGTTTGTGCTGTGTTTGTATTCATTGTAGACACAGTGTAAGTACTTTGCCTCCATTTTTCTATTTCCAGCCAGGAAGTATGACAGTGGCGAATATCTTAACATCACCGGCATCACAAGGGACCAGGCTGGAGACTATGAATGCAGTGCTCTAAATGACATCGCCTCTCCTGACACCAAAACAGTAAAAGTCACAGTCAACTGTAAGTATATCTCTTTCTTCTTCCTTGCTTCCCTTTTTTTCCACACACTGGCCTTGCAGACACATGAAAGACAGCGGAGCAGCTTGCAATGATACTGGTGTCATGTCCCTGACGGTGCACTTCAAGAAAGTACACCTTCTAGAAGTTTGAAAAAGTAGGGAGCTCGAGCTCGAAGTTTCTTAATATTTAATGTGAGAATTCCCTTTTTGTCTGCGCATGTAGGTGATTAATTCACACTAAGGAAAAGGTCTGACTGTTCTAAGCACTATTCCATTATGCAGGTAATGAGTCTTTCAAAAGAGTGAGGAGACAGTAATGAGGAGCCAGGGCATTAATGAATGATACTGGGCTTTAGCCGTCGTGGTCACATGGAAATCACCACTCGTAAGTTTGAGCAGGAATGGGTGCTTGACAATTATTGCCATTCCCTCTCCTTTTTAAAGTGCTCCTTTACTTTGCTGTTATTCATGGAGGTTTCTGCTGAGACGCCCTGTGTTAAATCTCACTTTTGGCAAAGCTTATCAGACAGAGACGGGAGGGAGGGGAAGTGAACGAAAAAACGCTGCTCCTGGCCCAGTTACTGAGTCATATCCTGGAAGCTAATCATGCAAGTTTTAGGAAATATATTTCATACACTGAATGGACAATTTAAGTGTTTTTTTTTTTTTTACTTTAAATCCAATAATGCTTTCACTGTATTTCCACCTCTCTGAGTTAATACAGCTTTATTCTGGCTTTGTTTTAAAACCAAGTCTTGTGGCCATTATTTCTGCGTAATGCCTGGCTCTAATGAGCTCGGTCTGAGTGGAGTTTTAGATACCAGTTATTTATAGCTCTACCGAGACACGGGTTCAAGGATGAAAAGTGCTTTGACAAAGTGGGAGTGCCTTCATGCTGCAGAACAAAGGAGATATTCACAGTGATTGATAAGGCATGTCATAGTCAGACGCCGTATTTTAAAGCGAGGCAGTGGGGGTTATGTGGGCTTAGTATCCACACTGAGCGAATTGATTAGGAAGACTTTCCTTCGCTGTCAGGCAAAGTCGCCACAGCTTGAGCATCGGAGCGATACTTTGGGTGGGAGTATGCTGTAGTTCGTCAAGTGTTAAGGCAGACGCTGCCCAGAGTTATCTAAAGCTGACAGAGCTACAGAGCTGTTCCTGTCATTGACCAGTTACTCATTCTTTATTATTGGCGTGTACCACAGAGGAGAATTGTCCAGATATCTTTTGTAGACTCCTTTAATAACTTTCAATGGTATGTTACGAAATTGGCTCATGAAAACAGTTTAATGTAATATTTTACATAATCCTTTAGGTATAACAGAGATTCATTTGCTGAAAATAGTCTCTTATACAAAGGAGTAACTGTATAGGCTATAAACTCTCACATTACTCGAAAAACTGAGGTTCTCTATCTCACCCAGTGTAATTGTCACACATCACAGGCCTTTCTTGGAAATGCTAGGGATTATAATATATAAAATATTATATATTTTTTTGGGATACTTTTATCAAAAGCAGCGGAAGGATAACACTTAGCTGTAAGAGTCAATGTCCATTAAAAACCATTATGTCCAAAGTGTTTCTTTTTAGGAACAAAACAGCCTGTAGCAAGATCATGACTATGTGTTTTTTGAATAATGCCATGGGCTTTAAATTGGGCTGTACAGTGAGGAAATACGAGGAAAATATGCATGATGTGATAACGATATTACTTGTGATAAATCAACAGCTACTTAAGTGCTGTCTGCCTTACTGCTGACAGTCAGTATACAGCTAAAATGCAACAAATCGCTTGTTAAATTTCAAAAGCAATTATTTCCAACATTTAATCAGTTTAATCAACAGATTGAACATTAAACTGAACACAAAAGGCACCAATAAAAAAGTACAATAATTTTAAAGTGCAAATTTCTACTAGTACTCTCTTCCAACTAACTCAAGTCACTGAGTGCAGTATTGCAGTCTTTTGCCATGTGTTTATCACGCAAGTTAACATTTTGATGATGATTTAAAAATTGCTATATTGTGCATTCCTAGTTTTAAGTTCATGAACCTGAGGGATAGGAGCAATATCATAACCCATAAAGTAGCATGTAAATCATTATCATTAACGATGGAGATTCTGTACATGATTTATCAGACTGTCCTGAAAGCTCCAGTGAACATGAAATATCTATTTGTAACAGTTCTCACATATACCATGTCTTTCTGACAAGACTTTATTCAAAAGCTGTCTGCAGTAATTAATTTAGCAGCTCATGTCTCCACAAAGTGTAAAAGCCAGAGCTCCCTCCCACTTAATTCATAAATGTTTCATAATGCTCGACGTCCTGTTTGAGCTATGGCTAGCATGTAATTCCATCGTCAGACTTTGCTGTCCTCACAAGCACCTCACGCATGAAAGGTCCTGTGTTTTACTGCGGCTGTTTAGCATTCGGAGTGCTGCGCAACTATGAGACCTGAATAAACAAAACATGTCGCTGACATTAACAGCAGCACAAAGCAACTTTGGTTGTCTAAACCTTCAGATGGCAGCGAGAGGTAGCTGTTTGAAAACTTCACTAACGTGTGTCATGTAACATTAAATAGTCAGTGTTTCAGCTTTTGAAACATTTTGTAAGTATGTTTTGTTTATGCTTGTGTTTTTCTTGTCCCTCCTGCATGGAGACTCGTGACATCATGTGCTCATTTACAAAGATAAGGGGCAGAATAAATGAATTAAAGTTGTCCACTGGAGCGGCTGATATGGCCACAGCAGGAAGAGCCTGAGCCAGCTGGTGGCCACTCTTCACTGCCTCCTCTCCACCTCGGTGCAATTCTCCTCGAGTGAAGGAAAAAGAAGAAGCAGCTGGACCGTATCCCAATCTACTGTATCATTCATGCTTTACTGTCACACATCAGGCTATATTCAGCAGGCGCCCAGGAGCGTGGGGTATTGATGAGAGCTCAGTGTGCCAAATACTGAATTAAGATAAAGACGTTAGCTGACACAGAAACTCAAACAAGAGAGGATGATTACATAGCAAGAAGCAAGAAATGAGCATTATTAAAAATATTACGCTGTATGGGCACATGCTCGTGCAGCTGCTGTACTCGGCTGACAAAGTCAGCCATTGAACTTCATAAAGGTTCTCCTGGGAGATTCTGTCAGTTTTACTCTCTTGTCAGTCAACAACGTGATGAAATGTGCCATCTGAAAGATTTTAGCTAAATAACCTTTTTAAAGTTGAGATGAAATGAAACTTTTAACCCTTTTAGATCACATCTCATCATATTGTGTGGTAATACCTCATTTTACAGCTCCGCAAATTTCATGGTAATTAGCAAGTAACCTATTCAAAATTGCTTTGGAATTGCTGCCAAATTACCCCAATATTTACTTTATTATAAATATTATTTAGTAATTATATACTAAAGTAGCATTTAATGGTTAAAATAGGGCCCTTAGGCTTGAAAAGCGGTGAGCGCTGTTCTTCATCAGAGGTGGAAAACCAAAACTAACCGAAGACACTTCTGAACATAAATCACATCGTTGTGTCTACACAAATGTAACCTGGTAGCTAATGTCACGATTCAGGGAGTTTAAGGAATTTCACAGAAGTTATTTGATAATTATTATGTATTTATCAGCAGACACAGAAATAAAGCTTATCAATTAACTTTGTATTCATTTCATGGAAGTGTATTAAATAAATTACCAGCAATTGGGAAATAGCAGATTATAATTATTAAATAATGTTTATAATAAGGTAATTTCTGATAAACTTTGAAGTAAATATTCCAAAGACATTTCAAATAGGTTACTTACCATGAAATTTGTGGACCTGTAAAATGAAGTGGCACCTATTTAATAATGTATAAAAATCAATTTGTTTGTACTTTTATCTTAAACACAAGCATGTTTTCTTCCTGTAAACCTAAATTAGAAGCATACTTATGTTAGCTAGTACCAACCAATAATATCATGACATTCATCAATCAGTCTGCAACTTTTAGCGACAGAGGAGGTGTGTGCGGCACCATATCGCGCTACACTCTAAGCCCGTCCGCTTTTTAGAGGTCCGATCAAATGCAAAGGATTTGATTTAAATCCCTCTTGTAACCGTTCACCACCCACATATTCAGTTTTACTGGGGAACACTCACAGTACAGAAGAGGACGCTCTAACGTCCGTTTCACAGGGACTTTAAGTCAGAATGATGATAGAATATAGGACTACTCATCTCCTTTTTCATACATATATTCAGGTTTTATTGGACGTTGTTGTTGTTGTTAAATTGTGTGAGAGTCAATGATGGTGTGCATTGACTCCATCAGAGTGCCAACATTGATCCTCTCAGCTTATCCTTCTTACAGTTTTTCTCAATTGCTTTGGGTCATTTGTTGAAACAGTGTTAATGTTCTCAAAGCTCTTGGTGCATTTGTCAAAACAGTGCAGCACAACAGCACAGCTTGCCAGCAAAAGCCCAACCAAAACATTTAACTCAAACAAAGTTCATATAAAAAGTAGATGCCCTCAAAATGAAAAGTTCCTTAATGTTGAGATGTTGTGTCGGCAGTGGGCCCTGTAAATGTTCCTTTTATTCACATTTCGCTATTGTCCTAGTTTTTTCATTGACACTGAATGTTGACTGTATTTTTGTCCAGCTAACTGAATGCTTTAGATGCTGATTTCAACAGGGTTTACATTACAAATTGCACCTCCATGGATATGTATTAACATAAAGTAACTCCCTTGAACTACAGTAAACAGAAAACGTACACAGCACAATATATACAAAAATACATCAATACAAAAAAAGCAAAATAATAATACTGCAATACAGTAAGATGGAGCAAGATGGAGTGCTACACAAAAGACTCCACATCGCTCTCTTCGTCCTGTCGCTCCTGATCATCATGCCTGATATTTTCCCTTGCGATGCAACGGGGAGAAAAACTTCCCAAATGCCGCGTCCATCCTGCGATGTTCTGCTGTGCTGCCATCACAAGCAGCATCCATCACAGCAAGCAGAGACATTTAGTCTTCAGACCGATGATCATACACCTTCCACCTCCATGCAAAAATAATTTTTTTTTCAATTGGATTCAGGAATGGAGAACATGGTGGAATGAACACCATCAGCAAACCATTTCCTGATGACATTTGCACGGTGGAAGCTTATACTACCAAATTACAAAAGCAAAACCTTTCTCAATCTCAGGGATAAGGTCTCTGTAGAGGGTGTCCAAAAGGGTGTTTTATGCGCCAGTACTGGGAATATATGTACTCACGCTGTCACACAATTCTTAGACACTGCAGTACATAGTGGCCTGGCATATACACTGTGGCTCTGTGGCCTATAACATCTCAGCCAGGTCTCTTGTGTTTGGCCAGATAAGAAATCAGTGTTACTGTAGAATCAAATAATTACAGTAAAATAGAAATGTTCTCTGTTCCTCTCTGTTACTTCAATATGCACAGTATATGCTGCTATATACTATAACTCTATACACTAAACCCATAACTCCGTACAATATAGTACTTGTAGTGCACACCACTGCTTTACCTGTGTCATTCCACAGCTCTGTCACAGTTTCTGTCATTGTGTACATTGCAGAGTTGTTTCATGGTCACCCGATGTCTTTTCAATACTCAATTGCAGGGATGCTGACAGAGTTGATATTTTGACAGACGCCATTGTCCTCTAAGGACACTGGATTTCTCTCAGTGTAATAGCATTTTTCGCTGCCACCATGAAGCAGATCTCTTGCTCTTATCAAGGTGTAAAAGCTGCTCTTCTGCCGCCAGAACAAGGTAGCATCTAGTCCAACATATTAGAATGCACACATAGATATTACTGTATGTGTACTGCACTGTAATCCTGTGCTGTACGCCTCATGTATTTCTGTGTACCGCATTTTTCAGATATGCATTGACTTTATGTAATTCTATTGTATTTTTTATTCCAATTGTACTGTATTGCTATAAGGAATAGTGTAACATGAATAATGCCAGTACTGACCGAGTACATACGTGTTTTCTCTGCAGAAAGTTTGGATAATTGAAGACACTGTAGCACGGTTTACATTAAGTTGTACTCTGTGACGAGCCTCGTCCATGGGTCACACCAGGCCATGGTTAATTAGGTGGCCCGTATTTCATCTGGGACAGCTCTATGACTTTGTACTTTTCTGCCTCTGCTTCTATCCTGCTGTCTTCCACTCACTACACCACCAAGGATCCTTACTCCTCTTCCTCGTCTTCGACCAGGCAGTTGCCCCTGTTCATTATTCACCTGGCCACGTTCCTCCATGGTCAGAAATTGATTCTGTTGTGGTCAAGCTCAATACATATGTTTGGCAAAATCAATACTCGTGAATAGCGGCCGTCAGCTAACTTGACAGAAGGTGTGATTGGTTGCTGTAAGACGTGAGACACTCCCCATTCATTAGTGAAGTTCAAGTTCCCCCTGACAGGCCAGTTTAGCAGACGTTACGAAGAAATCCATATTACTGTAATGATGTTTATGGTGTATGTGTCTGACAGATTTTGACCATTGGGTGGACTATTGTGTATGTGATGACTTACACAATGAAAGAATTCATAGATGCTCTACCACGTTTACACTGAGCAACATAAACAACATACAACGTTTCAGATGGTGTCTTACGAGAAGTCATTCTTCATTTTTTGTGCGTTTTCCTACAAATGTCCAACAACACATTTCAATTTCCACTTTTTGGGGGCGGCAGTAGCTCAGTCTGTAGGGAGTTGGCTTGGGAACCGGAGGGTCACCGGTTCAAGTCCTGCCATGGACCAAGAACTGAGTGTGAACTGGCAGCTGGAGAGGTGCCAGTTTACCTCTTGGGCACTGCCGAGGTGCCCCTGAGCAAGGCACCAAACCCCCAACTGCTCGGGGCGCTTGTCAGGAGCAGCCCCATCACTCTGACATCTCTCCATTGTTGCATGTTTGTGCATGTGTGTGTTCGGGTCTGCATGTACCGTGTATAAGTTAACAACAGAGTGAAAAAATTGAATGTCGTGGGACTACCGTATTTTCACGACTATAAGGCGCACTTAAAAGTCTTACATTTTCTTCAAAATGTGCGGTGCGCCCTATAGTGCGGTGCGCCTTATGTGTGTGTGTGTGTATGTGTGTGTGTGTGTGTTGTTGTTGACGTAATAGAGGACACCATGAGAACGTTAAAGTAGGAAGTGTGGGCGTGGATTGTACTGTAAATAAACGAACAGTTATGTGCATTATGCAGAACATTGTTGTTTTAACAACCCTGAAAATGGCAAAGAGACACGCTTATAAAGCACAGTTTAAACTGAAGGCCATCAGCTACGCGGAGGAACATGGAAATCGAGCAGCCGCGAGAGAATTTGAGATTAATGAATCGATGGTTCGCAAGTGGAGGAAGCTGGAAAACGAGCTCCGACAGGTCAAGAAGACACAGCTGAGTTTCCGCGGACATAAGGCGAGGTGGCCCGAGTTGGAGGAAAGACTCGAGCAGTGGATCACTGAGCAAAGAACGAGTGGGAGAAGCGTTTCGACGGTCACCGTTCGACTAAAAGCAGCAACGCTAGCAGAAGAAATGAAAATTGAACATTTCCAAGGAGGTCCGTCTTGGTGCTTTCGTTTCATGAAACGGTGCCATTTTTCCATCCGGACACGGACTACAGTAGCGCAGCAACTTCCAGCGGATTATAATGAAAAGCTGGCCATCTTCCGCTCCTACTGCAGCAAACACATCTCCGACAAACACATCCAGCCCAGCCTTATCACTAACATGGACGAGGTGCCGCTCACTTTTGACATCCCGGTGAGTCACACTGTGGAGAAGAAGGGATCTCACAGCTGATGTGAAAAAAACATGTGAAGCAAATGAACACTGAGCTTGCTGTCAGTCCGGGAGGCCTGACGAAGGAACTCCAACCGCTGGACATCGGGGTGAACCGGCCGTTCAAAGTAAGGCTGCGAGCGGCGTGGGAGCGATGGATGACAGATGGAGACCACAGTTTCACTAAGACTGGGAGGCAGCGCCGGGCGAGTTACGCCACAATTTGTGAATGGATTGTGGATGCTTGGGCTAACGTGTCTGCTGGCTCTGTTGTTCGAGCTTTCGTAAAAGTCGGCATCATTTCCGAGGAGCCGCACGGCACGGAAAGTGACTCTGACAGTGAAGAAAGTGAACCTGGCATGTTTGATGGAGATTTAGCGCAGCTGTTCAATTCAGAAACAGAGGATGAGGACTTTGATGGGTTTGATTGATGATTAAAAAAAATGTGAGTACCAAACTCAGTTTTGCCCCCGCACCATTTTTTAATATGCACAATTGTATGCTTGTTTTACCCGTGTGTTTTACCATGCCCGCGCCTGTTGATGTTTGATTGATGACTACAAAATGTTAGTACTTTGTAATTAATACTTAAATAAAGCACAACCACACTCAGTTTTGCTCCCGCTCTATTTTTAAAAACGCACACTTGTATGCTTGATTTCCCTGTGTGTTTTACCATACCCGCGCCCTATAGTGCGGTGCGCCTTATGTATGTGTTAAATACAGTAATGACACACATAACTGAGACTGCGCCTTATAGTACGGTGCGCCTTATGGTCGTGAAAATACGGTAATAAAGGACTATCTTCTTCTTCTTCTTCTTCTTCTTCTTCTTCTTCTTCTTCTTCTTCTTCTTTCCACAATTACATGTATAGCGCCTTTCCAAAATAAACTACTGTCTTCACAAGAAACAACTTAGTTAGTTACAAATATATTGACTTGGTTAGGTTTAGGCAACAAAGCTAGTTATTTAGGTTCCGAAAAAGATCGACTTGGTTAGGTGTAGCTAACAAACCTACTTAGTTACTGTAAAACTCCTTTTTTAGGTTTCAGAAAGCATCACCTTGGTTAGGTTTAGGCAACAAAGCTACTTATTCAGGTAACAAAAAGACCGACTTGAATAGGTTTAGTTAACAAAACTACTTAGTTAGGTTCCGGAAAAGATGATGGTTTGGGATATGATAACTCCTGAAGTGGCGTTACTTTGGTTTGGAAGTTAAATGACGACTCAATCGATGTTGACTTCTGATTTCACACGAGGTACAAACACCAGCCTCCCTGGCCAAAGTCTGAACCATTCATCCACCCTGACCCCCTTTTTATGCTGCGTTTGTCACTCTTTATACTTCCTCTTTTACGATTACGTGGAATACATACAACTTTGTTTTGTGGGCTACATATGAATTACAGTGCATTACTTTCATAGGTGTAGCTATAAACGAAGCTTGAGAACATCCTGCACTTTGAAGGAACATAATCAGTTTTGATCAGCAGGATATATTCATGTGATAATTGTGCAAACTGTGGATAATTGTATGCATTTACTCATTTGGATAAATGTGCCAAAACATTTGCAATTAGTTTAAAAGGAAGAGAAATTGAAATCTATCATGAACAAGTGGTTTGGAGGTGTGCACGTGTTGTTTTGAAAATCCATCCATCCATCCATCGTCAACCGCTTATCCCGTTGGGGGTCGCGGGGGGGGGGGGCCGATCCCAGCTGGCATTGGGCGAAGGCAGGGTACACCCTGACAGGTCGCCAGTCCATCGCAGGGCGTTGTTTTGAAAATGTTCATTATCATTTGAGAATTGTGCCAAAGCTTAAGAGAAAAAACTGTAATGGCAGTTAAATTAAATTAAGAAACATCAATCAGTCACTCTTGCACTATTTCTTTTTTATCGTTCTAATCAGGCAGCATAGGAGTGAGTGTCACTGACATTGCATGGGTTAAACAACAGTTTAATTAAATACACGTCCAAACAATTTCTCTCTGCTTTCAAAACGGTTCCTTTTTTTCAACTAGCAGTATAGCTGACCTCTGGGCTAACTGCAGATTAAGGCCACTAATTAAAATAAGCAAACTAGAGTAATGAAAACAAATTTAAGCTCTAGCATGTTTGGGGTTTTAATAACACCAGGCAGTCCATAACACTAAGCCTGCCATTTGGCTTTCTATGATATGATGAGTTTGAGGCTGAAGGTTTGAGGCGTTGTCACTGTGCAGCTGTTTCCAAGCCTTAAGTCCAGTAACCACTGTTGGAATTTCACAAAATATTGATCAGCAGCATTAATTAAACGCCTGGCCTGCCTGTTGTCTCCCGTCTTTATACACCCAGTGATGAATGAATGACAGCTGAATACTTTTATGAGCTCTACCTGAAACATGGCGGTTATCCAGAGGGTGATGCTGGAATCAGATTGGCTGAAAAGCCCCACTTGGCGAAAGGATATTTCCGCAGT
Source organism: Pterois miles (assembly GCA_947000775.1). Taxonomy (NCBI): domain Eukaryota; kingdom Metazoa; phylum Chordata; class Actinopteri; order Perciformes; family Scorpaenidae; genus Pterois; species Pterois miles. The sequence goes on along the minus strand of CAMQGK010000171.1, from coordinate 7,949,458 downwards.
GATTTTACCTGATGAAATCTGATCTCTGACCTACTTTTCAGATTTACATATTCATCTTCGCTGCGGGTGGGTGTCGTTATTGGCTGAAATTCTCACTGCACAGTGTGACTCAAAGGCATAAATATCACATCTAGGTGGCTGAGTCGGAGGGATGAATGAGGAGGAAACAACCGTGGAAAACCTCCGCCTGAGATAAAAAGCCAGCGTTTGATTAATTAATGAAGCCACCTTGTTGTAGAATGAAGGCATCCATTACTAACTACAGATACTACAATAATGTTTCTTTTTTAAACAGAGAAACCAAAAGGTGGCTGACCTTCCTTTGTGGTTCAGACAAGAGAGAGCTCCGACTGAATGAGTGACACTACAGAGTTTGTGCATCATGTTGCAAGATGGGATTTGACAGTTTGCACAAACTTTAGTCACACGTGGAAAGCACGCAGACAACCAGTTTACTTGCTGTGCTACATGTTGTTTGCTCGTCACTGTTTCAGACACTCCGACTAAAGCCGCTTGTAACCACGGCAGATGTTCTGATCGTCCCGTCCATGTAATAATCACAAAACTGCCACAAGTCATTTTGCAGGAAGTAAATGTGTAAAGAAGAACAGCTGAAGCCATGTTAGCACCACAGATGTTTGAATTATTGATGCAGAGTAGGAAGAGACCCTGGCTTTTTTGGAGATATTTGTCTCCTTTTTTATGAAGCCACTGGTTATGTAACAGCCAGAAAAAGTTACAATTGATTAGAATATTTAATCGCAATTAATACCATGATTGTCCATGATTAATTACAGTTAATTACATATTAATCACACATTTGTTCAAAATATACCTTAAAGGCAGATTTGTCAAGTATTTAATGCTTTTATCAGCATGGGAGTTGGCAAATGTGCTGCTTTATGCAAATGTATGTGTATATTTATCATTGAAAATGAATTAACAACACAAGAAAATAACAAATATTGTCCAGGAATCATTACAGGTACTGCATATCGCGTAAAAATATGCTCACATCATATCATGGCAAATCCAATGGCCAATTGCCCAATGGGCAACAACAGCTGTCAGTGTGTCAGTTAAGTGACTTGACTATGACTTCCTCAATACTGCATGTGATTATCATAAAGTGGTCTGTAAAGGGGAGACTCATGGGTACCCATAGAACCTATTTTCATTCACAGATCTTTGAAAATGGACATGCCAGTTTTTCCACAACAAAATTTTGTGCAGATTTGGAGCATTATTTAGCCTCCTTTGTGACAACTAGTATGACATGGTTGGTGGAAAGATTCCTTTCGTGTGATGCTGGTATCTTCACTCTAGTTTTAAAACGGAGCCAGCAAGAACCTCAGAAATATTGATTACGTTAATGCATTTAAGAAATTAATGGTGTTTAATCAATTTTGCATTAATGTGTTATTATCTCGTTAACTTTGACAGCCCCAGTGTTTTTTATATGAAGCCACTGGCTATATAACAGCCAAAAAGTCAGAGTAGAATATTAAAAGCACTCATCTGGAAGTTTAATTGGGTACCTCTGACATTCAACTTTGTTTTTCTCATACTGTTTTCTAGGAGAGTCTGTATGATCTTCCTGTATATCGATGTAGAGTTCAGGTGGCTCTCCCTCCTCAGCATCGCTTGTTTTCCTTCATGACTAGGTTTCACTTGCTTTGCAGAGTGAGGCTGTGCCCTGTATGCTTCCGAGTTTGCCAGCCATTTGTACGCCTCCTTCCTCCTCCAGTGCCCCGCAGCTGTGAATTCTGCTCACATATCCACCATGGCCGTATTTAGAAAAAGAAGAGCACTTCACCTTCTCTCCTGCGTACAGTAATTTGCCAACAAAACTGTGATCATTTTTAATTAATTACGAGGATGCACATTAGAAGTGCTTAAGGCAATTACAGTGGCAGTATTGATAGATTCCTGGGCATAATTGAAATGCAGGGGCATAACAGTGAATACTTCAAATTCTTTACATCACCTTGTCTTTTGTTTGCTCCAGCCTTCCCCTCTAAAGCTCCCATCATCTGCTCCTGTTTGGAATTCAAGCGCTGTCCTGTAAGATACACCCACAACATGCCCCTCTCACTCCCTTGACAGAGTTGTTCAGGGGAGTCATGACCATCTCCAATAAATAAGAGGCTAAACCTGTTTACTGGTGGTCAGGAGACGCACCCCCCCCCCCAGTATGAAAATGTCAAGGCATGACAAGAAAGTAAACAGCTATTACTGGAATGTGAGCATGTTTGCACAGTGTTAACGTTCCTTATTACCGCAAGAATATTTATACAGTTTCACATTTGCATAGCTGTAGACAACATTTACATTAGCATGTCCCACATACTGTGTGAGTGTGTCCAGATGTGCCTCAGTGCAGAGGTGGATTGCACCAGTGGATCAAAGGTAGAATAAATGTTCATTCCACAGTTCAATGAAATCTATTATTGGGAGTATTTTTACATCAGGCGCAGAGTCTCAGTAGAGCATTTGTCGACAGTTTGCAGTATCCACTGAAATACTGTGGCTTACAATTCAAAAGAGAAGGCTTCCTAGAATTGGATTCTGATCCAATCCTAAGTAGAGTTAAAGCCAGTACCCTCGAGCTGTTTGGATGTAAATCCATCTCTCTACATCTCTCCAAAGCTCTCGTCTTGATTGCTATTTGGATTCCTTGCTGCATGCAGTGCATGAATAAGTGAGCGTAATCTTGATCTTCTGCAGAATGAACGCTCCTGCTAGTACTGTTTCAAAACAGATTGATGCGCAGCAACTTCATCTTTTAGCTTTGTCTGCAGTTTTTTTTTGTGTCTGATCATAATAACTCTATAACGTTGAAAAGGCAAATGTCTTTAACATGGCAGGCTTGCATTAGGACTGCACAATTAACGGTCAAAATGGTAATCACGATTATTTTGGTCAGTATTGCGATCCCGATTATTTATCACGATTATGTAATATACATTTTCACTGCTCTTCACTTTCACATTGGGCTATATTCCTGCTAATTAATGAATTTGCATCAAAATAAGACTTGAAATGGGGTTGTTTTTCTTCACCTGAATTCAGTGCATTTTCATTTTGCCTGTTTGCTCTCTGTTGTATAACGGAGAAATACATTACATTACATTCAGGGCCGTTATTTCACAGGCTCCTGCCTCACTGTGAGCGAGCAGGCTGGTGGTTGGCTGTTAGTTTAGGAAGCACTTGATTTGCTATGCAGCGACAATTTAAACATTAAAAACATTAATGTTGCAGAGATCATGTTCATTTAACTGTAGGAAGCCAAAATCGTAATCACGATTAATAATCAATTAATTGTGCATCACACTGTCAATAATGTGGATATTTTGTGTGTTTGTTGATTTACTGAACTCTCATGTAGCATTAAATGTTTCCATGTGTCCTGGTTGTGTTGCAGCCCTCATTAGAGCAACCCCACTTTAGGTCGACTGGAGCAGGAAAATGCAGATAGCCGATTTATCAACCAGTATCTTCTATACTTTGGCATACATTATTTTTAATAAACCAGTTTTGCCACTCTGAACTCAATCATTAGTAAGAGAACACCCTGAAGTGTGATTTGGTGGATTACATTGTTGGAATATGTTCTGTTTATTTACAACGGGCAATGCATGCTGTTCTGTGGTTTGACTGAACTGAACTTATAAACCATTAATGTTGGTGCATATTCCCACAGTAACAAGGATCCTAAAGTGCATGATTTTATTTCATGCAAAACACTGCGGTACAACCCCGCGTGACTGGTGGTGAGTACGCAGCCATCAGCCACTATCGAAGACTGGTTCCGTCAATTATAATATAATCATAATAATAATATAAAACATCCTAACGGCACCAATTATGGCTCAAACTGATTAATCGGCCTACCTCTAAACCCGACCATCTCATAGGTGAATTTAGTAAGATAGGTGAGGATTTGTGTACCTTGAACCATTTAGTGTTTAACACAGACAATAGATTGAATCCCCGGTGCTGTCGACCCACACAGTCTCGCACACTAAGCCGGTTATTTATATGCCTTGCATTGTATAAAAAGAAGGAACACAATGTTCCCTAGCTGTTCTGAATAGAAATCTTAATTAATTAATAAATCTTGGCAGCAGAACCATTCCTGACCGACAAAAAAACAGGACAATGAAGCCCACAGATGGCAGTGGGGAACAGCATCTCTGTGTGTAAGCTGATAAGTCATGCACTGATGAGTCCATCTCTTAATTGCAATGAAAACTCATTTTCAAATCTGGCTGAAGAGGTAGGGTTATTAATTGATCTTTTAATTAAAAACCCTGCGTTCTCTGGGTTCTCTTGGCAAACAATAGTTTGTAGCTAAATAAATCATATTTGGTCTTGAAGCACACCAATTAATCATTAATAGTCACATGAGGATTACTTAAGGCAAGCGACTCGGTGAAGCCCTGTGCTTTAAGGTGCACAAACCCTGTCCATTAATATTAGATGGAGAGAAGGCTAACCATGTAATTCATCATCAACATGCTTGTATTCATGCATGCTGTATAGATGGACAATTGGACAAATAATCTTTGTTTTGATGACAAGCTCTGCGTAATGCAGATGTAATGGAAGTCGGATTGTGATCGACCCACAGCCAGCCATTTGTCACATGGCGGGGCCTTACAGCACCCATTTTTCTGCCATGCCTGTGCTATTCTTGGACCCAACCCCTTACCCCCATCTGGTGGAGTCGCCATGACTCCAGGCATGATTTACAGCACCGCCACAGCATACTCCACACACTAAATTACCTGGATTATTGGGCCTTCATGATTTTTAGTGCATTACTTTGCATTACTCTCAAATCCTGATAGTGTATTTCACACTATATGATGATGTAGGATGTGCCAGCATGTTGAAATTGGAATTATCGGATTGGATTTTATGGCTGTGATCTGTCTTAACAGATCCCAGTGCCATGCTCTAAATTGGAAATACTTGATATTATTGATATGCATATAAAAGCAGAACACCAACAAAATGTCCACCTACAAAATGATTGGGGTATTTTTCTCTATTTCAACATGTTGCAAGAGTTGTATGACTTGAGTGGTGAGAAGGACAATTACTTGGGCCCAAGTATTTTTGAATTCTGCTCATTTGCAGCATAGAAACTATGGTCTGGTGAGCTTTTATGAGAGGTGCCCTTGATAAGATAGATGATGACAGATGACCCATATGCCTGTACCAACATCAGGTCATTTTTGTGGAGAAATCTGAGTTTATATTCAAAGTCACCACTCCATGGTTACACCACTGGGAGGGATCAGTTGGCAGCCTGAAAAGTGAAGCCAATGCAGAAGTGCCCTTGACTTGCATTCTTTCTAATAGCCAGCAGGAGGCGACTTCTCTGGTTGCAAAAAGAAGTCTGACTGTATAGAAGTCTATGAGAAAATGACCCGACTTCTCACTCGATTTATTACCTCAGTAAACATTGTAAACATGAGTTTATGGTCTCAATCACTAGTTTCAAGTCCTCTTCATTCATCCTCTTCATCTCCATACAGCATGATGTTCATCTAGTAAATAATAGACCACAATGCAGGGTATGCTTCAGGGCAGGGGTGGGAAATTATTTTTCCTGGGGGGCCACATGAGACACCCAGATTGTTGCCAAGGGCCAAACAAACTATCAGACATAACCTCTATTTTATCGCTACAGAAAATGTACTGGACAAATATTTTTCAGCATTTATTGTACTGAAAATCAATCCACACAGCATATTATTAAGAAAATGACTTTATATGCACGAGCCTTTGAACCATACAGGACTAGGTAGTAATGTTTCTATTAACAAAACTTAACATTTAACATTAACACTTACATTCAACATTTAACTAAACATTAACACTTATATTTCCGTCTTTGGTTGCAAGCAGCTTTGTAAATGGTCCTTGCTGCTTTAGTATCTTAGCTAGCATCTCCTCAGCTGTCCTCTCCTTCACATCTCCAGACAGGTTTCTGGATTTTTCTGCATGTTTTGTCTCAAAGTGACGATTCAAGTTGCATACTTTGAATACAGCCACATTTGTTACAAACTAAGCACACAGCTTTACCTCCAACCGCCGCGAAAAAATACTTACCAGTCCATAAGTTATTATTAACGTGCTCCTGGAGGGACTGTTGCACCTGTGGACTAGGACTGGGCTGCTTGAGTGCTTTGGGGCAGGGGAGGGGTCCACGGCAGCACCTGCTGCTCGTTGAGAAGAGTCAGAACGATACACGCTCACATGTAGGTCTCCAAAAGTCTCCAATAACACCAGAAAAAGACATTAAATTTGGTGCTTGTTGCTTTTTTGAAAAAGAGTTGCTATAGGGGCCTGAAAACACTGAATACCTGACCTGAAATCACTAAATATAACGACAAAGTCGCTAAGTTGGCAACACTGCAGCCTCAGCAGATGACACTATTTCAAACATCTCAAACTCATGGCAATTTGCATCAGTGTTAAGTGTGACAGGAAGAAGCACACTAATAAAACACAAGCATAAAAAAAAAAAAAAAAAAAATTCGTCACCATTTTTTAGGTTCGTAGGTAAAATTGTGTGGTTTGTCTGAGACCTCCCGGGCCGGACAGAACCTTCATTAGGGCCGGTTCAGGGCGGCGGGCCATATAATGCCCATGTCTGATTTGGGGTGTGGCTACCTTGTGATTGACAGGTCGCTACCATGGTGTTCTGGTAAAGCCAATTCTGGGAGTTGTCTGCATTTTTGTCGTACAGCTTTAATCCTATCTCAATGTGTTTTCAGTTCATCGAAGTTAATTATGAGCTTCTTGCCTAAAATTAATATGCAATAATGCAATGTAGTGCAATAAAACAAGATGGCGATGGACAAAATCCAAGATGGTGACAGCCAAAATGCAGAGCTTGAGACTTCAAACGGCAGTCCACAAACCAATGGGTGATGTTACAGTGACTACGTCCACAGACAGTCTACGGGTGGGATGGCTCATTGTGCTCATACTGTATATTAATGTGGATAAATTATATATAAAAAAGAATTTCTTGATTCCTTTGTTGTTGTAGTCTAATTTTGCTTGCCAGGATTTTAACCAACTTCTAAAAGAGGGCAGTAATCCAAATTTACCAGAAGTAGGACATCTTTTGAGTCTAATTAAGAAAGCAGTGTTCTTTTTGGCAAATTGCTGATCCAGCTAGTAATAGATGGGAACACATCAAAATGCTCCAACTTAAAAAAAAAAAAAAAAGGAAATAGCGTTACATGAAAGGAGCAAATTTAGACAGACAGTTTGCCTGTGGTGTTGTGTTCTCAGTGTTAGCATAAAAGACAGTGGCTCTGAGTGAGGCTTCAAGTATTGACACACCTGCCTTGGCCACCATGTCCACTGTCCTAGCAACTGTACAATGCGACAGCCAGGTCACCCTGGCGCTTTCAGAGGCTTCAGATAATCAATGGCCCCTCACAATGACACCAATGGAGGATTACAAGGATTCACTAAGCCTGTCAGTCGGCATATCGCATTGATTTTGTCATACTCGTTATTGGCTTATATTTCTGTGCTGTAGTACTGTTACAATTTTCTCTCCTTGTCCCTTTCATTTTCTTTAAGTATTGTACAGCTCTTCTCTGGTGCATATTGTCAAATGCTAAACTACAGATGTCAAACATACGGCCCGAGGGCCAGAATCAGCCCGCCAAAGGGTCCATGACGTTGCAGAGTGTGAAAATTGCAAAGAAGTCATTAATTCCAATAAGATCTGGGAACATGGGGGCGGCAGTAGCTCAGTCTGTAGGGAGTTGGCTTGGGAACCGGAGGGTCACCGGTTCAAGTCCCGACATGGACCAAGAACTGAGTGTGAACTGGTAGCTGGAGAGGTGCCAGTTTACCTCTTGGGCACTGCCGAGGTGCCCCTGAGCAAGGCACCAAACCCCCAACTGCTCGGGGCGCTTGTCAGGAGCAGCCCCCTCACTCTGACATCTCTCCATTGTTGCATGTTTGTGCATGTGTGTGTTCAGGGTCTGCATGTACCGTGTATAAGTTAACAACAGAGTGAAAAAATTGAATTTCCCCTCGTGGGACTAATAAAGGACTATCTTCTTCTTCTTAAGATGCACTGCTGTTCCTATTTGTCTACTTGGGGTGGCGCTGTCCTGTGAGTGGTTAGGCTATTATAGATCCCAATGTGCTTACGTATAGGCTATGTGACAAAACACTGTCAAAAAGGAGAACGGGTCAGGTTTTCCAAGAAAAATGGAGCAGTTCCTATTTTTTCACAGTGGTAAACACAGCTTTTGGTGTTTTTGGTGTCTTCACAGTACATTTTCAGTACTCAAGGCATGCAGCATAATATTCAGCGGCACTTTCAGATTAATCACGGCTGAAATAGAGGAACTTGATTGAAGATGAACTGTTTTTAGTCATAGCTAGGTAATCAGACAGACATCTCTGACTGTTCGTCATCTTTTTTGAAAATGGATTGTTCATTGATTGTAAAAAAAAAAAAAAAAAAAAAAAAAATTGGAGGTGTTGTTATTATGCAATGGTTTTACAGGTCCGGCCCATTTGAGATCAGTTTGGGCCGTATGTGGACCATGAACTAAAATGAATTTGACCCCCCTCTGCTAAACACTCTACTATTACGTTATCACAACCTTTAGCAACCCTCTTTGCTGCAGGTTGTTGTACATGTAGCTCTTCTGCAAAGATGCTGATGGGACCTGTAACTTTTTCTGCAGGCAGTCTTTATACTGCAGTTACTATTAGTGTAGGTTGTGATTACAATAGATCAACAGGACAATTCTGAAACAAGCTGTGAAGATTCTGAAGCGACACAGAGTCAGAAAAGTGTACATACATCCAGTCAAGGTCTACTAATACTCCCCATATATATATATATATATATATATATATATATATATATATATATATATATATATATATATATATATATATATATATATATACATGGGAAAAAGCCCATCGCGTTATTCACTGTCTGAAGTCCTTCAGATTATTCAGCCCAGCCACTGAGTTGAATAATCTGAGAGGGAAGAGAGGAAATAGCTGTATAATTGGCACACATATGCAAGGACAAAGACTCAACATACACTACATACGAATGTACTCATTAGGATTCAGAAAAAGGTTGGTGGAAGGGCATCCATCATCACAGAGCGCGCTGTCACCTCAGCACGCCGCTCCTACATGATCATACGCCACACAAATGTTCACATGTATGTGTTTCACCTTGGGCAGATCTGTTGTGTCCCACTTCATCTATCTATGCAGACTTTCAAAGGCTAGCAATATGTCTTATCTCACAAAAATTAACATATGTGCTATAATGAAGCATGTGGCTACGTCCATGTACCTGGAATACACATCAGACCTTTCTTATTCAGCAGAAATAGACTATACACATATTCATTGGATTAATTTGGCATTGATGCCAGTTAGTAACCCGGGGTTGTGTTGTCCAAAGCTGCATCTGTCCACACTGAGGTCGTCCATTAGGAACATCTCCAAATGCAATTGGAAGTAAAGGTTTGCAGGCGCTCGGCCAAACTCTTCCACTGGTTACAGGCTACAGCTCCGACTGACAGGTCACTCTTAAAGGCTCATTGTCAGGAATATAAATAGTCTGCATCTCACTTTCAGACATGGATGGGCAATTTGGTGCTAGCTGCAGGACTGACCCTAAGTGTGAGCTTTTTCCATCTATCGTCGGCTTCTAATCAGAATGTGTGAATAGCGCAAAATAATTTTGCTTGTATTAGATGTCAGGTGACTGTGCATCTGATTGTGTTTTGTTATTTGTCAGGCTGTGGGGAGTCAAGCCAAGTCAACACAATACACAATGTCAGATTAAGCCCTATGCCTTATTATGATTGGTTCTCCTGTTTCCTTGCCTCTGTTGATTACAGTAATGGAGAAGCAGGAAACCAGCCATGATAATACCAGTGGACACAAACCCCCGTATGCATTCACATCTGTTAGGAACTGTGCTACTTACAGGAAGCACAGCTTGTCCTCCATCTTTAAAAGAGGGTCATTTTATTTTGTTTGTCCACACTTTATGGGTTCAGTTTTATGCTGACAATAGCCAATAATTACAATTATAACAAGTGGAACATTTGTATTCCCATTATGCTACTATGGGAATGGTACGAGTGCTGGATTTCTTTTGTCCAACCACATGCCGTATTCAACAAAACACCATTGTTGTACATCTATATAACTTCAATTCATTAATTTAATTTCTTTCAAGACTGTGTTACTATAAGCAGAGTAAATATTTGAAGTACAAAAGGACCAGGCTGCTTTAGAAACCGTCCATATGTAAAGCTGCCTTCATGACACTGGCAAAGAGATTTACACCACATTTCAGCACATGAAAGGAGCCTCATTTTGCATTCACAGAACCTGCCTGTGCCATTGAGTCTTTGAACTTCCATTAAGCCATTTATCACCATGCAGTGCAATTCATTTCTTTTTCTAACGTTGAGGATGGATGCCCTCTTCCCTCCCCATTCCACCTCTGTAGACGAAGTGTTGAGTTTACACTATGTACTGTGTGCCACTGACCAAGATGTCGGAGGATGTCATTTTAAAGTTCAACAGCCCTCCTTCACCAGGAGGTCTTATTATGACTTCAACCTTTTCCTTTAGATTGCCTTTATGTGTGACCCTCCAACCCAACTTCTCTCTGTTTCCTCCAGTTGCTCCAGCTATCCATGAGATGAAAAGCCATGGAGTGGGTCTTGGACGCACAGCTCTGCTAAGGTGTGAGGCAGCTGCTGTGCCTTCTCCGACATTCGAGTGGTACAAGGGTGAAAAAAGGTGAGCCCCGTTTGATTGTGTTGTGAGTTGTCTTGATAAAGTCTGTTGGCAGCATCACCCAAGATGTCCGCTGGATGCAGCAGCTTTGCGTTCTGTCTTCCAATAACACTACAGCTCGTCATTTTATCTTGTTTACAGCTATTTACTGACATTTTACTAAGATATTGAAAACACATTTGTGATTCATTCATTCGGCTGCAAATGCACTTCACTCGTCTTAATTACTCTTACTTGTGTGCACAGGAAAACCATACAATTCCTTCTCCTGCTTCACAAATCACAAAAATGCCATAAACAAACAACAGAAAAAAGATTACAGTTTAAGTCAATAACAGATTACATGTATTGAAAACTTTTATTTTTAAAGGGTAACTTTGGTATTTTTCAACCTAGGCCCTAATCTTCCATGTTTTTGTATCTAACTGACTAATAGTGACAACAATTTCTGAAACTGGTCTAGTATTGAGGGAGAGCGATGTAGGCGGCAGCTGCTCACAGGCTACAGTAAGGCGTTATTGGGGCAAGCTGGCACCATCATTTACATCCTCTAAAATTGGTTATTTTTGCCATGACAGGCTCTGATTGTTGCTTTAAGTGTCTGACATTATGGAAAGAGTCTCGCTCAAGGTGAAGTCTCGTTCTGAAATCTTGTGAGGTGACGTGTTGCCGGAAAACAATGGTGAATATTGGAATACATCCATGGAGGAAATGCAAGTGCCAGCCAGGCAGAGTTAGTTGTGTTTGTTGTGTTTGTTATGTTTTAATACAGAGAGCATAGCTTAGTGTTAACCAAAAGATCTTCAATGTCATGGTTGAATGTTTAGATAATGTCGACAACGTGGATGAGGTCTTTGAATTCGATTCCTTTCCATGATGTCTTAAAAGAACAATGTGAGCCTGTCAGCTGTAAAAACAAATGGTAAATGAACTTGCATTTAGCTTTTCTAGTCTTCCGACCACTCAAAGCGCTTTACACCACATGTCAGCATTCACCCATTCACACGCATTCATACACTGATGGCTGCGATGCAAGGCGCCAACTTTGCATTTACACACCGCTATGTCTTCAGGAGCAAGTTGGGGTTAAGTGTCTTGCTCAAGTGTGACCGGACGACCTGCGCTCCCTTCTGAGCCACAGCCGCCCCGAGCACTTTTAGTGAATGTAACATTACATTGACACTGCTCACTTGCCCGGCTGCAGCGTTCTCCCTCAACACTAGACCAATTGTTTTTTCCCATTACTCACAAAAACATGGGAAAATAGGTTCCCCTGTTGAAAAATACCGAATTTACCGTTGAAGTCAATTGGCAATAAAAATCTGCATTTATGTACCTTCAGAAGTGGATTTCATACTTCAGAGATGCAGTCTGCTCCAGCTACAATAGACTCAGCACATAAAAGATAAGGAAATGGGGAAAAGAAGCCGTGAGCAAGACACTTCGGTCACACGTCAGGTAGCGCACCAATTGCAATGGCAAGAAGTCTTCTCCAGCAGCTATGATGACATTAGGGGATAGACATTAGGGGTTAATCCACCAGTATGGATATGAATGGATAGAGTTGTTTGTATAGGTGAAATTAAATGTTTTCAATTATGAAGTGGATGTCTTGTCACACTGGATCTAATAGCTGCCATGACGTTTAAACAAAATCTGAATTGTTCTGATGCAAAATATAAACCACCAATCCTGCACTGGAAGCATATACTGTATATGTTAAACAAATGCTAATTATTGTTTATAATTAGTTTGTTCACAGGGCTTGTAAACATAGACTGTTTAAAGTTGGACTCTGAACTAAAATCTCCAATGCTGACACAGCAGTTATTAGGTGTTCCCCCCAGGGATCAATATTATTAAGTATTTCTGATTCTGAGGTCATACTTGTTTGTGGACAAGAACGCATGAAAGTGTGATAGGAAAGGTGTGGTTTTCATTTGTTTGCTTTCTCCCTGAGACAATGCAATTGTTTGCTCTGCCATTCGTCTGTCCTCCAGGGAGAGCCCACGTAAATGTTCCTGCAAGAGTCATTTGTGCCTTGTCCTCACCTTGCATCCTAATAAAATGTTTGCTGCTGGCAACTGGCTTAAATCACTCGCGACACATACATCAATCAGTCTAGATTCAAGTGTCAGTTCTTGAATTTAAAAACCAAATTACCCCCATTACCCATCATTTACCCACTCCTGGTGAGCACAATTTCAATCATCAGCTCACACTGTGCTAATTGTAATTATGGGGTGGATTCAATTTATTCAAATTGCTAAGGAGGCAAGTTGGCATGATTCTAGTCTTTACTTAATTCAAGGACTTGTTCTTTTTGTGACTTCTTACATGGCTGAATGGTGATTTCTTCATTCACTCCTCATCATGAAAAGGACATTTGCGGAAGGACTTAAGCACAAAGCATGTGAAGCATCTGTACAACATTAACACTGACTGGGACTATTCCATTACTAATTTCCTGAGAAATGAAGGCTACCTCTTATGGCTCTGTGTTGATGCAGCCATACCATCAGTGCTGTGCTGCTGCTCCAGTTTGTCTCTATCGGAAGTAGTGTGACAGTTTTGACAACCGAATCTTTCTCTTGATGTGTCGCTGCTTTCATTCTTCAGTGGGAGTGGGTGAGTGTTTATGTGTGTGTGTGCAGCCTTCTTTCACTATGACAGAGGGGAGCATTGACTAGTTTGATGTTGAACTAGCGAAGAGGCGAGACTCCCCACCGAGATTATCAGTGAATGCTCAGCTAACATTTGAGGAGGTCGCCGTGGGAGAGGGAACAACAGATTTGTGGATATTTACTGGACATAAGGTCACACATAGTGTTTCAACTAGAAGAGCCTCTCAGAACAACTCGAGCCAAGCTAGGGATCATGGGGGGCCACGACAAGGCCAAGATAGAAGCATGTCTCCTCTCTAGAGGTTTTTATGGTTCATCTCCAAATGTGGAATTGTAACACAAGCCACTCTGATGAAAACAAACTCAGCTTTAATATCCACGATAATCTCACAATCAGGATGCACAGCATATGCTGACATAGAGTGAATTTTAATCTTTACAGGCTGTTAAAGATCATCACGTCCACCAAAGTAAACAATTAAACATTTGTCAATTTCACAGCACAGATGGAAGGCACGACTGCAGTGGGATTTATTGTAATCCCTGTGCACCTGCAACACAACAGTGAGCAACGTGTCAAGTGGCACCCAGCTGGTTCATCTCTGGGTCATTTCTCTCCCGTCTCAGTCCTTCAAAGTGTCTCTCCAAGGCAGACGTGACAGTCCAAGGGATAAATAGATCTGTTGAAGAGGGTGATGAAGTACTGTACAATCTAAAGATCCACTATAGGATGACAAACATTCGTTCCGTCCTTGACACTGTGTGTGGGTGAGAAATAACAGCTTAATTTGTTGTGATTTTGTTCTGTTTTCAGGATTATCAAGGGTCAAGGCATCGACATCAAGAGCCTCAGCTCCAGATCAGTCCTCACAGTGACCAACATGACAGAGGATCGTTACGGGAACTACACGTGTGTCGCCTCCAACAAGCTAGGGACGGCTAATGCCAGTGTGCCTCTCATTCGTAAGTTGTCACTCTATCTGCTTGTGGCTAACTGGAGTGGTTGAGAGTGAGAGGTCTGGAAGAGTGTTACGGATGTCAGTGGGGGTTTTGGCCCTCAGAAGTGTTTTCACTTTTTGCTGCAGCATTCTTGATACAAGATAAAAAGCTAAAGTCAAACCCAGTGCTGCAACTGGGTGCCCACACATCACCAACAGTTTTGTGAATGTTGATTTTTCATTATGGTTGCAATTCTGTGTGTGGGTGTGGGTGTAGGTGTGTGTAGGTGGGTGTGTGTTGTTTCAAAGTCGACATCTGCATGTGTAGCTACTGGACGAAAAAAACACCACCTGAAAAAGAAATTTAGGTTTGTAACAGCATCACAATTACAAAGGCGGCTACACAGGTCAGCCGTGCTAAGTTGAAAGCCAAGTGGCAGTACGACTCAGATTTTAAAGAGATCTGAGAGTCTGCCTTTACGTAGTTTTCAACATGCCATGAGGCATCTAACAGAGAGCCAAAGAGGCCAACTAATCAAAGGCCAAACTGCAGCTGCATCAGTGATAGACTGCAGTTAGGGAGGCATTCTGCATAAATTCAAGAACTGAAAAACAGTTTGTTTGCTAAACACACTGAAACTAAGATAACAAAAGTTTCCACAGAACACGAGCACATCATGGCAGAAACCCAGGTTCAGTCCCTGGGAAGCAGGAATTCCAGCTTGGTGGTACGGTGATGCGTGGTGGGAAGCCAGTGAGGGATAATATCCATATCATCACACTTGCAACTTCTTCAGTGTCTCAACAGAGGGGGTGAGATCTTGGGGTGATAGTGTATGGCCACATTATACCCTCCTGGTGAGGGCTGTTGGACTTCATATGTGTTTGAGGAAGCACGTGGCTGCCAACAGTAGAAGAGGCAGTCATAACAACTTCACTACAATAGGAACTGGTCGTTGTGGAGAAAAAACAGGAGAAAAACTAAGCTGGCTGAAACCTTCTGGCACAGCCCAAAAAACTATACATTGTGAAATTAACAAAGCTTGTAATTATGGGATCAGTCATTCAGAAAAAGACTGAGAAGAAAGCCATCACACAAAGCCACATGTCGCCTGATCCTGATGACCCACGAGCACTGGACCAGGTTGTATAGTGTAGTGAAACCATCTTTCAATCTTTTCAGATGGGTTTGAGTTTAAAAAGTCTCCAAACAATAGTGCATCTATCGCTGTCTGTCCGTCCCTCTTTGTGTTTTTCATATATTTTGTGAATGAAATATTGCTCAAGACCCAGGAAAGTGCAATGTCGAATGTGGTGCACTTTGGCCAGATGGTGGTGCTATAACAGTGGACTTTACGTTTTCGTGTGTAACTTTTGAACTGTAAGTCTCAGAAACAAAATTCACAAAAATTATTACAAAAAATGTCATATCTCCTGAATGCTTTGTGCTATTGGAACCACATGTGGTGGACATGTGAAGATACAACGTCTGAGTGATTGTGGGTAATTTGGTGCCATTTGGCCTATAGGATTCGCTGTAGCAGCATCATCTAACTATAAAGGAAGTACTCTCTGCCTGTGTATGTACGACTGTCCTTTGCATAACCGTTCATCCAGTCAACTTCACACTTGGCTTGTGCAAGCAGCCACTGAAAACACTGTAGTTTTAGACTTGTACTATATAATATATATTTTTTTTTCTCTTCCTTATTCATATTACTGTTTAATATATGCGTGTGCACCATCAGGTTTGTATTTAATTTCATTGTACTCTGTGAAGTGACAATAAAGTATTTCTATTCTACTGTGTATAATATAGGCAGACATTTTATCATAGTCATAAGGTCCATTGATTGGAGCAAGAGGCACGTATACGCACGTCATCAGTCTATTGGAGGAGTAATTGGTGATTTCAATGGCTGATTGAAGTTCTTCAGTTCTTGATTATTATTATTAGGCATTCAGTAATAGGCCCATTATGCCAGGGGTGCAGAACACAGCAATGATCAAACAAAAAGATAAAAGCACCTTAAAAATGTCCTCAGGCTTATTCAGATTCAGACAACTTTATTTATCCCAGAAGGGCAATTCAGTTTCATAATCTACCAAGACCGTATACAAACTCAGAGACAGCAGCAATCAGCATTATGTCAAAGACAATGAATGGATAAATAAATCAGTACATGGGCCAAGATGCACTCTGGCTCCTCGGGAGGCCCTGTGCATACTGACTCACATGAGGAGCAGGCAGGGAATAAAAAGTCATATATTAACAGAATAGAGAAGTAAATAATACTAAAAAACATTCTAATACATTATTATATTCAATGAATGTAAAGGCTTAGCAGCCATATGAAGAAAAACAGACTGACTGTTGTGGTTTTGGAAGAAAATAAGTCATTCATTGAAAAAGACTACTATCAACATTTAGCAGCCTGATAGTAGAAGGAATGAAGGCATTTTTGTTTTCTTTTTCCCTAGGGGGCACTTTGTAGCTTCGTACTGAGGACATTAAAGTGAATAGAGTGACTTGACCCCCAGAGCCGCCATGATATCCTTCTACATCATGACCAAGGACGCAGGGACAGCGCATAAAAGTGCCAAAAGCTGTATGAAGGACGCCGTAACCCAAATACTGAGTCTCTGACACACACAAGACGTTAAAAAACAAATTATAAATGAATTAAAACAGTTAAAAGTGGTTAGGTAGGTGTACACACTGAGAGGCGTCCTGCCCCCTGACATATTCCCATTGTAGTACTTAACAACTAGGGTCTGACAACAGGTCAATCAACAGATATGGAGTACAAAGCTTTTTTTGATCCTGGTGCTCACACATTCATTTTTAAACACATTTCAGAGCCTGTAGTCCACAGCGTGTACTCATCTTTGAATCTCTACGGGAAGTGGCTTTCAACCACTTTCTTTGTTGAAAGAGTGAGACGCTTTTCCTTCTCAGAGAGTGTTACAGTATCCGTCTACACAGACTTGTTCAAGAGCACCACATTTTCTAGCCTACACTTTTAGTCATAGCAGTTATTTTGTCGACCTGCCATCCGGCAAAAATAGCAAGAGCTTGGGGAACCTATTTTCCTCAACATTTTAGAGCGAGTATCAGTGATAATAAAAAAAAAAAAAAAAATCCATTTAATGTATTCAAGTGATGAAATATGAACAGGTGAATTAAATTATTCACCAGTTTGCGCTGCACCCTCTGATGATAGCGTTGTCCCTGGCAGACCAGAGACTCAGAATACAAAAAGATATTTCTGTAGAGTTGGCAATTGTCAAAGGAGCACTCCACTCTCCTGTTTGTGTATGCACAAAAAAAAACATCAAAGGCTTGTCTCAGATCCTCAGATGGATGATCTTAATGTGACACTAGCGAGGCCTCAAAGGCAGAGCGGCAAAGAAACCCTCAGAATAGTCAGAGGAGGCAGCTTCCTGTGCTGCCACCCCCAACTTCTCCCTCTTCCATTCCCTCTCTTTATCTCTTTGTCTGTGCTTCTATCGTGGCTTTGTCTCTCTGATTCTCTTATCACTCTCTTACTCTCTCATTCTTTTGTCCCCCCCCCCCCTTGTCTCTCACTCTTCCTCTCTATCATCCTCTTTCCCCCGCACACAGCATCTCCTCTCCCTCCCTTTCTCTCTCATGATCTCCACTTATGGAGGAGAGGCCAATTCTGCTGTCGCTCTTAATGAGAAATGGCAAGCAATCGTCGCAAGCGCACTCTCACTGGCACGTCGACGCAAATAACAAAACCCAGAGGTTAGGTTTCACCACGGGTGACTTTGGATTGCTATTTTAGAACCAGTCGATAGCTATTGATGAGCAAGATGGGAAGGGGGGAAAGGGGCATGCATATTTGATAGAGCATCATACACTGAGGTGAATTTTAAGTGGGAACACAATGTGGGTGGTTTGCGGTGAAGGAATTGAGTATGTGTGCAGTGGTTTCTGTGGATGTTTCCTTTACGCTGTGACTGTGCATGTGTTGAAGAGGTCAAGCAAGGGTCACCCTCATTCAAAAAGCCTTCTTGAAATACAGCCACCGGGTAAAAAGATTAAATATAAATTGAAATATGAAGTATTCAGGGCTCGGTTTCGTCAGTGTCTTTTCAAAATTCTGGAGTTGAAAGGTCCCTGTCCTTCAGCAGTGTAAATCCTTTTTGTTTTAACTTAACAGAGTCACTTTAAATCAGTCCAGGAAAAGGCTTGCTATTATCGCTGATGAGATGAACTGTGACCCTGGAAAGCCTCCTCCCAGGGAAAGCAAACACATTTTGCCTTCCATCCAAAGCAGCCACTGGAAGACAGCTTGTTTGGTTTCTGTGTCAAATAAAACACGGATGAAAAAGCAGAATTTGCATCCTGGCTTCGTGCACATGTTGACATGGTTGATTTTTTTGACTAATTTCTGCATTTTTCTTTTTTTAAATGAGTTGGATGGCCGTGTCCTCGCTGTGTGCTTGTGGGCTGCCTGGTTTGGATTCAGTTCTGCCAGTTGTGTTAGACCATGTGGGTTTTTGCGCTGTTAAGCCATTAGTCAGGGATTGTGATCTCTTTCAGCTAAGTACCACTTTAAGCTGTATGTTTAAAGCTGTGGTAAACACAGACTGGGTACTTCTTGTACAACCTCTTTGTCACTACTTGTTGGAGTACTCTGTGTGTGTATGTGTGTTTTTGTGTGTGTGCACGAAGCTTTTTATACCTCATTGCTTTTTGAATAGCACAATACCCAGTGTTATCAGTAAATGAACACATAATAAAGTATAAAAGCACTTGTCACAATTGTCTGTACTTCTAAACATTTGTTAAGTTGCAAAGGTGTAATGAATTGAATTGGATAATAAGCTTCAATGAAATACCCAGAAATAACTTGGGGAGCTTTTTGTGCTTCTTTGTATGATTTGCAGATGGAATATTTGTGTTTAATTGATTACAACTGAAGCAGAGCTTGCACAGGTCTAGTTCCTGCTGTGATTTATTTTCAGTTCAGTTAGATGTAATCATAAGACATGGGTTTTGTCTCAATAGCCTCACTGTAACAACAGCAAAAGTAATAGCAATTAACAAGGTATCAGCTTCAGAGAAAATGAGTGTAATAGTCAGTTTGTATTAGCAGTTGTTCAAAACCAAAGCAGTAACACTGGAACAAAACCTGCAGAGTGTGAAACTGGATCGATGCTGAAGAAAGATGCCAGTGATTCATCAGCTACAGTTGGTTATGTGCTGATATGATTTACCCGTTGAGCTTATTTGACAGGCACAGTGAATTTTACAGTCATAGATTAGCCAGAGCAAGCCTAGTAGTTAGCTTTTGTGGCCAGATGTTACCGTCAGCATGTCAGTCGTTATGTACAATACATTTTTGTTCATATGTCCACACGTTTATGCACCATTAGTGCTGGCTTTGCAAATGTTTGCGTGGGAACTGCTATAGCAGGCTCCAGTTAGATTTTCTTGTAAAAACCAACAAATGACTACAGTTTAACATGAGCATCTGTGCTCTTAAGTGAAACAAAGATGTCCTTAAATACTGGATCTTTTTTAGTTTGGAGTAAAGGGGAAAGTAGAGGAGGAAGGAATGCAAGTTAAACGAACAGAGAAGGCAAGAAACCTGCTGCTTCCACAGCACAAACTGTTACAGATGGGAGCGGTGAAACGCTCTGACTCAACAGACTGTGACAAAGTGCAGTGATAATGTTTGGTAATCTAGTCATTAATGAAAACAGCCTACCATTGCCTCTGAACAAAGACACAAGCATACAGAGCATTACAAATGTATGTGTATAGGCTGTTACATGCAGAGCTTTTGTTTAGTTTTTTGTTTTATTGATGAATTTGCACATCAATATATTTTATCAAACTGCTGTTTTTACATGAATACTTTCGCAAAGTACATGAATAATACACAGCGAAACAGCACTTTTTTTACGGAACAGGATTGATTTTTGTGAGCTTTCGTACAAGCAGCCGATCACATTGTGCGAAACGTGGTTTGGTTGCAAGTCCGAACCAAGATGACAAACTTTATTACTCCTTTCAACCTTGACAATATCAGACCAGATCCACTCCTTCTGTTCTTCCCTGTCACAATAAAAGCTCTAAACATATAATGTTCACAGGAAAGTATTTTACATTTTCGTGGCGTTCATTCAGTCACGGCCCACCTCGTATAAAGGCCTTTGCACTACTGTTTGCCAACATTATTGTTAGTGATTACTGGCCCTTTTTTTTTTTTTTACCCATAATTCGTAGTTCTGCTGAGCGGGCCCCAGTTTGTGTTTCTCATGTATATTATTATTGCATTCAAGGTTGTTTAACATTTACCGCTGTTCTGACAGTATCTACACAATCCCCAAAGACTCTTCAAACCATTTGGATGAAAAAAATACATCATTCCACAATAAAAAAAAAAACATATTATTAATCATCTTTAACCAGGTTGTGCATTGTTTTCCTAATCCAGACACAGATGGTAGCCAGAAATAGTATAGCTCCATGCTCAGTTTGTACAACTGACTGTAAAAACACATCAGTCATCTTGGTATATATTGATGTTTCCGATCTTTCATACAAAATAATGCATTAATACTTAGTGTTTGGGTATATCCTTCAGAACAACAGTTAGTGTCATCCAAAGAATCCGGTTATGTTTCTGACTGTCACTCCTTGTGTGTGCACATATATACTACACAGTATATACACCACATACACTCACACACACCTTATGACTTTAGCTGAGGTATAACAATCACCAAACTGGCAATCCCTATTTCAACTTCCCATTTCTTGTGTGAGATGGAAGTGAACTTCGATGAAAAGACTGAGGCTGTTCACTCCAATTTTCTGAGGAGTCCTCCAGCTTAATTGGTCAAGCTCTTATCCCGCAGCCCACCTCGGCTTAGCCCTGGAGGAGATTTTCTCCGCCTATACCTCTGCCTTCATTTCCTGCTTTCTCCTCTCCCCCTCCTCCCCTCCCCAAGCAGTAATCGGAAGAGACTGATGGGAGAGAAAAAGAGTTAGTCTCTCTCTCTCTTTCTCAGTCACCGCTCAGCCTCCCTCAGGCAAGAGAGACACTGCTGGCTAGTTGGTTAATGAACGTCGTGTTCGTTTGTCACGCTTATCAATCAGCACATGTGTTGGTGTCATTTCAGCATGTCTCCTCATCTGCCATTGTTGTTGATGATGCTGTTTGTTCCCACACCGTGTGATTGTACCTGAGTCACGGAGCACAGATGCAGGAAAATGGGATCTAAAGGTGAAACCTGAAATGTGGGTGTGTGCGACTGCAGCTTAAAATGCAGGGAGCCATGTGGGGATTGGAAGGCACGTTTAGCCAGTAAAATGACTACCTCTTCTGTTTATTTGTCTACATTGGTCGTAAAACCAGCTGGATCCCACCTATATTCATCTTTTTTTTTCTGTTTGTTTTTCAATAAAACTTCTAAGATGAACACAATGGATTGTTTTCACATAAATGTTTTTCAGATAGTCACATAACAAAATATGCAGAATAGATTCAACGTGGTGAGGTTGCAGTGTCCTTTATTTTCCCCAAAAGCACCCTTACAGTGTTGCGCCATTTACCTACCATTTGAATGCCTGAATTACCATATTTAGGCAATCAGAAAAGCCATTAACATTTCCCCGTCTCACTGTGATGAGGAAATGTTTGGTGCTGGAGCGGAGTGTTCATCCTGCAGCCCAGCAGGCAATGGACTCTGTACCCACCCAGCCTTACCGACTCCTGTAGGAGGCCTGACGCACCGCTAGGAGCGCTCATCCCTGGATGACTGAGCCCAGTGGATGCTCACGGGATGATACACTCTCTGGACAGCATTAAAAAGGACATAGACAGAATAAGTAATTTGCTGGCTCACAAATTAACACAGTCTTTAACACCGAATGCTCCATCATCACGGAGCGACCAGAGAGTAAGAAGTAAAATAGAATAGCTAAAGAGTTTACTCAGGGAGTGTGTCCCTGCATGAAGAATGACTTTATAATGCACGCAAATGGAGCAGTGAAGATGAACGGGACGTTTGTTTGGAACATCCTCTTCCTAATTATTCCTTGAAGGGGCACCAAGTAAGACTTTTACTTCACTATAGCACAAATATGGGGAGGGGGTTGATAGCATTAGGATCAGTATTATTGATTGAGCGTGCAGTTCATAAGGTGCTGGGTTTTGGCACAAAAACTCTACATTTTGCCTCTTTGCTTCATGCTTTTTTTGTGATCTTTGGTTTTATTAGCTAAATCATCTCCACTATTGTGAAAATGCCAAACACACCTCATGTTAAGGGCTTAAAGCTGTCTAAGTGGTAATATCCCAGCTTTAGTATTAACTGCTCATTACGCTTGTGAGAGCTAAACTGATCGGAGGCCCCACGCAAACACCGATTCCTACAAATCATGTCCGATAAGTCTCTCGCATTATCCCGTCTGGAGAGAACAAAGAGAATAGGGATCCATGAAATGAAATAGCTGTGAAAGAGCTAATGTATTTTATCTTGCAAAAGTGAGCAGGCTGTGTGCAAGGTCGACTGCCATATACAGTGCGTGAAATGATGCGTTGCTTTGCTGAATAAGAGAGAGAGAGAGAGGGGGAGAGAGCCAGTGTAGAGCTATGGGGGGGAGAGATTGCATGTCAAAAGATATGTTCCACAGTAACGGACGAGTGTCTGAGAGCTCATGAAATGATTCACTGGTGAATTCATACTCAAGTATTAATCAGATAGCACCCGCCTGCCTGTTTGAAGAAAGAACTAAAAAAGGAAGTGTCTTCACATATGGGCTCCCCCAGGAGTACTTAAAGTGGAAACATTTGTGAAAGAAAAGATGAATTTGACCATTTCCCAATATACCGAGGGAGAAGGGATATCATTTCAATGTTGATTCCTACACAATTTTCCCATCAAAAAGAAGGATGAAATCAAATGAAAGCAAATGTTTTATTGTTGTTGGTATAACAGGAGCCTTTTAAACAGCAACTCAGTCATGACACTGTTGTCAGAGAGCCTCTGAAAAGCAACGCAGAGACCAGCGATTGAGAGCATGAACGACAGTGCACCCTTTGCCCCACAGTTGAAATGGCCATATTGAGTTGCCATGTAAATGGATTAAAATGGAGAGGCTAAGTAGGCTTCTGCACTATTGCGTGGCCTAGATTCAGCAGCTCACTGCAACAACGTGAAGTAGTATTCTGTCTTTGTGTGAGTACGTGTGAGGTGTAATCATGGCTGCCATGGTTTCCCTTGTTACAGATAAGACCCTCCTCCACCATGAAGCCGTCTGGAAGAACTTTTGTGAGGAGTATAAATAGCATTTTTTTAGCTGCAAGTGTAAGTCACACTGTTTGTGTGCCACAAACACAAAGCTGAACAAACCCTACGAGTACGACCAGTGCATCGCGTTGAGTCGAGCTCTCATGGTAAAGAACAGCTTTGCTTCGCCATACAGCCCAGATTCTGCTCCCCGAGTGAGTCACTGCACAAAGCTGGTCACAGCTTATCTCGAATTAAGTGCTTGTTTACCAAACAGAAAGCCGTGCTATTTATTTATTTGTCTCAAACTACAGATCAAATGGCCAGTAATGTTTACATTGCAGTTATATTTTTATACCAAAGCAGGATTCAATAATTGATGAGAGTGGATTTATCTTTGAGCTTTGGAAGCCATATATCACAGGAATTGGCAGTCATTTTTGAGTCCTTGGTATGAAAAACATCAACACCTAAATGTGTTTTTTTTTTTTTTTTTTTTTGCCAAGCATAAGATCTACTTGGTATGACATTTTACTCATGCACTTCAAAAGTGAAAAAGGTGTGTTTGCTGCCATCCGTCCGTGGACACACTCAGCTCCGGTAGTTTGACACACAGGACTGAACATTTGTGGATGTGACATTATTCCATCTCCCAAATGCCACCAGTGGTTCAGCCTGAAATGAGTTCATAAGGTAATCAGATTGGGACTCTTGAGTTCTGTCCACAGAGGGATCAAAGGATGACTAATGTCCCATTTCCTCTGAATGGCACAGCTCTACTCAACTCCTTTTCATTTTCCATCAGAAAAAGTTGTGGATAGTACCTGGTACTTTTTTTTGTACCACTTCAGTCAAGTTTCCAAGCGAGCTGAGCTGATAGTTGAAGGTGGAGTTAAAACACTGCAGTCAGAGAGTATCGTCATCTTGCACAAATCCGCCATGCTGCCATCAATGACCGCAATTTTTTTATTCACTTGACCCAGATTTTAATAAGGTGTCTGCAAAACTATGCCATACACTGTATAACGTCACACTACGATGTACAATAGTGCAGATGCTCCTTTGTTTGGTTGCCAATGAAAGGATTCAGTGAATGTCACGCTGAAGATGAAGTCAGTTGACAGCAGTTTCATGCTGCATTGCTATGGCGATTAGCTAAGTACTTTGTCTACATTTTGTCTCCAAGGTGAACAAAAAGGACCAGAGGCCTGTACTAGAAGCAGGATTTGGGGTTAGCAAGGTGACTTCATGTTTGACTCTGGGTTTTCTGTCCTACGACAGTGGTTCACTTCTTACCGGGGTAGATCGCCAGGGTAACTTAAGCTAAACACCTAATGTGCTGCAGAGCAGGTTATGTATGAGATATGAGATCAGCTCATATAAAAAGCACAACCTAATGATCAATGGCTCGAGATGGGGCATGGATCGTATAATAATATTACACAAATACAAAGACGTTTAAGTCATAATCCAGGCTAAAGTCTGTGAAGGTTCTCATTCATCCAGGTCATATTCATTCTGGCAAAAAATTGAATCGAAGGCAACTGGACTTAGATTTGTCCCTGAAGACGTTTCGCCCCTTATCCAAGTGGCTTCATCACTTGATATTATGACTTATGGAGTTAATAAACACCATCGTAGGACCGCTTAGCAGGATTGTGTTTGTTAAGGTTAGTTAAGCCAGATAACAAGAAGATAACCTGGGTATGTTGAATTAGCTTCATGGTATAGGCCTTTGGCACCAAATATGAGTTGAGTCGAGTCAGGCTGAACCATGCAGCGGAAACGAGGCAGAAAGTTCCCATTGTTTGGCTCATTCTTCAGTCGGTTCATACAACCTAAAAAGGAGGATGTAAAACGTAGAGAAATGGCCAATTGTTTAGCATACCAGAAGCGTGATTGAAGTTTTTCACAAAAACCCTTCAGGGGTTTGGAGCCGCCCCAGCTCCCCGAGGTTCCCCTCATTTTTTGCCTTAGCGGTAACCCATGCAAATCCGAGGCAGCCGGGGGGATAAAGGGTGTTGTTGATGAGCATGTGGAGGTTGCATCTTGCCAGAGAGACACCGGTCCTTAATGCATGGAGAGGATTTGTCTCCATCCCCTGTCCTTTTGTCCTTGCATGCATTTTTATTTTTATTTTACGTCTCCATTCTGTTAATAATACATGAATGTCCTCTTTCCCTCCCCCCTCCCCCCTCCCCCCCCTCTCCTCCCCTGTAGCAATTATTGAACCCACCACCACTAGTGCTGTCTCAAGCCCAGGTCAGTATATGTCACCATGCTGTACACCAAAATCAGCAAAGAGGTCCGCTGCCTCATACTAACCTGAGCCGAAAGCCTCTCCTCCTCCATCTTGATTTATTTCAATTGGCTGGCTGCAATGCCTGCTGGGTGTACAGCTTCATTGTATGTCCTTTATTTGTTTGATTTGCATTGTTTTTTTTTTTTTGTTTTTTTTGTTAATTTTGGGTTGGCTTCTACAGCCTGGCCACTTCCTGCAGCCTGTGTCATCACAACACCCTGCCCCTCCTGCCTTTCATTACAACACCGCCACCACCACCTCCTACGTGGAGCAAACAGTAGCGTCATCAAAGTGGCTGCTCCATAGACCTCTGGGTCTGATGCTTTTCATAACGGCTTCTTCTTCTCTTTCTGGCTTTCTCACCACAAACACCACCGCTCTCCCGCTCCTCAGTGCTACCTAAATGCAGTATACATCAAAGGCAGGAAGCTGTTGGTGGCAAAGGCCCTTGGTTTGTTGTTTGCAAGATGGAATCTCTGCTTTCTTTGTACTTTTATCACTCCCTTTCTGTCTTAATCTTCCTATATCCCTCTCTCTCCCGCTCTGTCTCTGTTCTTTCCTCTTTCTAGAACAATCAGCTGGCGCTCCGCCACCCTCTTTAACCTGATCTCCTGCTAGTGCTGTTGTCGGTGCTACACTGTCAATGTCACCCTTGTTTCCCCCCTCTCGCTCTGTTCTGCCGCTTCCACATTCCAGCCCAGAGTAATCCCCTCTGCCTGGTCGTCTTTTCTCCCTCTCTAATGGTTTTAAGCAAGTCACAGAATGTAATCTCTCATACTGGTTCCATTATTTATTTATTTTATTTTTTTGCTTGGTACTGTTCAGAAACATGCAGACATGCTCTCACACTAAAAAGCTTTCACTGGCATGGACACAGACAATAGACACGGAAATGAAAACACGCTGAAATATTCAACCATACTCAGATGCACCTGCACTGACAGTACTTACTCGTAATCACATGTGAGGATTCATACTGCATGATGAATCCGCTAAGCGTTTTTGCGACTTTCATCCAGCTTTGTGTGGAGAGGAGCCATGGTTTTCCCTCTCGCGTTTTATGGAGACACAGCCCTGGATTAGCACGTGTTCGCCTGCATTCTCTACCTGTCTATCTGAGCCAAATATAATTATCCATGGAGATTCTCTCAGATAACAAGTTAAAATAAGCTCAGCAGCGACGAACAGTCCTGGCATGGCCCCTAACTCTCATTTGATGTAACGCTTGCAGAGCAAATGACAATTTCATGGTCCAAAGGAACACCACTGGTTTCAATCGTGGAGATAAACTCACTCAGAGACCTACTGTTCTTGTTTTGTTCCAAACTGTATTTGAAGGTAATTTTTTGATGGCACCCCCGCTAAGTGTCTTGGCAAAGGGAATTATTATAGATCCCTGCAAATGGTTCTTTGTCCCTACCATTGTTTAATCAAGTTTAATAATTAATTTTAGCAGCATATTATCTGCTTTTATTTCCCCTGTGAATGAGTTTGGGAAGATTTGCTTCCAAAATAAGGAATGAAATTCTAGTGTGTAAGGTGGGCGAATCAGATCTGTGAACTGGAACAATTGTTCATCCTCCACTGCACATGGAGTTCATGTTTTAGCCCATTTATTAAGGGCAAATGACAAAAAAAGATAAAATTACATGGAGAAAACATTAATAGGCAACATCAGTCATTGTGTTTTTATATCTAACCTTGTTGTTCCAGTAAGACTCAGTTCAGGTGGGCCAAAATGTTAATGTGTATGTTAATTAAATCCTGTTAGCATACTAGATATTAGATTCTATTGACTCAGAGATTGGATAACCTGATCTTTCAAAGACAATACTGTGGACATCCTTATGCCTCAAGGATAGCGTCCACAATGATCCCAACTTGTTACCACCCAACAGTAACACTTGAATAATTCATAGTAATAATTCAAGACACAGTAAGTTGCACTGAGTTAAATGGAAATTTAAAGTTGATATGCTAAAACATAATACCAACGGTATGGTCTAATTTAATATTTTGATTATAGTAGCTATACTTATGACCACTGACAGGTGAAGTGAATAACATTGATTATCTTGTTACAGTGGCACCTGGCAGTGGGTGGGATATAGGCAGCAAGTGAACATTTTATCCTTGAAGTTGATGTGTTGGAAACTACCAACACCAGATTATAATGGCCAGACAACTGGGTCAGAGCGTCTCCAAAACTGCAGCTTTTGTAGGATGTTCCCGGTCTGCACTGGTCAGGACCTACTGAAAGTGGTCCAAGGAATTAAAACCGGTGAACTAGCAATAGGATCATGGGCGGCCAAGGCTCACTGATGCACGTGGGGAGTGAAAGATGGCCTGTGTTGTCCGATCCAATAGAAGAGTTACTGTAGCTCAAATTGTTGAAAAAGTTAATGCTGGTTCCAAAAGAAAGGTGTCAGAAGACACAGTACATCTCAGTTTGTTGAGGCTGTGTAGCTGCAGACCGGTCAGGGTGCCCATGCTGACCTGTGCCCACTGCCAAAAGCCCCTACAATGGGCATGTCAGCACCAGAACTGGACCTCAGAGCAAAGAAGGTGGCCTGGTCTGATGAATCACGTTTTCTTTTATATAATGTGGATGGCCATGTATGTGTGTGCATCGCTTACCAGGGGATGACACCAGGATGCACTATGGGAAGAAGGCAAGCCAGTACCACCTACCTAAACACCGCTGCTGACCAAGTACACCCCCTCCTGGAAACCGTATTCCCTAATGGCCGTGGCCTCTTTCAGCAGGATAATGCACCCTGCCACTCTGCAAAAATGGTTCAAGAATGGTTTGACGAACACAATGAGTTTGAGGTGTTGCCTTGGCCTCCAAATTCTCCAGATCTCAACCCAGTTGAGCATCTGTGGGATGTGCTGCACAAACAAGTCCACCAATCCAACTGAGGCCCCACCTCCACTGGATTGCATGATGGCTTGGTGCCAGATATCATCGCATACCTTCAGAGGTCTAGCGGAGTCCATGCCTCGATGGGTCAGCGCTGTTTTGGTGGCACAAGGGGGACCTACTCAATGTTAGGCAGGTGGTCATAATGTTATTGCTGATAGCTATGTACACTACCCAGAGGGGAAGCTAACTATTTGGCTGTACATGGGATTTGATTGACTGAAACTAGACCACAACTATATCACTGAATGCTGTATGGATTTCCTGGATAATCAACATGAAATTTGAATATAATGGTAGTGCTTTTCAAGTTTTAATCAGACTGCATAATGCTGCGTTTGTCACAAAACTGTCACTGTTGGAGCTACATTACAAACCGTACTGTATACATGCTAAAAGAAAACAAAAAACAGTTTCACCACACACTGACCACAATGCAATAAGTTGTTTCTCTTGAGTTGCCGCTAACTGTATATATAAGATTGTAAGAAGTGGACCTAGTCATTGTGACGTCCTCCATTGGTTTGTGGACTGCCGTTTTGAAACCTTAAAGTCGTCATTTTGGCCGTTGCCATCTTTTTTTTGGTCGTCGCCATCTTGGTTTTTGGTATCGGAAGTGACATTAGAGGGTGGAGTTAAGTACTAACGAGTACTGAATAAGACATTTTTAGTCAACCAAAATGTTGATATTAGCTGTCATGAACTGAAAACACACTGTTAAAGCATTAACGTTGTAAGACCAATACACTGACAGCTCCCAGACCTATATATCACAAGGCAGCCACACCCTAAAGCATACCCTGCTTTATGGTCGATTTTACTTTGAATGGACTGTAATTTATTATATTGAAGAAGACTTGAAACTAGCAATTGAGACCATAAAATCACGTTTACATTGTTTACTGAGCTAATAAACCAGGTGAGAAATAGGGCCATTTTCTCATAGACTTCTATACAATCTGCATTCTCTCTGCAACCACAGGAGTTGCCCCCTGCTGGCTGTTAGAAATAATGCAGGTTTAAGGTACTTCAGCATTGGCTTCACTTTTCAGACCTGAAGGTTGCCCACTGTTATCAACAAAGAGTTAACGGTAGATAAAGCAGGAAGCCCCCTGCCCTGCTTATCATCCAAAAAGAAAAAGGTGGGCTCATACAGGCACCTTGTGGTCCAAATCCAACTAAAACCTAAAACGAACTAAACTGGACTTGTCAGACAAAACCACCCTTCCCATTAGGAAACTGAGATCCTTCAGTGCGTGCAACAGGCTGCTGAATGTCAGCGCTGGTCAGTGCACTGTTCTTGGCTCTAGTGTGTTGGGGAGGCGGCATCAAGGCTGAAGATGCCAAGTCCAGATCTGTGGTCGGGCTGGAACTGCACAGTCTGGAGGCAGTGGCAGAGAGGAGGAGGATGATGGACGTGATGAACACCGTCCTGAATAACCCCTCCCACCCGCTCGATGATGAACTGTGGCAGATGGACAGTACATTCAGCGACCAGCTCATCCTACCAAAGAGCAAGATGCTACGCTTCAGGCGTTCCCTTGTGCTCACTGCCATCACAGCAACTGTGACCACAGCCTCAGACACCTGTGACCCCCACACACCCACACCTAACCCACTCCCACTCAGCCAGACCTGTCACACTCACTGCTCACAGCTCTAACTGCTCCAACATCCACCCTCAGTGGTGACTATTAAAAATGGCCTTTTTCTACATTTGTTGAACAATAATAACACAATGATAATAAATATGGCTGTACTTGTTATTTTCATACATACGTTTATTGTTAATGTTGATAGTAGCTGTATTTAGGCTCTGTTCAGACCTGTCATTAACAGCTGACTGGTGATCCAATCACAAGTAGATAGCTCTAAATACAGGTGTGAATGCACACATGCTCAGAACACATTCACAAGTTGTCTGGGCCGCATAGCGCCACACTTTTAGCAGTGTGCGCATGAATATGTCCTGGGCCACACTGTGTGTGTGTGTGTGTGTGTGTGTGTGTGTGTGTGTGTGTGTGTGTGTGTGTGTGTGTGTGTGTGTGTGTGTGTGTGTGTGTGCTCGAGGGAGGTGATCCACAACAGCTTTAGCTGAGCGTTACATTGCGCTTATACTTTATAAAGGTAATAAAATAACGGCAGACACTTTTATTACTCCCACATTGTCAACAGCAGCACTTCACTCCTTCCGTTCTGACCTTTCACTATAAAAGCCCAAGACATATACACTGCATCAAGATGTAACTCAGCAAAATAGCTTAATCTATAAAGCTCACTAATATTTTTTTAATCATCTGTTTAATCCTACAAAATATGAAATGTAAAAATGAGAAGTTGCATTGCAGGAAGGCAGATCTGATTACTTTTGGACAAAGTCAGACTTCCTGTTTCCAATCTTGATGATAAGCAAAGTTAACCATCTCCTGGTTGTAGCTTTGTATTAACTGTGCAGTTATGAGTGGTATCTTCTCATCTAACTCTCCTTTAGGCAGTATGTAATATCACATTATTATTATAATGTATAACATTTTTAAAATTTAGAAATTTTGCATACTAACCTTCAAACATTGAATTACTCTGGGATATCATGATGTATATAGCTTTCATATTTTTAATTCTACTACTGTCTGTATTTTTGACCTCTACCACTTGAAATTCTCCCCTGAGCATCAATAACGTCTTCTCTTATCTTGTCATTTCTTAACTTATCTCATAACTGTCGTACAGACATGTTCACACTTGTCAGGGAACCACAGACAGACATAGAACCATCTGTTGTTGCTTCTGCTGCGCCTTGAAAGTTTATACTGCTTATGTTTAAAATGGTAATATACAGCATGTTGTTGACAATACAGGTCTTAGGCTTGTTTTATCTTAAGCTTATGGGTTTGTAAGTATTTACCTATATATGAAGTGCTGATACTCCAAAGCAGCTGGCTCGGTGCCACCCTGTCATTCTGGTGAAATGTAGATCTGTGGTAATCGCATATGCTCCCACAGGCATCCACTTCTGTTTATTCCTACAATTCACTTGACAGTAAAAAACAATGTTTTTAACACTACACCGGGCCCAATTTCTTGTGTTAGTGAGGCAGTGTACAGTGCCACTGGTTCAAGGAATACTACATACATTATAAATAATGCGTGTGAGTCACTGATTCCCATGTGTCATGTTAACTCCCAAATAAACAAACAGGCAGAGCGAATGGAGCTAAGTGAAGATGATCCACACTCTGTTTCACTCGCCTATTAATCCTGTTCTTAGTCCTCATCTCTCACAGGGCATTGTTATTTTTTATATATTTTTTATTATCTGGTATAATCAACTAATTACGGAGGACGAGTTAATACTGATGCTGCCGTTTTGGAAGTGCTGCCGTTTAAATGAATAAAGTAATATAGTGGAGTAGATCATAAAAGAGCACTTGGATCTCTGTATGATATCCAGAACATAAATATAGCATCAAACAACTATTGTTTAAGTAAAGATATAGAGGAGTAATGTCTACCTGAGCAGAGAATGAAGTCGCTCTCCCTCTGAGTGTGTGTCGTAATCAGAGCTTCTCTGTGCTTTGTTGACATTGCCGGGCTGGCCACGTGCTTTTAGTCAGAGTTGCCAAGTCCGCTTATTATAAGCAACTTTGTGCTTGTTTTCCAAAAAGTCGCTTGCAAATATGGTTAGCCGTGGGTTGTGTTTTCTTGGCTTGTTTCTAAAATGTAGCTTATTTGGTCTTGTTGTAATTTGTCATTTTGCAGGATACGTACACAACCCCAATCACTTTCACCACACACACCCACACACACACGCACACACACACACGACAGTCGCTCACCGGCACTGCCACCGCTGCTACTCAGTGTTGTTGCTGTGAGAGAAATCTTTGCGGAGTTGATAGAGTTTAGCTAAGTACAAAGTGGGTAAAATATGGCAAAAAGTACAACAGACTGGGGAAAAGAGAGTGGACTCAAAGACTGGATTCTCCCTCAAGTGGTGGACGATTCAAAGGCAGTTTGCTGCTTTTGAGTGTGGTATACATCATTTTGTTAGACAAGAAAAAAACAAAATAATGTTAAGCTGCATGCTAAAAATGAAATTAAAAAATTAAATAAAATGTTCAACTTCTTTAAGAGTAGTTAACCAAAAAAAGTAAGTGTAGTGTAAAGTTACAAGCTAAAAATGGATACAAAAATGCAATGCAATGCAAAAACTAAATTACAAGCATGCCATCCAAAATAATATACCTATGTATATACAGTATATGTAGTGATCCAGTGGGCGCCTCTCTCCGTCATATTGTGGTATGAAGGGAAGTTTGCTTGTTTTGGGGCTTTTTGGGGGGGAGAGTCGCTTATTTTGACTAGTTTCTATACACCTGGTTGCTTGTTTCTCTGCGATATCTACCAAAACTGCTGTTAGTGCATTTTCGAGCATGTGAGTGTGCCCCACATGTTAGCTCATGGCCACCACTCTACACTGCTCTCATATGGCGTTTACAGCTGATAACGCCATCCCAACCAGCGGTGCTGACGTGGAAACAGGTTAACATTGTTAGCTCGGTCAGCAGTTTTGCTGTCATTTCCAATCTTATCAATGTTAGCACCATAAGCTGCAAGCAACTGGCTCGGCCATCGCCATGTTGAGAGCCGTGTAGAGGCAGTGGAAAAGCTCCCAGTCTCGCATTTAGCATCTTTGAGAATTATACACTTTTAATCCAGAATGGTGCCCTGCATTTTTCTTCTGTATTTTAGTTGAATCAGCTTCTTGTAGATGTTTTGAAAATCACACAGAAGCTTAATGAAGACCATTTTCTGATTGATTTAGAATGAGAGCAGGTCATACAGTTGTGCTCAAAAGTTTTCATACTCTGGCAGAATTTATGATTTCTTGGCCATTTTTTAGAGAATATGAATGATAACACAAAAACTTTTTTTTTCCACTCATGGTTAGTGGTTGGGTGAAGCCATTTATTGTCAAACGACTGTTTACTCTTTTTAAATTATAATAAGCGTATAATAGGTCATTTGGGAAGTTTCTGTTGTCATTATAGTTTAAAGAGTAAACACAGTTGTTTGACAATAAATGGCTTCACCCAACCACTACCCATGAGTGGAAAAAAAAAGTTTTTGTGTTATCATTCATATTCTCTGAAAAATGGCCAAGTAATCATAAATTCTGCCAGGGTATGAAAACTTTTGAGCACAACTGTATATTTTTGGTTATTCAAGGTCCAGAGGAGAACATCAAAGAGATTATCTACCTTATTAAGTATTCTTCCAAAGGCCTCCGAAATTCAAAAGTCACTCACTCAGCTCCCCAAGGCTCAGGGAGCTGGGTTAACCAAATTACTATAGCAAGCATGTAAAGCTTCGTCTAATCAAAGGATAGCTGGCTAATTTGTGTCTGAAACTGGGTTAATGTCTTCTTTGGAAGGGGACTTTAAACAAGCTTAGGTTTCCTCTTTCAATTCTTTATTTTGTTATCTGATGTTGGTACAAGTTGGACCCTAAGGCACATTTTGGTGATATTACACTGCGTGAGGCCTTCTCAATAAATAAACAACTTGGCATTTTTCTCTTAAGTTCTTAATTAATATTCTCTCTTGGCCATCACTTTGTAAATATTAGACTAGCTATTACTGGAAAAGGCTCATACACACACTTAGTGTGTCTTTGAAACCATGTAATGCATTACTTTGGTGATTAAATCTGCAGCTAACTGTTTTTCAAAATACTGCATCATTTTCTAACTTTGGCCCTAATGCATAATGCATCTTTAGCTGCGTGCATTCAAATTTAATGACTTCTGGACTTTTTATTGCAGCTATTTTTTTCATGTTTAGCCATAGCTGTGGGAATTACTGGTGATACAAGAGAAACAGTTTGAAGTAACATTTTAAATTCAAGTTTTCAGATGTTCGCCCAGTTCAACTGAGGCAATCCATTGTGGATGAGGAACAGCCTCTGTGCTGAGCCTGAATATTGGCTGCTGTCGGCTATTGGCTTGTAATGCAGGCAAAGTGACACTGAGATTCGTTGTATTTCTTTTTGTTTGAAACAGCGTCTTCACTTTGTCTGTGGGGCTATTGTCAATATGGTGTCACATCAAACAAAAGTTCTGTTCCTAGTTATGTTTCAACATGAAAGCTTCAACATCAGAGTCGGCAAAACGGAGAAACTGACGCCTGTATTTACTAATTCACACAAATTATTTTACACGTTGAACTGGGAGCTTATTCCACTAAAAACAGAAAAGAATGTATATATTTCATGTTTTTTAAATGACAATACTGACTATTAACGGAGTGAGAGAGTGTTCCTGCTTTTGGGCCCTGCAGCAGTGCATACCAAGTTCTTACAATATATTCATATACAACATATGCTCAAACATATGCTACGCATCAACATGGACTACTGGTTGTTTCTGATTATAACTGATATCCAGAATAGTGGGTCACTCTGAATTAACAGGTGAAAAGGAAAAAGTAAAATATTCACAAAAGTCATGGAAAGAAAAACTAAAAGAATATCATCTTTGATTTAACACACAGTAATAAGTTTTTGCTGCTACAGTGTGTCCTTAATTTCCATCAGGATTATTTTTTGACATTGTGCAGGAGAACACTGATGCTTGGAGATTGATATTGGATTCCTTGGATGTGATGGAATGAGCTGAACAGATTTGTCTGTCTTTTGTTTCCCCGCAGGCACAGTCAGTCACCATCAGTCAGTACACATCACCAATTACATAACACTGTCTTCGTCTGTTCCTCAACCTTGGTTCACATCCCATATGTTGTCTTCTCAGTCATTTTTAGCATCACAGATAAGCAGTCTGACGCTCTAGGAGAGGGAAATAGAACCACCAGATTGTAAAAGGGGCTTTTTTCCAATGTAAACTGCACAAGCCAGAAGTGCTAAAGTTGAGTGGCAATTACGATACAGTCACCAATGTGACTACTGAATACTCGGGTTTGTGATTCACCCCAGCTATAATGATATTATAAATACACTGCACTTTTGAAATATTCAATAGGATGGAACATCTCCCACTGATTAGCTTAAGTCGGGGTCTTGTTTGAGTAGACCGCTCGTGTAAATCCTAGAGGACTGGACTACAGTATTTAACCGCTCGAAGAGCCGCTACAGTAAACAGCCCTGCCTCTCTTCTTTACCCAGCATGCCTGGTGTCAGACACACTGAGCTACCCACAGATAATCCTTTTTGGAAGTGAATTTTCTACCAGCCTTATCAGTTATATGGAGGCTAGATCAAGAGCCATGCGAAACCCCGTCTGCACCCTCCTCTCACCACCGCGCCGCCACCCTGACTCCTGTCCCGTACGGTTTGTTTTGAGGTGATATGCTGACCTTCATTTTTCCCCGCGTGCTAACTCTCCCAATCATCTCTGGGAAGGCCTGATAAGCAGATGGCATGTCATCTATCATACTTGACCCGTAGATCCCTGGACGGCGTAAATAGGTGATGGGTTTTTGTCCGGTGAAACTGGAAGCCGGTGAGCTTCTCCAGTCGAAAACCTGTTGTTACACTACACGGCTTCAAAGACACATGAGCTGTGCTCAGGAAATACAACTCCTTTGCTCATTCATAGTATATATCTAATAAAAAGTAAATAGGAAAACAATAGTCTCCAGCGGCTGCATGTACAAAACTCCTCATAATGCACCACATTATACAGGATACACCAGCACTAAGTAAGACCACCAATTATCCCGTTTTATAGCGCTCCTGAGCTTTACAGCGTGACCCTCTGATATATTAAAGTGTGCCAGTGTTTACCCACACCCCATGACAGCATTTGCATTACTGTAACAGCTTATGTTTCCTGGAAATTAAAGCCATTATTTTGATAATAATATGATTATCGTATGATCTTGTGTTTTCTCTCTGTAATTCATTTAATGATTATGAATCAAGGGAAGTGCTATTTTTGCTGTTTGGCTGATTGGTACTCAGTTGTTTGTGTGATATTAGTCATTAAGGGTTGGGTTGCATTTTGCTGTGGCTGACGGTGCCTTTTTATTACAGTGCCCTAAAACACATTCTGAGTGCTAATACTGATTAGCTAAATGTGGGAGATACCAACAATGGAATTGATTTTGTGTTTTACTGTGCCGGGAAGGGTGCTGTAAAACTAAGTGATGTCTCTCTCTCCTTATTTGCTTTGCTTAATTAATTGTGAAACACGTAAAATTTGCTTCAAAAAAAGGAAACTTCAAAAAAAAATCCTTTGAAACACAGAAATTAATACTGATTGTACAATTGTTATGATTACCAAAAAAAAAAAAGACGACCAGTATTCCAAGGAATTACATCCATGTTGGGTTATTTACACCTCTCGCTTAAGTCTGATGGCAACAAGGGATGCACCAGTACTGATACCGGATTGGATATTAGGCCAATATTGACTCAAATTGCTTTATTGTGTTTCAATGACATTGGAGCTGATATTTTCAATTCAATTGCATGTTTATAAACTTAAAATTTTGACCAATTTGTCATTACATTAAAACGATTTACTCTTGAATTGTGATTGCTGTTAATTTTGAAAAATGTCTACCAAGTTGCTGGTGTACTGCATCCCTAATGGCAATGCAGGAAGGAATAGTTATTATACATGAACTGTCCTCCTTGTGTGTCGTAAGGTGTTGAGTCAAATAAAAAAATACCCAGAAAGACACTAGTGTCAGGAAATAGCGCACAAGCTCCATGTTTGGGGACCTCAGAATTGCATATCTGCTCTTTGCTGATGATGTTGTTCTGTTGGCTCCATCAGACCGTGACCTTCAGTCACTGGATGTTTTGCAGTGAAGCGGCCGGATGAGAGTCAGTGCCTCCGAAGTCTGAGGCCATTGTTCTTTGCCAGAAAATGGTGGATTGTGCCCTCCAGTTTTTAAGTGAGTCACTCCCCCAAAGTGAGGGAGCTGAAGTAATTTGGGGTCTTGTTCATGAGTGGGGGTTGAATGGATTGGGAGATAGACTGGCGCTTCGGTTCAGCGTCAGCTGAAAAATGGATGGATGGATGCCAGCAGGCCTCCAGGTGACAGATTTGATGTTACTAAACTGATTAGCCAATGAACAACATATTCATCACATTGCTACATCATTTAGAAGTAATAACACTACTCAGCAACTATTAGATTTAATAAATGATACTAAAATAACGGCTCTAAAAAAAAAAAAACGAACAGACCATAACATCTACTCACAGGCGATACCTTCTGAGGGCTCAAATAAGAGGATTACCGTGGATTGCAGTAGCTTACCTCGGGTTTAGATCTAAGGAAGGTATTTTGAATGCAGTACCATACCAGTAGCAGTAACCAAAGTTGAATAACTACAGATGATCTTTTTCATCTTACACTGAAAAACATTTTTATCATTATCTATTGAATGTATAAGTTGGGATCCATCTTACATCTTATGAGCTGAAGCACTTTGAAGTATTAACGACTGATTCTAGACTCACATAGATACAATTGTGGCTTCCAACAATTATGAAAACAAGATAATTGCTTTGCAATGACGCTCTCGAATTGACTTGTCTTGTAAATCAAACGCACCCCTTTCCTACACAGCGGTGCACTTTCACCCTACTCAGCAGGTCAGGGACAGCTGCTCGGTGTATGAGTAGGGACCTCTCCCTGCCGCTGGCTGGCCCTTGTCGGGTGTATTTCCTCCAAAGCGGTGGGTCGTGACCCACTCTACTTCGGCTTGGACAGACCTCACCGCTTAGCACTCACTGTGCCCTCTCTCCCAGCTCTCTGCTCCCGGCGTCACCCAGAGCAGATTGTCCTCGCTGCGGTGATGTCGGCGACCCACCCGGCCCGTCTTGAAACACACTCTGACTTTTTTTGCCGCATCATTACCATTCATATCTATACAACCAGTGTGTTTATGATTAAATTGTTTACCAGAGCACAAAGTTCTTCATACATCTAGCCTCTTCATTTTTCTCCCAGAGTGCGCCACACTGATGCATTTAACTTGAACATATTGCCGTAATCAAGCAGCCCTACTCACAGAGTATTCACAGCACATTTTGGACTCCCACTAAAGTCCACTTACCTCTCTTCCCTACAATCTTTACTACATAAACAGGATGTTATCCATACTTCATGGGCCTTAACCTTTGGTATTTGTATCTGCCCCCCTGCAAAAAACTTGTTTTAAGAGGTGCTTTTCACCCCCACATCCCCACACTCATCAACAGATTATACCTCACATATCTCTCACTGAGTCTCTGTCTCTGTTTCCAGCTCTGTCTTTCCTTTGCTCCCACATGTACCGCTCTCCTCTCTGCCTCTGATTATCTCTCCCACTTCGCATCTCCTCAGGAGTGTCGGCCATTAAATGTAAACCTGGTCATGCTGTCAGTCCCACGCACGCTCTGAAGAAACACAGCGGCACAAACAGAAAACAGAATAACCGTCTTCAGAGGAACAATAAAAACTATTTCACAGACTTCACTTTTTTTCTCTCTGCTCATCTTCCATGGATATTTCTCACTATTTGTGAAGATAATATTGGTGGTGGGTATTAAAACTGAGACCTGTCAGAGCCTTTCCAGTTTTTAAATTGTGCCAAAGAATCTTCTCTCTTTTATGTGTTTATTCCCACCTCTTAGTTGAGCTCTTGTTGCAGGCGGTGCTTTTATCCCTGTCGCTGTCACTTATATTCCTTTTCTCCTGCATAACTTTTCAGAGTTTGCAGATCACCAAATCTCACACATCTACCGTACCCAGAAGATCAAAGCACATTATGCATTGTGTTAGCGCTTTCAGGTCTGTGACATCCTTCCACAGTTTTGATGTTGTATTTACAACAGTTTTTTTCAAAAACCTGCATTCTTCGTCTTGAATTGAAAGTTTGGCAAATAAGAAGAAAAGACCACAAACGGTAAGCCGCCGTTAAAGGGATAAGAAAAGTGTTTTTTGTCAATTCAAATCTTTTTCCAACTTTAATTGGCCCTCTCGCCACAGCAGTCAGGGCGATTAATAAGACGATTCAGCTGAAAAGATGAGTTTTGGTGCTCCTGACAACAGGCAGGACTTTGCAGTTGCTGTGTGAGAGCTGGAGCTGAAAATGGATAACCATTTCCTTTTATGGCCACGAATGGCTGCTGTAGAGCTTCTGTCTTGGTCTATAATTGAGACACCAGGGTATATTCTCTTTCTGGACAGACTCTAATGGTTAGTGCATTAAGGGGGATGATTGAAGAAAGCAACACACTTACAGTAGAGGCTGCGGTAAATCAGAAAAGATGGCTTTTTGGCCAACTTGTAGATTGCAGTGGGTTCACACTGTGCGGTGCTTTAGGTCCTCCCTCTCTCTCATCTCTGGTGAGAGCACTCTTCAGCAGAGTTAAATGGGTGTAATTTTGAGGCAAAAGAGAGAACACTTTTAGTGGTAATGGAGAGAAGGCTTTGGACATGTTGTCACTGCCCTTGGAAATACAGTAAATGCACTCTTAAAGCAGCGCTCAGTGGTTAGGAGGCTCGTCTCTGCATCACTCTCGGTTTTTGTATTCAGCTCATGGGAGATGAGCAGCTGAGGCAGTAACTTTCATTAAGACATCAGCTGGACTGCATATTATTCATAGACCTGAAGGATCAAACTGCACAGTCTGTCGTTTCTAACAAAGCCTTACTACACTGTTCAATTTTATTAAATTGAATTCTGTTTTTA
This sequence comes from Pterois miles, assembly GCA_947000775.1. NCBI lineage: Eukaryota > Metazoa > Chordata > Actinopteri > Perciformes > Scorpaenidae > Pterois > Pterois miles. The sequence goes on along the minus strand of CAMQGK010000171.1, from coordinate 7,908,847 downwards.
AGAATGAATAAAATGGAAATTTAGTCATTTTATTATTGTTAGTTTTAATAATGTTTTTGTCATTGTGCATTTTTTAACTTTTGGCTTTTAAGTTTTCACATGTTGCTGTTTGATGCATACAGTTACCATGGTTACATGCGTTGCATTATCCCTAGGTTAGCAAAATTGTGCTAATTACTTGTTTATACCAGAGTGTATAGCACCCAGTGCCCATGTAAACATGTGATAAGAAATAGAGTCAGTGTGCTGAGTAAAGACAGTTGTCATTCCCAAACTCTGGCTGATACTGAACTCTGGTCTCTTTCCTTTAGTTGACCCTCCGCCGTCCCAGGATCTGACAGGTCACAGACCATTCAATGTCGGTCCTGCTCACTTAAGCTAAGTTCACGCTACGTGACTTTCAGAGTCGTCAAATTGCGGTGCTGTTCGCACGACACAACATGCTGTCTTGTAACTGGGACTTTAAGTCATTGTGGTTGGCGCTACAAGATCTTTCACCGGGAGGAATCCCTGATGAGGCCTCCAAACTACGCAAGAAGTGACCTGGGCATAGTCATGGTCGGCTTGCATCTTTGAATAGTTCACACAAAACACTGGAGCACCAATGCGTGAGCACCAAGCCAACACTGATTCGCCTCTGTCCTGGTGCTTTTGTCTGGGAGCGCCAAAAGCTGTTGCCGAATGGGAAATCAGGGCTAAAGTATCATAGCGTGAGGCATTAGTGCTGCTACCTGAGCTCTCCACTGAATGTGACACACTGGATTCACTCATTTTTCTCCAAATAGTGACCTGTACTGTACTGACTATATTATTCGCAGTTTGGGTTTACCTTAAAAGAAAAGTTGTGAAAACATCCACTACCATTAATGCAATGATATTCCTTGAGCAAACGACTTAAATAAGCAATATAAATGCAATCATTCCTACCGAGCAAACTGAACATTACATCTACAGCCTTTGTTATGATTACATTAACATTAACTTACCATTTTAGATATGTCAGTGTGATGGCCTGCATGTTTTTATGGTTTGTCTAAGTTGTTTTGTTTCTATTTCGTGTAATTTTCAGTAGGAGTGTATGGATTTAGTCCATAAATCTGATATTTTATTAAATGACTTTGCATTAAAATAGTGGATGGATCACTCATTTATCCATTTTTCAGATTATAGTGTAGTTTTTATGTGCTGACGAAAGCTGAAAATGATTTAGTCATTGTGTCCATTGAAGAAATGAACACTGCCTGGGAATACTGTGATTTGACTGTGTACACGTTGCATTTATTACATGGCTCCTGTCAGGCCAACTCACATTTCCAACTATATCCTGGGAGCTTCACTTGTGACTTCTGGTGTCAGGCCTGGGCAGCTTGTTGTGTGGTTTCATATATATTCATATATGACAGCTGGCTGCCAACAGATTACTGGTCTTTCATGTGATTGTGCCAGAGGGGTTGAGTCTTTGTTGCCAACTATCCTGATAATACTTAAACCGCAGGATTCCTACCCACCCATGACATGTCTTCTTCCCGTGTATTTGAATCTTGGGAGGATGGGGTGCCTATATGTCACTCCATGATAAGTGTTGGGAATTACACAGTAATTAGTTTGCCTATTCTAAACAAACCCTGACTGACACTCAGTGGGAGATGCCTGAGGAGTAAAGATACTGTGCCCACTGACTCCAAAAGCAGCCTCTGCTAACCTCTTGCCTCCCAAATATGCAGAGAAAATATTATTCTAGGATTTGTTTCACTTGAATAAATCAAACACACAGACATAATGATATGGAGATGCATTTAAGCTGCTGTTTTATTGTTTAAGTCTGTTGCTGAATCATTTTCTTCTCTTCTTAATTCTCCTACCAGATTAGTGACACCTCAGAGACGATATACTGTATTTGTTAGTTGTATATAAAACATACAGTAAATTAGCCGTAGCAAAAATAGCAACATCAGAATATTTGTTCCATATCATTAACTGTGTGCTATATGAGCTGTTTAAGGGAAGGTGATATGATGGTAAGTCAATAAAAATTTGTCACCCATCGGACATTTTATGATACCTTTCGTACCAAGGGTGTTTTTTTATCTCTAGCTGTATTGGACCATTGTGTGCAATATTGGCAATATTGGATATGCATGATAGTTGCATCAAAATGATGTACTGCCTGGATTTTTCAAGTGATATAACTCACTAAACATTCACATCTGATTCCTGTCAGTCATCAGAGACCACATTGGCTACTGATTTGCATTTCATCCAGCTTTGACTGAAACCAAATTGAAGCTCCTCAGACACAAACAGAACAACTCTGACCGCATTTGGTCTCCACTTTGTATGTAAGATCACACTGGAGGGAATGTGAAGGAAGGGCTCACTACTGCTTTTCTTAAGTAGGGTTTTCTGCACCTTCCTGTCTTTGTCCACAGAGAGATTTCTGAATGAATCCCGTTGACTTCCTGCACTTGTGTCACCTTCAAAAACATTGTCTTATCGATTATGTGGTTCCATATGCTCTGTCCTTATGGCACAGCAAAGATTTTTGTCTATCATCGTCTCAAAGCACACCCGACAGCTTCACCTCGCCTTTTCTTTAATTCTTTCCTTATTCTTTTGTCAAGTTTGACGTCTTCGGTGTCGCCCCTCCGCCCTCTCACAATGAACTCTGTGCTCACTGCAGCAGCGCTGCTGCTCTGTTGTTTTACGCTGGCAGACAATTATCTGAAACGCCACGACAGAGCAAGCCACTCTTCATGACAATTTCCCCGCTAACCTTAAACCAGTTCACACTGCCCATCACCCAGTAAATGGCACAGACACACACTAATTCATGCCGACACACACAGGTACTCCCCAGAGCATTTTCTCTTTTCATTTCTCTTGTATTTATGCTGTTAAAGCTGTGTAGACACTAATGTTCATCTACCACACTTCCACACACACACACAAATACAATGCTTCAATCACTGTCATGAGCCTCAGGAAAAACCTCACAATCAGCCCTACAACAGACGACTGTAACTACAATAAACCGCTCATTAAATGCTGAGCATATGCATCGTCTTTCCCTCTGTTTACCGCTCCTCACAAGTCTGCGAAATCTTTTTATTGACGAACCACACCTTGAAGACCTTGGAGGTTTTTAAACGTGGTTAGAAAAGGTCATGACATTCAGAAATGACATTCTCTTTGGGGAAATGGCTTGGATGTCTGGCCGTTAAATAAGGTTAGTTCTATTGGCTCGATTTCCGAGCTGTTCAGCGTCCTCCACGTTGCTCCAGAGTGGTCGGATCTAATACTAAAGGCTCTCGGTGCAGGTTGGAGTTGTTTTGCCATGTGTGATACACTCCCCTGGAGGCTAATAAAGACTGCAGAATATGCTCTCACACACACATGCCAACACACATTCTGTATAAGCACTGACATCCCAACGTGAGTATGGTCATGGCGGTGTGTGTGTGTGTGTATGGATGTGTGCATTATTGGTGGATGGCTGGAGGGCTGCTGACAGTTAATGATACACTTTTTCATGCACACACTCACGCACACGCGCAAACACTTTAATGCATCCAGCATACCTCGCTGCTATCTCAGTTCCCCGCTGCCCTCCTCAGCTCTTCTCATGCAATGGAGGAATTGAAATGCAAGTGCTTAAGGGTAAAGCCTCGAAGACCCCAAACAGAAGCCATTAACCCTTTAGTATTCCCCCTGGCCTCGCGGCTGATGAGTTATTCAAGGCTTTTGACAAGGATCCACCCTCTTTACATTCACTAATGATGAAGAAAGGTCAATGAACACGCTGAGAGATGCCTTTGGCAAAATAATCTTGGGACTCAATACACCAAGGCTGTATCGGCCTCTGAAGTGATAAACGGACGTTTTTTTTTTTTTTTTTTTTTTTTTTAATTTAAGCCCCCCTCCACCCCTACCCCCTTCCTGCTGAATTACTGTAACGTGTTTGAAACAATCAATGGGCCGAGCTACTGGCAACGCAGAGTCCTGTCACCGTTGACACTGTTAATGAGCACTGAAAAATCCCAGGCACTTTTGTCTGAGCACATCTCAAAGCAGATGAGCGGATTAGCCTGTTTTGCTTTACATTTGTTATTCCTAATACCATCTAGCACGGGGAGATCTTTGTGATGGTGGGTGGCTCCCAGTGGGCCTCCAGCCACAGATCTGCGTCCCGACATGAAACAGCTAAAAACGACTGGAAAGGGCCCCATGTGCCTTTCACCAGAACAGGAAGCGATCCTAGCACATATCAGTCAGAGAACTATTCCCTACTTCCATGATTGCTCATTTGCATTGCTTTTATATATCTGCCACTAAATTTTTTTGCTTTGTTTGTCGACGTTTGACTGCTTGATGTGAATTTTGAGCTGACTAACAATCCTCCTTCTTTGTTTCAAATCAGACCAAACCAGACAAATAGGGGATTGATAAACCACCCCAAAATATACTTGGGTGGTTTATTAACCAGCTAAGTTTAAACCCTTTTACAGCCATCGTCATCAAAAATATGTGTGCACATGTTGGCAGTGGAAGTGCTGTTTTGCTCGACGGTGTTTTGGTTTAATGAATGACTGTGTTAACTGGTGACTTTCAGCTCAATGCGTCCGTGGTTGCTCCTAGTAATTTACACACACAGTATGCATTTAAAGGTTTTTACGAGGACACCTACATACATGTTCTGTTTGTGTTTTTAACAGCTACCGTCACTACAAGTAACCAAGATGCATTCGGCTGAGAGTCACCAGTTAACACGGACACTCATTAAATCAAAACACCGGTGGCATCTATGACTACAAACGTGTCTAATATGGTTGATTACTACTGGACTGAGGACATGAGCACAAATGCGTTTGTAGTGCCCATTTTAAAACTCAATAAACTCAAAGCTCTGAGTCTGTCGTGGTATTTGACGTTCTTATGCTCATCATTTCTCGCTGGTGTAGTTACACTCCAGGTTTCTCCAACAAATTTGTGTATATGTGTGAGTGTTGAATATAGGGTGCTGACGTATTTTTGTAGGCCAACTATGAAGTTAGCATTGCCCTGGTTCCCTCGACTAAAAGCCAATGGGATTTTTCCATTCGGTTTGGGATTATCAGAAAATAAGACCTGTGGCAAACTAACGTTTTTGATACTTACACGTTTTGTTCAGCAAGATAATCTTTAGAAAATAAACACCACTTTTATGATTTTTGAAGTGTGAATGTAAGGATACACACTGACGCTGTAAAGGCGGACGAGTCAGCGTGACAACATTTAGTAGTTTCAGTTAGCCACTTGTTAGCAACAGTGGTGCATTAATTGCTGCATTTTATATTATAGAACAAAACATTAAAATATGTTGGGCTTGTGTCAACCACAGACATTATTTCAGGCATCTAACTAAAATCCCCATTCAACCAAAACATTGACTTTTAGACAAGGGAACCGGAGGTTAGAAAATGTTAATTAATTTCTGGGTTTTAGGATTCATTCTTCTAGCCCTCTGTTGGGCCATTAATGCCTTAAACTCTCTCACTAACAGCACATGGACCTGGAAAGTGGGTTTGTTTGGATTGTATTCACAGTCTTTGGTGGTTAATGGCCTTGCATAGCTTAACAAGCTATTGAACGCTGCCATACTTCTGTTGTCAAACTGTGCGCACACTTACATACTGTAAAAGGGTCTATACAGTATGTATACATTCAGTCAGTGAATTAAACAACAAGCATGCCTCCATAGAGTGTTGCAACATGTATTATTTTATGGAGGGGTAGCATTATTGTTGATGAACATGTCTGGTTATGCTCTATTTAATTTGTCAATAAATTCCATGCAAAAGACCAAAACCAATCAGTGAAAAGTATAGTCTGTGTATCTAAAACCTGATATATCATATTCCTCTGTGATGTAGAACTCTATTGTTGTTCAGAAATGATTAAAAACACATTAATGAGCCAAACTGGTGCATTGCAATGAACATGGGCTCTGCAGTTTATTTTGAGTCAATCCACAAACACCAAGTTGGTGCCATAAATACTCATAAGAGACACAAATGTGTGTTGCAGTGTTGCTTAAACCTCCATTGAGGAAAGTATTTTTATTCTTTTTCAAAAACAAGTCGATGTACAGTATTTCTGAGCTTTTTTTAATAGACTTACATCTTCAGTAGGAACCAATGAGTTTGCGGCTGCCGGCCACAGACATGCTGGGAAAGTCAGAAAGGATTGCTAGACGAACCGACACATCATAAGATTTATTGACAATAATATAAAATATCGCCAGTCATATCCTAGTCATAAAGACAGAAGACTTCTAGAGATGCTGTATGCAGGTCTCCAGATTGAGTAATGCTGCCTTTATTGTGAAAAATTATTCAATCACAATGTACATGTAGCTGAACACTGTTGGACTGACGCGAGACAGCTGTCATGAATCACACAAGGAGAGTGTGTTGAAATTAATAGTTATTTGTTACCTACACAATCTGTGGTCGAACTCTCGCTGTAGCTTTAGCAAGTCTGCAGTTAAATCTAGGAAAGTGATTTTTCAAAGAGTGAATGTGTTACTGTTTTGACATCGTATATATAGGTTATGAGGAAATTATGTTTCTCAGTATGCTGTATGTGTTGCTTGGATACAATAACATATTTAACTAGAAAATAGTATTTTAACAATAGTGGTCGTAATGAGAAAGTGCAGATTTAGTCAATTTTGGTTCCCTCTTTTCCTCGCACATTATGCAGGACAAATTAACCATAGAGGAGCCCAGTGATTGGATTATGGGTCTTATTTATTAATGAAATAGCATTATTTTTTTAAATTGCTGGTGTAACTTTGATCATTATTTTCCTGACAGATGGCATTAGCCCCTTTTATATGGCTACTCTGTGACCCTTTACGTTCTGCCATAATTGCCTTTAATGGTATGAATGCAATATAATTGAACTGACATTTCTGGTATTCACGTTCACTGTCATGAGAGCAGAGAGTCAACTTGATGATTAATACTATATGTAAATGTGAATCCATCTGCTCTCTTTCCACCTACAAAGGGAGACGTGTGCACTGCATGAAAAGTAGGGTTTTGTCAGAAAGCACTGCAGCACTGTAAATTGCTGCAGAAGTGCAGGTTAACAACTGTTCACGGGAATTTGTAGGCAGCGCAGTAAACTACCAGGAACTGCCAGGAACTGATGTGGAGTTTTAATTTCTGTCAGTTTTACAAGCTTGTGATGGTTAGTAGTACAGCCACTAGTCCAGGGGAGGCTTTCTCATGTGAATAGAAATGCTGTGAGATACAAATGCAAATCAGGAGAGCAGCAGGATTTTGACCTTTTAATAGAAGGTACTACCTCCTTTTTAAGAAAATCTCTGGCATAAATAGATCAGGATTAGTATAATTATAGACAGCGGGGAGTTTTTTTCTACATGATAAATTTCAATGTCAGTGTATTTTCTTTCATAAGCGTAAATGTTGTGTGGTGAAACTTTTTGTGAATTAATAAAAGCAAATATTTTTGGAATGAGGTTTTTCTGAGCTTAAAGGCATCAGCCAATGATCCTGTGCAGAACAGGTTAAGTTGCACCTATATTTATGAAAAAGGTTCCATAGTCCAAAACCAAGACAGCACTTTATTACTCCTTTCAACTTTGACAAAGGCAGACCAGATCCACCCCTTCCATTCTCACCTTTCACAATAAAAGCCCTAGACATATAAAAAAATCCAAGTCTGCCTTATCTGAGTTATATTCCTATTTTAGATTTAATTTATATTATGTTTCTATTATTTAGTATATACGTCTGTTTTATCTAATTGCAAAATGTTCCGTTCTATTTTTAATTATTGTTGATACTGTTCCAATCTCAAAATACAATCCTGTATTTGTTTTATATCTGTCAATGCACATTAATATCATTTTATAATTCAAATAAACGGAAATGAGCATTGACATAACAAAATACTGACAGTATAATCTTGGCTCAATAAAATAAAATTTTTGAAATAGTGTAATTATAGACTTATAAATTGCAGCTTGAGTAAGTATGCCATGATTGATTACCTTGTATACCACTAGCAATGGTCAATAATATTGTTAAAAGTTAACACTTAATTTCAACAATAGTTTCCAGTCGGTCAGTCACTTATGTCACCTGCTGACTGCTGTGAGTGGGCTGTCTCACAAGATGACTCAGTTATGCACAAAACCTGGCAGGAATACTGGGACTTAAGTGACACACAAAGACATCTTCACAGTATTAAAAGACATGTAGGCGTTGGTGGAATACAGAGCGGGAGCCCACAAGAAGAGATGGTCCTCTGAGAACAGCAAATATAAGATTAAATCAAACACTCGTGAGAATTGGCAAGCACCTTACTGGACTTTGCAACAGATATGATGAAGAAAGAAGGGAATTGATATTTCCTGCTACGGCACCCACCTGTCACTGAAAGCAGCCACTCCCCCAATTCTGCATATTGTTAAGCCTTGACTTGCTGATTTTCTTCACCAATAACCAACCCTCGTTAGGTGATTATTAACCATTAACCGATAAGATTTGTGCCTTGGATGCAGCAGTGCTCCAGCTGCAGTATATGAGCCCGGCAGACAACTGAGTCAACAGTTCACCATCAGGAGATCTATTGTAGCAGCCACGGTGCTGCGTTCACTGTCCCTAGTTCACCATGCGGAAGTGTTAGCAGCCACGGTGCTGCGTTCACTGTCCCTAGTTCACCATCCGGGAGTGTTAGCAGCCACGGTGCTGCGTTCACTGTCCCTAGTTCACCATCTGGGAGTGTTAGCAGCCATGGTGCTGCGTTCACTGTCCTCAGTTTACCGTTTAGGAGCGTTGGCTCAGTGCTGAATGCAGTGTCGTGGACGTGCTGCCACTTTCCCAGTAAAAGTCTCCACAACACATTTAGTTTAGTTTAGCAGGTTGTCAGCTGTGTGTCTGCCTGGCATAACCATGCTTTGTCTGCCCGGATTAATGATAGCGATAGTCTGACAGTGTGTGTGTATTTGTGCTACGCTAACAGCTGCTAGCTGCTAGCGTTGCTGGCGTCTTCCTGCCCGTTGTAGTGTAAATTTCGCGAGTTTCTGACGGTGTGGTGGCATTATAGCTGTGAATGTAGATGTAGCAGACAGTGTGTGTGGCGGTGGTCAGTGTGGATTTGTTGGTGGTGTTATAGCTGTAAACGTAGGTGTAGCAGACAGTGTGTGTACAGTTTATTTGTCGGTGAATAAATGCTACGTGGCTACAAGCTACAACTCCTCAGCTGGAAGTCCAGAGCCAACTTCTTGTATCTGCAGCGGCTCTCTCTTAAGGTGGACCAGCTTTTCTCCTTAAAGTGACGAGCCACTCCTTTGCCTTTTTCTCAGCTTTTTAATTAATTATTAATATTTCTTTTGAATATTTCTTTTGACCGATAGCGGTAATTGGTTAAAGTTCTTAATGTCCGTTATTTGTTAAAAGGTAACATCCCTACCCTAATATAATTTTAATGGGAGAGTTATATAAAAATACACCCATTTCACAGTTGAATCATGAACAATATTAGCTATAGAGACCAATCTGGTCCATTTTAATCCATTCTAACAAATCCATTTTAACATGGGGGGTCTATGGGGATTGACTCACTTTTGGAGCCAGCCTCAAGAGGTCCTTTGAAGAACTGCAGTGTTTGGCACCACACTGGTTTAATTTCTCAAAAACACAGTGCTACAATGGGAAATCTGCTCAGAAAGACATCATGGGAAGTAAAGAGCAACAGGAATAATAAAGATAATATATTTGTTGTTGTTTTTGTTTGTTTCTGCCAACACTCCCCCGTATTCCAGTCCAGTAGGTGGAGTTTATGCACCTATGAGCTTTTTTGCCAACCACCATGAAAACTTAAAGAAGAAGACTCAGTTAGTTTGCTCCTGAAGTGAAACAACAACTGAACTCAGTGGTAATTGTTATCCACGGAGGAGCGGGTGGCTGTTTTGGAAACCAAAGTAAATGGCAGCCCCTGTGTGGAGGCGATTAAGAGGAAAGGACGGGCTTTACCAGACGTATTGATATTTGCTCCTTCTGGTACCCACCTGAGTTGAACCAAGGGTCAATCCACCGGTCCAATTTGTCGGTAAACGCAGACTTATTCCCCTCAGTGATTCCAGTCAATAATGTTTGACCTCATGTGAAAAACTGGAACACAAAGGCGGAGAGAGTGGCACTCTCAGACTTGGGAGCTGCAGTCACCAGGCACAGTCCCACATCAAAGGGAAAGAGCATGTGTCACCGTCATCAGCTCTGATATTTATGCAACCATGAACGTTGCATATTGATAGTGTCAGTGTGACAGGGAGGATAAGCCTGCAGAGGAAAGGCTAAAGTGGATTTTGGCGAGCCGGGGGGGGCAGATAACAGTTAAGGGCCTTTTTTTTAGGATGTGACACATTTCAATGAGAGGTGATATTTTCTGCCTTTTATTCATACAACCCTTACATCCAGTCGTTCACTGTCATCGTACAGAGTGCACACAACTCAGCACTTCAAAATAGTGGTCCAAAGCCTGGAACACACTCAAATTGGATGTGCATCACACTTAACTTTCAAATGCACCCATTATTTTTATTTTGGCAGCATTTTGGGTGCATCAGACCATCCTTGAAATGTCTACTCCGAAACTGTTTTGATTTTCTGATACATTTAAAAAGCACCCAGACCTGTGCGGCTGAGTTAGTGGGGTATTACCACAGTGGCAGAAAGTAAATTCTGTTAGTAAAATTTTGATGCACTTACATTACTTGAGTTTTTTCCATGTTATACTTCTTTAGCACTACGTTTCAGAGGGAAACGTTTAACTCACTACAGCTATAGTTCCTAGTTACTTTTCTTTTAAAAAAATAAATAAGTGTAGGAAATACATTTAATTTACAGATTGAACCAGTTGGCTTAACCCTTCTCAAAAAAAGTAGTGTCTGGTGTAGATTAAACTACCAAACAGTACTGTCGGTTAAATTGTTAAAATCAGATCCATTTACAACATTAAAATGCTGCTGACATGGTAATGCATGACTGAGACTAATCCAACAATGTACACCATATATTAGTATGACACTGATAATCTGTCTGCATTGTAAGTACCTTTACTTTTCATACTTTAAGCAAATTTTTCCAAAAACACTTCGTCTTCCACCACTGCCTAAAGGTACATTTTGTTATGAGTACTTTCACACAGAACACAAATATTACACAGCAAAAAAGCGGCATGTTTTTTTTTTTCCAGAACAAGTGTGATTTTTCTGGGCTTTCGCACCGCAAATAAAGACATCGACCAATCACATTGTGCGGAACGGACATATTCAATACATACACAACACAGAGTCTCCGTAGTCTGACTGAAGAACTTTATTATTCATTTCAGCCATGACAAAGACACCACAGACCAGATCCACTCCTTCCGTTCTTACCATTCACAATAAAAGCCATAACTGTTTACCAGAGGCAAATTGACTAGTAGAGTATTTTGCTAAAAGTAAACTAAAGCTTATGGTGAACTGTAAGCTTAAAGCTTACAGTTGTTTAGGCTATACAAAAATGTACCTTTTTTACTGCCTATGCAAATCTATTCAAACATTTTATTGAAAAGGTGTTGCAAATGCTGCCAGTATGAAAGGTATGGACGTGAAATATTTGCAGGTCAGTATTTTGCATTTTCATGTTGTTTATTCGTCATGCCCCTGGTGTGTAAAGGCCTTAAGCACATACACTATATTTCTAGTGCTGTTTGTTGGACTGTATAAAGAAGGCTGATCCATCATAATGTAAATCAGAACTTCAGTAAACTGGATCCTTCTTGTTTCATTCCTCCCATCTGCAGTGATCCCACAGAAATGTCAAGACGAAGAGCATCAATGTGACATACGTCAATTTCACTCTTAATTTCTGCCTTAATCCTGCAGTAGGGAGAATGTTTTTGGCATCATTGGGTAAAAATCTCATAATAACCTTTCAGCATATTGTAATTGAAGTTTCCTCCTCCTCATGGCTCTGTTTAGCCTGTGACAGGAGACTTTGGCCAGTCATGGGTCATTTCAGAGAGAGAGAGCGTTCCTATTGGCTGTTCATTCAACAGAGGCAGCTGTCAGTCACTTGTGACCTCCGATCAAACAGTCAAACAAGGCAGCACTGATCAAATATGAATTTGCCTAGTTTGACCATTTGGTCGGAGTTTGCGAGTGACTGACAGCTGCTCAGAGACTGTAAGCTCCAGCTCGGCTCTGATTGGTCATTTTCCTCCAGTCTGTGAAATCTTGCAGATGCCATCATGAGCACCAGAGGACACAGAGACACGATAAATTTCAGATTACCTGTCTCATTTACTACTGTCAGGATATAGTGACTTATTTCTAATCATATTTGCCCATTTCTCCTCACTGCAGCTTTAAATACTATATCCAGATTAACTGCATCTGACATTAGTGGCTTAGTTTAGCCTTTTAATGCAGCCCATCTTAAATGCAGGACAGCAGTCAGAGGCTATTAAGAATTAATTAACAGCACCACAATTAGTTTTCTGGTCTCAGTATTCATTCTCATTCCAGACTGCTATCTCCCAATGCTACATGCGACAAGAGGGTAATTTCGGTGGCATTAGCACCTTTTTGTGTTTTGTTTAGTTCTGTTTTATAATATCCACACAGCTGCAGCATACATTGTTGCAGGAGATGCTGGACGGTTGTGAATGTTTATTTTCAGGCCTGAGACCTTGAAATGTTAACCACTTAACAGATTCACAGTGTGTGAGAAGGGAGGGTATTCACACACACACACACACACACACACACACACACACACACACACAAGATCAGAATGAGTTTGTTATTGTGCGTGTGAGAGAGAGAGGTGCAGTGCCTGACCTGTACAGTCTCCAACTGCTGTATAAAATACTGTGAATCAATGGTGCTCACTTCAGGACTCTATAGCTTTTATCTGAACCTCCCGCAGGCAGCCAGCAACAAGGCGGGGAGTAGCGACTGGAGTGCATTCACTGCCTCGGGTTCTGTCTTGGCGTAATAAAGGAATATTTCATGTGTGACACTCACACAGCCTATGGGCGTGCACTATCCAAAGCAGACTTTGAGCTCGCAATAATTAACGTAAACATATGGCGTGTGCCTCCATTGAATTGTGCCTCGCCTCCACGCAGCCTCGAGCCTTATGCAGCGCCTCAGCTTGAATTAATCCACTGCACATGCTAATCACTTGGCAATTGATTTGGCCCTTCTTGGTCCAACAATTTCTGTAAACCACTGAATTGATCTGAGAGAAATCAATTAACAGCTCAGGGTAGGTAAATATGAACAAAAAATATGGATCGCTCTGTATACAGCATGACCACCTGAGCAAATTCCGGGCTGCAGCTCGCGTGCTCGTGCGGAGATGCTCGACGTGAGCAAATTCCAGTCAGGTTCGACTAGCCCCAGGTGAGCTGTGATAACCAGGCAGTCTGCAGCGATAAAGTTATCTCATATCCATCAAGAAGAAAATGCACTTAACCCTCAACATTCAGGCCCTGCTGTGTTATCAGCACCATAATGGAAATTGATAAAAGGGAGCTGTCTTATCATAATCCTACATACATAACGGCGAATTGCTATTTTAGGAGGCTACAGGCGAAGGAGCCCGGCGGAACGGAAAGGGCAGGAAGAGAGGGTTGCCTCCTACTTGGAGATCAGATGCTATCGGGCCGCACTGATGGAGCAGCTCATGGAGATGCAAGTAGCGTCGGTTTGTCGTAAGGCATTTCTCATGAACTGGCCAGACTGTCGCTGTCATCACAGGGGCGCAGTAGCTAAGCAACGGCTGACTCAGCAAAATCCTTGGGCCTGCAGCAGGGCTCGCGCACAGAAATAAAATCCTGATAAGCATTAAAAAGTGAACGAGAGAGACGAGTGCATGGGGAGCTATTAGAGATAGTGAGAGTGAGAGACCCAAATATGAGAGGGAGATTATTATAGAGACAGAGAGGGAGAGACAGGGAAAGTAGGGCTGCATGAATTTGCTACATGCTGACTCCATTTGTTTGCGTCCCTGTGCATTTTATTAAGCCTCTAACATTAAACAGATTTAGCGGGAGCAGCCAAAGTCATGGAGTAATTATGCTTTTGGAAATGCTGTGATTAAAAACGCTTGCTGAAAGTATCAATCCACACTGTACTTTGTTTATTCCCAGAACGTGCTGATGTGGATTTACCCTCTAAATTTAGAAAGAGAGAGAGATAGAAAAAAAACTACAAGGGAAAATTCAAAAAAACATTTGAAAAATGGAGATTTATCCATCAGGCGTGCATATAAAGTACATCATTTGCAAGCTCATTGACTTCCCACATAAAGCACGTCCTTGAATTGATAGGTGCAATAAACACAGGTGTAGGTCACTCTGAATTTTGGATGCCAGACTCATAACTTCACTATTCAGCTCATATAAATACACATAGCGTACGTTCTGTTTAAGGAAGGAGGAAAGAGAGACTGTGAAAGTGAGAAGTCAATCAATACTGAAAAGGAACAGTATCTGTGTGGCGAGCGCCGTAAATGTCCTCTCTCTGAGGATTCCTTCCTCCAGCTCACACAGTGCTGAGGGCTCTCTTATATGTCCAGATACCCCACAGAGGCGTTGATTAAGTCAAGCTGAAGGCCAGAGCCTGCCTGCAATCGAGAGCCTGCAGCTCACTCAGTAAGCTATCAGGTGACCCGCCCCTCTCACGCATTCACTCTCCGGTTAGATACTGATGCTGAGTGGAGCTATTAGAGGCCCAAAAAGCATTCTGCTGGGTGTTGATAACCGGCAGGTACCAGGATGTGGAGGGAAGAAGGGCAGGAGGGAGGGATGGGGTGAGGATATGGCACTACTGGGAGGCGGAGGAGGGTAAATGATCTCTGAAGGCCATCTTATTAATGGAGGCTTTTCATTACTTGCACTAATGCAAACGATTGGTAGGGCTAATGAGCTCGAAGGTCTGCTCGAACGAGGGCTCCGTGGAGCAGCAGTGTGTGATGATCATAGCGGGAGACGAAGGTGATGAGTTTTGAACATCATATCAGGTCATGATGAACATTTTGCTTGTACAAGAACAGGAGGAATAGAGAAAGAAATGGATGAATGAGCTGATGGGTCGGCAAGTCAATTGTGCAGCAACTCAATATGGCAGGCTGCTACAGGCAAGAGGGTGCGGGATGAGTGGCGGAGGGGATGAGCGTATTTCACTGTCAGTGGATTGAAGTGTGGTAAAGCATGGAAAATGTCTTGATCGCGCGGCGTGCGAGCATTTAAAAGACGACGGAGCGCGGCGCATTCTTTGAAGGTGCGGCATCCCCTCATCAAATGTCATGAGCGTTGCATGATGTTCCATTTGCACCCTTTAACCCAACACCAGAGCGGTTCCCCCCCCCAAAAAAACTGCTTTTAGTTTGTGTTGTGTTAAAGACCGCCTTGGTGGTTGCTGTGAACCTTGCATGTAGGGGGATTTAGCCCGATTTACAGCGTGGTGTGTACAGGATCAGTTCTGGCTCAGGAGTGTCTCATGTGGGCTCTCCCTGGGGAGCTGCGGGGGGAGGACCTGAGGCCACTGATTGATGGTCAAGGACACTAAACCCCTCCCCCACTCTCCTGCTTAGAGGAGCCCATCTCTGAAGCCTTGTCCTCGGGGGTATTGGGATGCTGCCTGGCTGGCTGCCGTCTGTGCGCGCCTCGTGACAGGATACAACCAACTCAAGGGATGAATCATGCGCTAAACGACAAATGAATGAAATGGAGACCAAATCCAGCACATAAACATGGCAGATACCGCTCTGTTCTGGTGTTTGTGGAAAATATATTAAACACAAGACTGGTGATTTCTGAATGGAGCTCCAACCCAGCATGCGTGATGGTTAAAGGGCTGACAAGAGGAAGGGAAAAGACACTCACGCTAGGTTCCAGTAAATTACGGTGCATAACACTCGAGATGGTCCTCAAAACAATGTTACTGTTGCATATTTTAGTATGATTCATTATCTGTGTCAACAGTGACCAAGGTTCAGGGCCTTAACATTTGTTGTGCATATGATATGTGGGTGACAAAACTGCTGTCGATGGGGATTTGGGTAGAAAGGGGGAGGGAAGGACGATAGAGTGAGAGTGTGGCTCATACTATTTAAAGCTGATGGCTTCAGTCCAGAATCAGAGGAGGGAACCAGGGATTGTTATTTTCATATGACTCTGGCTATAGAGCAGGGGAGGCTTTAGTTTTTCATTTCAATTCGGTTGCAAAACAGTAATTGAAGCGTATCGCTTTCATCTCCACTTATCTTCTCCACTCCTCTCCCTTTGGAGCGCTGCTTGTCTTCCCAGCGTTTGCGCATCTTGACACTGTTGGTTTCTCTATGATATATTGTCTGGGATTCTGGTACTTCATTGTAGCTCACTGCTGATGTACATGGCAATTAAATTCAAACCCAAAAGAGGTAGAGCTCAGTCAGAACCCCCCTCCTCTTCCTCTCTCTCCTGTCCGCTGCTGCAGCCTCGCTCTCGCACCCCTTTCAATCATTGTCTTTTTTTTTTGCCAGCTCTCTCCTCCTTTGATTCCCCCTTCTTCCCCCCTTGTATCCGTCTTTCTTTTGCGCTCTCTTTCTGTCTGTCTTTCCCCTCTCTATTCCCTTCATGTTAATAAGCAGAGTAATGGTGTTGCAGGCAGTTCCTGGTTGGGGAGTTAATTAAAATGGCAAGTTACAACCCACACAGTCAAAACAATGGAGGCCCCATGCTTTTCACAGTGACACAGGGAGATATTAAACAAGCCTAAAATCAAACACTGTGAGGAGGCAGCAACACAGACTATCCCCCAACCTCACTTAACACTTCCCTTCCTGAAGTACTGAGAGCTTTATTGTTACGCTCTCCAGCCCAGCCAACATTAGTCATACTGTATATAGCAGAGATCCAGTAATTACCTTCTGTGCTCCCTGAACTGCTGCATGAAAAGCAGTTGTGTACAAGATATTAACGTGATGACTGCAGCATTTACCGAGCCAGAAACTACACTGAAACTGATCAGATGAGAAGAAGGGAAATAGTGACATCTGCCTATTCCCCACCCACCACCGCAGCAAACACACAAATACACAACACAACCCAAATGATTTCGCTAGCGTGGCTAGCACAATGCAACGCACTCAGGCTCCGGCAACAGTGGGCCGGCTGAGCAGGACAGGAGCTGTTTCTATGGTTACCATTTCTCGGCTCGCTCTCACAGCCCAGGAAAACTGTGTCATTATCCTGTACTTTGGATAGGAGAAAAGAGAGAGAGAGAGAGTGAGAGAGAGAGAGGAGGGATACAAAGAGTGAGAATGAGGTAGAAAGGGGAGACAAAGATAGAAAGGAGGAGGAAGAAGAGGAGGGGGGGTGCAGTTCACAAAGGCCAGTCGTGCATCGAACACACACATCATCAAAATTTGCACCCATTTGTGCTCCTCTATTCACCACTTTTCCCTTTTTTTCCCTTTTTTTCCTCCATCTGTCAGCGGCGCTATAGTTTTTACTCTAATAGGTAAACAACTTCAGTGTCGACGAATAATGCTTGAAAATATCAGGTAAAAGCAGTGCTGTCAGGTGATAATGGCATGCCTGTCTTTTTTCCCCTTCTCTGGCATTTCCTGTTAAAATTGTCTCCCGCAAGCCATTATGTTGGTGTAAAAAGATCAATCTCTGCATCATTGTATTTATTTTAACAACAGCCATATGCCTCTCTAACGACAACCAGCGTGGGTTCTCATTGAATAAATACCCGGGCCACAATAATAAGAGCACAGTGGGATAACAACAACCTCAAGAAAAGGACTTAACACTGTATGTTTGTGATTGCATCTGTGTGTGTGTGTTATTTTTGTTGTTTCGCTTTGCTCGGTGCGTTTGTGCAACGTGAGGTCCACATCAGAGGAGTTACATTGTGAACTAATTACATGGCTCTGTAAAGAGAGGCACCCTGCTGATATGGGCTGTGCACCACATGATTTCCCCTGGTAGAGCAGAGCTTGTTTGCACTGCCTTGCTGTGTGTGTGTGTGTGTGTGTGTGTGTGTGTGTGTGTGTGTGTGTGTGTGTGTGGCAGGCATGCGTGTGACCCGTACATTCAGGTGTGTGTGTGTGCTGAAGGAGAGCATGTTTTGTAACCTGTGAGGTGTGCTTTATTGAGCTACAAACTAAAAAGTGTGTGTGTCTGTGCTGAGGGGGAGGCAGAGTAGCCCCTCCAAATGAAAGGCTGCCCTCTCTCCCTCTCTGTCCGCCTGACGCAGCTCTCCAGAGGGACCTGTTCATATTACTGTGGCTGTCTGCTGGTCAGAGAAACACAAACAGCACAAAAAACAAAGCCGCCCCCGACAGGAATGTGAAGAAAAAGACCTCGTGTCGCCCTCATTTATTCTCCTCTCTCCACTGATGGCTTTCTTTGTTCCTCTAATATGAAAGAGGGGAAAGAGTTTTGAAAACCAACTAGAAAAAGATGGGAGAAAAGTACAAAAAAAAACCCCGCAATACATTTAATCAAGCACTGCACTTTGTGCATGTTAGTGGTGCATTTAATGCTGCATCAGACTGCCACTCCGTGACATTTCAAAGAGATAATATTGCATTTTGTGCTCAACTATGTTTCAGATGCTCACTTAGTAAAGGCCTTTTTCACAGCAGACGTTTTCAATTGTCATTGTAGGAAAAGCACGAGTGTCAGGAACAACACTAACAATGGCTCTGTGCTGTTCAAGTGTTCCAGTGAGAGTGACGGTGAGCGAGCAGGTACGATGGCAGGAACCTGATATCAGAGCAGCTAAATGGCGTTCATTAAATTCATTATTTACACCTGTGCTTTTCCTACTGCCACCAGTCAAAATGTCTTCCATGAAAAAGGCCTATTCTAGTTATTTTCAGATTAAAAGCCCTGCACACCTACACAGATGTTCTCAGTTACTAATTACACTTTTTGTCAAGTTGAATCTATGGACTAAAAAGAATAATAATAACAGGATAAATTGGCCCGCCCTTTACCGTACAGATGTAAGAAAACGATAGTGAGAGAGCTGTCAATCAAGCCCTCAACATACTGTTTGACAAAAGACCTGTATCAGTGGACTACGAGTGGGTAGGGGCTTTAAGAAAGTAGATAATAAGCATATCAGATACAATGCACAGATGGCTCCCAAGCTTCTCTATCAATCTAGTTAGTTGAGAGTGAGTTCCTCTCTAAACTTTCTTATAAGATTTCACTTAAAGAACTGTTTGATGACCAAAGATGTGAAACTCTTTAACAACAAAACAAAGTTTAGAGAATATTTTAAAACAAATTGTCGCAGAATTAAATTTTTTCATGCTCTTTCCGACCTCGGTGGCACCCATTATGTTTATTTAATTGTGTCCAAAATGTTATCCATAATTATTGATTCTCATTTATGTCTTTTTTTTCTCTCTGTGAAGCACTTTGGTCAACATTTGTTGTTTTTAAATTTGCTTAACCTGACTTGACTTAACTGAAGGGGACCTTTTATGCTTTTGTGCTTTTCTCTTTTCCTCTAGTGTGTTATATAGTTTTTCATGCATTTTAAAAAGTCTGTAAAGTTACCAAGTCCACGCCAAAGGGAGCTACTCTCCCCCACAGAAACACTGCTCCTGAACTGCCTGAAACGCCTTGGCTGAAGTCCCATCTTTTCCTCTGTAATGTGGTGATGTCACCTAACAGCTAGTATGGTATACTCTCAAAAAATAGTTATAGCATAGCCTGAAGAGTTTAGTTCAGTTGACCAATCACAACAGAGTGGGCCAGCTGACCAATCAGAGCAGACTGGGGTTTTCAGGAGGGCGGGACAGGACCTCAAACAGGGCGTTTCAGACAGAGGCGGAAAAGAGGTGCTACAACACAGAAAAAGTGTTTTTTTTTTTCAATATTAATCATTTGTACATGTCCTAGTAGAAGTACAAGTATGCAGCTGAAAATGAGCATAATAGCTCCTCTTTAAAGCTCGACATGTTTAAATTTATCTTGTGACCACTTGGAGGGGCCTGACCCCCAGATTGGGAACCACTGCACCTTATATACTGTCTATAAAGTACAAGCTCCACCTCAACCAGCTGCAACAGCTGTATTCTGTTTATGCTTTGATATATATTTATTTTAACTTGAGTAGGATTTTATGCGCAGTACTAATGTTTACATTGTGGTGTTGGTGTTGCATTTAAGTACAGGATGTGAGAACTTCCTCCACCTCTGTTCAGCACATACAGCGGCAGTCTTAAGAAGTTTCTCTTACAAACGGAGGAACCGACTCCAAACAGCCAAAGTAGCACAGTAATTGCAGTTCATTTGGAAGCACCATACCAAGCAGACTGCGGGTTTTCAAAACGGTGAAAGCGCAATCACAACTAATCAGAGCTTCTCTTGTTTCCTGCCCACAGCGCCCAACACTGCACCCTATGGGAGCACA
The DNA here is from genome assembly GCA_947000775.1 of Pterois miles. NCBI lineage: Eukaryota > Metazoa > Chordata > Actinopteri > Perciformes > Scorpaenidae > Pterois > Pterois miles. Next base: position 7,888,356 of record CAMQGK010000171.1, on the reverse strand, counting down.
GGAAGCGCGCACGTCCCGCTGGCCTGCCAATACCTGGTCCTGGCTCTCTCCTCCTTCATCAGCGTGTACTAGCAGAGGCCAGTCCAGACACAATGACTGTCGAGAGCATTTATGAAATCCTTTTTGACACTGCTGAAGGCTGGAGTCCAATCTGGTACAGTTTGTTGAAAAGCCGTGATGATGGGGAAAATAATCAGCGTTACTTTGTGTGGGGAAATTTTCTTTTTATTTTCTTTTTTGGTGGAATTTCTGTCATGTAAATACTATGCTGTTTTTATTATTATTATTATTATTATTATTATTATTATTATTATTATTTCCTCTCTTATTTTCTGATTGATTGTGAATCAGTGCTCACGCTCTCCCCAGCTCCCCACCCCACCTCCAATCATATCAAAAGCCCCCAAACTTCCCGAACGAGTTACTTTCATGTCTCTTTCTCTGGGAGGCGACGGCGCATAATTGACGTTTTCATCCATTTTTGTACATGGCTAAAAAGAAGCAATTGTGCCAAGTCTCTCAGTACACAGAATTACCATACCAATGTTGTATTGAATGTATTATGGGTCGTTGAACAAAGGAAAGACATTTAGATTCCTAACAATACAAATTCTGAATATGGAGTGTGCTTAAAAAAACAAAAAAAAAAAAAAAACAGAAAAAAAATCAAAAGAACATAAAGGCAGGGCTTTTTCAGGACCTGTATTGTCATGATTACTCAATAGATGGATGAACAGTGTTGAAGGTGTGCTTTGTTGTATTCTGAAATGGGTCCTTCAGTTACTATGCCTGCCTAACAGATTTGGTCAGGCGGCCGTCAAAGTAGCAAAGTATACTGTATTGTATCTTTATATTTTAATATAGTGTAGGCTTTTGTTTTAAAGTGGGACCAGCTTTTCTCATTCAACCAAGAGCATTAACACAGTCCATGACTTTGTACAGTATGAAGGGAGGAACATCGCTGCCCTATGTTTACATTTTTCTTGAAAATATAAGTAACCACAATATATACTTCATATTTTTTTTCCTTTCAGAGAGTCCACATAAAGTGAATGTCACAACAAACTGTTGCAGCTGAGAAGAAAAAGCAGAGCGCGAGCTTTTCTCAGCTCTTTGAAACGCGCCACCTCCAGTGGGCGTCTGAGCAGAGCGTCTTGCCTCTGAATTTGTTGTCTGCTCACTGATCATCAACAGGCTGGAAACCCACAGCTGCACACTGTAGGTCGCTTGAAGTTTTTGGCTTCAACTTTTGGCATAATACTTAAATAATGGACTCTGGGAAAGCAGCGTTTTGCAGCATGGCATTTTATTCCCCGTCTTTTTCTTTACAGATAATTCAATACTTAAATATAGTCTCTTTTATAGTAAATATCTACTTCACTGCACCAATTAACAAATAAAGGACGTCCAAAAGTCATGCAACTTAAGATTTCTGGCAACATGTATGATATAAAAAAAAAAAAGTTAAAATAATGCCCAGTTCACACTACACAACTTGCCCTGATTTTCTAGTTTTGAGTCCTTAGAGCTTCCTGACAAAAGCCCCAGATCAGAGGCAAATTGGCGTTGGCTCTGCTCAGCTCTGCTTTACTACTCAAAGACGCGAGCCTTGAGCTTCACCGATGCCTCTCAGACACATTAAAGATACCTAGCATGCTAAATATCTGGACCTGTCTGGGAAAACAGCCAATGAGAGCATGAGATACAGGTTGAGGGGAAACCTGGAAGAGGAGGGGTCGCCTGTAACAATAGGAACTTACTGTATGTGTTGCATTTGCAACACAGAGCAAAGTTGTTGCACATCGAGGAATAAATAGTAAAAAAAAAAAAGAGTGTGGAAACTGGTGAAAACAGGCTATTTTGTGAACACATGCCAGTTATAGCATCAGCGTGTTATGTAATCGCGTATGGTATCACATTATTTACCCAGAATGTCTCACATTTGTTTTCATGATAAAACATTGTTTGGAAACCTCATCGGGGATTCCTCTCGGTGAAAGATGTAGTGTGACATCCCCCCCCCCAGGCTATTAAAAACTCCCAATTACAAGACAGGAAGTTGTGTAGTATGAATCGTACAGCGATTTAAGCCTTTGAAAGTCATGTAATATCAACTTAGCGTAATGAAACCTGCTTTGCATCCAAACTGAGTCCTTTTAATTATGAGCAGCATAACACAAAATAAAGTTTCATCACTATAAACATGGCCTAAGGTGCTAACGGCTCCTCCAAGATGAGGGTCCATTTTATCCAAACAGCTGATCAGTGAGTGTCCAGCGGAGAAAACATTAAACCATGAGGTCGTTTAATAGGAGAAAATGTGGCTTTTTGTTCGCTGAAATCAACCATATCAAAGGCTCAAAAACAAATGTTATTGTAAAAGTTTGCTTTTCGACATGGCATATTCATCCTCAAGTATCTTCAATTCATGGTGTAAACAGAGATACTGTACTGTAATGCCTTAATAGTACCATAGACATCAAATTAACCTCCTTTAGAAGGACACTTCCAGAAGCTCTCAATAAGATAAAACTCATTACTGCTTATTGAATGTTCATAAACCAGTAGCTGACTTATCTTTCTAATTAGGCATTATACTCAGTCAGAACTAAATTTCTCAACTTATGGCTCTTGCAGGTATTTTCAAATAAGCCAGTTGCATCTGATAAAAATGCAGTATTTGTCGTACAGATTGACATGTTTGTAGGTCTCGTTTGGATTTGGATCGTGTTATAATTTGCCCCCCGCGATCGAGGGACTAACAGTTCACGCAGTATTTTCACATGAACTTGTAACTGCAAACCTATAAAGAAATAGCCATCGCAGTTAAAAGACTTAAAGCACAAACACTGTTATTACTTCAACGTTTTGTGGTGATTTGTTTTAAGGTCTGCTAGACATTTTTCTTTTATTTTATTGTTTGTACTGAAATTGTTATCCGCTTGTTTTACAGATTATGAAAATACTGCACCATATGATCTTGTTTAAATGTTAAGGTATAATGAAAATGGGTCAGAAGTATATTTATTCTCTTCCTTTATGAAAACAATGTATAAAAAAATTACATTTGAAACATGTAAAACTGAATATGTGACATTTATTTGAATGAGGCACAGTATGGCATAGTTTATAATGTTGTCGGGTTCATTTAGATGCCATGACTGTTGTTGATTTTTTGTCAGACAAGTACATTAAAAAGAACAATGTTTGCAATCAAATTACCTACTTTTTGAAACAGAGAGGGTGTGAACCAATATAACAGTATTATAGAACAGAGTCAATGTGTGTATATTTGGAGAAAATAGGATACCTTTTGATCTTTAGAGCCAGTGTGTAGTCATAGTTTTCACACACTTGCGTGTTTGACGATGTGCAGAGAGTATGGTTGTGCTGCATGTCAAAGTTAACCTGTGTTTTTGAGGTGGCCATTTTACAGATATTCATACTTTTTATGAATGGAACAAGTTTTTTTTCCAAAACCTTTTGGTTCTTAAACCTGGTCTAAAAATACATACCTCCTACAGACCAGCCAGCTATGTTTGTTTGTGATTTATTTGAATCGGCTTTTGCTGATAAACTAAAACTACTGCTATTCAGAGTCATGATGATTATTGTGGCACATTGGTGACAGTCTGGAGTTACGTTGGTTGCTTGTCCAAGCAGTCAAGACCATGCTAGTAATCATACATATGAAATGTACTGGATGTTGATTTTTTTTTTTTTTTTTTTTTTTTTTTTTGAATAATGGTATTAACAAGTCCCTTTTATCGAATCACTATTATTTGCAATAAAAGTCTTCATGTTACAATATAAACCCACATCTGAGTTAATGAGCACTCAAAGGGGTTGTCGTTATCACTGCGACAGGGTTTGAGCCACAGCTCGCCGTTAAGACAATGTCCTCCTTAAAATATAAACTGTCTCGTCACTACATTCTCCCTGCACCCAGCTGTCCCCCTTAAAACCAATGCTGTTAGCAGGCTTCTCGTTTTTGGTTGTATATCAACATTTATTTTGTTAGTTCAACAACAAAATAATGTGTTGGCTGTTACCAGTCAGGCTGTTCTCATACACCGTTCGTAGCTATATCTACAAAAAGTGATGCACTGTAATTCATATATATCCCACAAAATCAGTTATTGTGTAATCAACATAATCATGAACCAGGAAGTATTAGCAAATGCCTCATAGCGAGGAGGTCGAGGCGGATGGGTGGGTCAAAAGACACTGGACTTTTGCCCAGGAGACCAGTGTTTGTACCAGAAGTCAACGTTGATTTGTCATATAACCTCCGTACTTATGTTCTTTTCCTCAACCTAACAAGTGTTAACTATGTTTCTTGCATTACGTCATGTGCTGGATATTTGCAGGAAGTGCAGCAGCAGTAGTGTTAGCTAACGTTTGCTAACATTACAAGCTAACAGTAGCTAACATTACAAGCTAACAGTAGCTAACATTACAAGCAAACTTTAGCTAATGTTACACACTAATATTAGCTAATGTTACAAGCAAACTTTAGCCAATGTTAAAAGCTAACATTAGCTAATGCAATGTTAGCTAATTCATGTTAATGTTAAAATTGGAATAATTTAGATGATACGTGATATCTTCAGCTTTAATTGTCAGACATGACTTATCAGATTTTTGTCACTATTACCACTGGACCGCTACACAGCAGTCCTCACTAAATATGACTCCACTATTTGGTGAAAACATTGACAAAGTTATTTTAGTGTCACAGTAATGTGGCTCCATATTATCAGTGAATGTGAGCTGCAGTAAACTGTTTTTGTAGATAGGCTGAATTATCCAGTTCTTTGAAGTTGACTTCAAGCAAAATGCTGCTTAGCCAGTGGCACAGCTAAACCCTGGAGAAACAAGCACCGCTGGGACTGTTCTCCAGGCTTGAGAGGCTCGAATGAAATCAGCCTGTTTGTACAGTGTAGCCTGAATTATTGAGTCATCTTAATTTTGCCCTATCATGCATATTTGATCCCCTCCCCTCTGCCCTTAAACACTGCATAAATCCTCCAGATGGCCAGCAGCCACAGCACATACTGTAGGATTAACCACCATTTGCACTGCATCCTCATCACTGACTGGAGTGTGTTTCTCAGTGTATATAAGATCTGGAGATATTTACAAACATAAATCACCGTAGTGTTCAGTCCCATAATGCATCAGGGGCTGAATGGAGATTTTTTTTTTTTTTTTTTTACAAGAGCATGAGGCTTTTGAGCATCCTTTGACCTGAATACACTCTTGTCTAAAAATCCACGGCTGTGTGACCTACCTCATAAAAGTTCAGTTGAAAAAGTCATGCTGATGTACCAGCTGAAAAGAGGCCACGGCACCCGCCGGCAGAGATCACTGCCTCACCTCGCTCTCCCAGCTGACAGCGGAGGGGGGAACAAAATCTCTCCACTTTTAAATTTAAGATAGGAGGATTTTAAATATTCATAGAAACATGTACTATTACGGCCCCATTTTCTCCACCCTGAATTTTTTTTTTTTAATTGTCCATTTCAAAGCCTCATCTCGTCCCCACGCATCAGGATCACGTTTGCATTTATTACAAGTTTAGATTCATAGAGGAACAGCTGAGTCTTGGATGGGGACAAGAACTGTACTGAATGTGCCTTTAAAGTATTTTATCAATCAAAACCAACCCTCATTAGCATTAATGCTAACATGCGCAGTTGGCTAACATCAATTATACATACAGTATGTCAACATAGAAGCAAACTACAGCATGAATTAAAGGACCAGTGTGCATTTAGGGGATCTATTGGCAGAAATTGAATGATCACCTGAAAACAAGAATTTTGTTACGTTAGAATGACCCGTTTATATCAACCTATGGAGTGGATCCTCTTCACAAAGCTGGCTATCGCTGGCTCCAGATAGGGTTTTTCGCGTTTTCACGTTTTTGCGTCGGCCGCCATAGCTCTCCTACACACTTGGCGCACAGGAGAAGTTTCAGCTAGATGCCACCAGATATTACCCACTGCACCTTTAAGTTTGACAGTTGTTCTGACGCATGTAACCCCAAAGTAGCATAAAATACAAATACATTTTACAAAGTTTAATGTCATCATAATTAAAATAATTAGGATTAATGCATAAAGTGTAATCATGTGTATTTACCTTCCAGGGAAACAAAAGCAGGGTTCAAATCGTCTCCATATTATCAGGTCAAACTGTATACAAATGTTCTTAAGTATGGGATGTATGGGATGTATTTGAAAAGCATGTTTATTTATCTTCTCTGACTGACATACTGTACCTAAACATGTTTCTGCTGCAGTAAAAAAAAAAAAAAAAAAAAAGCGAGAATTATTTTGCGGACGTGTGACTCGGTGTCACTGTAAGAAACATCATGACTAACTCAGAGACTGCCGTGACACTCTGCACCAACAGGAGCTTAAATACAATGTGTTACCAATAAAAAGCAGATGCAAGGAGGTGATTCAATATATTGCAAGTGGCATTTACAGTCTGAAGAGACAGATGTGAATAAAAGTCAACAATGAGTAATTTTGTATTGCAACAAAAACAAATGTTCCACATATCAGTGTGCATTTTAGGCTTTACAGTGTTTTGTGATTCGACCACTCACTGCTGGATGTTTGTAGCTGAATATACTGTATGTAAAACAGCATTATTATCCTGCAGCAAAACTAAGGCAGCATATGCTGTATAGGTCATGGAAATGATTAGCGTGGTGTCAAAATGCTATTTGGCTCTTCACAAAGGCGTCTGTGGCCGGCACGAGCAGAGAGGAGAGCGGGGGAGTTGTGAAAAGCGGGATTCCTCCTGACCCTGCGGTTAATGAAACCCTTCCTGTGCCTTTGTCAGTTTTAACTGGGAGATTGTGTCATACTACACCGCTGGAGGGGCCACCGCCTGGCTCCTGCAGTCGCCGTCCCACTTCCCTGATCGGCATACTGAGTTGTTGGTATCAAAAAACCCTCTGTTTCTTGAGTGCTCGCATTCAGCTTAGGAGATATGTTTGCTGCACAGCAGGAAAATGCTCTCCCTCCTGTCAAACACAGGAAAAATAAAATCTCCCTCTATAACCAATCTCCAGGCAAGTTTGATTCAGCTCTAAATGGAAATAGGCCTCCTTCTTTTCTCTCAAAAATTTCAACTGGTGCAAGAACAGTGAGTAATTTCTGAATGGTGTGACTCTCCATTTGCTCTGAAATCCCTCTGATGGTGTGGCAGCTGCCAGTGTAGTGATGGGGGGAGACGTGCTATTTTAAAAAAGAAGTTGCATCAAGTATTTGTCAACCTGTCCCTCATTATTTCCACTGGACTGGAAAATAAGTTGCCAAGCAATGATGCAGAGCCTGAGATAATGCCTGGGTTTTAAAGCAAGCTATCTAAGCCAGGTCTCTCCATGGCGCCGACGACTGAATCACCCGCTGCGAAGTGTTTTCACGTAAAGCTCCCGGGCAGTTGTCAGTTTTCATGAAGGATTGAACGTTTTGTTTTGGGTTTTTTTTTCTCATAGAGAGAATGTCATCATTTGACTGACAGTAAATGTAATCCTATTTCATTTGTTTTCATGCCCCAGAAGGCAGATTACACATTGTTTTTATATACACTGAATGACACAGCGAATCACTTTCTTTGTAGCAGCAGTTCATCATAATGTGTCTTCAGTGTTGTGTTTGTTTAAATGGAGTGACCTCTAGTACAGTTCAAGGTAATGAGATGCAGCATTTCTTCTTGTTGTAAATTGAATATATTTACATTTTTGTTTCCTTTTTACAAAAACTGGGAGTGGATATTATAAGGTTGACGGGATCATTTTCTGTATGGACTTTTATTTCTCTCTTTTTTTAAATTTGTGTGTTTTATTTAAATCATCATGCTGCAAAACAATATGATGAGACATCTGAAATGGAAATGTTTACTCAAGTATGTCTGAAGGTCCTTTAGCCACCAGAGATGTAGTTGTATATTTATAGGCTCTAGATCACTGGAATGATATATATATGGCTTTAAGTGGCATTGATATATCTATATATAATATATATAAATATATATTGATATTTGTCCAGAAATAAGAAAATTCATGTACTTTAATTCCTTTAAAGCTTACATTGTGTATAGCACGTATGCAAGTCCATTTTCATCATGTTTGATGTAATTTTGTAGCAGTGGTTTGATACTAATAAATGGCAGTTGATGATGGAATTGTAGACTGTGTTTGTGTTGAACTGATGTGACCTTCACAACAACAACAATAACAACAACAACAACACTGCCATGCTTTATACGTGTTCAAGAGGAAACTCACTCTGGAGCCACACTGCAGTAGGATAATAACATGTTACAGACTAAAAATAGTCATCCCTGTACTGAACAGATACTTCATAATTTGAGTTTCTTGTGCATAAAAAAACTTTTAATGGGTTAGTTTTTAACATGCATTTAATCGAAAGGTGTCAGTTTTTAGTGTTTTTTGTTTGTTTCGTTGCTATAACAGATTCGGTAAATAACACTCCATAGTTAGGATACATTTTTTGAGGAGAAACTGGCATGGTCATTTTCAAACGGGTCCCTTGACCTCTGACCTCAAGATATGTGAATGAAAATGGGTTCTATGGCCACACACGAGTCTCCCCTTTACAGACATGACCACCTTATGATAATCATATGCAGTTTGGGCAAAACCCAAGCAGTTTTTTTTTTTTTCATGCAGTAAAAATGTGCTATTTTTGCCAATTCTAAAATGATGTGTTTGAATATCTCTGCATACTGGGGTCCCTAAACAGTCTTGAATTACATAAATTGGGCATCACTGTAAAGTTGAGACTCTAGTGGCTCCAAAGAGCCCAACTGTATTCATTTGTGACGATGTTAGTCCCCATAGAAGCTATTTCATTGTAGTGAGACCCTTTTCAAATGACCTGTGGTGACCTCTAGGATAATCACGGCCCATGAAACTTCACTGCCACAAACTAGAGACCTAGAGCATCCAGAGGGTGGATGGCTTCCCTAGGTAGATTGAGAATAAGGGGGTTTCTGAGCAGTTTACACAAAAGAAGTGCTCGCCATTTAATCGCCGAAAAATGCAAATCTTGCAGAAATCTCCAAATGTCATAGCATGTATTTTACTATGGATTATTATTATCTTTAATTTCACTCAATTCTTGAGTGAAAAACTGGTTAAATTTAGCATCAAATCTGTGTAGCAAATGGTATCAACCCAAAAACTGCTTCAACAACAAAATTAATCCTCAGCTTCCCAGCTGTCAGATGATGTACACCACTTCTACTGCTGACATGCTTCCGCCCCCCAAGGACCCCCTGGACCCCCTAAAAAAGACAAAAACAGGTCTATTGTGGGTCTCAGAGGGTTAAAAAAAACATTTATGGTAAAGAGTAATACAAATATTATTCCATGACTTCTTTCATTTGCAGTATGAGAAATGCAGAGACTGTCCTTTATCCAAAATACCTAAAACAACCTGTTTATGTTACCTGGCACATGAATTATATAATAATGATCCACTCCAAAATCCACATTACAAACTGTGTCGCAAAGGCAGCAAAATGCAAAGAGACAAAGTCATAAATCATCAGGTTTGAGAGAAAACAAATGAAAAACAATTTGGTATCGAAAGACATTTTCAAAGGAACTAAAAAACTGTTTAAAGGAAATTAAAACTCAAGTAAAATCAGGAAAAGCTCTCCATATGTTTTAAGACAGAACCTACAGAAGATCACAGTCTGACAGCACACTGTTTAAAGGGGAACACCACTCAAACTAAGGATTTCAACATGGCCTATATCTGTTATATCCACCAGATCCTAGGTCATGTTTGTTTTGCCTTTTCATTTTCATTATTGTCATTTCCTGTTTTAGTTTGAAATCGCTAACCCTCCCTCTCGTTTCATATTCACCGCACTTCCTGTCCTTGTGTGTCTCCACGCCCCCTGACCCACTTTCCATCTACTCACCTGCGTCTGATTGTCAGTCCCGCCCCTGATTGAGTCCACCTGTGTCTCATTATGCACTCACCAGTATATAATGTGTGTCCTCCTTTCCTCATGTTGCCAGTTTGTTGTTGATCCTCTCCAGTGAGCTTCGTTCCAGCGTTTTCCTAGTGTCTGCCTGTTTTTTGTGGATGAACCTGTGCCTGTTTTTTGACTTTTCCCTTGCCTACTGTTTTTGGATCTGGTTGCCCAGGTTGACTGCTCACCTGTGTACCGACCTGCGCTTGATTAAAGACCGATTCTCTTTTACACCACCTGATCATCCGAGTCGTGCATCTGAGTCCAGTGTTCTGGCATTACAATATATTTATGAACATGAACTCCTTCTCAAAGCCAGAAACCAGAAAACTCAGTCTATGGTATCACGTGGTATCTCTGGGACGTCAGAAACAAATAAATGGCTGAGATTGATACTGGTGTCTCCATCAGGCTGCCAAATACTTGAATATTTACCATGGCAACAAGTAACTGCTGACATTAGCACATATTAGTTGTCTTAGCTTAATCATCCAAACAACAATAACCCATAAAATTACAGTTAGGCATATTAGAGACATCAGCAACAACTACCAACATCCATAGTCCTTAAAACCTTAAAGGGGAACTACAGCCTTTTTCAAAATTCATACATTGCTATGGTCTAAGACAGTCAAGATCTAAAGTCTGGAGCTGCTCCATAGACAACGAATGGGAGGCTGATTTTCCCACTGAAAGTTTGTTTTCTTGTTCATCCCCAAATGAGCTTTATTCTATTGTAGTGTTCTCAGTTGTGAAACAGAAAATGTTCCCATATACTCAGAACGTTCCCAGTGTCATCTATAACATCTCATTGTCTACGGAGCAGCTCCACACTTTATACCCTTTGACATCACAAGTTTGAGTTTTAGCTCTCTAGTTTTTAGATTTGGGAGAGTTGTCCATGTTTACCAATATTTTTTGACTGTTTAAGACCATAGGAATAACATGCATGAATTTTTCGAAAATAGTTCCATGCGGCAGCCAAACCTCAGATATCTTACACTGAGATGAACAAAACATTCACTTTGGACTTGTCAAAATTTTTCAAGTGATTAATTCACAGTAATGTTTTAGGAAAATTGATACTGTTATTATATTCATCTACATTAAAATGTTATCGGTAAGACCTTTAAACATCAAAGTTATGTTTCAATCACAACTCAAACTCCCTAAATCAGGACTGTTTTGTCAACTGAAAACTATTTGCAATGTCAAGAATTAACATAACGAAGTAGTTTGTGTGCCCAAACCTAATCAGACCTAAACTATAATATTGGGTGTCAATAGAAGCTTTAGATCAGAAAACATGTCATTTTGAATAGCGGTTTCATTTTGATGACTGACCCCTCCACTACACCAGGTGTCCCTGTGTGCTGCTTTTCTTTGTTTTTCAGGACAGATGGTCGTCAGCTTCAGGAGCCACAGCTGAGCCGCAGTGGTTCAGAAGATCTAAAGTTCATCCTCTTTCCTCCATTCTTATAAATCAAGCATTTATACTATGTTATTTTGTATGTATTTGCAAATACATGTGTAGCACATCTTCTGGGAAGAATCCCTCTGGTCTCAACATGAGCTTAATGTTTTTGTCTATCTATCTATCTATCTATCTACAGGGCATTCAAAGTGGGGCTTGTTGCACATTGGATATGACAGCAGATATAGAGCAGAAAGGCAGTTATGATCTGTTGATTAATCAGACTTCTTTTATAAGCAGCACAGAGCCTAATCATGAGGTTTCTTTGTCCTCAGAGTGCTATAAAAAATGCAGCGTTCCCAACTTTCTGATGAGACACAGCTTACTGACTCCTGGGATGCTGTTCGTGGTCTCTCCTATTTAAAATATAATTGTTTTACTTTAACTCGGGCAGTCAGTTGTTTGAAATATTTAATTGTGATTAATCGCATGATTGTCCATAGTTGATCGTGATTGCTCACATATTAATCACACTTTTTTTTCCTCTTCAAAATGTACCTTAAAGCGAGATTTATCAAGTATTTACTACTCTTATCAACACGGACGTGGACAAACATGCTGCTTTATTAAATGTATGTATCTATTTATTATTGTAAATCAGTCAACAACACAAAACAGTGACAAATATTGTACAGAAACCCTCACAGTTACTGCATTTAGCATAAAAATCTGCTCAAATCATATCATAGCAAACTGAAGCCCAACAGGCAACAACAGCTGTCAGTGTGTCAGTGTGCTGACTTGACTATGATTTGCTCCAAACTGCATGTGATTATCATAAAGTGGGCATGTCTGTAAAGGGGAGACTCGTGGGTACCCATAGAACCCATTTACATTCACATATCCAGAGGTCAGAGGTCAACGGACCCCTTTGAAAATGACCACAGCAGTTAGTTTTTCCTCACCAACATTTAGCTATTCACTCTGGCTTTTAAACTGAGCCTGAAATAAACCTAGAAAAATCCTAAATTGCGTAAATGTGTTAAAGACATTAAAGGCATTAAAACGAATTTGCATTAACACATGATTATCACATTAACTTTTGTAGCCCTACTTTAAACCCATCAGTATTTTGTGCATTATTATGCATGTTTGAGTGCTTACCAGTAGTTTCCATGACAGGCTGGTGGAAAATCAACTTCAGTATTCCCACTATTCCCACACTCATGTACAGGCTATATTTAGTATGACAAGAGAAAAGGGCCATAACATTTATTCTCACTGGTGTAAAGTCTTGAAATCTGGTATGAACATACTCTGGGCAATTATCCAACAGTGCAACTTTTTACATCATATTAAAAAAATCACACTTTTATTGTATTAGTCAAATCATAAGTTTTTTTTTTAAACGAGGAAGAATTACATTTTGTTTATTTAATGTTTTACATAAAGAACTAATATTTTTACACTATATATGTGCATATATTTAATTTTCAACTTGTTATAAGTTCATAGATACCAAATACTTGATTGTGCTCCTTGTAGTTTCTGAGATACAGACATTTTCTTATCATGCTATATTTTTTCTAGAGTCCATGTGCCCAAAGACTAGATATACTGTAGTACAATAACGGTTTGACAGATTGTGAAAATGTCTTTGCATTTGTTCTTATGGGCAAACACTTCCACTGAAAGAAATTGAAAGTTTAGTTGTGGGCACAAATGAGTTAACAAGCTTCAAGCTATGAAAGTTATGGGCTGTCCTGGATGCACTGTTCCCCCCCGACAGCTCTTTTTTCCAGCCCCTCTAAAAGCCAGTCACAGTGGCAATGGGGAGTTTGATATGATGACAAATGGTTAAATCCTGTGGCTGAATTATTGACTGGAACCAAAATGTGAGGACAGAATTCCGGTGGGACGAGAGTTGAGTGGAAGCTGTTCTACACTCTAATTGCCCCCCGCCCACCTACTCGTTTCTGTCTTGGCAGCCCTGCGTTGAGTGTTACAGAGCACCAGTGAACTCTACAACGCTCTTTAAGTGCTCCAATAATTAAAGCCCACTGAGATTGTCAAGATAATGCACCGCACAACAATAAGCAGCGTGGATTCGAGAGACTTAAACAACAAGGTCTGGTCACGTTGCTTAATTGCAGTGTTCCTGCAATTGGCATAGCTTCTCTAGCCTCTCACCTGAGAAGACAACCTCAGACGTTGTGGCTCTGGAGAGAATATGCAAATGTGGGGAGATGGAGTTTATGATCCAGAACTACTCCGCTCTGAGAAGGAACAATAAGTGATGGCAAGCTGAAGTCAGAAAGGAAGAATGTGCAAAGTATTTGTGAAATAAAAGAGAGAATAATGAGACCTGTGTCTCAGGCAGATCCCTGCTTTAACGCGACAATTAGGATGACTGTGACAAGCTGGATGGCCAATTTGGACGATATGCCCTCAGACTTAGACGAAGCAGCTTGTAAGAACAAAGATTGTTTGGCATTTATTTCCAATATCTCTGCTGAAGTCATTCAAATAAGTAACAACCCTGACGCCTTGAAATTATACTAATTTGCATCAGCAAATACAGTTTGATGGAAACATAACACTGCCTGAATTAAGTTTTTTAACCACATAATGAGGAAACTAATGAATGAAATGTCAATTATCTCAATTCAAACTCTTCTCCTGGGTGGTCTCGAACTCAACTCGGTCAGCAGAAGCACACTCTGTCTTCAACAATGTTTAGGAAAAACATCATGGTTGGGTTTAAAATAATTACATAACCAGTAGATCCACTGGTTGTACCTTTTGTATTTGATTTCCCCGTATGTGTTTCTGTGTGTGTAAGCATATGAGCACAGTACTGTACATGTAAGTACAATATGTATGAACATGTTAACATCTACATAAATATTTTTATGCACAGCCCTTGCCATTATCTTAAGAGGGTACACGTTTTTATGTATTTTTAGAAGCATGCCTTAAATAGTGTCTTTGTTATCTCCTAGACTCTATCAAGACTCCAGCATGCAGTTTTTTGCAGTTTTTTACATATCAATACATCTCGATAAAATGACATGAGTACATTATTGTTATGCCCATTATGTGGCCGCCACGGCCATTCTGCCACCATGCTTTCGCAGAGCAACCATATCAAAGTGTAGACATATTGCTCTGTTCTAATCCTACAATAAATACGCAGTCAGTACACACATTTGCAGTTTCATCAAGATGTAGTAAAATTCAAACACACAGAGCCAGGGCGCCTTACATAACCATAAAAGTAAGCCTTGCGGGTACTGTCATCAAAAGTGTGCCTGCAGCCGCCTTCCTGAGATGAAAAACAAATGAAACACTTTGAGGCTGAGCTTGAATCCCCTCCCGTTCCTGCATCTCCATCTGTCACTCCTAGCGACTTATTCTGAGCAAGAGTGCTTTCCTGCATGACCTCCATCACAGCGCACAAGATGAACGAGGTGGGTCTGGTCTCTGTCCTCTGTCTTCTCTGTGCCAAGGCGGCAGGGGCACCGAAGCATCGAGAACACCTGCAAACTGAGAGTAATGAGGCAGCAGGCCACACGGCCGCCCATCCTCCCTGCACTAATCAATCCAGCTCGCCATTACGGGAACCAAGGAGATCTGTAGCTAGTTAGAGGAAGCTACAGCTTCATATAAACCCTTTGTGTGGTCATCTATAGGTTCTATAAGACCAGGTCATTAGTTTTATGCTTTTACACTGCACATCCCCCTGACCACATCTATGGCTTTTTGATGTCTTCCTGAATTTAAGCTCCTTTTTTCTTCATTTTTTAGTTCAAACAAACCTTTAAAGGAGCCAACAGCATAAAACACAGAACACTTTGTAATCAGAGGAAGGAGTTTTCATAACCTGAGTTATTTGTCTGTAGTACCCAAAGACTACGTATATAAGAAGTGGATGTAATCACAGTGACATCACCTACTCATTTGTGGACTGCTGTTTTGCAGCCTCAAGTTCGGCACTTAGCCATCTTGGTTTTTTTTGGTCGTCACCATCTTAGTTTTTGAAACCAGGTGACGAGAGGTGGAGGTAAGTAAAACCAAATGCTGAATAAAATATTATAAGAATATATAACTTCAGGCAACCAAAAAAGTCAGAATTCATTTTCATTAACTTAAAAAACACTGTGAAAGGGTTAAGGTTGTAAGATGAAAACACAGACAACACCCAGATGGACAATGCCATGGAAGCGACCTCTTAATCAGAGGGTAAACGTGCCCTAAAGCATACCCTACTTTATTGTTTATTTTACTCTAGATGAGACCATAATGTGAACACCATGCTATATTAAACAAGACTTGAAACTAGCAATTGAGACCATAAACTCTGTTTACAATGTTTACTGGGGTAATAAATCAAGGGGTTTCCCTCTGTTTTTTTCTGGGGTTCAAGTGAGAAGTAGGCTCATTTTCTCATAGACTTCTATACAATTAGACTTCTCTCTGCAACCAGAGGAGTCGCCCCCTGCTGGCTGTTAGAAAGAATGCAAGTTTAAGGCACTTCAGCATTGGCTTCACTTTTCAAACCAAGGAGTTTTCCTCCAGTAGTACCCTTTAAAGTTCACAATAACAGTATGATTATACAATAAGCTCACTTAGCCTCTCTGCACTCTAGCCAGAGTCATATGTCCAAACATCCTAATTTTATATTTAAGTGACCCTCACCAAGGTCTCCCCGTGTTAGCATGGGTTTTCTTTGGCAACTCTGGCTTCCTATCACAGTCCAGAGACATGCAGTTTAGGTTAATTGATGACTCTAAATTGTCCGTAGGTGTGGATGTGAGCATGAATGGTTGTCTGTCTCTATGTTGTCTGTCTCTAAGTGCCCTGCGATGGACTGGCGACCTGTCCAGGGTGTACCCCGCCTTCACCCAATGCCAACTGGGATCGATTCTAGCCCCCCTGCGACCCCTAATGGGATAAGTGGTTGAAGATGGATGGCTGGATGGTGACCCTCACCAGTTCACCTCCCATGCAAAGGGATTATCAGATGTAACATTAAAAGGGTTTGCAATGTTAATGCTGTTACAATTTAGGAATTAGTGGGTTGGCTCCATGTCACATAAAAATTGTGCATTTACTGTATCAAGGGTCTAGGATAAGACAAATTTAAGACTTTGGGATAAACAAATTTAAAGTATCTGAATAAGCATTGAATAAACATCTGCAGTAATTACATGAAATATTTAGATTAAAACCTGACTTAAACTGAGACTTTTTCTGTGCTTTTTAGGTCTCTCAGGAAGTGTGTGTAAGGCACTCCTCCTGAGAGATACTCCGAACACCCTCAAGCAGTGGTTCTCATCTTAATGCATGAATGGGGTATGCAAAAAGATATTTTCTTTTCGATTGAAATGTCCATCTTCTCTCTATTCCAACCCTTCAATCTCGTAGTCTACTACTTTGCTTTCCCATTCTCCTCCTGCCAGCCTCCAAGACAGAAGCCAGAAATGCACTGGAAAAAGACACGCTGTCACACGGTGTATATCCCCCCCCCAAAAAAAAATAATCATGCTACCGTGTCATTACCCAACCTCGACACTCTCAGAGCAATCACATTCAAAGAGCATTTTTCAGGAGCTCTCTCCCCAGCACAACTAGTAAGCATGGCTAATGGAAATTTAATCAGCAGCAAGAGAGGACAGCAGGCATAATGCAACAGATGATAAATAGAAGAAAGATGCAAATGGTATTTATTTTAGACAGGCCGCGCTGACAAGCCTGATAATGCCTCCTCATGCAGTTTCTCCCTGAAGCTTCCTTTTGATGGCTTCGAAGTGGTGTGCACCATATTTCACAGCCTATCATTTATGGAATAAATTGTGTTATTCAGAGAAATGTTTTCATTTTTTTTCCAAACATCTCTTGTCAGTAGTGCTTGAGCACCATAGCAGTAGGTCTAAATTAATAAAGAGCAATGTAAATTGCTGTAGCCATAACAAACCAACATTACTTTAAAAATTCCCAGCATGTCCACATATTTTAGGACGAAATTGTTCCTTTTGTGATCTCCTCTAGAATTTACAAAGTTTGTACTTTGAGCCAAACGATGAAACCTGAATGCTATATAACATGTGGTTTAACACTTTTATTACAAGAAAATGTCCATAGAGTGACATTTTGGGCAATGAATCATGCATATCAGTTATGCATAAGCAGCCTACACATGACGCAGGTTGGGTATTTCATGTCAAAATGTTCTTACTCTGGATTTCAGCAAAAGTATAAAAGTGTTTTTATGAATCTGTCCAATTCTGTTTAGGCCCAGATATCCATTCACAGCTGGCTTTACACAGCGTCTTTGGTTTAGAATGGATTTACTGGTGATATCTAGATACAAAAGTATTAATTTCACTTTTTTAATATATAGAGATGACCACACAATAAGAGTGTTCCAATTCTCCAAATCCAAGAATTGATTTTAGATTTAAACATGCAAACATTGTTGACCAGTCTTACAATGGCGATGTCACACCTGCTAAGACTTAGCTCACGTTTTTCTTGTATATTCATTTCATGCGTGCACTTCCTGTTTTATTTTGGTGATCCTAACCCTCCCTCTCGTTTCAGAGCACTTCACTTCCTGCCCTCGTGTTTCCTGCTCCTTACATGATTGACATCCCCTGACCTACTTTTCATCAGTGTCGCCTGCATCTGATTGTCAAACCCCGCCCCTGATTGTGTCCACCTGTCCCTCATTAGTCCCCTTCACTAGTATATAATGTGTGTCTTCCCTTCCTTTAGTTCGTCTTGGTTACCCCCTTGTACAAGTGTTCCAGCCTTTTCTCTCGTGTTAGACTCCTTGTGATTTTTGAACCTCTGCCTGATTTGTGACTCTGCTCTGTTTTTGTGATTTGGATTTGTTTGCCTGCCTTTTTTCTGACTACCTGTGTACCGAACCTTTCTTGAAGATAAAGATTATTGCCTTTTACACCTGCCTGAATCCCGTGTCGTGCATTTGAGTCCAGACCTGTGTCAGTCCAGACGTTACAGGCGAGTCTTGATTCATAAAGATCAGCAGATCATTGGTCTTATGTCCTGACAATTATCACACTTTAAAATTAAAAAGTCGACACTATAAAAAGCTGCATCTTTACAATATCAGTAGCTGTTTGATCCACCTCAGTACATAATCATTACAAAAACAAAACAGAAACCCTTCTGCAGTGCATTACAAGTGTGCTGTAATCTATAAAATTATGGTTTGTTATTTACTGTCGCACCTGTTTCTCTCCTGGTTTTTTTCCTCTCTGTGATCCTGAGGGCGGAAGCAGTCTGTGTGTGCTGAGAGACGGCACTCTGCAGTCCTGTTAGCTTGTTGCTCTCGCTACCAATATCAGCTGCTCTGATTCAACAAGTTGAGTTGAAAAAATGTGCATGTAGGCTGAAATTCAACCATTGTACTGTTCTGGTGGGAGATGCAGTGACTTAATATTAAACCAAGTAAGAGTAGAAGAGCTATGAGTGAGGAAACTAGGAAACTCACACTCACAACTAACTTACTAAAGTCTGTTAGCCACTAGGCTTATTCATGCACTGTAAAATGCCCTCAAGGCGTATTGAAAGAGGCTGGGATATGGATCAAGGGGTATGTGGTATACCGCGTGCAGTGTAACTGGAGCTGCAGTCATGCGTTGCGATTGGTGCCATTACGGCAAATGCAGATCATACTTTACTGGGCAGGTGTTGTGTCCCAAAGATATGACAAGTTGATGACACGTGGCATCTCCTCCTCGCTGACAGGCATTTGCAGGAAGTGTCCTGAGTATTGTAGCGACAGAGAAGGCCCATATCCCATATTTCCCATCATGCTTGCCTAGTCCCGAGTGCTGGACTGAGGAGTTTAAGTTTGCTGTTTTATATTCCAAAATGTAAATGTTACTTTTATTAGTATTTGTAATGTAATGTGTCTGTTCAGAACATGGTGGCTTATGTTGGTAATAGTGATTTTTGTGCTGGTTTATAGTTCTAACCAAAAATGAGAAGGCAGGGCAGAGTAAAATAAAATTATCATTGATCCTGCTTTTATTTTTGATGATCAAGATTGGAAGTTAATTTTGATTGACTTCAAATTGGGAATCGAAATCGAAATGTAAATACTAGTGATGGCGAGATGAAGCTTCATGACCCCCTGAAGCTCTCCAGCAAATTTGTTCACAAAAGGGTTCATTTCACAAGGCTTTATCTGGCCTTCATGTGCACAGGAAACCACCTGTTGGTCAAAGAGTGTAGAACAGGCAGATATACAGTAGTCCAGACATGTGGCAGTGGTTGAACCGGACGGAGGGCAGTGAATGTAACATTATTTATTTTTATTCAAGCTTTCAACTGTATTGCGACTTCAACCGCCCTCAGTGACGTCACTGGTCTAAAACGATACAATCCTCGATACACAAAGATAAGAAACCTTCCTGATAACTCAACACGCTCTGAATCCTTGACACAGCACGTAACATCACTAGTGAATACAATGAATGGATATTGCTGAAACATTGAAGACCATAAATACTGTGGTATCATGGACGGATTGATTTCATGAAAATCTGAAGGATTATAACTTGAAGGACTTGTGAATGTGAGGCCTATTGGATGTATTTTTACCGTATAATTAACCTCTGAAAGGGCCCCATTGTGCCCCCTGAATCAACATGCTTTCACGCTGATCCAGCAGTCATTCTGTCCTGTAGCCCAGGTGCATCTGTGCCACAGAGTAACACAGCATGCCATTAGCACTAATATAGCTGTCAAGGGAGCTGCAGAACTGCCTGCACAAGACTGCAGCTGAGCTAGTTTGCTTGTTATGCTCGTCCCTCTCTTAAGTTTCTTGTTTTTCCTTGACGGCTCAAATCCGGCTGATACCTCTGCTGTCAGTACAACTGTACATCTGTACGGAGCAGCATCCCTGCAGAGGCATCGCTAATCAAGTCTTGTTTTGGTCCTCAAAAGCTAGCAGTTGGACTTCGCCGAATAGCTTCAGAACTGTCGACACTGTCACACATCTCCTTGAACTGGCAGCTCATGAGAGGGAGTAATTAGATGAATCCTGGCACTGCATGCACACAGCTTCTATGCTTCATATAGTATGATCCTAAACTGTAAAAGCACAGCTAGAGCTTCGTATATAAAGTGTTGAATATATTATAATGTTAAGTCTGTTAAGTCTGTTGTGCACCTTTTATAGCACTCCTCTCCAGAGTATGTGGAGAAAATGGAAGCATTCATTTAGCAACAGCTCCCAGCTATATGCTGCTGCAGATTTGTGGTTTGACATTGATGTATAATCTTTCATAAACACCTGAGAATTAAAAATAATAAAACACCACTCTCTCTGGCACAGAGACTAAGTCTACATCTTCAGCAAGCATTCAGATTTCTAAAGGAAGATGAACTAAGTGGAGTCTACTGAGCATATTGGTCTGGTAATGCGACAGAGAGGGAGCTTGCTGCTCGACGTCCTGCTGAGATAACACAAGTTTCCATGTCATAATTTTTTTCCCTCCTTTCATAACAGCAATGTGGCAAAAACAAAACAACCACAGGACTGCATTTCAAACAAATACAAGCAAACATATGAGACAATCCTTCCATTGATCAAACTAAGCTACTCCACATCTCGAAAGCTTTTTGTTTGGACTTATATTTTCAGTGTCCTACTTTAAAAGAAACTGGAAGTTTGTAAAAATGGGACTTCAGATGTCAAAAAACAAGGCCCGTGTTCGGCCCACAGGGAAACGATGGTGATAATTGTGTTTGTTAGATGATTAAGATGGTTTTGGAGAACAACTTGTGCCTCTGCCCTGTGCGTTGGTAGCTTTCCGTTGATTAGAAAGCCATCCATTTTAATGGCTTTTCTTTTCCCTTTGTTAACTAGGCACCTCTCTGTACAAGAAAATGCCACCCAAATGAATGGCATGCTATTAAAGAGAAATAATTGCTCAAAGTCACAAAACAAAGGAGACATATAAAGGTTTGAGACAAGCAGATTTGTCTTCTCAGCATGCACAAAACTAGTTTTGTACTAACTAGAAGTTGGTTAATTGTAAGACTCCTGTTATGCTGCTCCAGTATAACAAACCTTTTGTACTAAACAAGTAATTTTAGATGTACAAATGGTTAAAAACTTTTTTTTTTCCACATGCCCGCTCACCACCAAGCTACCGAGGTCATGACTTTTAATAGTTATTAGTAGTTGATAATAGTTTCAAAACAGAGTGGAACATGTCAAATCAACGTGTGGGTAGACTGGCCTTCAAAACTTAGTGCTCATTTTGGTGACGCATCAGAAGGACCGTCACTTTCTGAACAAATCCATTACCTGCTTTTATCGGACAAAAAGCACAAATGGCACTCTCAACGTAAGAGCTGTCCTTGTGACATCCCAAACATTCAGCAAAAGACACAAAAGGATTTATGAGGTGTCCAACTGCAGTGTTTGATCTGAGTGATCCTAAACTAGCACCTATTTTTGTTAAAACATAACCCAACTCTGTGGTCTAATATATTTTAAAAATGGCATTTTGCAGGTTAAATGCAGTTTTGAAGCAAATTAGAGCTTCTCTTGCTGTTCTGACAGGAAGTACGGTCCTCTCCAAGCAGGAACAGTCCGTTCTCTTTCCCAGGGTGTCAAATACCAAGGCAGAAAATACCGTTGCCGTGTGATCACGTCACACAAGACCACTATTAGCACACCATATGATACGCACCAGGCTTTACATACAACGTAAACCGATCTGCGGTAACAGTAAACACTCAGAGAAAGTGTAGTGATGCCGTTTAGCGAGTGAATTAAATATTATTATTTTAGTTTCTAATAAATTATTATTATAATAAACACATTAAGGGTGGGAGGGGAGGTGGATGTGTCCAACAAACACAAGGCTTTCATCCAAGATACCGCTGTTAACGTCCTGTGTGTTAAGTTTCACTTTCATATTACAATCAGCTGTTCATTCGTGTCCCGTGTTGACGTTCAGTTTCATTTTCACTTATAAATGTAGCAGTTTTAAGCCCAACCATGCAGTTTTTTGCTAAACCTAAAAAAAGTGGTTTAGTTGCTGAAACCTTACAAAGTGGTTTAGTTGCCTAAACCTAATAAAGTGGTTTTGTTGCCTAGACCTAACAAAGCGGTTTTGTTGCCTAAACCTAACAAAGTGGTTTACTTACCTAAACCTAAAGTGACTAGTTCAAAATAACCTTGAACTGTTATTTTTGCACATCAGTTTTTGTACAGATTAAACCAACCAGATATAATATTTTGGTAGGTGCTGGTAGGCAGATTTTGTTACTATTGGACAAACCCAGGCTAACTAGTGTTCCCCCCAGTTTCCAGTCTTTATGCTAGGCTAAACTAACTTGCTGCTGGCTGTAGCCTTATATTTACTGTACAAAAATGAGTGGTATCAATCTTCTTATCGAACTCTCCAGCAGATTAGGGTTAGTACATCTCTCTTGAACACTGGTTAACCATGACAACAGTGGTTTCCTAGCATTAACTGTGTAGCGTTTGTACTTTTAGTCTTAATCAGAGAACTTAAAGGTTCTCTATAGGATATCCAGAGCATTGATTTAGCAGGAGATAACTGTAATACAATCTTCTTCCTATTTTGTTGATATTGTCGTTTGGGCCATGCATGCTTTTAGTGCAGGTTTGTACGTCTGAGTGTGCACCATTGGCTAGCTGATGGCTGCCGCTGTGCACTACGTTCATATGGCAGTTACGCCGTTCAGATTGATGGTGCTATCATGGAAGCATAACACACACCTTCCAGGTCCCCCACAGGTTAACACTGTTGGCTCTGTCAGCAGTATTGCCTTTGTTTTCACTTTTAGCGCTGTTAGCCGCTGACTCAACTATCACCATGTTGAGAGCTATGCGGACACAATAGAAATGTTCACATCTCCCATTTAGCACCTTTAACCATAGAGGTGGCAGATCAGAAGTACTATCTAGTAAAGGTCATTTCGATCATTTTCCAAGACACTGACAAGCATGCTATATTGTCATTGTTGTATGAGAAGTTGTTGCACAGACATTGCAAAGTAGAGGTTAATGTTTGTTTTTGTCAAATGTTCCTGTGAGAGTTGCCTTTAAAAATCCACTTTCATTATGAAGCTCAGTGTTTCTCCAACTCAGAGACCCTATATGATCTCTGTTGTGTTTCTCCTTGTTAAAACAGACTGCTTTCCTCAGAATGCTAACTGGCATTTTGTTGGCAGCATTTGATCCTGTTGGAAACGTGCAGAGCTGGTAGGCTGAAAGGTTCTCTGCTACCGCTGCAGAGACAGAACAATCCCACGTGGGAATAGTGTGGCCTCCCCCTCTGTCGTTTCCATCTCAGAACTCGGCCAGCTCTCCCTCCGGAGAAACTTCAACAGAAAAACAAGGCGATCAGAGAAGCATCCTGCAATACAAACTGACTCACCATGCAGTTTACCTCTAGACACAAGCTTTTATACCAGCTGCAACTCTTTGCCATCTCCAACACATGCTCACTTTGTCACAGAACTTGACATTTCTAAGTAATTGCAGGTGTTTTTCATTATTGGCTGTCTGAATTGAGGCTATTTTCTCTTGACACTGCCATATGTTTAAAGATAAAGCATCATTTAATTACTTTGTGACTTTCATGTGAGGCCTGCGTGGATATGCTCGCGTTTCAACTTTCTACCTGGACATATGGTTGCCTTTGCCGCCTGTGTGTAGTGTTAACAGCACTCATGTCTCACAAAACCAAGAGCTGTTTTCAACAAACGCATCTTGCCCTGTGCAGATTAAGCATGGTGAATTACAAATCAACCTATCCTGACTCTGATCTCTGTTCAGGCTATATATTGCCACTGTTTTCATGTTTTGATCTATCTTCTTAAGATAGACTGATAACAGGGAGAGATGCCTGGAATGGAGGATGCTAGCATGGGGTCTTCAAGTGCAAAAATCTCCCAGAGCTCCCCCCCCAACAAAAGTTCATATCACCAGCATCACCACATCAAGTGTCTTTGCTGAAATGTCACAGATATGGCAGGTGATAATTTACAATGGCGGCTGCAGGGCGGTGCTGGAACCATTTCCATCGATTACATCTGTGTGTGTGCATCCCTTTATGGCACAGATAAGCAAGAGGATGTTGGGTTTTAGCACTGTATTGGTATACGAAGGCGTACATCTCATCACAGCTTGACAGCCTGTTATGAGCTCTCCAAACACGTCATTGACAAGTGTCTTAAGCTGCCCGTGTCTCCTTGAACTGCAGGATAAATGACTGTGTCCTCTTGAAAGCTTAACAATATAAATGATTTATACTACCCAAAAGTCCTCTGGGTGATTCATGGCTTGCTGCATGTATAGCTGTGGCTGGCATTAAATGCATAAACAGCCGAGCTAATGCGGTTAGGCTGCTGGGGTGCGACTCAGTGTGAGACCATGCGTGTGTGCACCTGCCTGCTTCAGATGAAGAGCTCTCTCTGGCATTAAGGGGTGTGACGTTTCTGCGGCCAGTGGTGATAAACTGACTCCTGAAGCCGGTCCTGCATTCATGAATCTGCTGTCAACTTCTATAACACACACACGACTTGAAATCTGTGTTGTACAAATGTGCATTTGCATATAGAAATTGCTCAGGTTGATATTTTCCAATATTAGGGCAGCGCTGTAAGACACAAACAAAAACTGACAGAGCAACAAATATTATGTCAGTTGTAGTCTACTCATGTGATTTATTTGCCATGATATAAAAAAAGTGTGTGCTAAGACTAGACTGCAGAAGTTGGTGCCATATATAACTCTTTAGGAAAACAGTCACTGCTTCACATTCTGGTGTTAATTTTAAATAAAAGACAATTTTTAAGGTCAACTCAATTAGCCTACAAGCCTTTTTCAAATTGAAAACCCATTTGCATTTGCTTTTCCTTACTCTGAAATCAGTCAGCTGTGGAGAATTTGTAATGTGGTCGTAGGTGCCAAAGCTTAGATATTTCTTAATTACAACATAATTGATGGCTAATGTTTCGTAGCAGGCAGGAGAGTTGTTGTTAGTGGTGCAGTGGCATGAAAAGGAGGAAGTAAAACTTGACTATGCTTGAGCAGCTGAAGTTATTATTTCATTAGTCCTTGGGATACACGTGTGGTGCTCTGATTTGGGCGCACAGTTATCAGCTTGGAAAATCACGCAGAGATTGTGTTTACATGCTAATCGGCATTCAAAGTGCACGGGTCATGATCATGAGAACTAATCTAATTAACATTATCATTATTTTATTATCTGATAAATTGGCTTGTCTTGACAAATGCCCCCCGAGGATAGACACATGGGAAATGGCAAAGTGCAGAAAGTGTCAGAGTGAAAGTGGTTCTGGTGGGGTGATCAAATTAAAACTGCTTTGTCAGTCATGCCCAGACGTACACATGGGGGCAAGGACGGTGTGAAATTAAGGTTACAGAGTAAATTGTGAAGACCATGAAGAAACTAGTTTGTCAGGTGATGAATTAGTAATTTGATGTTGCTCATTTGGTGTTAAAGTGATGTAATTTAAATAGAAGTCTAATTAAATACCTTTTTATAATTATGAGAAAAGGAGCTTTGGCTCAGTGTTAAGTGATCAGTCAAAAACGCTGCTGGCAACTGATTGAAATTCTGTTGCTAGGAAACCACTCGGGTCAGGGTTTACTTCTTGTCACCTGTTGACCGGAAATAAACTCAGACCCATTTACAGTACAGCGTTTGAAACAGAGAAATTACCTTCAGGAGCTGGTTATAGCCAGCTGGAACAAACTCAAGTAGATCACAGTGAGTTTCTCATTATACAAATGGAAGGTCATTCCTCCTGCACACTGTTAGCTTTTAGCTGAGTTTATTTAAAGAAGCAATTTTTTTTGTTTATCCTCAAAGATATGAAAAGGCTTTATCATAATTGCAAGATCTTTATCACATTTCTGGTTTTTCAGAGACTGTGTTGAGCTATATTTATGTGCACAGGAAATGAAGGCAATTATATGGAGAAGTTAGGCTAAGTTTGGTCCAACTGATACGGGTCATTTGTGATCACCACTAAGATAGCTTCAGTAGGGTATTCCCAAAGCTCAGAGAAAGAGGGACAACTTTTCATTTCCTTAATTAAGATGATCTTATCTTGTTTCAAACTAAAACGGTAGTAGAAAATGAAGAGCAATTAAAGACAAAATTACAAGACAAATGTGACTCTTAAACCACCTCACCCATCCATCCTCTGGGATCTCCGATGGACTCCAGTGCATCATGATTTTTAAGTTAATTATAATTATATATATATAATTATATATTATATATAATTATTATGCATAGTATTCCTATCTTCATGACCCTAAAAGCTGGCACTGGTACATGTGAACAAATCTCTGAAGTGGAGGATTTTTGCTGCATTCAGGTTACATTGGAAGTCTAAGTAGTTTCCACAATTCCACAATTTCCCAACTTGGGATCAATAAAGTATCTATCTATCTATCTATCTATCTATCTATCTATCTAAGCTGGGACGACACACCTGAGTTGACCACATTCCAGTACATCAGAAAACTTACTCGGGTTTGCTGGGTTTGCTCCAGCCATTTGATAACAAAGTATTTTACTGGTATTTTGTACAAACACCATAGCAACATGTCCACAGATAGAAGTTGGACAGTACTGTGCGTACACCAGGTTTAATGAGACATAAATAAGTACTAATAAACAGTATATTACTACAGCTTTTTACTGTTGATGCATGGAGCAGCCATCTTGGATTTTGAGGTCGGGGTTGGTGAGGTTCGTCCAACTTTCAGAAATCTGACTTCAGGGTGCGTTATAAACTTCCAGTTCAAATATAACACAGCATTTGTCTCAATAGGCAGGAGACAGTTCAATCAATACAATGTCAAGAAAGTATGTCATTTTCATTGCAAAACTGTGAGGCCGTAGCAAGGGTTTTTTTTTCATTTTTTGGCAGGAGAAAGGCACGTAAACAACAGTTTATATTCCTTTTATTCAGAGTCCTCATTGACTTATAACAAAGGACATTTGGGCCTTTCCTGTCAATTCTACTTTAGACATCCTAAACCAAGAGCCTTCACCAGACGAGCTCTCTCACACCAATTGTCTGCAGTTGCTTCCCAGCGTGTAGTGCTGGCTGCACCATATTACATCTCAACCTCTCTATTTGTTTCATGCAAAAATTGGTGACAAGGATACAGTTTAGTGGGTGACATGGCTTACAATGAACAAAATTATGGTTTGAGCTCCTGCTGGAGTGAAATATACTAGATTTGTGCCACAGTGTGTCCCAAGAGATGTGATTATCCCTCAGATCAAGGTCTCTGTTCCAGGCTTTGAGCATTGATCTGCTGCCAAATGTTTGTAATAACAAGTCCTTCTGTTGCCTGGACCAGACTGTACCTTTGAGTATATTATTCATTCAAAACTACTTAGAAATAAATGACAACAGGTTTATTATATTAACAATACAATGGTAACACTTTGTAAATTCCTTGTTGATGAGTTGTTTACAATTACCTATCTAGTATAGTTAAAAGGTGCTAAATTCGATATCCACAATATAGCAGCAAACAACTACTATCAATGTAAAGATATAGAAGAGTAATGTCTACTTAAGAAGAGAATGAAGCCACTCTGTGTGTGTGTGTTGTCACCTGAGCCTCTCCGTGCTTCGTTGACATAGCCGGGCCGACCACATATGGCTCTTAGGTCATGTCCATGCGTGTGAGTGTGCCCAACTGGCTAGCTCAAGGTCGCCGCACTACACTGCTCTTATATGGTGGTTACAGCTGATCCCGACCAGTGCCACTGGAAGCATAGCATCCACCCTCCGGCCTCCTCCCCAGGTAAACACTGTCAGCTCTGTCCACAGTTTCGCCCTTGTTTTGTCTGTTGGCGCTATTAGCACCGTTAGCTGGGGAGCCACTGGCTCGCTGTTGCCATGTTGAGAGCCATTTACTAGCATGACATGGTTGGTACCAGTAGATACCTTAGGTCTTTTCTGGCTAGAATATTCATTGTAGCCTTAAAACTGAGCCCGCTGCAACCTAAAAGTCACAAGTTGCATTCAAGAAATGCGTATTTGCGTTAACACGTTATTATAGCGTTAACTTTGACAGCCCTATTATTATACCACTGATATACCACTGGTTTATAACTTGCTGTAACACTGATCATTAAACAAGTGCAAACATATTCACTGGACAGATAGAAGACAGCTGGACAGATGAAACAGTGAACTGTGGGATTGGACCAGCTTGTATACTGGCTACCAGCTACATTATATATTTACAGGTCATTTCACCACCACCAGGAACATTTATAGGAAACTTCTCAGAGAATAACAAGCGTCCTATAAACTCAGACTTTACTTGTGGAACCAGAACCAGTGCAGAAACAGGATTTCAGTTTTATAGAGTCATAATGAATCCTCTGATAGCTGTATAATTAAATGGACAGTTACCACTGAGCTCGCTGTTGCTCTTCCCATTTCACGCTTTGTGTTATTTTTTGTTTGTTATTCCGCAGCCTTTGGAGTCAGAGGCTCGTTAATGATTTCAGGGCGGATGCGTAAAATAAATGATGACCTCTTGGCCTCACCTCAGCTCTTCCACAGTGCCTTTACATAATAAGCAGTTAATCGCTCCCCACCACTCTCTTTTGCTCTCCTCTACTGTAATTTAACCCCAGGATGGGCTGACCTCTACAACCTGGCGGAAAGCTGCTGACTGACAGCATAATTCATAGCTGCCCATAATAATTGGTTTAGCTCTGGCCAGTGGAAAACACAGAGGACAGTGGGCAATGTTTGTGGCTGTGATTGAAAACAATAACAAATGGACTAAACAGTTTAGACAAGTTTCCCAGATGTTTGTCATGAGAGGCATCGTGGCCTCAAGGTCACACTGAAGCGTTTCAAAGGGCTGCAGTCACGTAGATCTTTTTTTTTTTTCAGCTTTTATGCCTGAGCATTCGTTTGGCACGTCATCAGATGAGACCTCCCACATGAATTCACCTTCCTCACACTACAATAACAGAGCGAGCACTGTGCTCAATCTTAATTTAGGTTGTTGTAGCATCGTCCTTCTTACTTATCTCCCGCGTCGCTATCAAAATATTCACAACACCTCTCCATCTTCAGGTACTGAATGCAAACTATATTTAAACTCGTTAATATGAACACTGTAAATTGTTTTGCTTATTCCAGGAGGAACCTGGGTGTCCTGGGTGTATATTACTCATGCTCCTCGTTGCTTTTTAATTTAAATCAGAAAGAACAGCTACAAATGATCTGCTGGCCCGTGCTGCTTCTAAAGCCTCTGTGTCTCAGTTCATCGCGGGGCCTCAGACAGTAAATAATCAGTATGAGTTATAAATAATGGTTTGTTCTGTGGATGCTGATATAAGTGGAAAGCCAAAACAATGCAGCCTAATGGATGAGACATACAGTACAATAGATGTTTGACAGAAATAGAAATGTATCACTGTGTACACTGCTGTCCATCTTTCTACTCTCTGCATGAATACATAACACTGTATTTTTGTGTCAAGCATTGAGATGACTGAAATGATGCATTATGCATAGAGTACATCGCATTCAGACTGTGTCATTTAAAGACAGACACTGTATCTCTTTAGTAGAGAGACAAAGTCCCGCCCCTTCCGGTGGATCTTATTTCAGAAAAACATGAACGTTAGTCAACGATGACAGACAGTAATTATTTGATCCTGTTTGTATTGCACCATGAATCACACATATGTTTGTCAATTTAAAAGATAATTTTGCAAGTCAAGGAAATACATTGTTATTGTAAAATACATAGTTGGACTGCACACCCAAAAGTCGCGTTAGTGACGTCACACCCGCTGAAGCTACAGCTCCTGTGTTTCGTACAGGGATGTACTTACACAAACAGTAGCTCACGCTCGTCCTTTCGCTTCCCAGCTGATAAAAAGACCAGGAGTTGTTGGATAAACACGTCAGGTAAGATAACGTTTCATTTGGGCTTGGAATATAGCACTTAGCAAGCTAGTGTTGGTGATGTATGTTGTGTGAGACGAGATGTAGTTCACTGAGCGCTTTCACACCAAACTCAATGATACTACAACAAACTTATAACAAACTGCGACTTTAATGAATTTCTCTTTTGAATTGACAAACATCATGACATAATTTAAAGGGAGCAAAAAAGTATTCTGGTGCCTTCAAACGGGGTCGTGTTTACCAGGTTCACGAGAAGAGTCCATATGAACGCCCCCTCTTGGGATAGTCACGACCTCATAAGTGACCTCAGAGTTTACGTGTTGTGACATGTTTGTCGACGTCAGCTTGTTCATTTTTCAGTGCATAATGAGTTAATATATTGTAATTTTTTGTAATTTTATAATAGGTCTGAGGAAAATATTTTCCCAATGGCATCATCTTCTCTGCCATTTTGCCTTTGAATTTCCTTCAATGTGTTACCCACTTGCTAGCTTGCTAAACTGTTAGCCTCTGTGGCATCGAGACTCCGACAGTAACGTAAATATTGTTGTTGCTTAGCAGCGGAGTTCTCACGACTTAACTGCTTGAACACCAAGCGTATCGTGTACACGACTTGCTAAGTTGTCAACACAAGCTCACCAGTTTCGTTTGAAGGCACCGCTTGTCTCTCGCCGTTGACAACCGTACATATTTTTTCCAGAGTAAATTCCCATGGGGTCCACCGGAAAGGGGGGGCCTTCACTTCTTTATTACTAACACTGTACCCAGTCCCTCCCTATGAATAGGAAAGTGGTCTCAAGCATATAGCAGTACTACGCATATTTTTACAGTTTTTCTCAGTCACTTTGGCTCATTTTTTGCAACAGCCTGAACATTCTCTACTGTCACAACTGTTTTATGGGACATCACAAGTCTATTGCATGTCTGCCAAAAGGTAGTAACTCACCCAAAACACTTCAGTCATGCTTCAAACCCTAGTTATTGTGTTAGTAAATTGGCCAATGCCACCAAAATGATGTGTTTTGTCATTGTGTGAGCTGTTCGTAATTAAAAATGTTTAAATGTTTTGTCACCATGGCACTCAACCCTGGAAATGTTTCTTACATGCAAATTTTTGTTTTGCTCTACTTTTGTTGAAACTGAATGTTTTGTGTAACTGAATGCACAACACACACACACACACATGATTAATACAAGGGGAATATAAAGTATATAGTATATATAGTTTTAAGACAGGACGAATACTTGCATTAACTTTTTTATAACTTCACAACTATTCAAGTACATACAGTAAATGTACTTGTGGAACGATGTGTTGCATGTATTATAAACAGAAAATTCACCTTTTGATTTTTCATATAAAGTCATATACAGTGAACAGCAAATGAAACACGACATCCACACAACAACAATGAAACAGCCTACTGTAGTTCAGTAGAACCAAATTGTACCTCCTCACAGTATGCAACACCATGTCATATAGAAATTTTTCGAATATACTATGCATGTATGTCTGACAGATTTTGCTAATTGAATGAATCATTTTGCATGTGATGGCTCAAACGCTGGAAGAATGCTTACAAGTTGTGAAGAGGACGCCAATTTCACTGAGAATCAACTCAGAGAATCATCATCAGTTTTGATCAGCAAGACGTGCAAGTGGCTATTGTGTGCTAATTATAGACAATTATACTAGCTCTTTTGCACATGTGCCAAAACAAGCAATTTGCTTGAATGAATGAGAAATTCAAAACAGTTTTGAAAAAAAGATTAAAACTTATTGTTTTGAAATAAGAATATATATATTCTCATTGAAGAAATGAGCCAAAGCAAATGAGACAAACTGTAAATACATGCGGTGTGAGTGGAAGTCTAATGTACCAAAAACATTACCTCCACAACCTCACTTTCCTCTGCTTCTTACTTTGGCGTAGAACATTGGCATTCACCATAAATCATGAGGTATAATTCATAGGTATACAGCTGCAGCTACAAGGGAAAACTCAAGTACTCTGCAGAGATTTAAAGTGTTTCTCCATAAATGATCCAGATTGTTCCAATAGCTGCACTTTTTTTTACGCAGCATGAAGTTATTTCCATTCTCCCCTAACCATCCCTACTGTATGATTAAAAATGTTCGAAGAAGAAAGAGAAGCTGAGCTGAAAAGCGCAGTCACACTACAATAAAAGTCCCCTATGGATATGCAGAGGGGGCAGATACCTCAGCTGGTGAGATTGGTGTAATCAAGGTATTCAGAAAATCACAATTGAGCAACAATAGAATCATCCACGTGTAGCAGTAGATGTGAGAGAAGTTCAGCTCCTCAATTTTCGAGGACAAAGCAGCCATTTATGCTTTGTTCTGCAGGGGGCAAATGTGACTTAAGCATTGAGACATTACCTGTATAGAATCATGGGTGTTGTAGTTGATTCTAAGTTATGCTGAGCTTAGCTAATATAAGGAGACTGCTTTGCTGTTGTCCTTTCTTCACTCAGTTATGTACAGTAGATGTGTATTTATTTTTGGTTTAAGGGCTATATGCTCATTTTCAGGTTCATACATATTTTGGGTTTCTACTAAGGCTGTCAATCAATTAAGATGTTTAACTGCAATTAATCGCAATCTGGTCAAAATGTACCTTAAAGGGAGATTTGTCAAGCATTTAATACTCTTATCAGTATGGGAGCAGGCAGATATACTGCTTTATACAAATGTATTTATATAATTGTTATTGGAAATCAATTAATAACACAAAACAATGACAAATATAGTCCAGAAACCCTCACAGGTACTACATGTAGCACAGAAACATGCTCAAATGATAACATGGCAAACTGCAGCAACAACAGGCAACAACAGCTGTCAGTGTGTCAGTGTGCTGACTTGACTACGACTTGCTCCAAACTGCATGTGATTATTATAAAGTGGGCACGTCTGTAAAAGGGGAGACTGGTGGGTACATAAAGAACCCATTTTCATTTACATATCTTGAAGTCAGAGGTCAAGGGATCCCTTTTAAAATGGCCATGCCAATTTTTCCTTGTCAAAAAGTTATTTTTGATATGATGATACCAGTATCGTCACTCTAGTTTTAAAACTGAGCCCGCTACAACCTAAAAATTGCAAATTGCGTGAATGTCTCAAAGAAATTAGTGCCATTAAAACAAATTTGTGTCAATGCCTTATTACTGCGTTAACTTTGACAGCACGAGTTTGTACTTAAACATGTTTTTGAGGGGTGTAAGAAAATATCGGTTATCGCTTATCACTGACTCGATTTTTAATCAATAGTTTACATGCATAGATGAACTCAGTCACTGCTTTATTTTATTTGCAAATATATATGTCCTCTGTGTATGTGCCCTCTCAAAATAGTGATGCAGATCCCACTATTCTGATTGCATAAAAAAAGTTAACATTCCAGCTCCAATAATCAACTCTTTTTTATGCATATTGTGGTGGGTTGTTTATACTATGACAGGTTCCTAAATTAAATTTAGGAAAACTATTATTTTTTTTTAAATCACAATATATTGCCTTGCTTACAGTATTGCGATATATCTCAATATATTGAATCGCACCATTATATCTATATGTATCGTCGCCAATACACAGCACTGCTTTCATGATTTAATGTTCATAAAATATATTATTTTTCTCTCCACTGTCTGTCTGAAATTATCTGTATTCATCCTCACCTCACCTTCAATGCTTCATTTTAGCGCCTGTCTCTTTCAATCCCCCTCCCGAAAAAGCCCAGCCTGCTCTGATTGGCTTG
Source organism: Pterois miles (assembly GCA_947000775.1). Lineage (NCBI taxonomy): Eukaryota > Metazoa > Chordata > Actinopteri > Perciformes > Scorpaenidae > Pterois > Pterois miles. Next base: position 7,854,114 of record CAMQGK010000171.1, on the reverse strand, counting down.
TGAGAAAAACATGCCACACCTTTGCAAAGGTAGTTCTCAAGCCGTTGGCGATATATTCTAAAGCCTGGGCCAGATGAGCCGCGTGAGGTGCGCATGGTGGCTGTTTTACCTGTTGTTTTTATTTCAGCGTCCACGTTAACAACTTAGAGGTGCCACACCGCCTGCATGAGACGTGCATCTCACGCTCGGCTTGGCTGCGTGTCAGCTGTGTCTCCTCTCGAGATTCGAGGTCTCACCTATTATTGTTTTGAGCCATGCGTGGTTCGCAGCAGCAACAGACAGTGAAAGTGATTGTTTGACTGTATATTGACATCATATCAGCAACGTAACTACAGTTTCAAAGTCAAGACATCTGTAGAATAGACAGACAGTGAAGATGATATTCTGACTGCATATTGACATCATCAGTAACATTACTACACGTTCGATATCTGTATCTGGAGAAAATGTCATTTGTTTTTAAATCAACACGTCCTGCAGGCACTCCAGATACTCAAATGTACAGTATCTGCATAAGTACTGATAAAGGGAGTTTTTCATGGTACGTCCCCTTTTAATTAAACATTTATATGTAGAGCAGAAGATTTGAGGAGAAATTATAATTTATTATTATTATTGGAAGGAAACAGTAGGAGGGAATGATTTGGTTTCTTTTTCACAAGCCGCTATGAGGGTGGGGGAACAGAAAGGAGAATGTCAGGTTGTGGTGACAGCTCAGGCTTTTGATCAGCGCATCTCATCGTGGCATGTTGTGGCCATTGGATAATGTGGGACTGGAGTGACAGGAAGGGATCCATGCATACAGGAAGAGTGAGGAGAGGCTTTGTCACATCTGTTACTCACAGCCCTCCCTGTCAAGATGTACACCGGCTGTACACTGGTGCATGAATACACTGAAAACATCACATCATGTTCAGTATTTGTTTATATATTTATTTATTTACCATGTGGCAACAATAAATGTGAGCCATACATCGTGACTCATAAAAAAACAACAACATGATGATACTTGCAACAAAAAAGTGATGGTCATATTAAGCAGACAAAATTCAAGGATGTGAAACGTGATGTTCTGATTTCATCAAAAGTGATGATGTGACATGTTGTTTAATGTGTTCTTGAAGTGATCAGCTGTCAGGCTTTGAAAGAGTCTGTGTGAACTTTGCCTTCTGTTTCCTGCCTGGACGCGCTGCTGGTCCCGCTACGCCACCAAACAGCTCCACAAACAAACTTTCCTCCGAATGTGAAAGGAACACCTTCACTGTCATAAACACATGTTCTTCACGAAAGGCTGGACACACTGTCACTTTAACAAGCAACCGCTGAGTCGATTGACAAGACGAGCCTTCACCTTCTAACCTGGCAGCCAATCAGGACAAGGAAAAATGAAGATGGTGGTGCTGTGGCAACAGCAAGAGGAATTCAGTACAACTATAGACTGTACAGTAAAATATGGGCGATGTGTCTCCATTTCCTCTCACTTTACAAAAATTAAGCCAAAATATCCCGGATATGGGGTGTGCCTCCTTGAACTTTTGTCATTACTTGGCAATATTAACGTTATTGAGTGTAGAAGCCACAGAGGCTGACAGTTAAGCAAGCTAGCAAGTGAGTAACATAATGAAGGAAATGAAAATGTGTAATGACAGAGGAGAAAGATGAGGTCGTTGAGAATATCAACATTTTCTTCAGACATATTATAAAATGACCAAGAACAGCAATATATGACTAAAATTACAATATACTGTGCAATATTACCTTATTATGCACTGATAAATGAACTTCCATTGGCTCCACCATGTCTCACTATGTCAACAAACATGCCATAAGTCACAAATCTGAAATCTGAGATTTCAGAAACTTTCTACTTACAAGGTTGTGAATACAACATGAGGGGGCTGTTCATATGGGCCCAACTCATAAACAAGGTCAACACAGTAAACACGACCCCATTTGAAGGCACCATTTGAGTACAACCGAGAGCAAGCAGTCATCCAAAACACTATATGAGAAATTTACTCCAACATTGTTTTTCACCACTAGTGGAGCTGTGTAGCTGTGTAGCAATGTTTTGATGGGCGGGTCCCTATGTTGTTTATGAGAGAGAAACCTGGTGAAATCTTTGGTCGCACTGTGCAGCATTTCACTGACTGGCACTCAGAGGTTCAGCGACGAATCTGAGTCAAAAATTAGGACTAAATTCTCACAATGTGACTGCTACTGTGACCCCACATTTATAAACCAACCAATCCTAGATCGACAAGAAACGATGCGGACTGCACGAGCAAGCTCACTTTGCACAGTCAACTTTTCATGTTGCCTTTTTTCCCCTGGCTACGGTCAGCATCACACACGCCTCCTTTTTTGACACATAAATGCTAGCATTATCATCAAAGCTTATTTATTGTTTGAACACATTTTTGAAACATGAGAATGGCACAGATAGATTACTGGATATTTCTTTTGGTTTCGTTCTGTTGTTACATAATAGTGCTACAGTTCACCAGGCGCACCATTTGACATGCTTCAAAACAGGCTGACAAAGATTGTGACCAAGCCTTTATTAGACCTACCTTGCACAGTACAGGGAAGAAAAAACAGTGCTAGTAAGCAAACAAGGATATAAACAATGCAGGTTTCAAAATATTCAGATAATCATATTTCTTTCTTGTTTTTCTTTGAGGAAGGAAATGCATCAATGTATTTGTCAGATCACACTATGTTTTGTTGTGTGAAAGACACATTCATATTTTGTTTAAAGTGTCAAATTGTACTAATTGAAATACAATCTAATGTTTCAAATAGGATTGATCGAATGCAAAAACACAATTTATGCATGTCTGAGGAAGAAATGTATAAAACTCGTCAGACTATTATATAGTTTCATTCAATCTCTGACAGCCACGGGCATCTCATTGTTGTAAATGTCAAAAGAGTTGTAATCATTTTTCTCTCCTAAAAGCTTTGTGATGTTTTTGGTAATGAAAGAAGGCAATAAGGAGACACGACAGCTCCATGATGGACAGTCGCTTGTGGCTTTTCACTTTAAAATGTGTTGATGGTCAAAGACACCAGAGATAATTAAAAAAACAAGGACTGACGCAATGTGACTGCATAGTGGAGATTTAGCAAATCCAGTCATTCTGTTGGATTATTCCCTGTCTGGGTAGTAAAATATGAATAATGAATAACTCTCACGAGGACAAAAAGCAGAGATATAAACTATAAGACAGTTCCTGTCTCAAATTTGTTTCTCTGTGAGTGAGCAGCATATCAGATTGTGTCACGTTTGCAAAGATTTTGTCACCACAACTTTTGTGGTTTTCTGATGTTCCTTGAGCGCCTTCCTGTTCATCTGAAAACTTGGTAATACGAAAACAGCTGTGAGTTCAGCACAGGAGAAAAGCACTAAACCAACAGCAAATCTGATATAATAGCATTTTCTTTTTCCAAAGAGAGCTGTTGCAGTTTTTTGTCTAATGTTTCAGTGTGTGATTGTTGGAGAGGAAACTGGACATTAAAGCAAGAAAATGATAGTGATGATGAAACTCATGATACAGAATCATCATGCTCAAAAACACATGCATACCAAGGGGCAGCCTCTGGGTCTGAGAAGTGGCACCAATGCAGAAGTGCCTTAAACTTGCATACTTTCTAATAGCCATTAGGGGGCGACTCCTCTGGTTGCAAAAGCAGTCCCTCCAGGAATTTACGATGAGGCAACAATTCATGCAGTTTCAAACAAATCCCATGAGTTTCTCACAATCATTTTGTCCAATCATCGCAACTTTTACGCAAATTTGACGGATCAGGAGTCCCCCGCTACCACGTCACCAAAATTACTTCCTCCTTCTTTCTGGTTGTGAAGATCTGTCATCACCTGTGCCGACGTTCTCTTCTCCGTTTGGACCACTGGACCTGCCGCTAGTCTCCTAACGGTGCAGGGCAGTGGTGAAACGAAGTTAGTTAACGTTGGCACACAGCTGCACAAACAGTAATGTTACAGCCACACACACGCAACATGTCGGTGTGGAAGTTTTTCAGTGTGAGGGAAGGAGCCATAAAGCTCACAATAACTGCAATATCAGCTGTGGAGGAACAACCTTAAATTATTATATTTATTATTTGTAACAACTAACTTAATCAGACACTTATTGGCATTCATTCCTATGCATGCTGCTCTAAGTAATTACTGCGACCAGCTTGTCTCAAGACAACAGAAGTTAACGGTGTTTCCATTCAGTTACATTATGATGCGTTCAAACGCTCAGTTAAAATAGGCATTAGGTGAAGGTATATTATTTCGCTATCATGAAATGCTCAAATGTAATCTTGTAAAATGTAGTTTTTGCTGAGAAATGAGAGGGTTTTTTTGAAGGGTATCTTTTAACAGCAATATAAAATAGATATTATAGGGAATTGTGACCCGTTTAACTTTTCTAAGTAGCTTCTGATACATAATTAAAAGTACTAATACCAGTAATTAGTTTGAATAAAATAATAAAATAAAAACACAATCTTTTATTTCCTAATCAATTGCTCCTGCAATTTTGTTGCAAAAAAATCACAGAAAAACATCAAAACATGCGTTGCAATTCTTTAGAAAAGCTGCCACGAAATCAGGCATATTTGGCTGCAACAGTCCCACAAAATGCTAGCAAAATCGAGGAGGGACTGAAAAAGAAGTCTGATTGTATAGAAGTCCATAAGAAAGAGACCCTACTTCTCACTTGATTTATTACCTCAGTAAACATTGTAAACATGAGTTTATGGTCTCAATTACTATTTCCAAGTCTTCTTCAATACAGCATGATGTTAATTTCATAAATTACGGTCCCATTTAGAGTCAAATAAACCATAAAGCAGGGTATACTTTAGTCTGTGTGTTTTCATTTTACAACTTTAATCCTTTCACAGTGTTTTCTCAGTTCATGATTAAAGTTAATTATAACCTTAGTGGTTGCTTGAAAATGTCTTACTCAGCCGTCGGTTGCACCTACCTCCATCCTCTCGTGTCAGTTCTGGTTACGAAAGAACAAGACGGCGACAGCCAAATATCAAGATAGCAACAGGCAAAATGCCAAACTCAAGGCTTCAAATTGGAGTCCACAAACCAATGGGTGAGGTCATGGTGACTACGTCCACTTCGTATATACAGTATGTGATGCAAGAATATACTGATTCCTCTGAGGAAGAGGCTTATTATAGGCCAAAACATGATGTCAAGATAAAAACAGCAGAGGATCAAAGCGTAACCATAACATGCTCTCAGGTGAAATACTCATGAGTATACATGCATGTATATATATATATATATATATATATATATATATATATATATATATATATATATATATATATATATATATATATATATAAGACTGGAAAGCAGGCATCCCGAATGAAAATGGTTAAAACTGTACTGTTTGGTGTGACTGGATAAAAAATCATCCACTCCCACTGGCCTGGTAATCCTCAGGCGGATAATTAAAAAGTGTGCGCCACAGTCGAAAAAGGAAAAAAAAAAAAAAGATTCAAATAAATAAATAAGTGAGGAGTAGGGAAGAGACTCTGTGTGGATCCCGGGGGGATCCATTAAAGAATGTTTTCTTGAATTGAGGTTAGGTGCATTGATCTCTGTCGAAGCTGGCACAGCTGAGAGTTAACACTCCCTGCCTGCGACTCTGACTCATTTCATACATTATTCCAATTAAATCACTGTGGCCTGCCTGGCTGCGTGCCTTTATGTTTTCTAGGAAAGCAAGAATTGGCACCTGCCACATTAACTCCACTGTCATCAGACATGCCTAAAAGAGAGACATGCTCCTGTTGAAGTAAGAAGAGGAAAAACAGATGGATAACTTAGGTGATGTTTTGTCTACAGCAGCAGAAGAAACGATCGAACGTCCACCGTGATAGATTAGACACATTAGGTACACGCTAATAGGTGCACTGTCCTGTACAGTAAGCCTACGCGTCATTGTATGATATATTGACTGGTGTGAACACAGCCATTGTTTTTGTTGCCATTTGTACAGAATGAGAAAGGAAAGCCCATTACTTTGACTTGGTTTGGGAAGATTCTCTGGCATTTACAGGCATTTCTTTGGGACATTCACATATAGTAGTATAGTATAGACTGTATAGAAAAATCTTTGTCTTGTACTGCTTTCAAAACCGTATTCCACACTGTAGACTGCAAAGCGTTTGTTTTTAACCTCAATACAAGGTCTGTTTAGTAGCTATTTCGGAGCGTTTGGTTGTATCACAAGGTCTTGCCCAGCTGATGCACAGTAGTTTGTCCAGTTTTTGTAAAATTGTGGACCTTGTGGTGAGATTGTTTTGACCACCACTGTTTCCAAGGTCAAGAATGAACTTGTGTATCTCTCATTCTATCTCCGATACGTTCTGATTTGTAAGGAAACATTTATAAGGCCCGCGTTGTATAGGCTATATAAAATATGGACATTGTCTCCGTGACGTCAGCCATAGGTTTCTGAAGAGCTGTTGTGAAGCTCTAAGTGGGTAGCGTCGACCTTCGCCATCTTGGTAGTGACGACACAGCGCAACTCATGGCTAATCCAAAAATGAGCAAAGAGGTGGGTCATTGATGGAGCTGAGGTGGTCCAGGGTGACGCAACAGAGCAGACTGCTAACAGCCAGCAACCTGTTACAGCACCCACCTGCCACTCAAAGCAGTCACGCCCTCAATTTTACTGAACTTTAAGCCTAAATATAATTTAAATGGTGAGTTATATATAAAATTTACAATTTTACAGTTATCATGAATGGGGAAATTAGCTATTGAGCCCAAAACAGTTTTTTGCACCAGATTGTCCATCCATCCATCGTCAACCGCTTATCCCGTTAGGGGTTGCGGGTGGGCTGGAGCCGATCCCAGCTGGCATTGGGCAAAGGCAGGGTTCACGCTGGACAGGTCGCCAGTCAATCGCAGGGCACATAGAGACAGACAACCATTCACACTCACATTCACACCGACGGGCAATTTAGAGTCATCAATTAACCTAAACAGCATGTCTTTGGACTGTGGGAGGAAGCCGGAGTACCCGGAGAAAACCTTTGCTTACATGGGGAGAACATGCAAACTCCACACAGAAGAGTCCCAAGCCAGAATCAAATGTTCGTGTTCATTTCTCCACCAAATGATAAAGATGTTGTGTTTGAAGCATTTGGTCATAAAGCGACACACTGAACAAAATAACATTTTGACCTTCTGATGTCATAATCTGCCCGGCTCCATGTTTGTCCTTTGTTTCATTCATGTTTTATAATGTCATGTTTTTATTTTATTACCCATCTCTCTTCTCGTTCCAGGTCACTTCACTTTCTGCCTTTATGTGTTTTCCCTCCAGTTTCAGTCAGTTCATCTTTGTTGTCTTTTGCTGTTGCATGGAGTTCTGTTTGCCTGTCACCTGTGTGCTGCTGCCTTGCAGCATTTTGAAAATTACTTTCCCATAAAACTGAACTGCATCCTCAGTTACTGGACATTTTAAGGGAAACGTTACTGCAGGCAACAAAACTACTTGGTTTGGTTTGGTAAAAAAAAACATCGGCTTAAAATGACTGCGGTTGTTATTTTATTAAGCTGCAGACATAAATTAAAATGAGTGAATGCTGACTTTTAGTTTCACATGGGACAAACAGCAGTGTCCTGTCCTTCTTGACCATCCACCACCCGGCCTCCACTTGTGCCAACTATCATGTGTCAAAAACAAACAAAATTTGTTTCCTTCAAAACGTAATTCACGATGCAGTTTAGCTGTGTGGCAACATATTTTTTTGGACAGGGCTGATTTATAAGCCTTTTACTGCATCCGTCATTGTGCTTCTGCATCTGCATTTGGCTGCTTCTCTTGCAGCCTGCCCTCCAAACCCTGACATGGCACTTGAGGAAAAGTCAGACCATCACAAAAGTTTTTGCTATTCATCCTGTGGGGACCATGAATGTGCTGTACTGTCATGGAAATCTGTCCAAGACTTGTCGAGATATTTCAGTCAGGATCAAAGTGGTGGACCAACAGACCGGCTGACCAACACTGCCATCCCTATAAAGCCACAATGTTAGTAAAAAAATCCATCAGTCACATCCCAGTATATCAGTCTTAGAAATCTCCGGGGACCACCTGCATGTCGATAGGGGTCTAATCTGGATTAGTGGCAACAGTGGTACAAAACAATGCTGAATATTGTTTTGTATGAAACCTCTTTGGGTTCAAAATGTCCTGCATGTTGCTTTATGGATGAAAACAACTTGGATCAGCAATCCGCCGTTGAACTGCTGCACACAAATTTCAGTGTCAAACAAGCAGAGAAATGGAGGCATTACAGCCGCCGCTCAATAACACAAAAACAAATTGTTTCAGTTGTTTCCCACAGGAGCAATATGCATGGAGCTAACTGACAGGGGGATCAAATTGCTTTTTTCAGCTTGTTCTTTTCACCTTACCACACCCATCCAGCAGGCACAAACGACAAAAACACACCATAACACTATGGTGCAATCAGACCGAGCTATGTGATTACAGGCAGAAAATGTATTTTCATGTTTCTTGTCAGACTGGGGGATGATACGAGGAACAGCATGTGCTGATGCACGCTCGGGTCACTAAACCAGGCAGTTTTCAGCTTTACATAAACATTATTCATCAAGCAGCTTTTACAGATGTGACTTCAGTGGCCCAGCGAGGATTGGCTGGACACACTACTCCACAGCAAACATCTTCAAGTAAAACACTTTCCCACAAAGGGCAGAGCGTTTGAAAGCCTCATGCCATTGTAAGTGATCATTTGATTTCAATAACAAATATTTAGAAAGGGACTATCAGTCACAACTCCACGGAGAGTATAGAAATCAAGACATCCCTTTGTGGAGCTAAGATATTCTGCCACACAGCTGATATGATACATTAGAGATTTTTTTCTCTCTCTCTTTCTCTGAAATAAAGGAACATTGATTCAGCATGCTGAAATTAATGCAAGATAGAAAAGAAAGAACAGAGGGGGAGACACAAAAACAAGACTGAATCAGCTGGAAAGGGCAGCAGAGTGGAACATTTGACTAACAAGCAGTTTTTTAATGCACTTTGCTGTTGTCTCAGTAGAAACGCGGTGCCTCTTGGTCCCATATCTATTGATCCCGTGTGGCTGATGGAGATGTCAAGAAAGGAGGGGATAGACCTAGAGGACAAGTCAAAGAGATGGTTAAAGAGGATGGAGGGGAGTAATGGATGGACAGGATAGAAAGAGGCACATTTCTTTCAGCGCAAATCCATACACAGTAAACTATAGATTTGAGGGCATATGCTAAAGCCTGTCTGTAATGAGCGCATACACACACACACACACACACACACACACACACACACACACAAAGGTTAACTGCAGCTTTCACTGGAGGAGAACACAGCTCAGCACATCATTGTCTCCTAATGGGAGCAGGTTGCATTGCCTCCCCAGCGCTGCACAAGGACTTGCTTTACACCGTGTGTTGTGTGAGAGAAGAAATAAACAATACATTCGCTGGTGGGAGGGGAGTAAACATTCATTAATGTAAGGGGGGAACATGTTTAGTTGCTGCATGTAATTTGCGTGTTCTATTTATGGCCGAGTATAAGCTCAGCCAATTACCGTGTGAACAGTATTCTTAGGGTTCTTTGTATCATCAATATGCAAATGCGGCTGTCTTTTGATTCTGCTTGTTTTTACATCTTAAACTGGCTTCAACAACAACTCGCTGCTACTGTGACATGCATTTGATAACATCATTTTTCTTTCATGGATTCTAATCCTCCATTGACTCAACTGTAATCATATTACAGGCAATCTAGTCAGTCATTTGACCTTCTCTGCATTCATAATAGGGACCAAGCTGTAATCTAATGTTATGTAATCTAATGTTTGATGTAATTACATCTATTGCCTGCTCTAGACAACACAAAGCCTGAAACGATTAGATATCCTTGTAGAAGCCTGTTACAATAGTAAATACATGTCAAAAATCACATCGGGTTTTGCTGCACCATATACTCATACACACGGTAAACAGCTTATATGAGCACGTTCTGCCATATTTGCACTCCCTGACAAGAGTTTTGAATATTCATAAAGATGAAAAAGAAGGAAAAAAAAGTAATCCAAGATTTTCCTTGTGTCCCTGCTTTCAGCCTGCATCTGCAGACTTCCTGCCTGTGAAAACTAATGGAAAATGCATACGGGATTTCAGCGGAGGCTCCGATCCATTTTAATCCTGAAGGCAATTACGGTGTGGGGTTTTAGGGTCAGTAGTGCTGTTGATTGATGGGAAGAAAAAGTCACTTTAACAAAGTGCCTTGAACTTTAACCACCTGGCTGCAGCACAAAGGGTGTTGCTTGATGCGCCGAGACAAAGCTTTAATGCTTTTTTAATGCATTCAATGAAAGAATACAAAATGGAGAATTAATGGTTGTGCCTCTGATAGGCCCTATGTGTCAATATCACTAATGCCTTTTGAATTATAAATTAATTCCTTAATTTCTATGGATCATTTGCTCCCCAGATGAACCCCACTTACGTCGTCGTCGTCGCCAGCACCAGCACTGATGACACACATTTAAAAGTGGATGGTGTCATTGATCAGTAACATATTTGCAATGCCTGAAAAGTCAGGTTTGTTTGTGGGGAGAATCATTTGCTTCACTGTTTTCTTCGTGCTCCCTGTTAAGAGCCATGCTCCGTATCCTAGCAACAAGACTCACTCGCTCTCTCCGATCTGGAGAGTCGGGGGCAGGGAGCAAGGACCCCTACTGTCTCCTGTCACTGTCACACTTACTGGCCAGATTCAGCTTTGCACTAAGTAGATAGCTTTATGTTGAGGATCTAATTCAGTTCTGTATGCAGTGGTACAAACTGACAGAATATTTTTAGGTGATTATATCCAAGTATTTCAGTTTTATACTACATTATACTGATACGTCACTTACATTAAGTGGGAACATTCACCTGACAGCTGTCGTTAATGGTTAGTCTAGCAGATTCAAATTTGCAACCTTAAAATCAATCTAATATCTGTAACCGCTTATCATATTCAGGGTCACAGGGGGGCTTGAGCTGATACCAGCTGACGTTGCCAGACTATCACAGGGCTGACACATGGAGAACCAGTCACCAGTCACCAGTCACTCTCACAGTCAACAATTAACCTGCATGTCTTTGGACTGTTTGAGGAAAACACAGAACATGCAAACTCCACATAGAAGGGCTTCAAGCCGGGTTTGAACCTGTGACCTTCTTGCTGTGAGTCGACAGTGCTAACCACGTGCTACCATGTTAATTCATCAATAATTATAATATACAATAATATAATAAACATTTTTACAGCCGTGGTGATTAAAAAATATGTGCATGTGTGTTGGCAACAAAAGTGGTGTTTTGCCCAGCTAGCCAGACAAGTTAGCTGAATGACTAAAGGGATTTCCACTGTAATGTACATGTATACGTATAACAAACAGGACAAATGTCAGCATTTAAGAGACAAAAGATGATCCATTTCGTCATTTGGTAACAAGAGCACTGCCACGTTGCAGTACTCTAGCGTGCGCCATCACTTTGTTGGTTAGCTCAGCTACGTTACACAGATACAATGGTAGAGACAGTGAAATACAGAGACTGAGGACACAGGACAGAAGAAAAGACAGTCTTGTATTGTTCTTGGATGTACAGATGAGTTTTTCAATATTAAAACCAAGGACATAACAGTCCATTTCATAAACTGATGCTGAAACAGAGATCAGTATTGCAGCGCTGGCTATAGTGAGACTGAAAGAGCCCTCCGACAGGGACGGAGTCCAACTGCAGCTCCCCGTCTGCCGTCCTCTGTGCTGCTTTATTCTGAAACCCACGTTACAGCGTTTGTTTACGTCACTAGCCAGTAACGTACGTTTTGTTCGTGTTTTCAACAGCTGCAGTCATTAAGAGCAGCCACGCTGAATTCGGCTGAGAGTCACCACAGCCATGCAGTTAGCACAGTCACTTGTTAAACACCTGCACAAATGGCTGCAAGCTATTAGACATGTTGACTATAAACTGGACTGAGGACATGATCAAAAATGCTTGTTTTGTAGATCCCATTTTAAAACTCAATAAACTTAAAGCTTTGAGTCTATTTATAGTATTTAACATTCTATACATGATCACAGATAACATAGTTGTAAGCATCTAATGACTTGTATGCTTGTAATTTCTCACTGGTGTAAATATGTGTATATATCTGGCCACTGAATAATGGGCCACTTGCTAACATCTTCTATTCATTCACTAATAGCACACAGATCTGAAAAGTCAGTTTGTTTAGGTTGCAGTCATGATCTTTGGTGATTAATGCCCTTGCATAGTTGACAAGCTATTGCACTTCGCCGTACTTCCACTGCCACACTGCATGTGCATGCTTCACGTATGTCATCATTGTTCACAAACTGTAAGGGTCTGAGTATTTTTTACCTTTGTCAACTTTTAAGAACATTTTGCTGGTAGTACTTCTGTACTTCAGTAAAATTTTGATTGCAGGAATTTTACTTATAACAGACTTTTTGCTTTGTACTACTAATCACTATTTTTCAATTGGATCAAATCACTTTTCATCCTTCTCTGCTCAGCCCTATGGAGCATTTTGGCCATTTTGTAAGTCATTACTTTAGTTTTATAGCCTTCAACTTTACTGTTTTGTTTCACTCTCATTGCTCTCATCGGTGTCATTAGCAGATGCAATAGGCAACTGTTTTTAGTGGAAAAACTCTGATAAACCCACTGTACAGTATCTACTCAGCACCAAATGACAGGCATTCAAAGTTAGCAACTAGCTTGTGAACATAGTGGAGCATTTAGCAGCTAAAACATGAAATATTTCCTTCATGAGTTGGTAGAAACCAAAAATAGAGCTAAAAGAGAGCTAAAATTTGAGTTACACCCAAGTTTAATGAATAATAATGTTGTTCCATAAGTACTGGATGTGTAAATAGGCAACTGCTCACTAATACATTCAATTACATAAGATGAATATGATAAAATTGTTGTCTTGCTGTGATGCTCCCCATATGGCCATAACAATGAACTAATGCAGGTTTAAATAAATTATCTCTATATTTATTCCATCACTGCAGATTTGTCTGATGAACCACATCACAAAAATCAGTCCAGAAAAAAAAAATAAACTCCCAGTGGCATAAAAAAGGTATAATTTTGCCGTCCTCATTGAGAAGCCACACTTCTCACCTTAGCAGTATTTGTGCCATGCACCACTTATTGAACCCAACAGGAAATGGCCTCAAGTTGAAGATAAAACTGGTGCGATATGCAGCGCTCATCAGTGAGTGAAGAACAGTGTAGCGCTGTTTGAGCCGCTGCTGCTCTTAATGACCTCTGTGCATATGAAGCCGTTCCAGCAGACCGTTCCTGTGCTCCACCTCTAGTCCCAGTTCCCAAGCATATTATCAGACAAAGGAGATCAACGGGACAGCAATCTGCCAAGCTCTAGCACAAAGCCGGTGTGATTTCATTGAATGAATCACACAACACACTCCAGGCATGCTTTCTATTCAAAATACTTATGGCCTCAAAGCTCTGTCTCTTCCTTTCAAGTCTGTAATCACCAACCATCACCATTTGTTGCAGAGTTGGCGCACAAAAGTGCACAACAAAAAGGGGAGAAAAGACGGATGTTTTCCTGCTAGTATGGGATAATGTGGAGGAAGTTTTAGAGGGTGTACAAGGTCTCTGTGATGGCCCAGTAAATTAATGTTTCCTCCAGGGAGTGGGTCTCATCAGGTCATGATGTCCCCTCCTGTTGGGTCATCAGCTGAGGTGCTGATTGGTCCTTGTGGCATGTAGTGATCAGACTGCAACAAACAGTGAAAAAGCAACTATCGTGCTCCCCTGGGGTATCTGAGAAAGAAACAGCTGATAGTAATTATGGGTTTTGCCAAGACAATCAAATGTGCTGCATAGAAAAGTATTTTGATTTCTGTTTATTTCTCTGGGAATGATGATTTCGAGAGGGCACTTGAAATAAGTCTCTGCCCCGACTACAGCATCAAGACAGGATGGTCTCAGTCCAGTTCCTGAATCCAACCAATGCAAGGATGATACATTACATATTTTCAATGTCGATCAATCTGTTGATTATTTTCTTGATTAAGTAATTAGTTGTTTGATCTATAAAATGTCAGAAAATTGTGAAAAATGGTGATCAGTGTTTCCCAAAGCCCAAGATTACTTCCTCAAATGTTTGTTTTTTTTCCACTACTCAAAGATATCCAGTTTACCGTAACAGAGGAGTAAAGAAACCAGAAAATATTTAAGAAGCTGGAATCAGAGAAATTAGATTTTTTCGTTCTTAAAAATACTTGGCAATTAAATTAATAGTTGACAGCTAATCTATTGATTATTGCCGCTCTAGATACATTGTCTCAGTTTTCCAACTGGTCCAGTTTCTGTCCACAGAAGCAAACAGTCCATAAATCATGAACAAAAGTCATGTGGTGGAAATGTTCAAGTATTAGTCATACAGTTGGCTCCTTGTACGACTCAACAGTTGCCTGTTCGCCCGTAATGTGCTTTCCTATACTGTGACAAGACTTTGTGGAGGACGCTAAATTATTAAATTTTACTCATTTAGCAGCTGGCTAGCTTGCTAATTTTACAGTGCTTTCATGCTACACTGGTTACAGAAAATGGGCCGAACAGTGGGCTGCTTGGTCTAAATGGTTCGTCTGTCACTCCCCATTACTGGGAGACTATGGAGCTGTTGACTGCTCTCCTACTGGCAGACTGGTCTCCTAGCGGCAGGGAGTAGGGTGGAGGAACGGTGGGGTGAGCTTATTAGTTATCTAATTAGCTAGCTAGCTAGCTAATAATTATCTCATTTGTAATTTGAACAGTAAAATTCATCAAATTCGAGGTGGACTAGAGATTGGTTGATTAGTCAGCGAAGTCCGCCGTGTGAATGCGCCCTCAGATTTGTTTTTAAAGGTTTCTCAACATGAACTTGACCACTCACCTGTTATATATGAATGAGAAAATCAAGTCCACAACAGTCGATATTTCATGACACTGTTTCTTGAGGACACAGTAAATGCACTTCTGCACATTCTGCTAGATTGCCTGCGCTGCCATAGAGATTGTGTCAATAAACAAACTTTCCTCACATCTCCTCCTCATCTTGGATGCCCGCAAACCACAGGCACAATCACTACTTATTATTTTCTCCTACCTGTCAAAGAATATAGATTTAGCCATCACCTGGCCACAGTCCCGATCTCCCAGCTCTCATAATGGTTGACTGGCATAATTTAACCTTCACCGTCATGCAGTGATAATTCTATTGCAACGGTACTTTGTACGGTTTGTTGATAGAAAAAATTGTCACAATAGCTCAAACAATACAGATTTTTATGGTGGATATGTCTACTCAGAATTAAGTTTGCAATACTCCTATTGAAATCCCTGTAAATGTAATGTGCAGAGGCCATTTCTGTGTGCAGACTGAAGCAAAAGACTTTTATTTGAATGATTTATTTAAAAATATATTTGCACCAGCTTTTCATACTTGTGCATACAACCAGTGTATTTAGCTACATTTTTGTGAGCATTTTAAATAAAATGAGAATATCGATGGAAAGCAAAGAAGTGCTGCTGGAGTCATAAGAGGAGTTACTATGGTGATTTCAGCATTTTGCTTTATTAAAACTTGGTAGAGACGCAGACACGAAACAGTGAGAGAGATAAGTGTGACAAGCAATGTGTGTTAACCACTCGACCACCACAATGCTCCATAGTTAATTTTTTTTACCACAAAAATTGTCACCATTAGAATATATTTTGAGATCCAGATGACCGAAATCTGCTTTTCTCTCACAGTCAGAGTTTCTCTTGCTCTATGAAAAAATCAAGTATGCCAAGTCTTATGTTAATTCTGTAATCTTCCTGTGACGTTATATGCAACTTTTAATTCTGAAAGGGTGTCATTTTAGGCCTTTTCCTTCAAATGTACGCTATTAGCCTGTTGTGTTCACTCTGTGCTCCTGTCACAGACATTTTTCAAATTATGCTGTTTTCATATCACCGTCCATGCATGACATAAGCTGCCGATAAACTCTCCTGAGACTTATAGCCACGTATCATTTATAGTTGGTTCAGGCTTTGCATTCACAAGAGAGTCAGCATTCTATCTTCCTTTTATTTGCGCTCCTCCCCAAACCACCCCACAACTCAAAACCCTTATTATTTTTCTAATAGAAGATAGCTGTTATCAGTTCAGTGAGAGGGGAAATAATCAACATAAACAGGGTTAGCAATTAGCAATAAAACGTTCACTTCATTTGCATGCAGTAATGTTGCAGCAGATATTCTGCTGGCAAACTGGATGCACTGTGGCCACATGATTACACACAACCACAAGAGAAAATATACAAGTATTTTATGTTCTAGTGTTACATGGTACACAAATTATACAAAAATATGTCATGAATACAAAAATATTTCATGTTACCTGGGCACTGTTACTCTAACTAATACTCTCCGACTATTGGCTGCACATACTTGGTCGCGAGTCTTTGTGTGTGTCATCATGGCAAAATGTGCACTGGAGTCAGCTGCTGCAGGGGGAACTACGGGTTGTGGGTCATGCAGCAATTTTCGAAATATAATCAAATAATTTCTAGTGATTTTTTAACAGTATTTTTGCTTGGAATACACATCACCACAATAGTTTCACAAGTCTGCACGATGCAGTCATAAATCTTTACTTGAAACTTTAGGCGTGAAGTTGAGATCAAAATGAAGGAGTTCAAAGATAGTTGTGGTATGAGCAAAGGCACTGAAAGTAGGGGGGTAGGAAGTGTAGAAGAGGCCACTGGAACCCCCCCCCCCTTCACGTCCCTGGACCGATTTGGAAGTGAAGCCAATGTGGAAGTGCCTTGAACTTATGTTCCTTCTAATAGCGAGCAGGGGGCGACTGCAGGGTATACCTCAGGCCATGGCTATCTTGTGACTATTGATACCCCGGTGTTGCTCAGTCTGGGTGTTGTTTGTGTTTTCATCTTACGTTAACCCTTTGACAGTGTGTTTTCAGTTCATGAAAGTTAACAGTTTGGTCATTTAAATGTCTTATTTAACATTCGATTGAACTTAGGTCCACCCTCTTGTTTCACTTCTGGTTGCAAAAATCCCGGCCAAAAACCATGATGGTGACAGCCAAATTCAAGGCTTCAAAGCCATAGCCCACAAACCAATGGGTGACGTCACGTGACTCTGTCCACTTCTTATAAACCTTCTATGGGCTGGTGTGATACCATCGCAAGATGGTCTCTATTTTAATAAAGTAATTAAATCATTTCTAATACCGCACTATCCCTGCATTCCAGCCTCAGATAAGTGGAAGGGAATGGATGGATGGATAATACTGTACTATGTAAGCACATCAGGTTAATCCCTGACATATACAGTAAATACTAATGTATGCTAAATGTGAAATAAGTAATATTTGACAAAAATTGTCTGCAAACCTAAGCTGTCACATATATCAAAAGATACAGTATACTCAAAACGAAAATCTTTCTGCAGCCGTTGAGAATGAGATTAACAACATGAATAAGAATTATACAATGAAGTAGTTATTGAATCACATAATCATTTACCTACAAGTATGAAGACCAGGTCCTGCAATGGACTGGCGACCAGTCCAGGGTGTGCCCCCCTTCGGCCAATGCCAGCTGGGATCAACTTTAGCACCCCCGTGACCCCTAACGGGATAAGTAGTTGAAGATGGATGGATGGATATTAAGACCAGGTGATCCAACATCACCAGCCGAAATACTGACACGCTACTGACCAGTGGTGAATCAATATTGTAATTACAAGGCAGGACATGTAGCAGAACTAGTTTTCAGTTGAATGTGGCCCAAAACATTGCTCTAAAGTTTCTGCACTGTTAAACAACTAAACAAGAGCAGTAGCAACTAAGAAGAGAGAAAGAGGAGAACAACTAACTTATGGAGAGATTTTGCTTGTCGGCTCACTAATTATACTAAGCTTGCATGTCCTGTAAACATAAACAGCATGTTTATTGTACATAGTATAATCAATTTAATAATTAAAAGTTTGTTGAACTCCTGTGACTAAATTATCAAGTTTCTTGCTGTCTGAATGCAGTTGTGTTGTTCATTCAAACACTCTTTCAAGACTCGAGTACAGCCTGGTGTATCTCAAACCACTGTGGTTATTTTCTTTCTATTTGCTGTCACCCCAGCGGAATACATACATCCTGTTTTTCAGATCTGGGTCTGCTTTCGAAGACCTAAAATCAAACCAATTAATTGCCCCATATTTATGGCAGTGACCCAGATTGTATGTTAATAATGTCATGTAACAAAATTAGGCTCATACAGTACACAATGCTCTGAAAACAGTGTTGACTTTGTAGAGTTTTAACACTATCTTTTTTATATTTGCTAAAATTCTAATTCAGTGGCATGTACATGTTTAATAAATGCATTTTTTTTAATGATATCATATGTGTGCCGTGATGGGACACTCTTTATTTTTGCTCTTTTGCCCTTGGCCAGTTGAAACACCTCAGTGTACAGCCCTCGACACCTACTAAGTGCCCTCTAGTCAGTCCAGGTCCCCTGCTGATCTCGCTGGTTAGCTTTAGTACTGCTGTCATATGAACTTATGAGAAAAAATGAGCCCTTAACCCACACCTGTGGAAGAGATACTCCTTTTTCATTTTACGTACTGTCCCTTAGAGAATCTATGCACACCAGCGTTCCCATTAGATAAAATTAAATCAGGTCAGTCAGGCTCCTCCCAATGATACACTGAAAAAAAAAATCCACTGATCGCCTCTAATGGACAACTACACTGTTTAGGGCAACCAAACTCTCCCCAGCCAAGTTCATCTGTCTGGGGTTTCAAGTCACAGGAGCGAGTCACTGTATAATGGACAGCCAGTATAGTAAAGCAAAAGTAGATCAAACAGGACATGTATGCTTGTTGAGTGGTGTGGTGGTGCAGGCTGTTCTCATACACTGTTAGTAGTTATACTTACATAAATTAATCCACTGTAATTCATACATATCCATTATCAGTTTGTATGTAATCCACATAACTGTGAGCCAGGAAGTACAAACAAACACTACGGACTATTGCTGAATTACTGGAGAAGGACTCAGTATTTTTCCACAGACTAAGCCTGATATTTTTCCCACCGAACTCAGAATAGTGTGACAGTTAACTTTGATAAACATGTACCCAAAAGCTCCTCTTTAATCTATCATGTTATGTCTTTTATTATGTTATCTTCTGCAGTAGATACACGCCCTCAGACAACACTTACACACGCACATGTGGTAAATGTTTACGTGAACAGTGGCTGGCTTGTTTACGTTGGCCAATGAGACGTGAAACTTGTGAAAGTCCAGCCTCCACTGTACGGGCCACGGCCAAGAAGATATAGGTAAATTACACCCGGAAATCTGGGCTCTTCTCTGACTGAATTCCTGTGGGAGCTCTGTCGGTTGAACCCAGCGCACTGTATACTTTACCTGTGATCATAATAAAGTGTTCATCTGAGACCTGAAAACCTCTGTGCTTGTTCTTGGAGCTTCCAATCAAAGAACCGATTCCAACAAATGGTGCCGTGACCCGGATGGTTGACCCTGAGACCATGTCTGATTGAGGACCGTCAGAGCTGTGTTACTTTAGGCGTTCTGCCCACATTATGATCCTCATTGTTATGGCTAACATAGTTAGTAATGTTGTAATTGGGTTGAACAACTATAGAAATCATTTTGCCGTGTGTCCCATTCACACAGTAGCTGTTCTCTGGCCAAGAATTTGATGAAGGCTATTTGGCTGTAGCACCATGCCTGTCATTTTGCATTTTAAAAAAAGGGACTCTTTTTTTTAAAGTTTAGAAATGGGAGTGTCACTCAGTCCTAAGAAGTGCCTCCTTCATGGTTGAAGAAGAAAAAGCTTTAGTGTGGGAGGAAGTCAAAGAGAGAGCCCTTTAGTTGCCCTCAAAACAATTTTGGCAAACACTAAGATGACTCAAGGGAGAGCAGTGCTTTGCTCAGACAGTATTTAGCAAAGGTCAGGAACATCTGACCTTGACTGGATATACAAAAACATTTTGAAGAACCCAATTCTCCGAGGCGGGCTCTGTCCTGCAAAAATGTGAGCTTCCATGTGCGGCAGCATGAAGATGCAGGAGGTATGATGCTGGTTGCTGCACTTTCTCTGCATCTCTGTTAGACACACTTTGACAGTTTGACACGTGAAGTAAATTGAAGGCAACCAGGTCAGGTATTACTTTGAACATCAGCCATCCAGCTAGTTGAAGGGAAAACATCTTCATCAGAGGAAAAGCATCCAACCTCCAAGCTGTGCAAAAAAAATGCGTCAACAATTACAGTAATATAGATCTATTACTAAAGAATAACTGTAACTGTGATCAGTGATCAAACAGTTAGGAACTGTAGCCTATTAACAAGAATCAAAAGACTAGTTGGGCAAAATCATAAAGCAATAATTGTAGCTGTTTACATTAATCATGAAGTAAATGTATGCACCGGCCTTTGTGTTTCAGCTTCCAGCCTGCGTGGACTTCCTTTGGTGGGGAGACTTTGAACGCAGGGCTCAAAAAGCCCCTCTGCCACAAAGGAGTTGAAATTGTTTTTCCACAAATCCACTCCTACACCACGCTTCCCCCTTTATGGACCAACATTATTTGTTTTCTATAAGCAAATGCTCGCCATTTTGACTCTCAAACTGCAGATGTACCTGTAAAAATGAGAATGAATAGTTATACATAAACAGTGGAAAAACTACACAAAATACAGTACAAACACACTGAAAACATAAATAATGAGCATCAATCCCTCAAGAAGTGTTAAGAACATGTGTGTTAATGCTGATTTGCTGTAACTTACACTGTCCTTCTCTTGTCGGTGTTGAGATGTGTGAATGCAGAGGGTATAAATGATTGAAAAAACAATATATTTTAAATTGTTGCGGTTGTAAGTATTTGGCCTGAGGGAAGTGTCTAGAAGAAACAGTGGAGAGGATGTGATATCCTCAAAGGATGTTATCTGCCAGCTCACTAACTGCCTCCAGGAGAAGGCTGCCAGGGAGCAGAGTTGGCATTCGTCCTGTGATTTTGGTTTCTGAATTATTTTTGACTGTAAGGTGAGTGAATCAAAAGACTCAATTCAAACGGGACTGCTTAACAGTCCTACAACTGTAAAATTTCTCAGTCTTGCAATGAGCATGTTTGCAGAAGAGGGGCGGAGTTTGCAGCATGTGACCAGTCACAAACGTGGACAAGTTTACCGTCAGCAAAGCATCAAATTATACAAAACAAGAGCAAAAGCCACACTAATAGTAACACAGATGAAGCTGTCAGAGCTGACAAAAGAAAAAAATGTCGATGTCTAAATTAACAGACTTATTAATTTAATGCAATACTGAAAAGTCAGATATAGCCGTCTAGATGGGGCAGTGATATTATGAAACACTTTCCAAATATAATGCATGAATAGATTACACTTCATTTTGCCCTTTGGTAGAGTTGTGGTATGTATGACTGTTTCAGCCTTCTGTCCACAGGTCCCCAACACCAGCAGTGTGACAGACTTGAGGGCAAGTAAAAAGTAAGTATAAAAACATAATTCAAAGTGGTAAGTACCCACAGCATAGAGTCAGCTGTCATTCCTGCATTTACCAGTTCCAACTGTGTTGCTTTTAGCCTGGATTATGGCTTTAACTTCTTTGTATTTATGTAAAGAGCCATGTGACCGAGTGGATGCTATTGCACTTGCTCCATGGGCCAAATGGATGCAGAAGATCACCAGAAGATCTGGGTACTTTTCCACTTGGAAGTCAAGCCATTTTGGCCTCATGTGCCACTGAGCAACTTTCATAGGAATGAGCGGGGAGCCCCGCCTCCAACGCTGTGTCCAGTTCTCTCTATAAGTAGCTCGTTCTAAGGTAATGAAAACACGATTCTTATTTTCAGGTGATTACAAGTGAAGAAAGCATATTACTCATATTTCATTTCTGCCAATAGATCCTCCTAGTTCTTACACACTTTTTATGATACCAGTACACTCCCGCAGAAGTGCTTGTCTGATGGTTGAACAGCATCCGACAATTACTGTGAATTTCCAAAATCTGACAGTTTGCATGTGCTCAACCGATTGCAGCACCATGAATGCGTTCAGGCTTTCTCAACAGCATGTCATACATACTAGCTCATTTTGGCTCATCATGGCCTTTACCCTGCTTCTGACCTTTTGATGCTGCTCTGGTTTGGATGAGATGGAGAACACAAGCTTCTATAATGACTCTAGGATTACTATGAGATAAATAATTACTATGATCATATAGCAAATGTTGTTGACTTTGTCAATCAGATTAATGACTGTACAGTACAGGTTTCCATGCATGAACCTACCAAATGAACCTATCTAAGAAAATGACACCACTTCTAGCAGTGTATCTTCTCTGTTGTACAGTGTAAACACAGTGGTCAGATGCAGACCTGGATATTGTGGGACTTGTGATG
This sequence comes from Pterois miles, assembly GCA_947000775.1. Taxonomy (NCBI): domain Eukaryota; kingdom Metazoa; phylum Chordata; class Actinopteri; order Perciformes; family Scorpaenidae; genus Pterois; species Pterois miles. Next base: position 7,831,498 of record CAMQGK010000171.1, on the reverse strand, counting down.
ACCAGGCATAACACTATGTTTTTCTAGTGTGAAGGCAGCCCGTTCATCCAAAATGGCATATGAATGACACAATAAAGCGCATGACATTTAGCAATAAGAGCACCTTTCTTGCTTTGGCATGTCATTTGTAGGCTACACCATGTACTGAGTGCAGTGCAAATGCATGGTACAGTCAGAGAAAGACCACTTAGGGGGGGGGGGGGGGGGGGTGGATGGGTTCAACAAACAGGACGTTATGTTGGTGATGTACATCACAAGACAAAACAGAAACAATAACTTATAACAACAAAAAACAAAACAGAAACAATAACAGAGTTTGAGGCATTTCATACACAATAACAATCATACTTTAGTGTTATAAGTTTGCCACATAATTTTTTTTAATATTTATATATTTGCATATACACCAGCACATTTTTAATTCCTTGTCACAATAATTTCAGAAGTTAGCCCCATGACAGATATACATAGGGGTGTGATGTGCTTATATTGCATTGTTTCCATACTTATTTGACTTAGATTGCATACATGACGTTTTTAAAAAAGTAATTTTGTTGTCTAAATCTAAATGGGTAGTTTTGTTTCCTAATCCTAAGTGAATGGATTTGTTTCCTTAACTTAAGTGAGTGGTTTTGTTTCACCAACCTCAGTGAGTGGTTTTGTTTGCTAAACCTAAGTGAATAGTTTTGTTTCATCAACCTAAGTGAATGATTTTGTTTCCTAAACCTAAGTGAGTGGTTTGTTTCATCAACCAAAGTGAATGGTTTTGTTTCCTAAACCTTAGTACTGTAAGTAGTGTTGTTTCCTCAACCTGAGTGTTTTTTTTGCATCAACCTAAGTGAGTGGTTTTGCTTCCTAAACCAAAGTGAGTGGTTTTGTTGACTCAACCTAACTGCAGACATTGCTGTAGTTTTGTTGCGTGGCATGCAAATGACATGCGAAAACCCAAATACGTATGCATCCTCATGTCACACAAAATGTCTTTGTAATGTTGTGCTACTTATTCACCTTCCCATGAAACCAGTTGGTGAAGGAGTCATGACTTTGTTGCATCAAGCATGGATTCATATCACAAAGGGGTGTGTGAAAAGTCAGCTGTCAAGTGTCTGGGTTAGGTTGGGGTCAATGTTAAAAGTCTTAACATTTAGCCTTTGACTAGGTGCAACATGAGAAGTGTTTCAAGCAGCATATCAAGAGACACATGAGACAGCTCTGTTGTTGTTGGGATGATCCCATTTGAAGCTCTTATGTTGAAGTTAAAACTGTTTTTAACTGAGCACAGTGAACATGCCCGGTGCTCAGAGCTGTCAGCAGTGCATCCTGTTCCTCTCCATAATAAACACTGCAAAAAAGAATCCAGCGTTGTAACAAGAGGTCCCAGCAGGCCTGCAGCCTTACAGCTCAGCGAGTTAGCCAGCAGTTGAGCTGACTCAATCTGTTTGACTTTCTCTGTGGGGCACATGGAGCCCTGGGCAGGCAACAAGGTCTTTGGGCTTGGCCCACGCTGATCTGGAAATTCAGCAACGGACTGTTGGCCAACTCTTAAATATTTGGTTTTAATTACTGCCACAACCTTTACTCTGGCAGGTTACTGTTGAAACATAATCCCCAAGGGGCTGTGCAGCAAGGGCATCACACCATTATTCAGCCATAGAGGGGGTGGCAGCCATTCCCTTACCCAGCCATTTTTTTTTTTTTTTTTATCTGGGAAATGGGACACAGCCACAGCCGACTATATAGGCTGCCTCTGACAAAGAGCAATAGAAAATAGTGAGATGAGACACTCCATAACCCTTAATTATACAGCAGCTAAGTTCGACGGAGGAGCGCCGCTTATCTCTCTGGTGGGGTTGGGGGATTTTTGAACTCCTCATTTGATTACTTGCCCTGTTCACCTGTCTGCCTCAACAGCCCACAGCTGCACTAATGAAGGTGCACACTGTTCCTCTCACAGATACAGACATGATTTTATAATATTGCCTCTTATTGTCCGCTGTAATATGGGGAAGGAGTGAAATCCTGCTGTAGATCAGTCGCCTGAGGGCAACATCTGCCCGTGTGTGAATCTTCTCCTCAGCAGGGTCCTGACAATGACTGCATAGGACGTTTCTCCTGTTCACTCTCGCATTAATTATCCATTAGCATCACTGAGGTAAAAAATGCATCTTCCATTTGTGCTTTATTTAGAATACTTTGCTCGAGAGATTGTTTGTTATTTTTCCCCGAGGCTGCAGCGTCCCATGATTCAAAAGAAATGTTTTCTAGTGAGGGCCAGGAAAATGTGCCCTCGGCGCACATTTTTAAAAACTGCCAATGGGATGTAACAAACTTTTGGCACAGGTAGATACAGTGTGTTGGGTGTGAACAAAAACATGTCTCATCAGACTTCACAAGGTGCTATTTTGTACGCCATTGAACAATACTGGAGCCTGATTAAGCATAAAATCTGCTATCTTTATTAAATACGCTAATATGCAGCGTTTGTTGTATTGCTTTCACAGCATTACCCATAAACAACCTCTCTGTTCTTTTTTGCTGTGGAGAAATCATTACCCCCCCTCGGTGTGAGACTAAGAAAGCATGAAAGGGTGGGAAAGTGCAAAGTGTGTTTTACATATTGGCTTTTAATCCCGACACTCCAATAATTGGACTCCATCACCATGTATCCTTTGATGTATTTCTGCCTTGGTAACCACAAAGCTGTGTCTAACCCACAGACAAAAAGGTTTCAGATGGAAACACGGCTCCTGCTTTTGTTACCTCTCTACAAACTAGTGTGTACCACTCTGACAACAGTATTCCCCACAAATCACACTCCTAGGTAAGCCTTGAGTATGGGGAGTGTGTTTGCTAAGGGGGTAAATATCGTCTATACCAGTGATCCTATCACTTTCTGATTAAAAATGTCAGTGAGGCCCTGGAGGTGACAGATTGCAGGGTTGCTGGCATCCCTGGGTATTTTTGGTGCAGGGACAGGTGCAGCATGCCTGGGAGACATGGAGGGTGGAGAGTACAGGAGAGAGGGAGGGAGGGGAAAATGAAAAGCATGGAAGGAGAGAGGACGAGCTGCTCATGGATGGCCTGTGGCTAGCCTACATCGTCTACTACCTGGGCCGGGCTCCAGAGCTCATATGCGTCAGGCAGAGAGGCCTGATCATCTCAGCACGATTGTAAAAGACCCGTTTCAAACAGGTTTGTGAGGGGTAGCAAACAACACCAATCACTCTCACAGAACCAACACAGGTTAGACATTTAGTACTGCAGACAATCAGATGGGTTTACATCCACCTTTACACCCCTTCACTCCATATGGAACCAATGACGCACATCGAACAAACCCCACGCGACTGCCAGGACGATGCAACACTATGGGGGATGGAGACGCTGCCAGAGTTCATCGGGGCCCTCTCTCAACCCAATCCATCTGTTCCCACTGGTCACTTGACTCTGACATGTCATTCAAGAGGCAATGCAAACAGTCTGTTACCGTCTGTTTGTACTCATCATACCACTTAGAAAGGTTGAAACTTTCTGTTTCTGTTTTCTGATGTTTTAAGAAAAAATTCATCACTTGGATGGGTACTGACTGACTGACAGTGTGAGGTACAGGATCCCTCAAGCAGTGGCAGCGTGTGTTTTATTACCTTGTTATTTTTTTAAGAATCACTCAACATGATTTTAAACAGACTTTTTTTCAGAGGTCTGCAATTTCTTCAGTTTGGGGTCTCAGAGATCCCTGCTGTAAAGTACATGCTCTATATCTATGATTGATGTTGATGGTATTTTTTATAAATTGCACCATCCCTCCCAAATTATTATTTTACTTAAATAATTTTTAATTTAATATTATTATTACACATACAGCAGTGAGGTCCGTGGAACCCAAAACAATGAGGATGTAGAACCAATGTCAACCAAAAAAAACACATTGAAGTAAATGGAAAAACACCAGCTTGTGTAAATGTAAGACTGTTGCATGTATTTTGGAAGTAGTGAGCATACCAATGGATAAACAAGACTTATATATTACTTACTTACTGCATGAGTTGTATGAAAGTTTTGCGAAGAGATGTTATGATATAGTTTTATTGTGAAACATGGCCTATTTACTGTTTTTTGATTATCTGTTCACCTTGGAGTCATGTAAGAAAAACAAAATTTTCCTTAAGAATTCAATGTAACACAGGGTTAATTGATATGCAAATGATCATTTTGTGGTTGAAATATTCCTTTAAGTGTTGCACTCCTCTTGTCCTGCCTAGCAACAGGCGGGCAAAGTCTGCCTGGCATGGTCCAGTGTCTGAGGGAAGCTGGCAGAAGTTGGATTTGTGTTTAGTGGCATGAAGCAATCCTCTGAGATCTCACTCACATATGGACAAAAATGGCGTGAGACAGGGAGTGCAATCTATGCAGTCTGCAGCCATGGGCTTGTTGATGTCTTGGGTAAATCCATTTCAGAGATGTGGGAGATAAGCATCGCAACAGGATAATCCTAGATTATTTCCATGGGGAATGCTTGGTATACTGCAATCAAGTGCCCCAGATTGAAAGGCGTCGAAGTGATCTAATCACCTCTCTGGACTAAGCTCGACCTTCCTTTTCAAAGGCCGATAACGTATTTGACATGTGATGTATTTCAGATTAGCAGTGAGAACCACCCACCTTTAGACAAATGAGAATGGTAAATACAATACAAGTCAAGTTTTACTGACAGCATTTGATAATCAGTAGTAGAAGATGTGGAAGACATTTTGCATGTAAGAGCATCACATCATAGAAAACAACAAGAAGCAAACAAAAGCAAAAAAAAAGAACAGAGATACAAAGAGCAAGTGATAGGGATGTATAAATACAGTAGCCAGACACACACCTAGGACAAAAGAGGAGAGAGGTAAAAAAGAGCCATCAGACCAGGTGAAATGACCAAAGCTAAAATATTGATCAATTTCAGATTGATTAGCTCATAACAAAGAGTGCATTCGGTGTGGCTTTTCCATCGTGAAGCAGCTGTCAACCCCTGACAAGGCCACTCCACATCTAAGGCATCGCCATAGAGAGCACACAGGCTTTTATTGCTGTCAGCAAGCCCTGAGCAAAGCAGACACTCGCCTTTCAAACTCATTAGCCGACCCTGACGTGATGAACTCATCAAAGGCATCGTAATGAGACGGAGATGTGAGGAACCCATGCTCTCGAACATTCAGCGTTTCTTTCTCTTCCCCGTATAACCAGCATGATATGGAGTTAGCCCATAATGAATCAGAATTAATTGTGAGTGCGTATTTCACAATGAAAGTGTGTCAGGATGGCCACAGAGGATGGTCGCAACAGCTGTGGATGTTTGGATGCGGCTTCCTGGGCCCTGGCCAAGATGACAGCCATGACAGTTGCTGTGTGCTGCACGCAAACACACACACATGCAAGTACTCAAAATCACTCATAATGATAAGCCAGGGAGAAAAATACACACACTAACAATCAGACATCTCACACGCACGTCCGCACACAGAGCAATGCAATGCAAGACAATATCTGTTCAATCTACTACTACTATACATGGAGAAGTTGTTGACCTGCATACAAATCAGGAATCCACTCGGCAGACAGTGTTGCCCACTGCTGATATGACTGAGGTATGATTGAGGTGAGGATGTGATTTAGTGAGTTTACACATCAGCTTCAGTCTGCAAAACCAACAGTGAAAGCTGCAAAAAGTCACTCTGCAAAAAAAGAGCTCCATATAGCTACACATACTTTATATACTGCACAATATTTACTTAAAGGAACTGAAATGGAATATAATATTCATAACTATGATTTCTTAACTAAGAATTGTGTTTTCATTAGCTTAGAATGAGGCGTTTCCTGTATATCTACACAGGGTCTTCTTCACAGAGACTGCCATGTTTCTCAACCATACACTGGCTCTAGAGAGGGCTTTTTGCATTTTACACGCTTGCGAAATTCCAGTAATGTGAATTGCAGAGTGCAAAACTGTTGTACCGCCAGCCGCCAGAAAGTAGTGTTATTATGGTAAGGATCGCCTCTGACTGACGCGAACGGCGATACCATGGTTTTGCACTAGGCTCCCGTTTCTGCAGTCTCTGAATGGGAGGAGTGAGCGGAGAGGTACTCAGTTGGTTGCAATCTGCAACCACACCACTAGATGCCGCCAAATCCTACACACTGTACCTCTAAAATCCAATGAAAGCTTAGATGCAAACCCAAAAATGAATTCAAAACTTAGCTCATCTGCTTTATCAGGTGTGTGTGTGGGTGTGTGTGTTGTGTGTGTGTGTGTGTGTGTGTGTGTGTGTGTGTGTGTGAGAGAGAAAGAGAGAGAGAGACATCTCATCTTTTCCCAGGTGAGGCTGCACCAGCAACAGCGTCAAATCCCGACAGCCGTGTTGTCGGTTGTGTCGGCATTCGCTACTGCTGTACAAGGTGCCCTTTAGTACCTGTATGGAATGCCCCATGTATAATGTTATCCATCTGTGACAAAGGTAAACACTCAGGAAAAGTGTGCCGAGTGTGTGGTGACATAAATAATTTAAATAGTGAAGAGACACACAGGGAACGTGGGAGGTGTGTGGATGGGTCCAACAAACATAAGGCTTTCATCCAAGAGACCACTGCTCATGTCCTGTCCGTTAAGTTTCACTGTCCTTACAATCAGCTCTTCATTCGTGTCAAACATAGTAGTTTTAAGCCCAGCTATGACGTTTTCTCCTGATCCGAACTAAGTGGTTTTGTTGCCTAAACCTAAAATGACACCAAGAGTAACTGTTGTGGTTTTGATGCCGAAAAATGAGCGACACCAAGGGCCACGACAAAGCAGCCATATGTGATGAGTTGGTGTAAGAATGTGTTGGAAGATCACCAACAAAAACACAGAAAATAGTGTGTTCATATAAGACCCCCGTTGCTCAGAGTAACAAGCTGATTTAAGAAAAAAAAAACATGTTATCAGGGCCTTTAAACCTTTTTATTTGAGTGTCCAAATTCTATATAACGTGCAATGAACAAATTAATGGAATACATTGATAGATGTGAAAATTACAGCTGTGCAACACAGCACCTGTCAGTGATGATAAAAGATAATAGAGAATGACAACATAAGTGTCCCAGTCTGTGTTTACTGTTCACCGTTGAGTAAACTATTGAGTGACTGTTATATAGAGCAGCGGTTTCCAACCTTGTTTGACTCCAATCTGACACCACTTCACAGGTTATTGCATTGGTCTAGATGAGTGGTGCAACGGTCCAACAAGCCTGGTTCGGTTTGTTTTTAACATTAGGGAGAAGAAAAACACAACCAATGAATGAGTGCTATTTCTACATTATATGAAGCCATAACACTGATACATGAAAAAAGGCAGGCTACTTAATGGTGAAGTAGCTAAGATAATGGCCTTGTCTATGTCTCTTGCACCTCATCAAATAATTAGCAGGCCTGTGTTTAATAGTTGTGTGACGGTTCAACATACCTATGTTTAATTTTAGTGCGCCATTGAATGTTTTGTTTTTTCACGGTTTGGTTTTGCATCGTGTTTCTGTGGATTATTACGCTATATAGATGTGTGAAGTTCAGGAAAAAAGTATATATGCCCTCACAGATTTTAGAGGCTTGAAGTAATTAAATTATTCACTATCTCACAGATGGGGAAAAAATAAAGAGACTTTTTGTTCCTTCACATCTTTTAAATGGTCTTGTGACCCCTCACATTTATCTTGGGAACCCTTGAGGGAGTCCTGACCCTCAGGTTGGGAACCACTGATATATTGTGAGCATGAGTAAACAAGAGACTAATTTAAGGTATAGCTCTTGTGGTCTAGTGTCATTTCTGCTACAGAGAAGAGTCTGGAAGAAGCACTGGCAAATTTTACTCTTTAATTGTTTTGTCTCGAGGGAAAGGCTGGAGAGGGGACACGAGTTATACTCTCAACAAACATCAATGCTTCATTCTGTTTGTAACTTAATTCAAGTGACACTCTGTTCATTTCAGTTTTTCTTGCAAATGGACTAATAAAAGAAAATAAATGATGAGAATAACGCCAGCAAAAGTACCAACCATCAGCAACGTCAGCTTAAAAATATCAGTCATGAATCAGCCTTCATAAAGTGTTTAACAAAAGAGCGCCCATCTAGATTTATAACACACTCTGTGCTTTGCCACCCTGACTGCCGTGTACATACCAACACTCCCACACACTCATACACCTCCTGCATACTGAGGAGGCATGTGGGGTCAGCGTGTATTCATGGGAACCTGATGAAGAGAAAAGAAGCTAGAAGCACTATTGGAAAGTGGATTGGAGGCATATGGAGTATTATACAGGGGTTAAAGAGCAGCAGTGTAACACATTCCACTATTTTACCTCAGTGGAGACAGCAATAGATATCTGGTGAATCCTGACATTTAATTTCAGGATCGGCATTAATGTGAGTGGAAGTTGATGGGAATGCAGGGAGAAAGCACAGTGTCTCGATTGGGTTGGTAAAGCCAATGATTCTAGGCCAGTTGCTTTAACTTCCAATGTCATGAAATCCTTTGGGAGGTTCATGGCGGGGACCACGTGGTAAGATGGAGCCATCCCTAGATCCGTGCCACTTGGCTTACATAAGAAATGGCAGGCACAAAATGACATTTCTACAATAGTTTGTTTCAAAGCACTTACAAAGTTCTGTTGCAGGCTGCTTTTCTCTGCTTTCTTTCCTGTTTTAACATTATTCATCCACACCTCTTGCTTAAAAACATATCCGGCATTCACAGATATGGCAGTAAACAATACAGGGGCTCAAAAAGGATGCGTCACTTCACCCTTTTTGTTTACTCTGTGTACGACTGATTGTGTCAGTTTGTAGTGACAGTGTTTGTAGTATTTTCAGTTTACTTGCAAGCAGCTCCAACACTACCAGCTATAAAGCTGAAGAAAGCAGGTTCGTGGACTCATGTGGCGAGCATCATTTGTACATCAATGTACGCAAAACTGAAGAAATGTGTGTTAGATCGCAGATCAATTGGAGATGCTGCGACCAGTGGGCAACCTCCCAGTCTAAAAAGTGAAACCAGTGCTGAAGTGCCTTAAACTTACATTCTTTCTAATAGTCAGCAGGGGGCGACTCTGGTTGCAAAAAGAAGTCTGATTGTGAAGCCTTCCAGATCCTAGGTTATGTTTTTATTTCGTGTCACATTCATTATTTTCATTTCCTGTTTTATTTTGTCTCCACTAGCCTCCCTCTCATTTCAGATCACTGCACTTCCTTCCCTCATGTGTTCCACACCCCCTGACCTACTTTCTGATTGACTGGCCCCGCCCCTGATTGTGTCCACCTGTGTATCGTTAATCACTCCCCTTGGTATATAATGTGTGTGCTCCCTTCCTCATGTTGCCAGTTCGTATTCTGATCCCTATGGTGACGGTTGTGCACTGCCTAGTAAAACTGATTGTGAACTTTTACTTCTCCTGTGCCTGAGTCGTGCATTTGAGTCCTGTGCCTCACTGTCCCAGTTGTTACACTGATTGTATAGAAGTCTATAAGAAAAAGAGACTACTTCTCACTTGATTTATTATCTCAGTAAACATTGTAAACATGAGTTTATGGTCTCAATCACTAGTTTCAAGTCTTCTTCAATACAGCATGATGTTCATTTAGTAAATTATGGTCCAATTTACAAATAAACCATATAGCAGGGGTATGCTTTAGGGCATGGCTACCATTGCATTGTCCCATCTAGGAGTTGTCCATTTTTTGGCTTTAACCCTTTCACTGTGTGTTTTCAGTTCATGCAAGTGAATTATAAGCTTTTGGTCACCTAAAATGTCTTATTCAACATTCGGTTGTACTTAGCTCCACCCTCTTGTGTCACTTCTGGTTGCAAGAAAACAACATGGCAATGGTCAAAATACCAGGCTCAAGGCTTCAAAATGGCCACAAACCACTGGATGACGTCACAATGACTACGTCCACTTCTTATATACAATCTATGGTTGCCGCACAAGGCCATAGAGTCCATTTTACGTCACAGTATTACCAGCAGTTAGGTACAACGGCAGGGAAGATTATAGGAATGTCCTCACCCCTCGACCCGTAAGCATTCATTTGTGCCTCTGTCAATTAAACTTATCAAGTCCTGGAGGATAGACAGTAGGATAGGGCAGCACTACAGCAAGTTTTCACCAGTTGAGTGTTTGTCTGTGAGCATGTTAACTGAGACACGTCTGCTGGCTTGTAATTGGTGTAGGTGTGTATGCAATGCTTTGAGGTGTATTTTTGCAGTTTTTAACAGAGTGAATGGCTTTGTGACTAATTTGCTTGATTACTGCTTGGCCTCTAAAGCTCCGTAGTTTAACATTTAACTAAATTCACTAAATAACACTTTATATCTCATTTGTTTAATTTGTGCAGAAAACAAAGCGTATATAAGAAAAGTTGTGGGTTTTACGTGGTTTATGTGCTATACTATCTCTCGCAGTAACTCCTGTGGTCACAGTGAGGTTGCCAGGCAACAGGCGGAGACTCCATTGGTCAGTGGCCAGTTGATTGAGGTATGTCAGTGCATTTGTTGCATCGTTTCTTGTTAGTAGGAAACAGTTTGGTGTGAGTTTGGGTGTTTTGAAGTGGTGTTTTATGAGGTACTTATCCATAGCAGGTGTCTTACCTACAGTAGATGATGGTCGGCACTCCCCCAGATTTGAGAAACAGACTGAAGTACCGACACAGAAGGAAAGCAATACAGTGCCATTGATTGGGACTGCAGAAAAATAAATCTCGAATAAAAAAAATATTTAGAATATTTTCACTGCTTTATCTTACCGTCACACAGCTCCTTCCTTCTCCTATCCGACAGGGAACTGAACTGAAAGTGAAACTTACCTGAGCTCTGTCCAAAGCCAGCAGGCTCCGATGACAAAAACAGTATCGATGTACTTCACTGTCAGTTCAGTTTGCTGCCAGAAAATATTCTAAATATGGCGTACACTTAAATGGATATCAGTTGTTTCTGCTGTCCTTGTTCACAACACTGTATTGCTTTACTCCAGTGCTGGTGTTTCTGTCTGTGTCTCAATGCTGGGGGCACCATCATCTACTGTAGGTAATACATCTACTGTGGATAAGTACCTCATACAACCCCACTTCAAAACACATGAACTATCCCATTAACATAAGTGTGAGTTAATAGGACTGCTGGGAAAAGACACTGTATTTAAGTGTCCACACTGATAACCCACCACAGTCACAGACATCAGCTAAACCTACCCATGATTGGATATTTATGGAAATGCAGGGAATAAATCATTGTTTTCAGTCATCACTTGACTGTAAGGACACATATGAAGTACATTATACTGATATATGTATTTGTGTGACTAAAATACAGAGAGACAGGGTGTAAGCATGAATAAGAAATCTTTGTCTGTACTTGTTCCATTGGCTAGGTGTCCTCATTGATAATTATACTCCCTCATGGACATCCATGCAGAATCGAAGACTGTGAATATGACTGGATGTTTATGGGAATGAGGGAATAATGCACTGTGGCCTAATGGTGTTTGCTCAGTGATTAGGCGTCCATATTTATAATTCACCACACCCATGGACTTCAACTAAATCTGTATCTGTATCAACATGACAGGAAGTCATTTGGGAATCAGTGGAGGATATCTATTGTGTCAGGCTGTTACAGTCTGAAAAGAATAGCGTTTGACTCATTGAATAGGTTTTCATATTCATAATTGGCTATGTGTATCTGTGCAGTTTTCTTTGCATGCTTATCACAATAACACAGAGTGATAATCGGCTGTTATCTCAATCCCCAAAACTCTCATTTCGGCAGAGGTTATTAGAGAGTGAAATAGCTAGCCATATAGCCCATCACTATATTCCACACACACACCGCTCTCAGATAGAGTATGAAAGAGGCTTCTCAACTATTTAATAACCCAATTTACCAATGATGATGAAAGCATATTCCCACTTACCTTTTCATCTAAAACGTGTTATGTTAAACTCAAATAGTTTGAAATTATAAAAAAAAAAAAGGTGGAGACATCAATATTAATAAACAAGCCTCTGGGCTGATACATCAACAGTGTCCTCTTGTGGTGGCACAGACTAAGAAGATGGCCCGTCTGCTTGTTGCCCGAGTCCAACTGTCCCAGATTTGTGTTGCTTTGCCAGGATGCCTTGACATCTGCCAGACACAATTGTGCCCAGCTGTCTTGAAAAGGTGGCAGCAATGTGGCATGATTTGCAAAGTTTGGGTGTGAGATGTGCAAGGAGGAAATTCAGTGTCCAACAACACCATTAGGTCATATTTATTCTCATGTCCGTCAAGAAAACAAGCATGCCACCTCCATTTTGCACAGCCTCTACCAGTTGAATTATAAAAGAATAGAATACTGTATTACCAACTGTGTCTTCCTCATGCAGTGTTTTCTATTCAGCAACAACATACTAAATCCACACAGTTGCTCAGCAACCCTATTCATGCTTTTGGATACAACGCATATTCATATAAGAGTGATAAACGGTTACTAAGCAGTCAGATCAGAATTTTTTTTTCAGACATATTTGACCTGTTACTATGTCAAATACCAGTCATAATACAGTATGTTTCATTTCACTCTGCCTCCTAACTGCATTCATATCACAATCAGAATAAGATGTATTTGCCAAGTACATACATACAAGGACTCTGGTTTCATGCCTCTCTTTCAATGTACAGTACTTACACAGAAATAGAAATAACAGCGAGGAACAAGGACAACAACACTAGACAAATACAGATGAGGAATAGACAGGACTGTTATGTACACAAGTAGTGAAAAAATGTGTATATATAAATTAGGGCTGTTAAACCCAATAATAATGCGTTAGCTCAGATCTTTGTTTAATGCATTTATGCAATGACTTTTACCTCATAGTGGGTTCAGTTTTAAAGCTAGAGTGAAGAAACTGGCATCATATGAACCAAGAAAACCAAAGGAATCCATTAATATGACCAATACTACCATGTCATACTAGCTTGTCATGAAGGAGACTAAATAACACTCCAAACTTATGCTAAATTTCGGCGAGATAAAACTGGCATGGCCATTTTCAGAGGGATCCCCTGATATCTGACCTCAAGATATGTGAATGAAAATGGGTTCTGTGGGTACCCAACGTGCCCATTTTATGATAATCACATGCAGTTTGGGGCAAGTCATAGTCAAGTCAGCACACTGACACACTCATGGCTGTTGTTTGCCATGTTGTGATTTGAATCTATTTTTTTACACTAAATGCAGTACCTGTGAGGGTTTCTGGACAATATTTGTCATTGTTTTGTATTCTTAACTGACTTCCAATAATATATATATACACAAACATTTGAATAAAGCAGCATATTTAACCACTCCCATGTTGATAAGAGTAATAAATACTTGACAAATCTCCCTTGAAGGTACATTTTGAACAGATAAAAAAAATTGTGACTGAGTTGCAATTAGGCTGCACAGTGGTGCAGTGGTTAGCACTGTCGCCTCACAGCAAGAGGGTGGCAGATTTGAATCAATGGCCAACTATAAAATAAAATATCTATTTACAAGTCAAGTGTTCTGTACGTTGTAAACTATACAAATATTGCAAAGAAATAAATAGTGGATGGATATACAGTACATGGACTGAATGATTATGTGCAGTATATATCCTGTACGTATATCTGTATATGTAGGATTTATATTGACAGTGACACATATGTACATATTTTTAAAAGATTGTGCATTAAAGACTGTAAGAATTATAATCTATCACAGCAACAGTGGATATTTTGGTGTCTACATAATATCTAACTTTCTTTCATTTCTCTACCTCCACAACACATCCTTAGACTCTCTTCTCCTCTAACCATTACTCTGTGTCCTCTGCGATGATATCTCTATCTGTGTTTGTGTGTGTCTGCATCTGTGTGTGGGCTGGTACCCAAGTCATCCCAAGTGACCTTGCATCCTCATTATTCTTTGCAGCCAGGCCCTTCAAAGCGAGCTGCAGGCCGGCAAAGTGGAAATGACGAGGTGGTGTCTGATCTCACACTGATTCCTGTTCTGACTGATACATGCATACATGCCGCTTGCTCGCGCTAATATAGTCAACATTATTACGAGGGTTGGGATAGGAGAAACCTTTAAAGTCGTCCTCAGATGAGGATGCTGTGTTTCCAGCGATGTAAATAATTTATAACATCTTGCAACGCGTTTGCTAATATCCCTTGTAATTCATTGGAGTCTGCCGTGTTTCTCCCACCATGACTCCAGCAAGCTGTGGGTCTCTTAAAGTCAAAGCAAAAAGTATGAGTCTGCTTAACATGCTTGGTGGTCTCTTAGAAAGCATAGATGAGGCATGGGACTGGGGGCTGATTTTAGTTAAAGGGTTAATAGCTCAGAGGGTACTTCTGGTCCTGATCGATTATAAAAGATGTGGGCACAATTCTCATTTAGCAAATAGTCATTTGTGGCTCTTCAGTATTACTTTTATGACATTTCCCCCTGGCATCCAGCAGAGATGATTTCATGATCTGGGTTTTTTATTCAGCAGCAGAGATAAACCTCGTGGCCACCCCCCTCTCTCCTTCTCTTTCACACATATTGCCCTTCCTCGCTCTATCTGCCTCTCTGCTACCTCCTCTCTCATTCTGACAGGCATGACATGGAAGTGGTAAGACCCACTTCTGTGCACTAGCTGGTTGTGGGTTGTGCTGCCGAGTGGCTGGCACATCACAGCACCTCTGCCTCAGGAGATAGAGCCATTTGAATTGTATTCCTCAGCGCACAGAACGCTACAGTGTGGATATTATCATCAAATGGGCAGCAGTACGAAGAATCTGACACAGTGCTTAAATCTGACGTTTAATGTAACTTGAAGAGTCAACACTTTTGCTGTGGATGCGTATGATGAGTGTGTCTTGTTTAGAGCGGGCTTGTGGGTGCGTAGTGGCATGGCTGCAGCAGTTTGTCCATGCTGCAATGCAAGTATTCAAAGGGATGTGCAAAAAGGGGCCAATCTGCTCCCCCCACTTTCCCAGCAGCTCTTATCAGGTAATTACCGGCTCACCCTTGAAATACCAACATGGTGGTGGTACACTGGTGATGGTGGAAAGGCGACATAGGTCATCTTGTAATTATGAGTTCTTCCCTCTCTCTTTATTGTCTGTGCATAATCAGCTCCATCAGGGCTGAAATAATTGATTCTCCATTTATGCTAATGGTATGGATCTGGAGCGTACCGGAGCAAATACTCAGCCATGTTGTCTTTTCGGGTGTGACATTTAAAATGGAACAAAGAAAGTGTTAGATTCCAGTCAGACAGCAGGATGTTTTCACTCCGGCCTTAGTGACAGCTTTGACTGGAGGCGCCAGGTTGCACTTGTACTAACTAACTAAGATCACACTCATGCATGCAGAGCCTCGCCAATTAATCCCCCACCAACCAGGCGGTGTGAGGCTCCAAACACAGACTCACATAAGACAGACCCAAACAGACTCGCTTTCTTGCAATGTCCCTGACAAAAGCGTCATAAAAACGTATCAGACCAATCCCTCACAACTCCCTCTGAATCCCATAGTTCTTTAATGTCAATCACCTGTCAGGCCACGGCTGATAGGCTGCCAGCAGCCCAGCAGGCTGCCTGTGGCAGGAAAAGGTAGCACTCACTCATGGGAATTAAAGTTTTGCAGTTGCTATTCATGACATGAGCAAATCACTTGTACACCCTGTGCCCTCAACGTGAACAGCGATTGTCGTAAAATGTGCTAAATGTAGTGAAAGGCGTTTTTTAAAACATCAAATTGGTGTAAAATATGACCTGAAATGTGTATGAGTGTATAAACATCTGAGTCCAATCTGCTTTAACTGCCAGCCGCCAGTTCGCACCATGCCAAATGGGCACTTAAAAATGGCCAGTTAACAAAACCTGCACACCAAGGAGGCTTCTGCCATATTGTTCACTGGACAGCACTCTCCCCAGAGGAAACCCCTCAGACAAAGGCAACACGGTGGAGAGGAAGGCCATGACGGCTCTATCTCATTCCTCCCTGCCACTCACATGGCACACACATCAATCACAGGCCCGCCGGCTTCAGATCCGAACAACTCCTTGGATGCAATTCGTCACAGGTCCTTAGGCCCTGACATGCTTCTTAAAAGCTCAGCTAATCTACCTAAGATAACGGCCTCAGATTTCCTTGGTGGGTGTTAATCAAAATGATCTGCTCTGTGTCCAAGAAATGACCACTGGTCACCATGAGGACAGACGCTGCAATTAAGTACATCATTAAGCTAATGGGAATAGATGAGCACATACGATGGAATTATTTTTGACACTTTGAAAAAATGCTCCTTTTTTAAAAAAAAAAAAAAAAGAGTAATATTTCGTTGGGAATAATTAATGAGAGCTCTGTTTTTTTTCTAGCAAAGCAGATGTGACGATAAGGCAAAGGGAAAAGTGAGTGAAAAATCTCTGAGTTTTGATTCTACTTTAATATTTTAAGTCTCATTCTTGGATTCCTTTAGCATGAACTTTTCAATCCGGCACCAGATTACTCATGAGCAAGAGCCTCCATTATTCAGTGACTGGTGCTTTATTCACCAGCCTGCACAGTGCAAGAATACTCCAGGAAGGAGGATACATGCCACCCCCTTTAAGAGCAATTGCCACTCTCAGTGCACCCTCCATGGGAGCAAGCTGCTGAGAGGTGGCTTGTGATGGGCCCAATTTAATGCTCCATTATGCAAATTGATCATCTCAATTGACCATCACTCTGGTAATAGGATGGGCTGAGTGAGGGGGGGTGCCTTTTAAAATCTTTAGAAAAACATCAGGCCAAAGTCCCAGGTGCTAAAAATAAGCGAGGTGAGTAAAAACACGAAGAAATGCATCACAGCTTCTACCAATGAGGCGTGACGGAGATGAGTGACAGGAAGTTAATAGCTGTCTTGGTGACCTCTCTAACAACTAGTCACGTTTAAAAGTCACCTGTCTTTGCATTCCTCTGAGAGATGTATGAATAAAATACAGCATTTGCATGATGAGTTTCAGTTTGATAACATTTTAGTGTATATTCATTTACAGTTTTTTCCTTTGATTTTCCCTCCCGAGCCGACTCCCTTGTTCGTAATTCCACGATTCCAAATAGATTAGTGGAGCAAAGCAGGGGTATTTGTTTTCATTTCAGTCTGACTTGGAGTTAATATTCCACAAATTATGCATTGTTCGTGAACGCAAATTGAGTTAGATATTCTCCATTTAATGGGGAGATTTTCGGCACGCTTATCCCCTTGCGACCCCATGAAGGATCACACGACACACTTGAGTTTCCCTCAGAATGGACAGGGTGCAGGAAAGTCAGAGTATGGCCGAATTAATTTTGTCAGTGCCTAATTGCATTTATTGGCCATGCCTGGCACCTCCTAATCCTGGATTATGATGATGCATTAACAGCTGTGACTGGCTGTTTACAAGGCATTTATTAGCCGGTGTCAACATAACGAGACAAATTCCACCTATCACATTAATCACCCCACTGCCAGGACTGTGTCACTGCCAAGAGCAGAGCCAGATGACGCATAGGCCAAGGCTGCGCCGAAGCTGCTCCCCATTTTCCTGCATTAGCCATTGTTACATGGCAATCAGATTAGCTCCTCGGTAACTGTCAGCCCGGCAGTGACGTGAAACTTGAAGTGAATAAAGAGCAATGAATTGGTGGGGGAGGTTGACGATAACGTTGGAGAAGTATTGTGGGATCAAATGCACGCTTGAGTGCGTCGAACCACAAAAACAATTTTCCTCACATAATGCTTCTAATTGAAGTCAGGTCACTTAATTACAGTCTGAGTATTGTTTAGTGTGAACCTATCTCCTCTTCCTCTTTCTCTGTCCATCTGTCAATTTCCCCTCACTCTACCTCTATCTCGTTTTCATTTTCTTTCCTCTGCCACAACAACATGCAAAAAAACAAAACAGGGTTCGTGGAAATATTATCAAATATTAAATTGTGAAGATGGTTTCATAATTGATTAAAGGCTGATTCAGTATGAAGCACATTCACTGTTCTATTATCATCAAATGAATAGTAACACAAGAAAGAATATGCATGTTACAATACCTCTAATCGCACTCATTTAAGCTTTAATAAAAGGGTTAAAGGACATTTCACGTGAAACTATTATTCTTTTGACACAAAGGGGTGCAGGGTGAGTGATGCTCACTTTATTCTGCCTGAGGTTAGAGCACGAGGCGCATTGATTTCTTTCCCTTTCAAGTGGTCCCCAAAAGTGATGGGCAGCAATTAAACAAGAGTCTGTGAGACAAGCCTGCCAAACCCATATAAGAAATGACATTGGAGAACATCCCGCTGGCCTCGCCTTAATGGAAGCAAGGGGTATAGATATTGCATTTTGTACAGACACACAGGACTCATCAAGTGAGATCGTCGCTCGTCCTGTAAACACTTTATCTGTGCGGTTCTCTGATTCCATTTGAAGAACGTCTGGTCTCAGACTTTGTGCCAACATCGCTCCTCCAAATTTCAGGTCTGTCGAGATCTGGCTGGACTTGACACATTGATGTTGTCAGTGAGGAATACTCAAGATCACCTCAAAATATGCCTCTGTTAAAGAACATGATATTGAAAAAGTTCTCCATGGGGAATCTTTACCAAACTTGCACACAGTTTGACTGCTATCAGGCCATTAAATGGGCATTATCAGTTGCTTGAGGCACCATAGATGTGAGTCAAAAGGGGCCTCCTAAGCCTACTATGTTTACTACATTGTAAAAGTGAATGAAACATCACGTTTTGAGCACAAACAAAAATGCTTCTTCTGCATAGATAGTATATAAGGATGTAGTCACCGTGACATCACCCATTGGTTTCTGCAGTTTTGAAGCCTTGTGTTTGGTATTTAGGCCGTAGCCATCTTGGTATTTGGCTGTCACCATCTTGTTTTTTTGCAGCCGGAAGTGACACGAGGGTTGAGCTAAGAACAACTAAACACTGAATAAGATATTTTCAAGTGACCAAAAAGGTTGTAATTAACTTTCATAAACTAAAAACACACTGTGAAAGGGTTAAAGTTATGAAAATATGAAAACACTGACAACTCCCAGACCGGACAACACATAGAAGTGATTTGTCTGTCACTAAGTAACTATGCCCTAAAGCATACCTTGGTTTATGGTCTATTTGACTCTAAATGGGGCCATAATTTACTAAATGAACATCATGATGTATTGAAGAAGACTTGAAACTAGTGACTGAAACCATAAACTCATGTTTACAATGTTTACTGAGGTAATAAATCAAGTGAGAAGTATGCTCATTTTCTCGTAGACTTCTATACAATCAGACTTCTTTTTACAACCAGAGGAGTCGCCCCCTGCTGGCCGTTAGAAAGACTGCAAGTTTAAAGCGCTTCTGCATTGGCTTCACTTTTCAGACCTGGAGGTAGGTCACTGGGTTTAGGCAACAAAACCACAACTTTTTAAGGGTTAGGCAACAAAACCTCTTAGTTAAGATTAGGGAAAAACATTGTTTGTTCTTAAAATAACTGTCTTTCAAAAGTGAAAGCAAAACACTTGTGAACAAAGACAGCTACACCTTCTTGGTTTCACATGGGATGCGAACCTCAGCTGCCTGAGTGAAAACCTTATTTTTTGTGTCCCATCCATCATGCCTGACCTTCACACCATATGGAATTTCACAGCTGTGGCTACAAGGTAATACACAAATTGCGAAACTTTCACGATAGTGTAAGTTAGGCATTGCCCTTGAATAGTCAAGTATAGGATAGGTCGCCAGGCAGCAAGTCTCTCAAGACCTTTTTGCATATTTTTGCAAATGGTGGGTTCCTTTCTAGACACAGCTGAGTTTCATGCTGTCTACATGTATACAGCGATGGCTTCTACTTCTGGCTCTCACTTCTACTTCTGCTCCTGTCATAATTACTATGGTCACTAGAGGTCACTGTTGTGTTCTTTTATACCTTCTTTCAGTGATCCTCCGTTCCAGTAGATGATAAAATGTAATATTAGGTGTAGTCAGCCCCTATTGACCCACATCTTTGGTGCTTATAGTGACTGATAACACCTATTTAATAGTCTGACAACAGTCTGGAACTTCACACCATAAGCATTACCTATAGTGACAAAAAAAATAGATAAATTGGCTTTAAACTATCAGCGCCAGTAGATGAATGCTTAACATAAAATGCTTTAATGCACTTACACAATCAAAACTGATGATCCAGTGAAACTCACTCCATCTTGCATTTTATTACTGCTAAACAGTAGATTTATTACTCACATCATACCATGTTTTGTAGATTGCTTTTACAACAAGTAGTGAGACTGGATTGTAAAAAGCGTGCTCTCTGGCTTCAAAAATGAATGTGCTTTAGCGATAAGGGCCGGATGAGAGGACGGGAGATACGGCACAATGCAGCGGTGCATCTCCCAGCTCGAGCTGTTTCACTGTGCAGTAGTCTGCGTTATATAATCCTGATGGGGTTCGCTGGCACCTTACAGTTCACCTCCCACCGCTAAAGTGTGAACACAGGGCCAGCTCTCTGGCTGTGTTGCACTGTCCTCTGACAAATGTGCAGAAACAAATAGACCTACAGACATGCCCCCTCATAAGGCCACAGAATCAAATTACATTCAGTTAACAAACAGCCCCGCAGTTGACTTGTGTTTGGCGCGTGGTAAAATACATGTCACCCCCCTGATTAATGCTGAATCATGATATTGAGATAAGAGCGATAGATGGAGTGTGCCAATGTCCACCAGCCTCCAACTCTTCACCCTCACAGTATTCTCAGGAACCGCTCCCTGCCATCTGTCAGTACTGGAAAGCCCTGGTGGCTTGCTGCAGGTTTTTCCAAACCTACATACATGGCTGCCTTTCCCTGTCAGAGACTCAGCTGTGCATGAACCTTCAGCTGTAACCAGCCACTGGGCTAGAAAACAGTGTCAGCTTGGCCAAAGCCTCATTGACACCATGAAAAATCTCTCTTAGTAGCTTTATTGACCCAGGACATAATCAGCGGGTGGGCTGTACATTGGCCAGAAAAGGACACAGTAAAGTTAAGGAAGCATTGCCACCGGTGAAGCTGCTCCAATGTAATTGGACGTTGTTTACCTAAGTGCTATTTAATTGCCTGGCTCCTTGCTGAATCTTTCATGCAACTCTGCGCCGCAAACAAACATACCACAGCGTTGGCAATGTCTCCTTATTAGTTATTCATGGCTTCATTTGCTTCATATCTCTGCTCACTCTTTTCTGTGCGACACTGAAAGCTAGCTGAAAGCACATCCTTGATGGCTCCTGAACTCATCATCAGTGAGAGGAATAGCAGCTTCCTTTATGAAAAATGACTTCAATGAAGTAAAGAAAACTCATAGAGGATGCCTCATCTTGAACAAATAACAATATGAGTGTGTGGAGGCTGTTGTTTTCATGCAATATCACACTTCTGTCCTCTGTGTGTGAATTATATTGATGAAGGTCCAAGTCATTTCCTTTAACGGAAAGAGGATGAATCATAAAATGCCCCTCTCTCGCCTCTGATACCTCATTTTAGCTGGCCCCTAGTCATAATAAACCTAGCGTGGTGCTCATAAATCAAGTGCATGTCTCCCTAACAGATACATGATGATTAAAACGATATGTGATTAAAAAGTCTTGTTCAGTTCATCTCAAGTGTACTCAATTAAATAAACCCTGTCTTGTCCGAGACATAAACGACATGCATCAACAACCATTTCTCCTCATCAAAAATAGGCAAAAGGAACAGAGGGCAAAGAAAAGAAAGTAATAGACTCCAGTTGAGGCACTGAAACGGCTACTTGTGGGCGTTGGGTTCATGGACCAGCTGTGACAGCGACCTCCAAGAAGCTTTGACTTTGTCCGACAGCAGATTGGGTGGACAAGGGCGCTTCTAGAGCAGCCTGAGCTCTGCTAGCCATTGTTAAGTACTATCACATGAGAAATAACTGCAACTTCCTTCTTCCTCATTATTAGCATTTACATCTTAACAATATTCGGTGTGTTACGTCCTGCACCTTAACTACCCTGATATTAAGAGCATTAAAATGATCCCACAGAAATTATTGTGTCATTGGACTGACCCTTGCAAGGTCAAATCTGATTGACAGTCCTGTTGCAGAAAAAGAGCTATCTAATAATGGTATAATTTGTGACTAAAGTCCTAATAAATTTCAGATGATTAGGGCTTTTATTGACTCAAATGCATATTGGTTTTATAAATTAACTGTGCTTATAAGGACATGGGATTATAGAGCACAAATGACAATGGTTCATGAATTATAGTCCTCTGCCAGATCTTACAGAGAAGAGCAGACATAGATTTATTTCTTACTGTGCATAAACTGAAATTCCTCATCTATCTATTCATTTTATTTCAGCACAGACCACTGGAAAAACCCTCTTCTCTGCATTTTTTAAGATATTCTGTGATAGATTACTGAACTACTAATATCTATGCTACCGGCAGACACCTCCAACAAATGGATACTTCACCAACACTTCAATTTAGGTGTGACTAAATCACTATAGTCAAGTGTTTTCGAGCTTATAGATCTTTTAAAGGATTTCACAATGCATATCTTGCTATCACCTGCCACATAGTGTCAACGATCTTTGAGATGATCGAACGTGAGATGAACGTGAGATGTAAGAATCACCATATCTGTGTGCAGGTTTGGCTTATGCAACACCCAACCACAAGGGTTCACTGAAAGGGCAACTACATAACTTACTGTACTGTGGTGGTTCTCAAAGTGGGGGGTCCTTGAGGGCTCCCCAGCCAAAAGGGGAATAATTTATAGTCCCTGTAAGTCCATCCATAAGTTACACAGTGACAGAATGTACAACTGTTTTGGGCATGGGTTTTATTCACTTTCTGGAATAAAACATATAAAAGAAAGATGGGGGACTCTTGGACTAAATCTTATTACGGTAAATGGGGGTCCATGGTCTAATTTGCATCAATTTAGGGGTCCGTGATGTGAAAAATTTTAAACCTGCTGCTCCACTGAAACAATTGGTTTGAAAGCTTGATGTATACTGTATGTCCAGTACATTTGAGTAATCTATAAATATTACTACTCCTGGTGAATAAACAGTAAGGATCTCTTAGATGTTTTTTTGTGAAGGTGACAGTAAAAGAAGAGCATATTCTGCAAAACTCAAAATAAATTTTAATCCAAATGCAATCATATTTACTCCTGCTTTAGATGCCTATTATTCGAAAGACTACTGTGGTATATTTGATATATTTGCACACACAAACTAGCCCTCTTGACGTTTTTTTTTCACATCATAACCGTACAGAGCCCGATTTAGATGAACAAGCAAAATCATCGTGAGCAGAAGATATAAACCAAAACGAAACAGGAAGGTCTATGAACATGTGTGGCGTTAAATGTTGGCATTAACTGCCATCTACTGGATAGTACTGGTTTTGCAAGAAGACAGAACTGGAAAGAGGGTTTCAAACCCCCAGATCTGTGGTCTGAATGAACAATATTCATAATTCAAAATAGATTTAATCACTCATCAGTTAAATTAATGTCACCTGGACATCCACTGCCTACGTGTCAGCATCTTCCATCTCTTTGTATTCAAAGATTTAGTTTTTTTAGTTTTAGTTTTTTTGTAACATTGTAAATCAACAAAGTGCATTCAGTTTTTAAAACCCCATTATTAAGGTGCAAGGTTCTTTATTTGTCATGTGTCACTTACAGTGAAAATCTAGGTCTCTGGTTCCTTCAATGATGCTCATAAAATGTATATATAAAAGGGAAAATCACACAAGTAATTGTAAAAGCAAAATGATAATCTAAGGGATAAAATAGTGCAGTTAAAATAGATATAGACATAATTAAATATAAAATCATGATATAAATGTGTAATTTGGTTGATGACAGTATTTCAAACAGATGTAATATGTATATGCATGTTGAAAAGTAATATATGTTCAGAGAGGCCTAAACAGGAATGAGAAGTACAAAAGAATATAAATACAGAGGTGTAGACTAACCTCTGTGTCTGTGAAGCCTCATTTCCTCTTTTTAAATAAAAAGCATGTGATGAAGAGGGTTCATCCAACATGAAATATAAAAGGATGTAAAGTGTGTTCAATAGCAGGCTTATAGCCACATTGTAATCATCTTTTCATTGTATGAACTTAAATATTTATTGTAATATTACCTCATAAGTTATCTGTTATTGATTGAGTAAAACTAACAGAATCTTGTAAGCCTGATACCATACCACCACATGTGCAGGAAACTATTATCTTGTGATGATGCAGTTTGGGGCAAGTCATAGTTAAGTCAGCACACTGACAGCTGTTGGGCTTCAGTTTGCAATGTCATGATTTGAGCATATTTTATGATAAGTGCAGTGCCTGTGAGGGTTTCTGGAGAATGTTTGTCATTGTATTGTGTTGTAAATTGCTTTCCAAAGATAAATATATACATGCATTTACATAAAGCAAGCATTTGTCCACTCCCATGTTGATAATAAATTAGTATTAAATACTTGATAGATGTCACCTTCAGGTACTTATGATACATAATGGATAACCATGCGATTAATTGCGATTAGATATTTTAATCGATTGACAGTCCTACTTTATTTAAATGGTATATTAGAAAAACTGGATTTGTCTTTTGTTGCATTCAGTTGTTTTCTGAAATACTGGTGTTCCGTATAAGTAAAGCATAATAGTTTCATAAATAGTAAAATAATTTTTGTATATACTGCACATGTAACCGAATTGAATTGATTTAGGATACAGAAAGAATGGCCGTAGCGTGATCCTTAACCGTTAAGCTTATGAATGTACAAAATACATCGAATTACAGCACAAAAGGCGAGTTTGAAGTGCTACCTTAATGTCCCTGAAGGCATCACTAGAGATGGGAGGAGGTGCCTAGCTGAGCTAGCTAGCTAGCTAACTGCTGCATGAACACACTGAGCACACCCTGCCAAGCGAGTCAGTCAGTGTTAACAGGCACAGACATGTCGGGGAAGAGTTTTCGAGTTAGCGACGGGGACTGGATTTGTCCTGATAAAAAGTAAGTGATCGTCTCATTTATAATAAATTAACATTTTGCTAGATAAATTTAGCAGCATATTTCTGCTTGAAGTGCTAGTCGTGCTAGCATGCAAACGTTAGTTAGCTTAGGCCTTTTAGCATTCCACGCTAACGTTGACTAGCTGAGTAAGCTAGTTCACTTTAGCCTTATTTTTTTTCCTCATTACCTGCCCTATATGCTAAATAAAGACGTCATTTAAATTGTGCATTGATGGGTGGGAGTTTGGGATTTACACATCAGGGAGTCTAAATGTAAGTTGTCGGTGTGCGCAGACTTTTAGGATAGCTAGCTAGCTACCGTTAGCTTCTGTGGGTTGGGTGAGAGTCCCCACTCTGTCGTGGGTGGTGTTTACAATGTTTTAGAAGCCAAGTTGTCACGAGTGTAGAGTCAGGCTTAGGTGGAGAAGTATCATGTTGCACTTGAGCTGCATTAAAAATGTCTGAGGTGACAGACAAGCCAGCTGCAGTTGTCAGTGCACAGGCCTTTGACACAGACAAGAGACTACAAGCCAATGGTGTGGCACATGAAACATAAATAAATCTATACCACTCATCTTTCTTTTACCCCACTCAGTTTAGGCCTTAATGAGGAAGTAACAAGCTCAAGCCTCATCTTTATCTACGGTGTATTTATTTTGTATGTTTTTGCAGGTGTGGTAACGTGAATTTTGCTAGAAGAACCAGTTGTAACAGATGTGGTAGGGGTGAGTGCTTCTTTGTGCAAAGTAATACATCTTGCAGAAGGATATTACGATCTGTCAAAAAGCTGCTGTACTAAAGTACATTGTTTGTCTTCCACAGAGAAAACCACAGAGGCAAAGATGATGAAAGCTGGAGGAACAGAGATTGGGAAAACTCTGGCTGAGAAGAGTCGAGGCCTCTTCAGTGCAAATGATTGGCAATGCAAAACGTATGTGTGTGTATTGTAAATTATATGGGACTACCATAATGTTGGATTAACTAGACACTGGAGCAAATAGACATTTTCCTAATGAGTGAAATATAGAAGAAATTCATTTTAGTCAGATGCAACTTTACAGAGATTTTAGAGATTTATTATCCTTTCCTTCTGTCCCCCTACAGATGTGGCAATGTCAACTGGGCCAGGAGATCAGAGTGCAACATGTGTAACACCCCGAAATATGCCAAGCTTGAAGAGAGAACAGGTTTCCCAACAAATCTATTGTTTGCCACATAGTTTTTGGTGTGCTTTTGAAAACTGGTTATTGATTGCCTTTTTTCCTCTTTGCCTTTCAGGTTATGGTGGAGGTTTCAATGAACGGGAGAATGTGGAATACATTGAACGGGAGGAATCTGATGGTGAATATGATGAAGTGAGTCGCACCCGAAAGTGTTAGTGCAATTGAGACATTTTAAGCTGTCACACTTTAAGTTGCATTTACAGTTAGTATTGCTGCAACTAATGATTATTTTTATTGTTGATTAATCTGTCAGTTATTTTCTTGATTAATCGATAAGTTGTTTGGTTCAGTTTACTGTCATATAGGAGTAAAGAAACTAGAAAATATTCATTTTTAAGAGGCCGGAATCAGAGAATTTTTACTTTTGTTGTAATTCATTATCAAAATAGTAGTTGATTAATTTAATTGTTGACAACTAGTCAATTTAATTGTTGCAGCACTACATGTAAGCATACAAATGTTTGGCTGGGAGAACTTAATTTATCCTAAAACTACTTTTGCGTTGCCAGAGGTAATTTTTACTGATGGGGTTATGTTTTTAATTTCCCAGTTTGGTCGGAAAAAGAAAAAGTTTCGTGGAAGGAGCAACAGCACACCTTCCTCAAAAGAAACTGAGAAGAAAGAAGTAGCTAAAGGTGCAGATGAGGAGGAGGAGGAAGAAGATGATGATGAGGAAGATGGTGACCTTTCCAAATACAAGTTGGATGTCAGTGGCTGGAGCTGGAAATTCAAAAGAAGAAATATTACAATAGCAGCCAATAACAATGTCATATTAAACACTTCCTTTCTAGGATGATGAGGAAGAAGAAGATGACGATGGAGACCTGTCAAAGTACGACCTGGATGCCAGCGATGAGGAGGAGAAGCCGGCTAAGAAAAAGGGCAGCCATTCGGGTTCGTCCCGTTCCCGCTCATCCTCGCGCTCCTCCAGCTCCAGTTCACGGTCGAGGTCCAGGTAAAAGGGTACAGGTCAAGGGTAACTCCGGGCAAAATGTCAGTATCAGCTCAATCTTCCTTCTGATTTACTGATCAACATCAATTACATGTCCTGTTCTGCTGATTTGTGGTTTTCTGTTTTCTCAACCCCTCCCCTTCAGCTGTGTTAGAAACTTTATGTGCAGATTGACTAACTTTTCTAGATAATATCTCTTTATGTTTTTATTTTGAAACGCCTAGCTCCAAGGAATGCATTGTTCATATTGTAGTCTTCAAATGCACTCTGGTTCTGTTTGTACTTGTTATCTCTACAGATTTTAGTTGTCGTTCTATTTCTCCAAGTCCCCATCTGCATATTATGTTGGTTACAAAATTTCTCATCAGTTATACTATACAGTAAGGCAAGAATGATTTTACCCAAATACTCAATATTGAAATCAAGGTTCTAATAGATTTGAATTTCTTATAGTTTTGACTTTTCAATTAAATATACTTTAGTTTTAGTTAGTTTTAGTTTGTTTTTGAGAAAGGTTTAGTTTTTATTGTCTTAGCTTTTCTTTTTATAGAACTTTTATTGTGTTTTTGTTACATAGAGGCATAATGTCTCAGAAGTATGTAGCTATAATCATAAGTACCACATGGATGGAGAAGTGTGTAGGAATGGCCACAATATAAAATGTCTACTTCAGGGTCCGATGTGAAGCAATCGCAGCAAGAAATATAGTTTTGGTTTTTCTTAAAGGATTTAGTTTTTATAAAGTTGCAGTTTACCAAAAATATTTTTCACAGCTAGTTTAGTTTACTATGATAACCCTGATTTATGTGCAGTTAAATCTGTCTGTGCATTGCTGTGTGAACCATCAAGTTTTTTTTTTCTACTTCAGAAAATATTGGAAAGGTTCTGTTTTTTTTGTCTTTCAGGTCCCACTCGAGAAGCTCATCCAGTTCCAGGTCTGGATCTCGCTCGAGGTCCCACTCCAGGTGAATGAGGTGACATGCACTCTCTCCTTTAGAGAGTGTATGTAATGTGGCCGAAAGCTCCACAACAGTCCTATTCCCTAGCTTAAGTTTGAGCAAAGACTGGATAGTGCTTACTCCACTACAGTCCTCTTTTTTGGTGAAATAGCATAAACTCTCCCGATGGTTTTCAATCATTTGATGTAGGGTTATTTCACGTTTCAGTTGGGCCAGAGAGTATAAAAAGTACTCAGTTTGAGTTTGAGTTTTAATGTACCAAGGTTCAAAATTCTGAATAGAGATCTGGGGTCTTCATCAAGCATCTCCCAGGAGTGGTGCTGGTTTTCATTATAATCAGAGGAAGCTAAACATTTTCTCAGTACCATTAAATATAGTTAAGTGCTCATAATCAGAGAAGCTTGATAAATACCCACGCTGATGAGATTCTGTCTCGACCTTACTGACCTCAGTGCTTGGTTTATCCCCCCAAAAGATCCAGTTCTGGAAAGGGCTCCTCTCCCCGGAAGAGGTCCCGCTCGCCCTCCTCCTCACCTGAGAGGGGACAGAAGCGCAGTCGCTCCAGGTCCTCATCTGGAGAGAGAAAGCGGAGGCGTTCTAGATCACGTTCGTCCGAAAGGTTTGGGTTTCTGCGGAATACCACAATGGCACTGATGATTATTAGCCATCTGTCGCCTCGCTTATGGGAATTCAGATTTACAGCAATATGTTCACATTTTTCCTTATTATATTGTTTTTGTATATATGTATATGCTTTGACCTTGTACTTGTTGCAAGTATGCATAAGTGAATGTTAATGGCTGAGCCTGCTGACCTTGTTCTTCTTCCCATGGTGTTTGTGTGATTTCAGATGCCGCGGCCAGTCCTCTGGATCCTCCCATTCTGGCTCCAGTTCAAAAAAGAAATAACTTTATTACAGCCTTTAAATCAAGAAAAGGAACCTTAGTAAGAAAGTGCATGTTGGGTTGCAAGGAAAACAACCACATTTCAGTATGCTGTCCGTTTTCATAGAAAAGTCTTATTTCCCTCAAAGAAAAAAGCGGCAACATGACTTCTTCTCTCTGCGTCACCCTTCATTACAAGCTCCCTTTTTAAAACCACATACACCCCAATCTGTGACAAGTGTCTGTAACTACAGGTATCCAATAAACATAGATGTTTGGTCCCATAAGAAAATCAGATATACTGTGAAGAGGCTGTATGGCATTTTAAACTCATATCTTCATGGCAGTACATTTTATTCTATCTGTGGAGAAATTCAAGTGAACTTTTTTTATTTATTTTTTTTGTTTTTGTTTTTTTATTTCATTTTTTGGCCCTAGGAAACATCTGAGTTTGTGTTACTTTATTTTTTGATAACTACCGTACTTCAACATGAAGTACTTGAGCGCCAATTTAGAATAACAGATGTAGCAATGAATTTTGTTTTCTTGATAAATATATATTTTGCTTTGTGTTTTCAAGGTAAGTATTTTACTTTTTTGATATTGCTTGTATTAACTAAATGGCAGTAAACTCAACATTCTTTGGTTTAGGTGTTTGTTTATTTTTTTGTCTTGACATAACTATTCTCATCTGTTTTACCACTCAGTTATTCCTCTTCATTTGTCACTTGGGAAACTAATGAATTCAAGAAATTACTTCATGCTTCAGA
Organism: Pterois miles; assembly: GCA_947000775.1. Lineage (NCBI taxonomy): Eukaryota > Metazoa > Chordata > Actinopteri > Perciformes > Scorpaenidae > Pterois > Pterois miles. The sequence goes on along the minus strand of CAMQGK010000171.1, from coordinate 7,801,566 downwards.
TGAGTTCAACCTGAATAATATACACCATACACTATGTCCCAATTCATAGTAGAATGTGGCAATACAGTCTTTTTATTGGTGAAACAACTCAAATGTACACGTGTAAATAAACTCCTGTCGACACTGTTTCTTGTCACTTTCTTGTGCGTTTGATTTAGCTGAGGTAAAACTGGATGGACCTTCTTAGTTGAGCGCTCTTTAAAAATCGAACAGATGTGTGTAATTTATCCTGGTGTTGTCAAGTACCGTTTCCCATCAATATGTCTCCCCCATAGAACAAAAACTTTTAAAAAATATATTTCAATAATTACCACTACATAAACCTGAACCAACCCTTAACTACCGAGGGGGGGCGCCATCACTTTAACATGGAAGCTATTCTACGGGGTAACAGACTTCAACACAACACCTCTATCACAATATTTAGCCCTTATCTTAAAGTATAGTTTTTTTAATTTTAATTAAAGTATGGTAATGTTATAATATCAGTACACCGAAGGGGTATGAAGTGACTATCACGTTACAGTAATATAAACTGTTTAATAGTTATAGGGACTTCATTGATGTAATGCTAGTTAGGCCAAGTAGCTAGCCTGTTGCTATGGGCCGTTGCTAAGTTACTGTTCTACAAGCTAGCTGTCCCCTATGACAAGACCAGTTACTGTCAATTAACCATTTATGGCCTTAGACTAGAGGTTTAGTAGCTCGTATAAATGGCTAATTTCGCCTTAATGATAATTATAAAAGCCCCAAACAGTACCGAGCAGTTGAGTAGTGAACAATGGGCTCCACACATTGGTGTTGTCGTTCTCGTTGTGGTCAACAGGTGGCACTTGCTGCTTCTGCTACTGGTACGAGTTTTAACAGTGGGACCCCGGGATGAATATATTTTAGTGCTTAATATAGTGGGAAATACATTAGGCCAAAAGTTAGAAACATTAATACAAGCTATTGGCCATAACAACTGTTCTTTTCAGGTTGTGATAGAACTTAACACGGGCTGCATTCAAACAAACAATGTATTGTGTTACTGCACAGTTGTGTGTAAATTTATACGTGGTCTGTGTATCAGTTTATTGGTAGTTAGGCTTACTATTTATAGGCTATAATATGGCCATTTTTCACGAATGAGTCGCATCAAGTGGCGTAGATATGAGAAATGATGCACAGCATATTTTAATTTACTTTCCCAGAAATAGCCGGAGGTAGTCTAATGATTTAATCCTATCGGTAAACCTTAGCTCTGCTGTCAGATACACAAGGACAATGTGTAAGTGTTTTTTTCTTCTTAAGCGAACAGCAGGTTTGTTTGTTCCCTATCTCACTTCACCAAAATGTGATGATAATCTCTGTGATACTGACTCGTGTTGTTCCGAAGCAGGTGCGCCTGCGATAGTGTTATGCCCATTAAGTGCCGTAATCTCTAGACCTATTTAAGAATAGAAAGTTAATGAATTGAGATCAACATACCGCAGATGCAAATGTATTCAAAATCTTATCGGTTTGCTTCCTCTGGGCAATTTTCAGTCCCGCCTCCAGAGCGTAAAGGACGCGACGCGCTTTTACGCGCGGCACTCTGTTGAAGCAGTTTGGAGCGCAAGCGGATGCCTGGCACATACATGGGTTATATGCTGCACATATGCTTATCCTTTCCAAAAGGATGACAAATACGGACGGTTGTGATTCTGTGGAGAGCGTACAAACCACAACTGGTGAGATGCTGGACTTAAACGTCTCCAAGTCGTGGCGCGAAGGCAATGTCACCAAGAACTCCAGTTGTGGATCTGTATCAGTTGGTTTCCCCATAACCATGATGATCACTGGCATGGTGGGCAACTCCTTAGCTCTTGTTCTGGTGTATATTTCTTACAGAAAGAAGGAGAATAAAAGGAAAAAGTCTTTCTTACTTTGTATTGGATCACTGGCGTTAACCGACCTGTTTGGACAGCTTTTGACGAGTCCAATAGTGATATCAGTTTACCGAGCTGATCTGAAATGGGAGCGCATCGACTCATCGGGCAAACTGTGCGCCTTTTTTGGTGTGTGCATGACAACTTTTGGCCTGTGTTCCCTCTTCCTGGCAAGCGCCATGGCAATCGAAAGGGCTATGGCGATAACGAATCCCCACTGGTACTCCAATCACATGAAGACAAGTGTGACAAAGCAGACTTTGGCTGTCATATGGTGCCTGGTGTTGCTCTTTGCGCTGCTGCCCATCGCAGGGGTTGGAGAATACACGCGCCAGTGGCCGGGCACCTGGTGCTTTATCAGCACGGGGGACAGGGCAGTCCCCGGCAGTGTGTTTTTCGCCATCACTTTCGCTGTTCTTGGGATTTTCTCTCTGTTTGTTACACTTTCCTGCAATGTGTTGACGATCCGAGGCTTAATTATCCGGTGCAAAACAAAGTCTGGCACGTCTCAGTCTTCAAAGCAGTGGGAACGGCTCACCACGGAGACCGTCATTCAGCTGTTAGGGATTATGTGCGTCCTCCTTATATGCTGGTCTCCTCTGCTGGTATGTTTCTATAAGCGACTGGAGCCTATATACGTTTCTTACAGCATGCAATCAATAGTTAATATGGCCGGATGAAACTGAGGATATACAGTGTTTTCTTTATATATATTTTCTAATAATGCTTAATTATTTTATCTTATAGTGGGTGTATTAATATGATAAATTGGCTGGTGTCATAATTCACAGCTCAGTTGGGTTTTGTTGTCACAAACAGCTGCAGATCTCTGGAGATGCTTCATCTCCTGTTTGCAGGAAAGCAAAAGGAAGCAAGAGCAGATGCTGCACACACACCACACTTTTCTGTTTCTCCTCATTCACTCAAACACAAACCATGCTCACCAGTCAACACAAACCATGCTCACCAGTCATGTGAACGTTGTCATGTGTGATTCCTTGGAAATGCAGCTGCCACTTTCCATTAAGGAGCAATCCACTTAGCTGAGTCCTGTTTGGGGGGTCTGCTTAGTGTGCTATGAGGTCATGCATTGTCAGGCACACATTTAATAGTCCCACAAAGGATATTAATAGAAGCTACAGCAGTGTGGTGACAGTAGTGGCCGAGAGTGAGTACCTAACAGTGCTCCTCTCCTAGTTGTTTGGTACAGTATCTGCTCAGGATTGTCTTGAGATTAGTGACACTAAATATTAAAACTATTATTTCTCAGCCAGTGTGAATATATCCTAATATCAACCTCTGAAAGGCTTTCTCAGTGGTACATTTTCACTTAAGAACATAATTTGTCCTCATCATCCTCTCTACTGATTCTAGGGCTGTCACAATATCAGATTTTCACTACACAGCCAAATAATTCACGATAATGATATTATCGCAATATCTAAAGAAAATTCTTTAATTTTTTTTAACTTACCAGACTGTTCTAGCTGTTCTACTATTTGTCTTTACCCACTTAGTCATCATAGCTACAAGACTGCTGATTACTTATCAAAAATCTCATTGTGTAAATGTTTTGTAGAAGCGTCAATGGTCAACCCTAAAATATCATTGCAATATCGATAGAGGTAATTGATTAAAAATATCATGATATTTGCCTGACCAGCCGTAACTGGTACTAACAGCTTGTGCCTGCCTCCCTCCTCAGGTGCTGATGCTGAGGATGATCTCCAATCAGGTGTCCTCCCACGAGTGCAACTCAACAGCAGTGAACCTCAGTCACGCCTCTAGCCGGGACGTCCAGTTAGACTGTAACTTCTTCCTGACAGCAATCCGCTTGGCCTCCCTCAACCAGATTCTGGACCCATGGGTCTATCTGCTCTTCAGGGAGATCCTCCTCCGCAAGGTCTGCATCATGGCTAACGCTGTGTCCAACTGCTCTTTGGAGGAACAGAAGGACACTCAGACGGCATTGGATGCCCTGAACAAGAAGAAGCAAGACAGCAACAAGAGTCATAATTCACAATGTGGCTAAGTTAACCTCTGACAGGAAGCCAGGGCGGATGTGAAGATGGATACACTGTTGTCTTGGATGTGTCGTGAAAAATACAGGGACAAAAATGTTCCCCATGTCCTCAACAGAGGGATATTCAAGGGGAGACAAGAGTGGTCTCAGTTGCAGTCTTAATGAGAAGCAGCCAAGTCTGCTCTGGGTGCATTTGTTTTGCTTAAAACAAATTCCAGTAAAAGTCACCTGACCAGCATGTGGTTGCATGACCGTGTCACTTCCTGCATTTGGCTGCAGGTTGGATGCTGGGAACTCCCTCATTGCTGGTTCTCAGCTCTGATAACAGCTCCCAGACCCCAGAACTGAATATGGGTGACTCTTAGCTGACTTATATGGAAGTGATGCATCTCATGCTCTTTTTAGTTTCTGAACTGACTCATTGCTTTCAACAACTTCAAGCCATAAACCAGCTAAAAGACAGGTGTTTTTTTTTCTTTTTTGGGAATGTCTGTAAATAAAGAAAGAAACTGTAACTATGCTTATATTAAGTTGTAAATAGTGTTGCCATATCTTACATGAAATGTAACCACAGTGGCCATTCAGAAGAAAAATGCAAATCCTAAACTGGAGCCAGTTGTTGATTGTAACATTATTTATTAGTGTCTGTCTTAATATGAAGTTAGTTATTTCTGCGCTGAATGCTGATGATGCAACCTGCTGGGTATCGGTTGTTGTAAATTTGATAACATACCGTACATGGCTTTCCTTGACAAGCAGCCAGGACAGAAGAAGAAATGTGAAGCCTTTAGTTTTTTGCCACTTTCCCTCCTGAACACAAATGCACTGGTATGTTGTGTAATTATTTTCTTGGTAATTTTCTTTTCAGAATAGCTTCTAGGTTGCTCTTATGAACGTGTGAGGGAACACACTGTAGATTTGTACTCAATATTATGAGATGGGTGACATGTTGACCTGATATAGTTACAAGGTTGTCAAAGTGTCATTAAGCAATTAAAAGTATTCTTGTTCTGTAAGTGCACAATGTGTAATGTGCCTAATGTGACCAGCCACATCTATATGGAGAAGAAAAAACATCCGAATTTGTGCAGCCTTTTGACCGGTTACGTCAATATAAGTAGAGAGACAGATGCTCTTTGGATACAAGGCTGATGAGCAGTATAAATAATAAAGGGAAGCCATGCCCAAATTTAAAAGATCAAAAAGCTTTTTTGGCACACCTGAAGCTGCAGTGGGTAGAAATGGAGCAAATCTGGTTAAAATAAGTTATATTTAGAAAATGGTCACTGTATCCTGGCAGTAGTGCATAAGACAGGTAATCTGAAAAAAAGCAATTTCCTCTGTATCCTCTGGTGCTCCTAATGCCATCTGTAAGATTTCACCGACCAGAGGAAAACAACCAATCAGAGCTGAACTGGATCCTCCCGTCTCTGAGCAGCTGTCAGTCACTTACAAACTCTGATCAAACGGTCCAACTAGGCAGCGCTGATCAAATATGAGTCAATATTCTGTTATTGTGATGCCTATTTTTCACCTCAGAGGTTTTCAGAAACATCTTGTAGTTACTGTGTAGCTGTAAAATGAGGACGTTTGGGCCATGTTGAGATCTGTTGATGAAATACCAAGCATCAGCCAGCAGCCGGAGCAAACTTTCTCATTTTACAGTTAAACAGTGATTCATATTTGATCAGCGCTTCCTAGTTTGATCATCTGATTGGAGTTTGCAAGTGACTGAATGAACAGCTAATAGGAATGCTCTCTCTCTGAAATGACCTGTGATTGGCCTGAAACAGAGCCATGAGGAGGTGCAGAAGTCTAGTTATATCACAGAACAAGACTTTAATTACAATACACTGAAAGGTTACTATAGATTTCATGCCCAACCATGCCAAAAATATTCTGCCTACTGCAGGTTTAAAACTGCTTATGCATCTGCTACACGCAATGTATGCGGTTTTACAAGCTTTGATCAGTGTTTGGTAGTCGCAGGGGCTGCAGCTGCGTTTTTAGACATGTTTTCTAGAGACACAAATTCATGCTTTTAATTCTGTGGCGATAGCCTTGGACACATTGGATGTGTCGTTCCGTATTTAATCATTTTTCTTCTCATCAGCCAAATTGTACTGTTGTCGCCTTGGCACAACCTCTAAATAGATTTAATTTCTTTTTAATGTGTACAGTGTGATGCATCAGAGGTCTCAGATGAAGTCAAGGTACTTTTCAATGAGGTGATTTTCTGTTTGTGCCAATGACCGAATGTCATTTAACTGAGGCAATCAGTTGGCAATCCATTTCTTTTACAGCAATGTGATCTTTGTTTTGGCTATGTTGTCATGTATAGCACCGTAAATGTATTAGAGGACGTCCAGCATCACGGTCAAAGACATCTCAAGGATGGACACATTTGCTGCCATGGTAACCTCCAGGTCATGGGACACTTTCTCTCTCTGCCTTCTCAGCACATCAGCCAATAAGATAAGGTCTATCTACACTCTGCTTTGCCCGGTCTTGCCTTTCTTTGCCTCTCAAATGTGAGAATACATAGAAACTCAGTGATAATAACCCTATAGGAAAGTGTTATCTGTAAAAGCCATGTGAAAGATGAACCAGATGTAGAGTTTATCGTATACTAATTGTGATGCCAGTCCATTTATAGGATTAACCTTGGTTGGTGAACGAAAACAACAATGCAAAAGGAAATAATACTCATGAGTGTGTTGCAGAGAAATCAATCATTTGGCATTATTCATGATTATTCTGAAGCTCATTACCAGCTGAGAATGTGCAGAAAACACTAATGTAATCCTCAACAGTAATCAAAGTAATCAAGTTCATTAATGTCATGGTGTTATCGCACTAACACAAGGAGTGTTCATTTTAATTGAGCTTGTGGCTTTGCATTGGGATCTTTTATTCCAAGCATATGTTCATCTTGTGCTGCAGTTAATATGCACTTTCACGGAAACATCTGGAGATTAATCCATGGATTTAAAACAATGATTACATTTATTCTCATGGTGCAGTGTTTACAAATGACTCGATCAGCTTCCACTTGAATCTGCATCATGTAATTATTTCAGTTCTCCATCCAGGAGTCTCTGAAGCTTCCTGTTCTTTAGTTAATAATGAATAATTGCGCAAAGGAATATCCCCGTAAAGCTAACTGGCCCTACATTTGCTTTTGAATTTTCCAGGTTACATCCCACCTAACCCCCACAGTGAAAGGGAAAATGGTAGACTAACAATTCAATCTTTGTAAATAGAAATCATGAGACATGTCCATCCTTTTTAGCAAACTCAGTAAAGGCACATTTACCAGGAGTCTTTTCTGTGGTTCTGCAGTACAGTTTAAATATGAATGTCCATTAGAACCAGGGGAGATACACAGTGATATGAGATCAAAATATCTGCAAACTCCTGTGTATTGGTCCACACAGTGTAATCTTCAAAGGTGATGATAGAAGAAAGCTTAATTAAGAGGTGTCAGAATCTCAGTTGCTCTCTGCTACAAATATGCTATTACATATTAATCTCAAGCGCTGATTGTTCTTGACTGTGAAGGTTTGTCACATGCATGAATGTACTTCATTTGTGTAAGGAAGAGGCCATTTCAGCAGGCAGTTACTCACAACAGTCCTGCACCAGCACTGAAGGAGTTACAGAATGATTTGAAAAAGGATTGATGAGGTCCGGAGACTCTGTAGCCAGCTGGCATCTCTCACTCAAGTCACTAATTCATGGAAGTGATTTACTGATTGCCTCTTAAACTGAGGAGTCACTTGATGTCTTGAGATATAAAGAAAAGAAGAGATTGTTTCTGATAAAAGTGTCTGATCGTGCAATATTTTGCATTTGTGCTACTTGCTTAAACATTTTCTAAAATGTTTAAGGACAAGGCTGTGGTATTCAGGTGATTACTTTATTACCCTTTGGAAAAGATTTGTGCCATAATATATTACCATCTGTGTAACATATATAACATCAACAAAAAACAAAAACACAACAAAAGCATCTAATTACAGCCTGTTCGCTGTGCTAAGGTGTCAAATACTGATGTTTTGCCATTTGATACTGCATAAGACACCCTTTAATGGCAGTATGAGATGCGCTGGGCTTTCCATGAACTAAAAACACAAAGTTTTCATCTAGGAAACTGCTATTCATGTCTAGAACGTTACATTTCATTATCATTTTACAATCACCTGATTGTTGGTGTCCTGCATGTGTTCACAAAATCCACTCACATTTTCACTGTAAAAACATTGTAATTTAAAGCCCAACCATGTTGTTTTTCCTAAACCTATCTAAATGGCTTTGCTGCCGGAACATATTTAAATGTTTTTGTTAAATCACAACATGAAGCACATGTTTAATGTGATCGAAAAGTGATGACGAGGGGTCTGACAAAGTGTCCGTATGATCAGCTGGAATAAGGATGTGTTGTTAATTCCTGTCTGGTGACTCACAAAATAAATAATTGAAATAGAGGACGTCAACAATTTTGTGGTGAGCAGGTCTCTCTAGAGAGAACTGGCTGAGATCTTTTCCCTTTCTGGTCTGTGGTATCAAGAAATCACAGTCGTAGAGCTTCGATAATATACAACTGTAGTAAGCTTTGTTTGAAAAGCATTTTTCAAAACTGACATCCATTAAAGGCACAATGTCAAACATTAAGTGCAACATCAAGCAAAGGGAACATGATGGTATCACGTTTTTACACCGTAGAATGGAAACAGGTTTGGTCCACCAGCCGCGGCTCCACTGATGAATGCAAATACATACCAGATGTCTATCAGAAGTCCATCTTATCTCTGGTTCACATTACGCTTCTGCTGTTGAATGTTTCACAAGAGCTCTTCACACTGAAACGTCTCCAAACTCTGAGACATGAGTCTCAGATGAGGGCTATCTATGTGCTTTCTACTGGTGCTTTGTCAACACTCTTATTCTGTTCACACCTTTGAAGAATGCTGTAAATTTCCAACCTCAGATATTTTGCCATAAATAAGGTTATGTAGCATGTTGCTGAGATGAAAAGAGAAATATCTACCTAACTATCAAAGTGTCCTTTTTATGTCTCTGTCCTGTTCTTGATTTTTATCACTTCAGCATACACTTCATTCATTTTGTAGCAGTGCTTTTGGTTTATGTTTAAATATTAAAAGATATAAACTTTGGTATGTGTTGGGTTTTTGTGGCTGCAGAAGCATGTTTTCTTATTAAATATTTATATATCTTTATCATACTAATTTATGACTGATGCTAGTTGAGTACAGACAGTTTCAATGGGATTGCGTTGCTAGGCTACAGCGTTGGTCCATGTTTACTTCCTGTCTGCTTTTGTCATTCACATGCACTGCAACAGGAAATGAACTGGGACACGTGAAATCTTACTGTGAAATGGTCTATACAGTGTTTAAGTACTGTAGTGTGCCTCCTCACTGAACTCTGGTTAGGCTGAGCAAGCTATATGTTTTGGAAAGGGGAGCCATGAAACCACTTATGTCCCTTTGTTGGCTTTAATTTTTATTTTCAAAATTCCTCTTATATGTAAAAAAAAAAAAAAAAAAAAAAACTTCATATCTTAGAAAGCATCAGAGGTATCCTTAAACAAAAGACACTGAAGACATTTGATATGCTGAGCATCCTGATGACTCTTGTTTTGTGTGTTGAAATTGTTTGAGAATGACAATTTAGCTGAGAATGATGTGAATGTGTTTTTCACTGGTGAATGTTTCCAACACTGTGAATCTTGTTAAATGCTGGCCATTTCAAAGCATGTGTAGCCTTCTGGTGTTGTTGTTGATGTTGTGCAATGTGTTTCCCATCAGCCAATAAATGGAATAATGTGGTACAAAACACTCTATAGATAAATTATTGCATACATAGATTTTGTTGAGAGGTGTAAAGATAAATAAATAAAAACCATTGAATGTGAAGGTGTGTCCAAACTTTTGACTGGTACTTTAAATATTAGGGCTCCATTGATACCAACCATGTCATGCTCGCTTGTCAGGAAGGAGGTTAAATAATGCTCAAAACTGTAGTATAGTAGAGAATAGTCAATTCAGCACACTGACACACTGACAGATGTTGCCTGATGGGCTGCAGTTTGCCATGTTATTATTTGAGCATATTTATAATATTTAATGCAGTACCTGTGAGGGTTTCTGGACAATATTTGTCATTTTTTTATGTTGTTAATTAATTTCCAATGCTTAACATATACATACGTTTGCATAAAGCAGCATATTTGTCCACTCCTATGTTGAAAAAAGTATTCTCCCTTTGAGATACATTTTGAACAGATAAAAACTGTGCAGTTACTTTGCAGTTAATCGCAACTAATCATGGACTCATGGACAATCATGCGAAAAATGCATACACGTATGTGACATATTACATACAAATCAACAATAATATATCTTATTTTATTTTAAATTAGCTTTGAGCTGACAAAACAGATGGATTACGCTGAATTCTCAGCATTTTTGTGCCGCGACTCCCAGAATAATCAGGTTGGTGTTTGCACCCCGCCCCCCAGTTTTATTTCATTTTAGCAGCTAGCACCTAGGTTGTCTAATGCGCTCCAGGAAATGTGGAGTTTTGATGCATTCTGTGACTTTCCGTCTCACCCTGACCCGTCAGAAACTCCCCATCAGAAACTCGTGAGCAGCACAATTTAACTCTCACAAACACACTCAATAAAATCTACAATGTTAGATGTGGAGAAAAGGGCAAAGACCCTGATGTCTGGTAAATGTCTGGTAACTTTTGTGTGTGATGATCTTCTCAAAAGTATTTGCAAACTTCTACAGAGTTTTAAATGGTTCTAATTTGTAAAGTATATGACCATATTCCAGTGCAGCAGCTTCCTCTTGAACGTCAAAACCACCAATTAGGATTAAAAAAACAGGCTTTAACTGTATTTCACTTTCAGTAACCTTCACTCCTGCTTATATTTCAAGCTAAACAGTAACTACAACTACGGTCAGGTAACCCTTCAACAAGGTACATGACACCCTAGACGCTTAATGTTTAATCTGCTCAGTAGGACACAGAAGGCCGCTCAACTGTGGTGAACCTGCAGTGCTTATTGAATATACTAAATAAAAGGTAAAAGGCCTTTCCATTGCCTTGTAGATGACATCAGTGACTAATTTTGAGGCTTTAATTCAATTTGTCATGAATAGTGTAAATCACTTGGCTCAGTCTCCGGACTCCGCACATCATGTAGTCACATAATTGCTGAGTAAGGCCATTGTCTGCGTCTGATAAATTCTGGTGGGCCCATTAAAAGCTTTATCCTCCCATCATTTATCGCTGTTAAGCTCAGGACTGAGGATGTATATTCTTTTTATGAGGAAAGCACAGAAAGGCACTTTTGTATCATGACATATTATGGTATATTGGTGTGTGAAAAATAGATATAAAACTCACTGTGGAGTGAGAAATAGGAGCAAAAATCCATATTTACAGTTAAAAGCACAATGTGCATCTTTTTTAGCTTGTGAGGGTGAATGGGATGCAGTTTGACGGCAATTTCAAATATACCGGATGAAAACAGGCTGGTACGGTGCTCCAAATGTGTGCTTCTTTAAATTGTAGTCTAATTACTGTTTTTGGTGAAGCAGAAGAGTCTCTCTGTGATAATACAAAATACATGCAGTACCAGTACATCATTTTTGTTTTCCCATTACCACCAAAGAGGACCCACTTTCAGGTTTCTACTACATTAAAGTGATTGGTCAGCTAGCCCACTCTGTTGTGGTTTGTCAGCAAAACTAAACTCTTCGGACTCTGCTCCAGCTCCGCTCTAATTAGCTTTACTACAGAGCGTAGCAAAGAAGCCGCTAGGCAGGTATCAAGCCTGATCACAACTTTATGAAAGTAAAAGCAGGATGTCATGCAAGGCCTTTCAGTCAAGCCCGTAGGAAGAGCGCTGTGCTGTGAAGCAAATTTTTGTTGTGGCCAAACGGTGGAACTACAACTTCTGTGTTCCTCACGTGATGCCATTGGACCCAAAATGACTTTTCACCATAGACTTTCATTGGGAAAGAGATGTCTGGAATAGTCCTGATTTAAATCATTAGGTCATAAAAGTTGTAAAATGTACTAATTGCCAAATCCTTCCTTCATTAATGTGAATGAAGTGGAGTTAAAAGAAACACTACTGCACCTGCTCTATGGGCCCAAAGGATGCGGGAGATCGCCAGATGATCCGGATACTCAGCATTCATGCTTTTGGCTTCATGCATCACTGAGCAACTCATAGGAATGAATGGGACACCGTATCCAGTTCTCCTGGTACATCCATGGTTTCAGGCAGTTCAGGAGGAGTATTTTTTGTGTGTGGGGGGAGGGGACTCCCTTTGACGTGGACTTTGAGCCTTGTAACTTTGCAGACTAATTACATACACAAAGTACAAAACATGGTCCTCAACAATAGCAGCATTGAGATTACAGACATATCCCAAAACCTTTCTATTGTTTGGACTGTGGCCTTGATGGATGTCAGTAGACCACTACTGCTATTGCTTCTTTAATGCTCTCCATCCATAGACCATTATGCTAAGAGAGATGAATGTCTGTTTACTCTAAATGACATAATCGTTCCTCCAGGGCCTCTCACAGAGTAGCGGAGGCATGACTTTAACTGAATTAATCTGGTTGTGATTGATGTTTCTGTTTTACCTCACTTACTGTATGCTTTTAATGTATTCTTTGAATATATGGACATGGTCTTTGTTCACAGACTGTGCTGCCTGAGGGAATAAGGTCAGACGATGCTGCTGGGCTTTGAGTGAGGACGAGGTTTCCTCAGGTCAGATAAACAACCAGGATGGGTCAAAAGTTCGCCTACTGGCTGCAGAGAGGAACCAGCAGCATCCTCGCCCCTGAACACAATTACTCTGCTGCTGTGGAGAGGGTTTGCCTTCATGTCCTCAGGCGATTATCCATTATGGCCCCAAACATAGCGGCTGGTACAGTATGTTAAATTGGTGGATGCTCTTGCTGCATTGCAATGAGGACGAAATATGTAAAGCTTGTTTACTCAGTCATCAGTGATTTCCACTGGGACAGAACACATATGTAAAAATGTCCAAGTAGATCATTTCAGCAAATTTAAATGACCTGAACACATATTTTATATATATATAGACCCCCTCATTAATATTCACTTCTTCATTGTTTTCCTCTCAATCTCACACCTGATTTATGTGTTTTATTAACACGGGGAGAATTGTGGTCAGTCTATGCGAGACCCCCATCAGTTTCTACCCCGCAGTCTGTCATCGTTGTTTTCTGCTGTCCAAACACAAACGAATGAAGCCATAAATCCATCCCACAGTCGTTTGGCACTTCCAGTCCAGCAAAAATAGTCAACCTTTCTCACGTTTTTGCAGTCAAGCATGTATCCTAAAATTCACCCTTGTTAATAGGCTATAGCTGCAGAGATGCTGAATGCTAAGGCTAATATTAATGACACGTACTTCTTGCAAAAATTAGAAAGGTTTTAGAAAGATTAAACTTGATTTTCTTCAATATCTGGACAAACCAAAACTCAGATTTGGGCCACCTTTCCTTGTAATGTCAACATAGCCATTGTGTACCTTTATGTATTTGTTCACGACAGCAATAAAAACCTTGTACTATGAAGATAAACACCATAAAAAGTAATTAGACCTTCAATATATAAATCAAAGTGTCAACAATGCTAAAGAACATGTATTGTTTTTATCATAGTTTATTTCTAATGTAAGGCCTTTCAAAATAAAATGAAAATAACATGTTTTTGATCCAGTGGGTAAAAAAAAGGTGTCAGTGTTCAGGAGGGCAAACATTAAATGGTAACCAGGAATACATTTGCTCTGTGGACCGAGCCATGGATACTTGTGTGTGTGTGTGTTTGTAGGTGTGTGAGTGTATGAGGTGTGATATGTTTCAGCACACTAACACACAGTATGTTCACCACATCCCTGCTACAGCTACAGTGCATGTACACGTGTGCTTGTGTACTTTGGCGAAGGTGTTGCAAACATTAACACACTTACAGTTTGATAGATAACTAGGTGCATGTACAGGTAGGCTTGGTAGTGTTGTGCATGATGTATTTGGAGCACAGCAGCAACCACCTGCATGCCTAATGTACAGTAGACCTTATATCAAAAAAGCTCACTATGTATTCACTTTTCACCAGGATCTGTCAGATATTTCTGCTTACTTGCACGAATGAATGAACTGACTGGAATGGTCTCCATCTGAACAAAACAAGGTGTAAATTATTGTTGTTGTTGTTGTTGTTGTTGTTTTTAAATTGTGATTGATTAAACAGCAGCAGCTTTAGCAGCTGTTAATATCAATTATATATTTCCATGGCCTGTTCTTTGAACCTCTTTTAAAATTCCCATTTCCTTCACTTGGTTGATTTATTCCCACTTAATGTCAACAAAATCAACAAAATATATAATTAAATCCAAAATAAGATATAAGCCACGGGGTGATGGGAGCCCTCTTTAAATTGCATCCTTCACCACCAGCCTAACAATGACCAACAATAACACAGAAGAATCTGAATTCCCCTAAGAGAAAACTCATGTAATCAATCTTTAAAATGTATCTTCATGAATATATTTTACATAGCTGAAGACTAGATCAAGTAAAATATGTTGCTAATACTGCAGTCCTTGAGGCATACTGCCAAGTTACTGACTTCTACTCAATTAAAGTGGCCATGATTATGGTCCTAATATTTTTATCACAGAGAAATATTTAAATACTAAACATTAATGTTATATCATCCAGTTTTAAAACAAACAAAAAAAGTCTTTGTGGCACACAAACACTCATTAGGTGAAACAGTGTGTACAGACTGTTCCACTGCAGTGTAAGGATGGTTGATATGGCTCAAGGCTGCCAGCCCCCTCTTGGCAATTTCTTTAAAACCATTTTAAAAGTACATTTGAAGTACTATTCTGGTAAAAGACCTTTAGAGTCAATTCTCTATTCTATTTTAGTTTCTTTTCTACATGTAAATGACCAGAAACAGAGGTCAACGCTTAGTTGTAGTAGCATGATAGTCCACTGTTGGTAATATGTGCGTGTGTGAGAGAGAGAGAGAGAGAGAGAGAGAGAGAGAGAGAGAGAGAGAGAGAGAGAAAGGGAAGAGAGAGAAGGAGAGAGAGAGAGAGAGAAAGGGAAGAGAGAGAGGGAAGAGAGAGAGGGGGAGAGAGAGAGAGAGAGAGAGAGGAGAGAGAGAGAAAGAGAGGGAGAGAGAGAGAGAGAAGAGAGGGAGAGAGAGAGAGAGAGAGAGAGAGAGAGAGAGAGAGAGAGAGAGAGAGAGAGAGAGAGAGAGAGGAGAGAGAGAGAGAAAGAGAGGGAGAGAGAGAGAGAAAGAGAGGGAGAGAGAGAGAGAGAGAGGGTTCATTCAGTCAGAAGAGGGCAACTTGCAAGGTTATGCTCTAAAGGCCCTGCTTGTCTTTTTATTAGCATGTCAATAAAGCTTTTTATGACCTTGTGCCATTTAACGTCAAGATAACAGCGACACCATGCAAACCTGGAATGAAGACGTGACTCAGACGGGGTTTAGTTCACTCTCTTAATGACATTTGTCAGTGTGGTATCTAATAGAATTAGCAGAGTAAACATTCACCCTCTGCTGCGCTGGGCAAATACAACAGGTATTCACGGCCCTGATACGTTGCTATAGTTACACTGTTGCTTGTTGATGTTGGTAAGTCCTCCTGTCGAAGTGAGACTGTCAATGGTACAAAATGAAATCTTTTTAATGTGACATTTAACATCTAATAAACAAACAAAACGAATACTGACAATGTCATTAAATCTGGTACAGACCAGATCATTTATTTATCTTGGGTTTTCTGAGCTCATGTGTTATATTTCAGCAGTCTTACGCAAACAGGCTTTACTGCTGGCAATTGAGCTATGATATAATAGAGCAGCTGGGGGTTTGGCAGGTTAGATTGAGGAGATTTTTCTTCCTTGTTTCTCTTGTGTTTATTTTTCTGTCAAAAGAAAGGTAAGGAAGAAGAAAATGATGTCTGGTAAAACATGGCAGTTCTAGCAGATATAATGTTTGCCATGGTCATCAGCATGTTAGTGTGCCAAAATTAGACACAAAGTCCAGCTGAGGATGATGGGAATGCCATTAGTTATTAACCCTCTGAGATCCACAGGATCGCAGATGATCCCAATTGACTTTGCTGTCTTTCAGAGGCTATAGCAGGTTCATATATGAAAACAGAAAACCTAACACACAAAACTGGCATGGCCATTTTCAAAAGGGTCCCTTGACCTCTGACCTCGAGATATGTGACTGAAAATGGGTTCTACGTGCTATGATGTCCATAGAAGCTGTTTCATTGTAATTGAGTCCATTTTTTAAAATTTGACCTCTATAAAATGACTTGTGGTGACCTCTAGGATAGAGGTCCAGACACCTAGAGCATTCAGAGGATGGATGGCTTTCCTAGCTGAACTGACAATAAGGGGGCTTCTGAGCAGTTTCCAGAACAATAACTGAAAAATAAAATTAAAAATTAAAAATAATAATAATAATAATTTAGCACTAAATCTGTGCAACAGATGATATCAACCCAAGAATTGCTGCAACAACCTCTGATAAGCATAATAGAGCATGGGAATGACCATCATATATTGCTGTCATAATGTTCTAAGACAATATACACTTTAACGGTTCATTTTGATTCATAAATTACTTTTTTCATGTTTATTTCTGATTTATGACTGAAACAACTTGACACAGTGCTGAGTTGCATCTTATGTTAATCTTCAGGTTTCCAGCTTTCAGATGATGTACACCACTTCTATGTGACATCTACTGTTGATCTGCTATCTCCCCCTAAAGACCCCCTGTTCCTCCCCTAAAAAAGATAAAAGCAGGTACAGTATATCATGGGTCCCAGAGGGTTACGTATTGAACAATTACAAATTTGGACCTAATGATCAAATTTTGCTCAAAATCATAAATATTAACCTTGTGGTCATTAGAATGATCAGGATTCAACCTCTGTGTCAAATTTTGTGCCAATATATCTGGTAGAAATTTAGTTATTTCACAGGATAAGTGGAAAAGGAAATTCATGTTCATGTGCATGTGAGCTGCTCCACAGTTTCCTGTGGCTGACTCCACTCCCACTGTATATTAATGACCAAGCCTTCAATAATCCATCACATCTCCTGGATTGATTCACGGACTCAACACTGTTTGTGGTCAATAGTCCTCCCTGAACTGCATTTGCATGTTCATGATGGAGCAATACCTGAAAGAATATAAACACAAATGACTGCAAAATGTTGAATGATGTAACCTGCAAGAGTTAGTCTCAGCCCAGTGAACACACTGCTGTTTGCACGGGGGAAACATTATTTAAATTCAGTAGCAAAAAGAACGGAGACATCGTAAAACGCTGTGGTTCTATAGCTCCCTGTTGACTATTATACACAAATGCAGTAAAAGAAAGCAACATAATGGACCAATCATGACTGAATTTTACTACAGCCATATTCTCCAGGGCAACACTGCAATAAAGACAGTCATACAACTGTAAGACAAATATCACTTGGTGTTACATTGAGATTCTTTTGCCATCTATGGCCCTCCAATTTACTCCTACAACAAAAATGCTTAACATTTCCCCTTATGTCAGTCTGCTGGGTGTTTATATTGGCTGCGGAACCGATACACTTTGCATCCTCCACTCTGCTAACAGGCCAAATTCAACCACATACAGTACATCTTAATAATAGCACTCTGCCCTGCTTCCTCCTAATCTGTGTTACTCTACTCCCAACCATCCTGGCGATTCACTGTCTGTTTTTCTGACAACTGAACAGGAATGGAGCCACAGCGGCAGAGTGGAAATTATTGTTGTTTTTTCTGATTAAGCCCATACTGGTGCACAGCAAATTACAGTTTAAATGTGCTCCAATACAAGTCTTACATATGAAAGCTTACTAAGTAAAAGTACAAAAGTAGGAAATGAACTATCGAAAGCAAAAATATCTATTGTGCAGAAAAATGCTCCTGTAAGTGCCATCACTGATGCATTAATACGTTCATAGCATTTTACTGCTGTAGTTAGTTGATATGAAGCTCATTTTAGGTACTTATACTGTTGGGCAGTTCAATCTATAACAATGCATCATATTTTATGAAAGGTATATATATTTTATTTTGTGAAATCTTGATTTGCAGCTGTCAGATAAATGCAGTGGTGGAAGAAATACTCAGACCCTTTACTTAACCCTCATAATGTCCTCCCGTTTGCCATACACCTTTTGTCCTCTGGGGTCAAAATGACCCCACTTGGTTTGACTGTTATTTTAAAGCATATAGTATAAATTGTCATTCATTTTTGTGTTACACCTTTAGTCTTACTTCAGTCCAACCCATTACTACACATTTTTCCCTTCATTTTGGAATTTAGGGCCAATAGA
Organism: Pterois miles; assembly: GCA_947000775.1. Lineage (NCBI taxonomy): Eukaryota > Metazoa > Chordata > Actinopteri > Perciformes > Scorpaenidae > Pterois > Pterois miles. Next base: position 7,783,152 of record CAMQGK010000171.1, on the reverse strand, counting down.
CCTTATTTACATGAAAGCATACCCTTTTCGGAGTTAAGAAAATAAATGAAATGTGGGGTCAGATTGACCCCAGGACAAGTAACATTAGAAATGCCATGGTCTAAGAATACTGCATTACTTGTAGGCTAGAAATCCTGAATTCAAAATGGCACTGAAGTAAAAATAGCTACAGATGTAGCCTATTATCAGTAAAATGTGCTTAAAGTATCAAAAGTAAAAGTACTTATAATGCAGAACAGCTCCTTTCACAGTGTTGTATTATTATATGATACTATATTATTCGGTTTTTACCACTAACACATGTAAGAGCATACTAATGTTGTAGTTCATCAGTGTGGAGCCAAGTTTAGATACTTTGCATAGGTGCTAGATTAGTATAACAGGCTACTGCATCATATTGTTTAATCACATCTGCACAGAGAGGTTATCAACAGCATGTTGGCTATTTTAAGTATCAAAAGAAAATGTAAATTACTCAGAAAGGCTCCTTTCATATGTTGTATTATTGTAGAATAATATTATACTATTCTGTTTTTATCACTGACTAAGGACATTTAATATTGTAGTTCATCAGTGACGACCCGATCATAGAAAGGTGCTTTGTTGTACAATTCATCATATATCATTCGTGATCACAATTTTGGCTTCCCACAGTTAAATGAACTTGATCAAATGTGTTCAGAATAGAGTGACACACTTATTAACATGTGCTGTTGACTCGATTCTCCTTGATTTCAAAATAAAAAATAAACCTCCAGTGTGAGTCATTCTGGGTCTCTGGTCCACTTCTTCATTCTCCAATTAATTGCTCTAAATACCTGAATCTAAATATTATCTAATATAATCTAATATCTAAATATTTTCCTTCACAGTTACCTTTTAGACATGACTCATTGTGCCCGTCACCATCTTAGTTTTTGGTTGTTGCTCTCTTGGTTTGTGGCCATCCACATCTTGCTTTTTTTTGCAACCAGAAGTGACACGTGAGGGTGGAGCTAACTACAACCCAATGCTGAATAAAACATTTTTTGATGAACTGTTTTTGACGAACAGAATACACTGTGAAAGAGTTAAATTTCTACAACAAAACACAGACACCTCGCAAGCCCAAAAGGTTTTGTACAATTTTATTTTGCTTCTAGGAGATGCACTGTGTACAAGATTTTTACATTAGCAGAAATGTAGCCCAACATCGAAGAGAAAACAGTGGTCTGTTTATTTAAATGTGAAAGAGCAAAACAAATATTTTGTTACTAAAAACAATAAATAATTGTGATGTCAATACTGATCAGAAGTAATCAGGATTATTATTTTGGCCATAATTGTGCAGCCCTACCACTTTACATACTACTGAGTAGATTAGTTTGGTAGCCTACTGCATCATCTTAAGCACATCATATTATCTGTTATGTAAAAATAGGCCTAACTACTAACTGTATCCTAACAGTCACATACAATTAGTGGGGTTAAAAAGTACAATTTCCCTATGAAATATAAAGTAGAAGTAAAGTAGCATAAAATGGAAATACTGAAGTATGTCAAAATTGTACTTAAATACAGTAGGCCTACTTGAGTAAATGTACAGTTAGTTACATACAACTACATTCCATTACTGTATAACGTATCATTGAGGGTTAAAAAGAACTCTGAAATGTCCTGAGGGAGAACGATAAAGTTGCATAAAATAGCAGCAGTTTATCTCAAAATTGTAGCCTACTTAATAACAGAAGCTTATTAACTTTATTTTCAGCAACATAAATATATACAAAAGTACAGGCAACATTACAAAACAATCAATCAAACAAACAAAAAAAAAACAAAAACAAAAAAACAAAAAAACACAAAACAGACGCTACGTCAACAAGTGTACTTACTCTTCACTTTACCGTGAACTAACCGGAATAGACGTCATTACTGGACGCTAATGGTGCCTTCACTTGGGGTCGTTTTTTTCGAAAGATACCCACATGAACGCCTCCCTCATGTCGTATTCAGGACCTAGTAAGGGCAAAGCTTCTGAGAGCTCCGAGTTCGCGACTTGTGACGTGTTTGTTGATATTGTGAAAAATGGTGGGGCCCATGGAAGTTCATTTTTGGGTGATAATGTGTTAATATTGTACAGTACATTGTTATTTTAGTCATATTTTCTTGCTAGTTTTATATGTCTAAGGAAAATGTTGATATTCTGAACGACCTCATCTCTCTCCTCTGTCATTATGCCTTTACATATTCTGTATTATATTGCCCACCTGCTAGCTTGCTAACTCGGACAGTAACGTTAATATTCCCGTGCTTAGCAGCGGTGTTCGTCGGGACTTAAACACTTGAACGCACCTCAAACAACAGCGCCGTCCGACGTTTGGCAGCCTAAACATGACAGTCAGTCAGGTGGACGCCAGCAGGTGAATCTGATAAATGACATTAACTTTCTGTGAAACTGTCAACAGCCTGGATGGAAGAAACTGTGAGGAGAAGCCATCGTGTTAAATGAAACTATGAAAAGGTTAGCAAGCAACGTTGTTCAAAGAAACAAACAGCAGAGTTAACAAGAGCTCCAGTGTTGCCAGTGATATGAGAACCCACGCTGCTGTTAGCTAGTTTAGCTAACTACCTTGTCGTTAAAGTTAGCGAGCTAGCAGCGATGGATGGAGGATACCTGAAGTTTTGGTGTAAAAACAACCGCACAAAATGGTTGAAGTGGACCTGAAGGGGATGTGGACATGGGGAAGAGAGTTGGCCAGTTTATCTTTTTCCTCTTGGGCAGACCTCTGGTCCATCGGGAAATTGTTGATAATTTAACACCTCTACTCCATGACAGATGATCTTCAGATATGGTGAGTTCACACCCCTTCATCCTCCTCCTCCTCCTCCTCCTCCTCCTCTTCCTCCTCCTCTTTCTCTGCTTTCTCTGTGGCTTTCCTGATAGTAAAATGACCTCTGTGGCTGTCTGTGTACCATATATATTGTATATAGCCTACTGTTCAATGATTGTCGTGATTATATTGCTTGTAAAGGCTAAAATATTGTATAGTTTGTCTGAATGTAGCAGGTGGTATTACATAATGGTCAGAGCTGAAGTGTGTTGCGGTCAGCACCATGGACAGGGCCTGCCAAGGCTTTGGACAAATTAGAAATCCAACAATTTCATATGATTTAGTTGTGTATTTGTTTGTGCAGAGGCCTGCTGATTACTTGTCACAATTGTGTAAGGCTTGTTTTTCCTCTTGAGTTGTAAAATTGGTAATTGCTTCGATAGGTAGGATACTGTTGTATCTGACACACTGAATGGATGTTCAACTCATGTATTTAAGATAAGATAAGATAAGATATTCCTTTATTGGTCCCACAGTGGGGAAATTCACATTTGGTGCACTCAGTTGATGTAAACCTTTAGATGTAATCTGTAAATGAGTGATGTATGTTTTTCATGTATGGTAGTACTGATCCGTACTTGTAACTGAGTAGGCGTTCATGTTAAGTAGATAGAGACAAGGCAGTGTAAGCTGTACTGTACTGTAAATGTGCAGTATGATAGCTGCATAATTTCATTTTAATCCAAACAGAAATTATCATCCTGAAGCAGAGAAAAATCAAACACTTGAAATCTTGAAAAACTGTAGACACATTTCTCACTTTGCGCCTTTAAAGATGACCTGTCTTCCTCGGCATCCTCTCTTTTTTTTTTAAATTTAATTTAATTTTTTTAACCATGCTAGCGATGTTCTGATACCATTATTTCATTCCTGAACGATTCTGAAAACTGAACTTGCAGTATTGGCCAATACCCAATACCAATCTGACACCAGCGTGACAAAAAATATTGTTATTATTATTATTATTATTATTATTATTATTATTATTATTATTAAACCACTGTTTACTACTGACCATGTATGGATGTGATATGATTACGAAGTATGGCCTGGCTCAGGTTAAAGCATGAACAAATACATACAGCAAATGAATGCAATAGAACTGTTTTTTATTCAGTTTGTCAATAACAAAGAGCATAAATAAATGAAGCCAGGGATAAATAACCAAAGCGTATTCTCGTAACTGTCTCCTCAGCGGAAAGCCTGTGTGCTAATTTACTTATCACTTTACTTATTACTTAAATTACTGTACTGTATATACCACTGTTGTACTTGTTGGATTTTGTAAACATGAAATGTTGCCAAATGGCTGACATTTTCCTCACTCTGACTACTAGTACCATTACACTCTCCACTAGCACCCCATAGTTGTTGTTTACTATTGTCATGTGACAAACTACCTGCTACTGTTTTGGACAGGCGAAGAAGCACCAATTTCCACTTAAACAAATTGTTTTTTTCTGGGTTAATAAATTATGGTTTCGGATCGGTACTGGCGTACTTGCTGATACCTGATACTGAATTTTGGGCAGTATTGGACACATTTCTGATACTGGTATCCATATCTCTTAATAACTGTACTATATGCAGTACAATAGTTGATAAAACACCATCATTTTTACATAAGATTTACATTAGAATTACATTAGCATTACAAATCATGGGGCTAAACACTTTGAAAGTTACTCTGATGGTGGTGCTAGTGAAGAATTCATAAATCAGATCTTTATTTCCATGTTAAATCCATCCATTGTATTTTTTATTTCATTGTATACTAGTGGACATTTTAGCCTGACAGTTGCTCTCAGGAAAATTTCAGTTGGTCTTCAAAAATCATTAATATTAAAGAGTTGCTCGGGACCAAAGTGTTGGGCAGTCCTGACTGACAGCCTGAGATCACCACAAATCAATGAATTACTGAAGTTGTGGTCACCCCTGAAGGACATGGCACTACCAAAGTGTTAATACAGCAGAAACATATATTTAGATTGGGGCTAACAAATGAAGTTGGCAGATCACATAGCAGCTGATTTATGGTCCGTGGTTTGCTCATTTGTAAATGGCCTATTGAATTGTGTTTTTCCTCAGTAATGGCAGTTTGTTTTCCATAAATATTGACCAGCTTGCATCTATAATTCAGTTTTCGTCAAGATGAAATGGGTTTTGCAATATTACTAATATGGTCTTACTCGAGGAAAACGTCTTTGCTGAGCCTGAATTGCAACACCACTCTTGTTTTTCCACAAGCTTGTAGTTAATGAATTTAGCAGTAAATGACATTTTCTCAGCAGTAAATGCATTTCTGCTCTTCCTGTGTTTGAAGGTGGAAGTGCGACAACAGGAGGTTCATTGTTTTCACTAAAGCTAGACAAACAACTGCCAGAAAGATAAAGCCAGTATCCTCGAAACCCTGCAGCTGCATTCTAGTTCAGGCAATAAAGTGAGAGGCACCCGGAGGAACAAAACAAATGGAGTTTAATCAAGTTGCAACAGAAACTTTTTCCACAATAATCATCCTACCTGTTATTTTACAGCAATTATTTGAAATTGACTATCACTGATTATCGTCATTATTACTTTGCTGCTGGTATAGACAGACTCCCTTTAAGAGGGAGAGTGGCAGTGTCATGGCACTAACCAACCACTCACATTCAATCGTAGGATTCATCAACCTCCAAAACTCATAAAAACCTCTCTCAGACAGTCTCTTAGGAAGCCCAACTATATTGTCTTATAGTACTTGCTTCTGTTCAATTATCCTCCCTCTGAATAAAAATGACAAAGGGCAGCAGGGAGCAGGGTTGTGACCTCTGCTGCGCAGATGTATGTTGTTGGAGGTTAAATTTTCTTATCCACATCCAGACTTATGGGCTACAGAAGGCCAAAATAAGTCTCTTTACTATAAAATCTAAGTCTAGTGATATTGTGTATTCTTCTTAATTCCAGAAAATCCCATTAAAAGACCAAAACCAACGGTTAATTGAAGTATTGACTGTGCAACCTGATATCTTATTCCTCTGTGCCATAGGCCTCCATTATTGTCAAAACCTATTAAAACACATCATTGAGCCTGCACTGGCTGATATTTTCTTTCATTGTGTCATTTATTTTGAGTTAAATATAATGAAAGCACGATATGGCCGATTCATCTGTTAGTGCTATTAATCAGGTATTGTAGGATTCACTAATGTATTGTTGGATTTGGTCTCTTGGTCATGAGATTAGTTGACAATAAGAGAAATACAGACTAAGGCCTTGATCACACAGGGCGCATTTTAGCAGCCTGGGGCAGTTTTTTGCAATAGTTTGAAGCTCTATGCGCCTCAGGTTTTTGCAGTGAGGAGAACCCTGAACGCCTCGAAATGAAAAAAATTCAACTAGAGGGGAAAATCACCCAGCATCATAGTGTTTTTTTGTCACGACTTTTGTTGGATACTCAGAGCTACTAAAGTTTACCAACTATAGTTACCATGAAAAAAAAAACTGATGGTACATGTCCACATCCTCCATTCGTTACACACTTCCCATTCATTGTCTATGTAAGCAGCCGTGCAATGCATTCTGGTATTGTGGTGGTGCAATTTTAGAGACGGGGCTTCATGTTGGCTGCTCCTCATTTGCAAAAATTTGAGGTCAAGGCTACTTTAGGCAAATCACGGGCGTCCGACGTGACTCGCCACCTCTAGAAACTCCTGAGAAGCTTTTAAACTAAGCATTGTCGATCCAAAATAAAGACGGATTTAGCAACTACTTGCATAAAATGTTTTAAGAGACACATTTTGGTGAATTATTTTGTGATTATAAGAGAAGAAAGTTTCTAAATGAGCTGCCATGTTGGTTCCAATTTGAAAGCTTGGAGTCAGCAACCCACGAGGGAAAGTGTTTGTCCGATCAGGTGCCTCGTGTCAGCCCATCAAGCATCCAATGCTGGGAAGTGAGGCAATCCTTCACAACAAAAAAAACGTCCCTGTGGACATGTACCATTACTGCAAAAAATGCTCTGTCTGTTCGGGCAACAAAAAAAGCACTGCAGTGCGTCTTGCACCTACAAAACATGCTCTGTGCGATCAAGACCTTTATGGGCTGATCACACCGAGATGCGTCGCTATAAACATGACGCCACCCACCAGTAAAACCATTGTTTTGCTATGGTCCGACTCCCCAGTTATGCCCCATTCTCAACTTTTCAGCACCAGGTGTAGAGTCACACCACTCGGCAATATCACACTAACTTACCACTTCCTTCCTGTTTTGATGCCAGTAAATGTGATAGGACTAGCTAGCTATCTAGCTGTTGGACTGTGAGAGAGTGATGAAGTAAGAGGGGGAATGGTTATATATCTCATATGCCTTAATGCAGAGAGTGTGCGTAGCCCCCACTCCACAAGTGCACTGCCAGATGCGTTTTGCCAAGATGTTTTTGTAGCGGCCACGACTTTACCGACATGTCAACGCAAAGCCAACCTCATTATTTAGTCCCTGATTCGTGATATTTTGAGATACATTATTAGATGTATGAATTTTAATTTTAACCCCACTGAAACAGCTTTTGGAAACAAATCAAACAATCACTCCACTGAAATACAACCGTTCATTTGTTCTATGGGGTTTGCACTTAGTTAAGACTGAATGATCCATTGTGTGCATTTAGTTGTAGGGAAATTCTGGGAGATATTAAACTTTAAACATTTTAATTAACAAAACAATTCACTGAACAACTGAATGCGAACTGCAATAAGTAAATGTCACTGCAGGCTTTGTAGAGTGTTTTGTATAGCTTTGAACTGAGAGAAAAGTCAGAAAAGGGCAGTATCTTCTAATTAATATCATCAGTCAACTAATTATCAGTTTATGGCCCATATGCAAGTTGAGGTGACCATAAATCATCTCGCTAAATGTACCTTTATCTTTCTGTGTGTGCTGTGCATGCATCATGTATAGATACCAGTATTCTTCTTTTTATTCTTTTTGTCTGCTGTCGTGCTCATTATCGTTGCTTTATTCATAATGTACTCCACAACAAAGTGTAATTTAGCTAAAGCCTGTAATTTTCCACTCTAATTCACTCCTAACTGAGGCAGAGCTAGTGAGAAGTGAGAGCAAATGGTAGTACAGACAGTTTACAACAGGAAATTAATAGCTGGTACCATGCATTTGCAGGCTTAAAGATGAGTCGTCAACATAGCTTCATCGTGTTAGTCATAAATGGGACTGTGAAGTTTGTTTTTCCTGCGAGTGAGTTTTCTAACCCTTATGTATCCAAGTGTTTGCTGAACATTTATACTATTTTTATACTGCTCTACTTCCCATCCAGAGTGACACAGATAGTTTTAATCATCGCTGCTTGGTAGGAACACTGTTGGCCACAGAGACGCTTGTTTAGGAGGGTGCAAATTAAGCAGCAGCTGTAAATTGAAATAGTTGATGTTAATGTAATTATCTGGAGATTAGTAAGTAGGGGAGAGCAGGGTAAGATGAGCCTTTTGGCATCAGTGCACAGTTTGTGTCATGAGACCTGAAATATAAAGCTGTGATGGTTTGTGGTTTATGATTTAATGGCTTTGTGAAAAACTTGCACACTGAAAACCAAATGAGTAGGAAGGCTTAATTTTATTTTTCTAAATGCGGCCTGTTGAGCTGACCCAAAAGTCCAGGTGTACGTTAGTCTTCCTGTGCTGGTCGGTGTTACCGGTGTTACACGGTGTTACACGGTGTTACACGGCACGGCAGACACTTACTTTCCTACTGCCTAAAAACCTCAAAATTTCCAATTACATAAGACAAAGTAAAGAAACAAGTCCTCACAATACAAAAGTTGTTTTTGCGTTTCTTCTGGAAAAATGATATAAACGATTAATTGTTCATAAAAATAGTTGATTATTTTTCTGTTAATTGACTAATAATGTCCACTCTAGCCATGACATAATCCTACAACTAGCAAACGATTAAATGGAAGTGCTAAATCTTACCATGTACACAACTCTCCAATACCCTGGACAATTCTGGGAAGGGTGAGTGTGGGAAGACAAGATGAGTGTTGGCTTGGCCAGCTGCTCTGGCTTAATGGTAAAAACAACATCCTGATCCTTGTGAGTGAGAAAGTAAGCAAGACGAAACAAACAAGGGAAACTGGAGCCACAGATTGACAGCAGTATCACATGTACGCTGTGTATCTGGCTTCATCTTGAATTTTACTGAAAATAAAGAAGGCACTGTACAGCAGTGTGTCTCAGAGGATCTTGCATGGCTCAGCACTGCTTATCAGATGATTCATAACATGCTCCATTTCATCCCGCTACCCTGAAGGAAATCACGCCTCATCCATCAATAACACTGAAGTCTTTTTCATCACCACCTATCAGTCAGTTTTCATCTTCCCCACAGCGAATGTGATGTGAAGCCTGATGTCTCACGTCTACCCACTGTGACTTACTGGTAGGATGTTCTCTTTCTTCTAATGAAATACTGCAGCCGATTAAGCCAATATCAAGAATCACAGCCTATGAATTATCTTGTCTATTTTGGGCAAAGCAGTCTGTTTAATGTGGCACAAGACAAGACTTCTCAATGAAGTATAGTAACTTTATTAGCACTTTCGGCAACAGCTTTTACTTAAGGTTTAATATCCTAATAGCATAGCTCACGAATGCAATGCATTTCTCATTGTGAAAAAGTACACAACAACAATGTATCTACATACTCAACTGCCTAACACATTTGACAAAACTCAAACCTTTCATGATGCTTGCTTCATTATAAAGGTCTCTAACTTGGAGAGTGGTAGTGCAGCCTCCTTTGACAGCATTAATGCTTTGCACCATGGGATGCTAGTTTAGATTTTTTTTTCTGACTGAAAGCCAACCCTTGTTAACCGATTAGTAACAGTTAACCGACAAGGTTAGTGCGTCATGCAGTGGTTCTGTGGTTTTAGTACCTAACAAGCTGACCAGCTGCGACGATAAGCCGATGCACAAACAGGTTAAATCCATTTATCACAAACTGCAGTGTATGTGCAAAATGGATAACTGAGTCCTCGGTCCACATGTCTGGGAGGGATAGCAGCCGCGATGCAGCATGTATTGTTGTGGACACATGCAACCGATTTCCTAGTAAAAGTCTCCACAGCATTATTCGGTTTAGCAGGTTGTAAGCTGTGTGTGTGCCTGGCGTAGCGTTGCTCTGTCTGCCCAATGTAACGATAGCGAGTGTCCAATGGCCCCCTGTGTGTTTATGTGCAATGTTCGCAGCTGTAGCATTACTGGTGGCTTCATGCTGGCTGTTGTCACACACACATTGTGTCAGCCCAGCGTAACAGTAGTGGGCCAAGTGTGTGTGGTGGAGGTGAGTGTGGGGTTGTCGGTGGTGTTATAACTGTGAATGTAGCAGTGCAGTGTGTGTACAGTTTTTTTGTCAGTGATTAAATGCAACAACTCCTCAGACCTGTGCCAACTTCCTGTATCTTTGTAACACTGGCTCAGGCTCATTTAAGGTGGGCTGTTAAGGTGGACCAACTATTGTCTTTAATTAATTATTAACATCTCTGCTTTACACCCAAGGTCATTGGTTTAAAGCAGTTTTGCTGGTACAGTACATAAATGTGCTGTAGTGTAATTCTTAAATCAATATAACCAAAATGTTTTGAGATTAACGTGACGTTACCAGCGAGTGTCACTCTTGTCTTACACTGTGTGTTTATGTATGCACCTTGTTCTCACTTCCAACTTGTCAAATTCCTCCTTTTGGTCAATGCCCCTCAGCATCTGATACCAACACATAAAGCACCCTTTAGGCTGTATTTGAATCCGGGCTTTGAATGCTCCAATGTAAACCAATCTGTATCATTATTAGACACAACAGACGTACTAAAAAGAGCAGAAAATTTGGGCTGGGAGGGGAGGTTGGACCAGCCAAACAAACACAGGACTTTTACCTGTTACCTTTAACACAGTTATTTGCATTTATTAATGCAAAGTACTCTATTAGTAATGCTGTCTTCACGTCAAACACTTGGGTGAGTCTGACTGTCAGCATTATTTGTATTCATTTGCATCCCTTGTGCTAGCTGCGCCTCCTGCTAGAGGAGGAGGGATTTACCTCCATGTAGATACCAGCAACATCTCATCAACCATGGACGAGATAACCACTATTTCTGCTTTGTCTATTGTGTCTGGGTTCATAACATCATCTGTCATTTGCCATCATCTCTGGGTTTCCATGGACAGCTACAATATTTTTTCCTCCATTTGGGATTCAACAACGACAGGGCATCAGTGACAACAGGAGGAGAATATCAATGCTGACAGGCTTTCACAGCACAGCATCACACAAATTTGTGGCTCAAGTTGAAATACTGTAAGTCACACAAATGTGATTGATGCCCATATTGTATAGTAAGTTCATTTCGCATTTAGTGTGAATGCCCCATATGCCTAACCCAGGGGTCTGCAACCTTTATTATCAAAAGAGCCATTTTGCCCCCTCTTCTACCCAAAAAAATAGTCGGGAGCCGCAAAAAATAACAGAGCTTGTAAACTGTAAACAAAAGACTGTGGTAATCCACTTCTTGAAAGATAGTTTGCTCTCTTCAGCTTTTCGTAGCAGTTCTGAAATTGCTCTCTTTCGCTCATCTTCGGTTGGGTATTTTTCGGCGAATGCAGAGTGCTTGTTTTGAAAATGTCTTTCAATGTTACATTTTTTGTTGTTCGATATCTTCTCGCCACATATCAAGCACGAAGGAAGCCAGCGTCATTGGCAATGAAGGCAAATTAATATGTCCACACTAATTAAACTCTCTATTTTCTTCCGAAACTTTTCTTTTTTGGGTTTTTTCATGGTTAGGCTATTGCAGGGTTCGCACACTACAAAACCGCCAGCAGGAAAGCGAAGGCTGATGACGTTATGTGACGTATATTTTCGTTGACAAATTATAAATTAAAATTAATGGCATCAAGTCAAACTCCAAAATAACTGCGCAACAAAATAAACTAAAATGGAATATTTTATATAATAAAAATAATGAAAAATACCATTTATTTATGTTCGGGGTTTTTCAAGGCCAAAGGGAACCGCTGCAATGAGGGTGAAGAGCCGCATGCGGCTCCGGAGCCGCAGGTTGCAGACCCCTGGCCTAACCAAGCAGATTTGTTGCCTAAACTTAACCAAGTAGTTTTGTTGCGTAAGTAAACCTAAAAACTAAATAAACCTATGTTGGAAGTTTATTTTGGAAAGAGACGGTATGCATGTAACTAGCAGAAACTGTGAACACTGAAGTTTATTTTAAAAAGACACTATGCGTGTAACAAATGGAAATTGACACGCCATCCCTGATACATCCAAAACTGGTGCTAGAAGGGTACCTGGGGTGTCATAGTTTGAAGCACAGGGCCACTGACCAAGCTGCTGTATTTGATGGTTTATTTAAGAAACAAAGTATGTGCAATTCAAATTGAATGCAGGTTAGGCAAATGTACTAAAATGCTAAATCCAATGGTTGTGTGTATGAGCATATGTGTGTGGGAGGTGGGTTTGGTTTGACCTCGAGCACAGTGACCATTTACTGAAACAGCGTGTCTCCTTGCATGGACATCATGTTTTTAAAGGGGAGTCTGATTATGTACAAGGCCATAGCCGAACCTCATCTGCATTTTTAGCCACATGTGAATTTTCCAAATGCTCAAGGTTTTTGAGTCTGCTGCCAATTTGTGCTGTCTTACAAGGTCTCTGGTTGACTTCATGTCCAATTCCTGTGCAGTTTTGGTCAGCCTATTATTCTCTGTTGACATTATCTGGTCACAGAGTGATTTGCAAGTTTTAAGGAGGATTTCCTGAGAAGTCAGGGTTATGACGTGTTACCCCGGGGACTGAATGTGACTGGTAAAAATGTTGCACAGTGACTCAAAGACTTGAGAACAGTGACATATTAATCTGATGAATTGTATGAAAAGATCCAGTTTTTTAAGTAAACTTTGAGCGCAATTACCAAACTCATACATCCACAAATCTTGACTGACTGTCGAAATCTTCTCAAGTACATTATGAGCTGTTGTCACAGCACTGTGAATAGAATTGAATAGAATGTCTTTAATTTCATTGTACAATGTACAATGAAATTAAAAGTGCGATCCTTGACGGTATTCATTCATTCAACATAAAAAAAAACACTTAAGAACAAACAAAAACCACATAATAAATAGAATAAAAAGTAAACAGTAAAACACACAAACACATTCACAATCTATTGCACTCTTAGCAGTGTTGAGTGCATTTACTGCAGTGGGGTAGAGGCTGTTTTTCAGCCTATTTGTTAGCTTTGATGCTTCTGTAGCGTCTGCCTGATGGCAGCAGCTCAAACAGGCTGTGACCAGGATGGTATGTCCCTGACAATGTTTTGAGCCCTTTTGAGGCAGCGGGAACTGTGCAGTTGCTCCAGTGTGTGGGGGGGTGCAGCCGATGATTTTTTGGCCTGAGTTGATGACCCTCTGGAGGGCCTTCTTCTGGGCAGCTGTGCTGCTGCTGTACCAAACACAAATAAGTAAAAATAAGTTAATAAGTTAGTATGCTCTCAATGGAGCAGCGATAAAAGCACACTAACAGTTTCTGAGCAATGTTATTTTTTCTGAGCACTCTCAGGAAGTAAAGTCTCTGCTTTTTTCAGCAGCTCCATGGTGTGTACGCCCCAGGTCAGGCCCTCCATGTGAATCCCCAGGAAGCCGAAGTCTGCCACCCTCTCCACCCAGTCCCCACTAATGGTTAGTGGTAGTATCTGTTTTATCCTTCCTGAAGTCGATGATTTGCTCCTTGGTTTTGGATGTGTTGAGGAGCAGGTTGTTGTCCCTGCACCACACCGTCAGCTGCTCCACCTCGTTCCTGTAGGTGGACCCTCCCCGAAAGGCCCCACCACTGTGGTGTCATCGGCAAGGGGGGGGTCGAAGGTGTAGCGGGTGTAGAGAAGGGGGCTCAGTGTGCAGTTGAGGCTGAGTGGGGACCCACTCTTACCCTCTGTGTGCAACCCGTCAGGAAGTTAATGATCCAAAGAGTGGAAGCCCGAGGTCCACCAGCTTTGTCATCAGTCTGTGGGGGAGGATGGTGTTAAACTCCAAGCCATAGTCCACAAAAGCAGCTGTGCGTAGCTCCCCTGCTGCTCCAGGTGGGACAGTGCAGCGCGGAGAGTTGTGGCCATGGCTTCCTCCGTGGATCTGTTGGCCCAGTAAGCAAACTGGTGTGGGTCAAGGAGAGGTGGAAGGAGTCCTATAATGTGACTTCGGACCAGTTTTTCATCACAACCGGGGTAAGTGCCACTGGCAGGTGATGAGGGTTTTTTTGGGCAGGGGGACTATAGTGAAGGATTTCAGGCAGGTAGGGACAGTAGAGTGGGACAGGGACTGGTTGAAAATTCTAGTGAGGACTCCAGCCAGCTGGTCTGCACAGTCCTTTAACACTCGACTAGAGACACCATCGGGTCCAGCAGCCTTCCTTGGGTTAACGGTCCGCAGAACGCTCCTCCACTGTGAGAGTGGAGCTGCTGTGTGCCGCTTGATGTAGCATAGGTGAGCCAGGTGGGTCTGCTTCAAAACGGGCAAAGAAGAGGTTAAGATGCTCTGCCAGTGAAGCGTCACTTTCGACAGCTCAGAGGCCAGTCCTGTAGTTGGTGAGATGCTGAACCCTGCACACTTGCCTGCTGTTGTTACTATCCAGGTGGTCCTCGATCCTCCTGCTGAAGTCTGACTTGGCCTGTCTGATGCCTCTCTTCAGGTTGGCTCAGGCTGTGCTGTAGAGAGCCCCGTCACCAGACCTGAAGGCAGTGTTTCTCTGCTTCAGCAGCCGCTGAAGCCCTCCCGGGTCATCCAGGGCTTCTGGTTTAGGGTAGACTTGGATACGTTTTTCCACTGTGCTACTCTGATGGCACATTGGCAGCTTGTTACTATCTTTGAACTGTTTCAGGTCCCAGAATATGACAACTGCCACTGATAAATTTGCATTATTTTGCTCATTTTGCTTCATCTGCTCATTTCTAAAAGCAATACTTAAAGGTATGTGGTGTGAATGACCAGAACATGTAGCCTAATATAATTTAAATGTGTTGATCATGCTAATGATCAAATCTAAAGAAACATGCATCTTCTCATGAACAAATCAGGTTGAAACAATCAATTTATGACAAGCTCAGGTAAGAGTTTGGTGAACATGATTGTAGTAAGAGCAAACCTTACAGAAATGAGTAAGAAGTTTTCGATAAGAACAGGAAAATGTTCCTGTATGAGGCCCATTGTCTCTGAAATTACAGTCAGTAACTGTCTATCCATCCGTCCATCTCTATGGCTTTTTGTGCTGTTTTTTTGGTCACACTGTGCCCGCTCATTGACCTGTGATGATTACAATTAAAATAGCACAACTCAAGGTGAAAGGAAAAGCTACAGTTTGTTTTACAGCAAGACTAATTACGTGATTGTATAAACATGACGGAGGCTGTTTGGCAGTAAAATGCATGGATTGATAACACCTTTCCAAGACACACAGGCAGTAGCTGAACAAGAAAGGTTAAGTTAAGGTCACGCTTTTCCAAAAAGGTCTACAACCAAACCAAGACCTCACTCTTTGGGAATATAAATTCATACATCATTTTATCCTGTCCATGTGTCGTGGATGTCATTAACCCCCTATATCATGCCAGAGGACATATTCATGTAGTCATTTTATGTTGTTCAGTGGAAAGATGACCGTGGGGTCACAGGAACAGTTCCAAATTGTCGTCACCGCTCCAAACTACGTCAGTTTACAAAAATGTCCATTTTACACCATTTATTAATCTGCTCAAAAACGTCATTTCCTTTTCTATCCTTTCCTTTAAATACCACCAGCCGTTTCCCCCTGAAGGTTTTTGTTTTACTTCATAAATGTGCATTAATATTTTATGTTAGCGGAAGGGACCACTTCAGTTATAAAGCTGTGAAACCCTGCATGTGTAGCACTAAGCTGCTGCGTCTCTCTAATGTGCCAGCTCTCAGCTGAGTTGTCGCTAGTAGTTCACTTTTACCACAGGTGAGTAATGTTAGTGAGTAAGTAAGTACTTTGGTTCATGCTAAAACATGAGTGCTTTCTGATCTGATGCCATGTTTTGTTAGGTTGAGGGAAGGATAAAGGTCATGGTTTGGGTTAAAATAACTGCTTGATTATGAAACATCCATGTCATAGTCTCCCAAATTTAAGTTCATTGTTTTGTTGAACCATCCATCCGTCCGACCTCCTCCTTCGACTTTGTATAACAGTAACTATCGATACTAATTATTATTTATTTGTTTCAGTACTAATTTTCCATCAGTCCACAGGTACCAGCTGCACTTTCTGCTCTCTCTTCTCTCCAACAGTTAGTTGACACACATACTGCTATTTATATTTCAGTAAAAATCCAAAATTTTATGCCTTCAGTTTTTTTTCCTGCGGTATCGAAAATAGTATGGGATATCAATATTTTTCAAGGTATTGTATTGAAATTAGAAATTCCGGTATCAGCACACTAATAGTAACGTCACACTCTTTACTCCTTTGCTACTGACGGGCTAAGGGGCGAGGTACAATCTGGACCATCTGCCTTTGTAAATGTGTTTATTTGAAATGGCTTCACCTACACAGTTTTGTATAAAAGTTTGATGTGCCTGTTTTTGTCATAACTCTTTTGTTTTGTTGTTACCAGCCAACAAAAGCAGCTGTATAGCTAGACATTGAGTTTCTGTCAGGTTTGCCTAGTTTCACTGTGTGTTAATGTTGTTTATTACTGTGTCCCAAGTTTTCTGCTGCCGTTAAAATTGAATTTTCCTCGATAAATAAATTATTCTACTGTTATTTCAGAGGGGGTTGGGGGAAGGAAAATGGATCTTCTTGATGAATGCTTTTTGCCTCGCAGAGGTATCAAAATAAAGGCATGGAATCAAAAACAGCAGCTGTGCTCTGAAAACAAACCAACCTATTCATCATCGTTATTTAGAAGCCATTTTCTGCAACGACTTTTAAACGCCATCATGCTAATCGATGAGTGACTTCCCTGTCAGAGGGTTTATTGATCCTGTAATGTTTTGACTCAAAGTTGAAAATCGATGTCTGCGTTTCCAAGAAAAATACAATTCAATGACACCATTAGCATGTAGGAATTAATAAAGACAGGCAGGTGAACAGGAGTTAATCCAGTAGAGCATCTGAAATGCTCTTTAGAGGAAGTCTCTGGTTGTCTCATCTCTGAGTTTGCCCTTCTGGTTTTTGTCACTGTTGCTTTCATATGCTGACGTCAACTCATAACAAAACCAATTTCCAAAAAAGAGACATTTGATGGATGGTTTCTGTCTGGACTCCTCTCTTAAAAAAAAGTAGCTCCATAGATAAAAAGGGGGAACACTTAAGATTTTCCCCTTAAGATGTGCTGACCACTCCCTGTTAATGCCGACTATACATCTTTATTCCCTATTGAAAGGGAAACAACAATCTCATCTCAAGCATCAAAGTTATTTCTCTGTCTGGCAGTCGGCAGTAAAGTCGGATGCCCAATTTTGTTATTACATTTACCTGTGCCAAGAGGGCATAATGGCTCCCAGAAGCATTTCCTCCTTTCCTCTGCTGTTATTAAAGCTAATGTAGGAGTATAATGACCCATTTTAAGATTTTAAGGATTGCGTGATTGAATTTTAAATGTGGGTTTACTTTATTTCAGAGCTGCTTTGACTATGAAGGTCACAAGTGCCAGTTCAAAAACACTGAAATATCAAAGGAAAATATTTGGTTAAATCCCTCCTGATCACTTATATTCTACAAACTGAATAACAGTGGAAGTTCATTGACATTTGAAGACTAAACTGAGGCCAAAGTATGATGACTCACTTCTCATTTCCTATTTCCTGGTACTGCCATTCAAGCCTTTTTGAGTAATGTGTATTATTTAGGATTGTCAGAAAGGAAGGCTGTAAGAGGTACAGATGATGTCCTGCAAAATATGAAATACAATGACACCTATATGACGATTGAGGCAATAAGACATATTTTTATTGCCACATCACAATATATCTGTCAGGGTTTGACAGGATTATTGATCCAAACCAAAGACTCAGCAATCATTTTGAATGTGCTGTGGTTCCTTCCTGCAGATCATATTTTCACGTTTGAAACTGCAGAACCGCTCAACCAGGAAGGATGTCACAACATGTATTTATACTGTATTGAATATACAATATAATATGCCCAGTAACACCACAAGTAACACCACAAGCTGAGTTGCATCAACACCTCCACAACGCAGTCTCAACAGAAATGTACCACTGTAAAAGCCTCTATATGCTTTAACAACGAACTTGTCGGATTGTCTAACACTGACTGAAAGAAACCAATTTCTTAACTTTCTAAAACAGACAGTTCATGCAGTGATTGTTCAGGTGTGCAGAGGATTATTCACTCAGCTACTTCCCTCACTTTTAGTTTGTACAAACAAGGGTGTACAACCCCCCTCAAGAGCACCATGAATGCTCTTGAGGAGAGTCTGTTAAGGGTGTACCATTATCCCCAGTGGCTCGTTTCCAACAAGTCCTCCAAATTAAATGACAAAATACGTTGGTTTCCCAGGCTGTTCTTATATACTGTTTGTAGCTATACCTGCGAAAAGCAATTTGTATATATCCCACAAAATCAATTTGTAAGTAATCCATGTAATTGTGAACCAGTGAACCATTATTTAGCTGCATATTTTCCAGTTGCCGTATAGAGAGTCTTTGTATCTTACTGAGGTTGTTCGTGTTATTCATAAAACTAGTGGTTTGCGGTACATCTCATTCATGCATGAATCTGAATTAAACTGTTAAACTCTGCCAAAACACAGCAATCAAATCAAATTGTGGCTGAAGAGCTCTATTATGTGACAGTTACAATTAGGCTGCTATTTTATAGCAGTGAAATCAAGCAACGCACTAAATCTCGCCGTAAAGAGCTGTCAGCAGCAGCAGAAAAGATTTAAGGGAGTGTGTGACGGAGGTGATGCTGATG
The DNA here is from genome assembly GCA_947000775.1 of Pterois miles. NCBI lineage: Eukaryota > Metazoa > Chordata > Actinopteri > Perciformes > Scorpaenidae > Pterois > Pterois miles. Next base: position 7,764,262 of record CAMQGK010000171.1, on the reverse strand, counting down.
TTAGTGTAGCTGACTGAGATGAAAAACTGGATCCAGTTTCCATTTTTGTCAATGTACATTTTGTATTTTCCTCTCAGTGAGCTAAGGGCTCATCCATGAAATAATTATTGTAATAATAATAACTACTTAATTTATAGACATGTATGTTTTACTTCTGTACTCATTTGGAGTTAAATCACTTAACATATCAAGGTTATTGCACAGTATAATTTAAAGTCAGGTCACAGTTTTTTTTTCTGTGAAGATTTGTCTGGCAAGAGTTTCATATCTCCGTTAGCAGCCACAGTGGATAGTGTGGAATAATTATGCATGTACAAGTACAAAGCTGCGATAGTCACCAAGGCTCAGCAAGCAGAGATGTGAGGTTCTTCAATTTCTATAGAAATTACAGGATTTAAAATATCACTGTACTGCCCACACTGTTTGATTGACAGATGGTCTCTAGAAAGACATTAACATTACTGCTATGATGTCCCAGTACTGTGTGGGAATGAAACTCCTATTCTATTCTGTTCTATATTGTACTTTGTCTGTAATACATCCTTGTCCTCATTTCACTGGATTCATATAAAAGAATCAAATCATAAACTTAATTCACTCAAAGAACCGATGTCTTGTCTTCATACAAGAGAAGGAGTACAAGAGGTTTTCACAGCTGTACAAAAATAAATGTGCGCCACATAGTTTTCCGTGGAGCATTTAATGTACCTCTCAGAGGTATATTACTGCTGGGGAAAAGTAATTAATCAAAGGGAGGACAGAATGAAACTTTACTGGCTTACCTCATGCATTGTCAAAAGACAATCCTCTAATGGAGGAGTAGTGTTTCACTGTATTCACCTCGCTAAAAGAGCTTCTTTCTTTTCGTGCACCACTGAGATAGCTGCCTTCCTGCAGTTTCTGAGGGAGTAAAGTGAAGCATACATCAGGATCCAGTGAGATGATTTTACTGTCCTGTGCTGCAGGCACATTCCCCGTTCCAAGGAATATAAATGTACTGTCGATTTCCATCCATTATGCTGTTATACAATGATTGATGTAGTCAGGGCATACAGACAAAATATAGCATCCAGGACATCCAGCTCAAGGTTATATATAGGTCAGGATGCAGCTGCTGCTTAGTCTACTACCATTGAATAAAGAGAGCAACCTGGCTTGGTTCATGACTGAAATTATAAACTACAGTGTTTTTCTGTGTCATCTCTGAAGGACTATTTTGTTTGTTATGATGTCTGAACAACAAGCTATGCTAATTTCTGATGTTTTTTCAACAGTAGATTACTTTTTCAGAATACTAAATGTGAATAATTGTCTTCGCTATTTGTGAACAAAAAAGTAAAGTCTAGGCCTGTCACAATAACTATTTTTTGGTCCTGTCAAACTTAACATGATAACGTGTTAACTCAAACTCATTTTAAAGCTACTAATTTCTTAAACGCATTTACACCAATCTTTCGGAGGTTTTAGTGTGTTTTAAAGCTAGAGTGACAATACATCATGTGAGACTATAAGACCTAAGGAATCCATTGGTACCAACCATGCCATGCTAGCTTTTCATTAAATGCTACAAAAATAAGCTAAATTTGGTGAGGAAAACCTTTTCAAAGCCATTTTCAGAGGGGTCCTTTCACCTCTGACCTCATGATATGTGACTTAAAATGGGTTCTGTGGGGTTCAGTTATTTATAGCCGATAGCCGACCTGGTATTGGTGCATCCCTAAATTGTGTTGGCTAAAATGTTGGTGAGTGACATTCTTATATAAACAAACACAAACAAACACAACAGGCAATGCTGAGGTTGAAAACAATATAATAAATCCCATATAATTCAACACGCATTTCTTTATTAAAAACATTGATGTGAAAACATCCCCTTCAAAAAATGGATTTATTCAAGTGTCTCGCCAAAAACTTAATTTTAGGAGATTACATTTGAACACGTCATGAGAAAGCAGCAATTTACCTTTGCCCAATAGTCGTTTTGCTGAGCAGACTGTGAACGTCTCATAATAATAACTCAATGGCACCTCCATATTTATCCAAGCAGGACTGTGCTGCCCACCGGCTGCTAACAGGTAACATTATTGACTCTCCTCCTGCTGATTTCAACACAGATTTGTTGGTCACAGTGTTGCATTATCAGGGAAAAACTGGGTGCATCCCTCAGCTTTAGTATTTTGTGTGTGTACACTTTAGGCTGAATAAATGCTACAACTCCTCAAGAAAGAAGCCGAGTTACTATGTCTTGTAGGGAGTTTCCATACATGACTTGGTGCATCAGCCCAACAAGCCCTGTATATAGTAATTATTGTGACTGGCCTATTAAAGTTCAAAAAATGAAAACATTTTTTCTATAGTACCCCTTAAGGTTTACTGAATTGCAAAATACACAGTATTGATTAGAGGTTAGCACTTAAAGTCTGTGGGTTAATATTCAGTATTCACAGAGGCACAGCAAACTGTGGTCGTCTTATCTAAATGTCACAGCAGTGTAGCCAGGATGAACTACTGAACACTTTTCACAGCTAGTCTGCACCATGACTCAGTGAAAGAACCCCTCATCCAAACACTCCTTATGGTTTTAAAGCTCTGAAACTCTCTGTGGGGCCTTGTGGTAGATTTCTGGATGATCAGAAGGCTTGAAATCCATTAGCTAGATATTATAGTGCAATAGATGAAAATGCATTTTGAGTGCAATAACTACATGAGGATGATGGACCCAAATGGCACAGAGCCATCGTCGTCTCCTTGGAGTCTCCTCTTCCTCAAAGCCATCTGGGTCTGCTATAATTATCTATTAGATTTGTCATGAGTGGGAAGGAGACGATGTATGACCCTGGACAAATAACACATTCTTTCCTTGTACCACTCATGCTTTTAACTCCTGCTTGCATAACTAGTGTCTCTGTTATTTTAAGTATTTTTGTCGAAAGACTTATGTAGTTCTCTTATAAAAGTTATTTTAATCATCATTGTTAATCATTTTTTTTTAGCCATACAGGTGTCATGGCTCTAGGGACCACTTTGGTGGTTCAGACTGAAACATCTTAACATTTATCAGTCGGATTGACATAAAATTTACAACAAATATTAAAGGTGATAACCTGACATTTTCTCTAGTGCCACCATGAGGTTGAGAGTTGTGGTTCACAATGAAATGTCTCAACACATATGTGATGAATTACCATGAAATTTGCTCCAGACAGTTGTGGCCCATTGACGATTAATCCTACTGACTTTGACTGATCTCTGCTGGCACCACAATGACACTGACATTTTGGGGTTTTATTGAACTTTTACTGTATATTTGAATATTGAATATCTATATATTTATTTTAGAAATCTTGACAACCATTGGATAGATTGCGGTGGCACTTGGTAGATACACACATTCATGGCTTAATGAATGGGTGAATTGTTAAAACCTTGATCCCTGATCCTTGCTTTACTGCCATCATCAGGTCAAATGTTGTTGATTATCCAGTGCTTTGATTTATGAACAGATGCAGAGATGGGAATCGAGAATGGGTTCCAAATTGTCCTATTCAGCTGAATTGTATGCCTCCGAGGTTATCAGTTCCTTTTATTGAAGCTGGCATGTCAGTTGTGCACTGTTTACGCTGCTGGAAACAAGTAGGAGTCATAGCAGAGAGGAAGAAACAATCCAGTGACAGTCTTTTAATAGTTTCAAGCTTACTCCTTTTTGAAAAGGAGTATTGTAATTTAATCAAATATCACTATTTTATATTTGAAAATACTGCTATAACTATGATTAATGGCTTTTTAACTCCACTATAATCAAAGATGAGTTTAGCAGATTTTTTGTTGCTCTGGGTCTGGGATTTCTGCAGCTGAACTGAATAGTTTTGATTTTTTCCAGCTGTAACTATGATAATGGTAAATGAAGAAACTGTTTACTGCTGCTCTGAAAGTTTAACAATTGTAGAGGGCTGGCAGATGTTTGCGCTCTCTACCAAGAGCCTTTTTCTTTTTAAATAACTACTTTTTCATGTCTGACGGACTATAAAAGGAAAGGAAAATTCCCCGCTTCACTCGTCAGCAGGGACGGCTGGTTGCGTAAAGTCCTCTAATCCTTTCACAAATGTCTCACACCAGAGCAGATGAGATATTCAGAGGGAAATGGAGTAGAAAAGCTTTAGTCACAGTCCACCATGTTGTCAGGTCAATGACACTTTGAGAAGTCCAGACCATTGAAGTTCCCTGCAGCTTGTTATCTTTTCATGCTCAATGTGTGCCGGTGGTCAGTGAGTGAAGCAAGAAAGCCAAGAAGCTGTCAGCAAGGGTCCGCTGTGACACAATCCAGACGCACAAGTCATTCCTGAGGTTCGGCTCTAAGACAGGATTTTAAGCTGTTGGGGAACAGTGTCACATACTGCACACAGCATTTACAGTAGATTTGTACTGCAACATTTCAGTAAGACTCCTAACTCACAACGAGGGGTGGGCGATACATCGAATATAGTCATTGTACGGATGCAGCAGCTCCTCACTGTGCCAGTATGATGTTTGGCAAAGAGAAGTGAATCTGTCATCTGGCAGTGGTTTGAGTATCGCACAGAGCATGTTGAACAAACGGCGGTTGTAGGCCATTTGAAATGCCACCCACTACAAAATAAAGGATGCCTGAAACTGTACATGTCCACATCTCCACCCTCACCAAATTAAACATGACCAAAGCAACCAGAACCAGCCCAGAAGCAAATGACTCTGGCTTCCTCGATTCACGCAAAGTTCAAAAGATGCTCTCATGTCATGGAACTTAAAAGCAGCTCATCACCACCGATAACGGGGCAAACATAACTAAAACTGCGAGCCTGAATAAGTGGAAAAGACTACAGTGCTTTGGCCATAGGCTGAAGCTCACGATTGATGACACTATATTAGTGGGAAAATAATACTTTTTATTATCAGCATTATTATAATATTAAAAATTGAAATTGATTCAAAACTGTGTGTGTGTGTGTGTGTGTGTGTGTGTGTGTGTGTGTGTGTGTGTGTGTGTGTGTGTGCGCGTTTAGAGGGTATTTGAAATAGTATAAAAGTATTACAATAGGGCCATATTGCCCAGACCTACTCACAACTGTGTTTTAACTCTTTCTAGGGGAAGGAAGGAGTCGTCTGCCTAACTTGGTTATCCAGTTACAAAAAATGTAGAAACAGGACTTCTGTAAACTAATGCAGTGGTTTTACACTGCTGTTTCTTTTAGAGTAGGCCCTAGGCTTTCTTTTGCTCTAGTTCGACATGTGTGCTTATATGATATATACACAAACACAAGTGGAAGGGAAATAAGGACACACCGCTGGTGCCAAATCAAAGAACTTAACAAAGCAACACTCTCCTCAAATCTAGACTAGAAAAGAACATCTAGTGAAAAGAAAACCCAATTATTCTGAACGAGCCACAAACAAAACACAGAGGGTGACACCCACCCCTAAAAACAGTGTGCGTTTTAACAGAAGTAAAACCACTCAGTGTAAAGGCGAAATAGCCTGACACTCTGGTTAGTCAAAGACATGCAGAGAGGTAGATGGCAAACACTAATGACCAAAAAAACAACAACAAAACAGCCAAGGGACTAGACTTGGCAGGCAGCAGTTGCAGTAACAGTAGAGAAATCAACAAACACTTTAAAAAAAACTCTTAGCTGTAACACTGCCACTGCTGAGGAAGAGCACATTACACAGGAGGCAGTGAAGAGAGGTCTGTGTTATATAACCACACAAACGGGCAATTTCAATGAACTTAACAGCTTAATTTTTGGCCTAAAACTTCCTAATAACAGTTGCTATTACTGCTTGAATGAACCAGGGTCAGGACCATGGACAGCTCCTTCGCTGCTGACAGCAGCTGGGTGAGGACCCTGGAGAGCGCCTGATGGTGGATGCCTTTTGTATTTTGGCAATTTGCACTTAAATAATTAAAATTTGTTAAAACTTTGTTGTATAATGAGCTGCTGACACAATGTACATAAATCAGACCAGTAAGGTTATATGATATCGAGTAAACTTGAAATGATATGATTATGGAAACAAAGTGACATGCAGGCCTAATATTATTGATTTTATTTGTTGATACAGATTAAAATGTATTAAACTACCTAAATTAATCTAAATCAATTTATTCCATTTAGTAAATGTAATTTAAATATAGGGTATATTGGGTAAATATTATTGCATTTTCCTTGTGAAATAAATTTGGATTTAGTCAATTTTTCAGTTACATGACATTTTTTGCGTAGCCTACATTTGAGTAACTTTAACATATTTCTGTCTGTCCAATCAGATAGTACCAATCAGTTTTTGGTACAATAATAATGTATAACTTTATTGCCATTGTCTTTGATCAGTGATTAGATCTTTTACGGTGCAGTTTCTGTTCATGTTCCTTAGCTGCTGGGATTGTTCAGCTCAGATGCTTAACTCAGCCTTCATTGACTAATTATTTCTCTGTGTTCCTCGCAGACTTTCACAAATATGTGTCATTTTTTCTCTGATCACGAAAATGCCAGACACATGAAATAATGATGAAATAAAGATAATTATACCAATAACATTTTCCTGGAACTTTAAAATTTATATTTTTTTCTAAAAACACTCTTGCTTCTCCATCCACTTTTGAAAAATATCAACACATTGTCATTTCAACGCTTTCCTCTCACAGGGCACAGCTCACGTTGCAACTTAATTAACAACACATTTGTATTATGATTACACACCAACATTTGTTATGAAAAACATTCATTACCAACATTCACACAGAGTGAAACCTCTCACTTCACTAGGGCGGATGTTTGCCATCGCTTGGGGCTTGAACCCTGCTGCTCATGTTGAAGGATTGTTAAACTACTTTCCTTCCCTCCCTGCTGTCATGGAAGAATGTTGACAGTTGTTCAAACAATGAATTACTATTTTGCACAGCTTGTTCGCTCTTGACAGCATGCTGAACTCGGTATGAAATGTGGAAAGAACAATGTAATGTTCTCTGAACCTGCACTTACAAACAACAGCCCTGAGGAAGAATAACACAAAGCAGCAGACTGTTTGAATCAAAACGTAACGTGATAGATGTTTGTGACAGTACACATGGACAGCAATGAGTCAGAGAAAACAGCTGTATAAACATGATGACTCGTCACTCATGCAACAGATCAGCTTTCAGAAGGGCAAATTGGCTTGTCATCAATTTGGAAAACTGTCTCGTGTTGAACAACAAAAACTATTGCTGTAATCTCCATTTTTGGTTTGGACACTACCGGTTATTTAAAACCAGTGGGCAACTCGGCCGTCTGAAAGGTGAAGCTGGTATAACTGATGTTAACTGACATTAAGCATTTTAACCATTTAATGCTATCGGTTAAAACGGTTAAGGAATTGTTAATAATTAAAAAGCTGAGAAAAACATGCATCAGTATAAGGAGAAAAGCTAGTCCATCTTAAGAGCCCACCTTAAGATAGGCTTAGGCTTGTAGCCTCAAAGTATTTATTCACTGGCAAATAAACTGTACGCACACTGTCTGCTACAGCTACATTCACAGTTATAACACCACCAACAAACCCACACTCACCGCCGCCACACACAGTCTGTCGGAAACTCACTGAAGTTATGCTACAGTGGGCACAAAGCTACCGGCAATGCTAACATTTAGCAGCTTCTTACATAGCACAGACACACAGTGTTTGTCAGACAATCACTCAGACAGTGAACGCAGCATTGTGGCCCCTACAGTAGTTCTCCTGACGGTGAACTGGGGATTCAGTTGTTTGTTGTGCTCATATACTGCAGTTGGTGCACCACTGCATGTGAGCCAAAGATATGTCGGTTAACAGTTAATAATTGGTTAACGAGGGTCGGTTATTGGTTCAGAAAATTTTGCAAAATTAGCATAGATTGCAGAGTATTGTATATTGTATAGTCTATGAAAAAATTATCCTACTTCTCACTTGATTTATTACCTCAGTAAACATTGTAAACATGAGTTTATGGTCTCACAAGTCACATGATGTCCATTGGTCCCATGGTCCCATTTAGAGTCAAATAGGCCATAAAGCAGGGTATGCTTTAGGGCCTGGCTGCCTTGCGATTGACCGGTCACTAACACGGTGTTGTCCAGTTTTCATCTTCAAACTTTAGCCCGTTCACTGTATGTTGTCAGTTCATGAAAGTTAATTGTAACATTTTAGTCTTTGGTCTTATTCAGCGTTCAGTTGTACTTGTGCTCCAACATCTTGTGTCTCTTCTGGTTGCAAAAGACCAAGATGGCGTCAGCCAAAATGCCCAAATCAAGGCTATAAAACGACAGTCCACAAACCAAGTGGTGACGTCACAGTGACTACACCCACTGCTTATATGTACAGTCTGTTTAAAACATATAGCTATTTGCTAACCTCAGCATGCTAACATGCTCAAATGACAATGCTGATATGTAAAGCAGGTGTAATGTTTACCACCTACTTTAGTATGTGAGTTCTGCAAATATTTTGTCATAACCCAAGTATTGAACAAATAGAAATTTTGACCTGATGAGGGTGCTAGAACATTATTATAATCACGCCTGAGCGGAACATGAATATACAGTATGTACCAAATTTCTTGGCAATCCAACCACATGTTGAGACATTTCATGTCCAAACCATGAATTGGAAGCTGCTTGTGGTATTTGAGGACAAGTCCAGGGATGACCAAAGTCTAAGGCTAAAAATAAAAGTAATATTAAAATAAGATAAGATAAGATAAGATATTCCTTTATTAGTCCCACAAAATGTAATACATGCTAATGTTTAGAGTTATTGGGAAGTATGTTTACTGAACTAACCAATGTTATTTAGTAACTGAGTCTAGAAAATGTGAGCTTTGTGGTGGTGTTTTTGTGAAATGGAAATTAAAATCATGACAAGTAATTTTCCACTTAGTAAACACTTAACATTATAATTAGGCTAAATTTGAACAGCTGGTGCTGGTGTACCCAGTCCAGCACCCTTGACAGTAAAAAAGAGCTGTGGCTGACATCTGAGGGGAGGAACAAAAAGAATATCTGTTTCTGAGATCAACAAAGGATCATATAATCATTATTTTTCATGAGACACTGTGTGCAGGCCTTGTATGTTCTTTCTCAGAAAAGCAGTGCTTCATATTTAAACAGCTGCACACTGAGCTGCCCAGAACAAGCCAGCTTCAATCTAACATAAATGACTGACTGACGGTTAAATGAGTGGAAGTTATAGCAGACATATTGTTCTAACCTTTGAGGTTCATGTGTGGGACGGTAAAACAGCTAAACAGCGGTAAAACTGTCAAATTCATTCTCATAGTCACAGAAGAATTTTGATCTCCATGGGCAGATGGTTCAATAAAGTAATCAAATACTTTTACTGCCTTGCATCAGTCCAAACCTTTCATTGGACACAAAAACGTGTGCAGGCCATTAATGCCCTGATGTTACTAAGTGACGGACTGCTTTCTAATTGCTTGACAGGCGGAGAAGTCATGGTCCACAGCCAGCTAATCGGTTTGAGTAAACGACAAAAGTAGTTTGTCGTGCTGTGGTTTCTGTGGGATTCCTCCCTGAGAATAATCTCTGCTCAGTCGGTGTGCTTCTGACTAAACGGCTGCAACCCTTATTTAATGCTATTTACCCCTATTTGCAGCTTGTTCTTTTCTGGTTTCCACTGAATGGATCATAGTTTGTGAAAGAGATTCCTTATCTTCAGATAAAGCTAGAGCCTCGGTGGCTCTTTCAGCAGTGTGGATAGAATCTGTGTGGGAACATTCGACAGTTTCAAGATTACTGATGTTCTCCAGAGCAGGAAGATCTGACTGTGAATGTTCCTATTAAATGCAGTAAGATAAGCACTGTTGTACCATTTACTGACATTCATCAATAGATACCATCATCAGCTTTCCTGACTGTGAAGGATGTTTGTACTTTGTTGGACTTGAGCCCTGCACAGCAACTCTGTTCTCCCTGGCAACTAATGTTATGAGAACACAGTTCAGCCTCCGAGACGCAGAACACTTGCAGCCTGGCCAAGCACACAGGGCGTGTGCTGGCTTTTCAGGTGGAATTGGGATTTGATGGAGCAGCTACAGCCATAAATCGATGAAGGTTGGTATAGAAACTACGCGCCCAGGTTGTAATAAAATGGCTTTCGCACATCAAAAGTTGACCGCCGTGCTGAAGAGAGGGCAGGGTTTTCGATTGCAGGGCACTGGGTATGAGGCTGTTAGTGACTCACGTGTTTCAGTAAATCATAAACCAATTACATTAAAACAGACGGCCGGCTTAGTGCATGGAGGCCATTGGCTTTTGTTATTGTGTTACCATTAGTGGTGGACCACTGCTGCTCCTGCCTCAGCAATCTCATCATGTCAGAGCCTGCCATTGGAGTTGCATGAAAGCTAAAATCAATACGAAGTGAGTCTATACTACATAAATAAATAAATAGGAACAATAAATAAATAAATAAAAAGCAGTATAATTACACCTTGTACAATAGATTTCATGTAATGGGATTTTAGGTGGCGTGTGAAAACATAAGAGAAGATTTTAGCCTCAACAATGCTTGGAAACATTTAGATTTACACCAAAGAGCATAAAAGCAAAGAGAGGAAACTCTGGTATGTTGTCCAGAATATGATAATAGAATAGAAATAACTGGCAATTTTTAGGTGGACGTTTTACTGACTTTCAGTTCAAAATGGCAGAAGCGTATAGCTTTGCTGCTGGGAAATCTTTGGGAAAAATTTATTTGACGAGCACCTTTTAGTTTGGCCCATCCACTAACGTAGAGGGGGCGGGATTTATATACCCATACTGCAGCGAGCTACCAGGAGGCATCCAGATGTTTTGGCTGCACGTTGGCTGTCATGTTGTCCATCTTTATACAAAAACGCTAATGACATCAGGTGCTTTTCCACAATTTTTTTCAACTAGAGTTATTTAAGTCGCTCCCGTAAAAACATGAGGTGCACAGAGCGGAAAAATGCGAGGTGCTGAGCCATGCAAAAGCAAAATGCTTCACTGTCATCGAAAACAAAATACAAAAAGCCATCACAGGCTGCTGAAACGCACCCTGCGTGATGAGGGCCTGATTGTCTGTAGCTCTTTATATTTCCAGGCATCTTGTTTTCCATCTCAGTTTACAGTGATTCAGTAAAAGGTCTCATGCTGCTGACCTGAGACTGAACTGAATTGCCATACGGGAGCAAATGGAAGCTAATTGCCTTTGCTTGTACATGCCAGCCGAATCAGATCATTGCAGAATGTACTAGATGATGGAGGCTATGAGGTTTGCATTGATATGTGACTGTAGTTAGGAGTGTTTGTGTACATTTACTCCAGGCTTACTGAGTACTTCTACAATATCAATAAACTACAATATCAGAGTTTGGTTTAATACCATTAACAAAGCTGTCTAGCTCTGCTTCCAACCATTCCCTCTGTGATACATTCCTTTAATTTTCTTCTACAAAATTGATGATATTTGGGATCAAGGGGACACAAAGCCTGGCTTCAAAACATCATTTGAATGCATGTACATAATAATATTGTCCCCACAAAACAACTGAAAGAAATCACGCCCTCATGGTTTTGTATTAAACATGTCAGCAGACGTGTAATCGACTTCTTTCCTAATTTCTTTTTGAGAAACGAAATCGATTTTTGGAAATGATTGTTTAAGTACGCTTTAAACCAGTTTTCTCTTAAATTCAGTTTTCCTGAGCACCTTTTCACATGTAGAGCTACAACAATGCACAAGCATTAACATCATCCTGTTGGTGATTAACTACAATCCTTTGTTTCCTATTGAAGGCCCTGCCACACCAAGCCGATGGTCAGCTGTCAGACAGTTTGGGGCCGTCGATGAGCGTCTGTCGGCCTAGTTTTTATGATGTGTCCTGCATTGTCAGCTCTAGTCTGCCTGTATCTGAGTTTTTTTTCCGGCCGATTCAGCATGTTGAATCTGCAGTGAAGCTTGTTGTTGAGAGAAATCACTCTGATTGATGATTGATTCAGCTTAAGCAAATCAGTGGATGAGAAGAGAAATGGCGAGGAAAGAGAGCCGACAAGTAAAGTCAAAAGGGCACACACTAAAGGCTCCTCTCATTTTTCATCTTCATCTCATTTGATCATTCAATACAGAGATATTTTCACAGCAACATGGCCATCTGGTATGAGGCTAAGTGGTGAGTGAGAATGGTGTGAAAACGGTTGGCAAACGCTGCTTTGTTTCATGTACGTATCCTAACAATAACTTTCCTCCATCCTCGGTCTTAGGATTTCTCTGTTTGAATGACAAATACAGACAACCGCGACCTGCTGGTGTGGAGAGCTATTTCATCTCACACAGGGTACGTGGTAGTTGGCCATCAGCTGTCATCTTTGAGGTGTGTTTGAGTGCAATTTTATGGCCAAGACAAAGGCAACGTGAGGCCTTCGTCACCGCTAGTTCTTTGATGTCGGGTTGGTGTGCCTTGGCCTTTGCAGAGCAGGGCTGTGTGCACACCAGATGATTTTTTTGAGTGCACACAAAATAGTGGCAACGGCTGTAGCTCGGTGGGTCGAGTGGGTTATGTTTTAACCACAAGGTTGGCAGGTTGATCCCTGGCTCTGACTGTCTGCATGTTGAAATTCTCTTGAGTGAGACACTGAGCCCCAATTTGCTCCCTGGGCACTTCACTGCATTCAAATGCTTAGAATGGTTTAAATGCAGAGGTCAAATTTCATGTATGTACTAGGGCTGTCAAAGTCAACGCAATCATTATGTGTTAACACAGATTAATTTTAACGGCACTAATTTCTTTCAAGCATTAATGCAAATTGTTATTTTTAGGTCGTAGTTGGCTCAGTTTAAAGTTAGACTGAAATGAGAGGGGAATGTATTGGTACCAACTGTAGCATAACTTGTTGTGAAGGAGGCTAAATAGCACCCCAAACTGGATAGACCATTTTCAGCTGGGTCCCTTGACCTCTGACCTCATGATGTGTAAATGAAAATGCATTCTATGGGTACCCACGAGTCTCCCCTTTACAGATATGCCCACTTTATGAAAATCACATGTTTGGGTCAAGTCAGCACACTGACACTCTCACAGCTGTTCAGTTTGCCATGTTATAACTTGAGCATATTTTTATGCTAAGTGCAGTACCTGTGGACAATATTTATTATTGTTTTGTGTTGATAATTCATTTCCAGTGACAAATACAGTATATACATACATTTGCATGAAGCAGCATATTTTCCCACCCATGTTGATAAGAGTAGTGAATGCAAGAAATATCTCCCTTTAAGTTACATTTTGAAGGGATAAATAATTTGCAATTAATGCAGATTAACTATGGACAATCATGCGATTATCTCAATTAAATATTTTAATTAATTGACAGCCCTAATTATTGCTATTATTATTCTTGTTGTTGTTATTATTATTATTATTATTATTATTATTAGTAGTAGTATTGTTATTATTGTCAACAACAACAACAACAACAATAATAATAATAATAATAATAATAATAATAATAATAATAATAATATGTTGTTTTGTGGTGTTAATTAATTTCTAATAACAAATACATACATTTGCTTAAAGCAGTAGTATATTAGCCCACTCCCATGTAGATAGGAGTATTAAATACTTGGCAAATCTCTCTTCAAGGTACATTTTGAACTGATAAAAAAATGTTGATTAATTTGTGATTAATCACAATATAACAATTCTAATAAAGGTTCAGTCAAGTTAAGCTAGCAAACTGTGAAGAGATAACTGCTGAATTTGACAAAACGTGTATTGGGTCAGAATCACTGACTGGATTCTAGTTGCAGGGTCTCCAGTGAGAGGATATGCTGCTTTTCTCTGTTTTATATGGAGATGCAGCGATCCACTTTTTTCAGTTCTGATTTTATTATTTTACTTTTTTTTTTTTTTTTTTTACTGTGGTATCAAATTGGTATTGAGAATTGTGGAATTTAACTGGTACTGATATTGACTACTATATTTCTGGTATTGTGGCATCCCTAGCTCCCACTCTGTGTTAGCTGTGTAATGTAGTAGCATAATCCCCTATGTTGAGGTTTACCACCTGCTTGGTTAAAGCAATGCAGAGTCGGAGCACATGCTGCAGATCCCTAATCAATCGTGACCCTAATGACTGTTTTTCATGGTGATTAGTGTTTTTTCCCCCAGGAAAAAAAAAAATCTGCCCCCACAACAGATGGAGTTACTGTAGCCTGGGGAAGCTAGAGCTGCTGTTTAAACACATTAGCCATCGGCGAAACCTTGAATAGTTTACTGTTCGCTGTACAGACGTGTTCATAAACTCATCCATATCAATGTTCCTGCGCTAGTCTGCGGTTTCTACCAGATGGCTACAATCAGTCAAGGCAGGACCAGATGAATGCAGCCAGAGTTTTATTGGCTTTACTGATGGGGATAATGGGTGTTTTTACTCAGTAAAAGGTCTCTGTTAATTTCCAGCAGTATCATTTATAGAGGAAAGATTTCTATAAACTGAAAAGTCAGTGAGCAAACATGTTTTTAAACATTATCACTTTCATGATCTTAACAGTGAGCGTTACAGCTGTTTGAACAAACTCAGTAGCTAATAAGGTTACACTGACTATGGCTTAGTTTTTCATTTGGCTGCAAGTCAGACATCTGCACTCGTGCACAGAAACTGAAAACCTGTATCCAGGTTTATACATATATAAACTGAACACTGCTCAGATGAAATGACATCTGTCTGTAGCTACGATTTATTCTGGCTTATTCCTAACATAAAATCACATATAAAATCTAAACAATTACTGAAGCTATTTACTTTTGTTCACAGAAATTTTGAGATTATTTAATATTTAGGATCATGTCATATTTTTCGTTTTTTTTTTAATTTTTCTGTAGAAATCACACTTTTTTGATGAGTGGGCAAATATGCTGCTTTATGCAAATGTATGTTTATATTTATTATTGAAAATCAATTAAGAAGAAGAAGAAGAAGAACAACAACAACCTTTATTAGTCCCACTAAGGGAAATTCAATTTACACTCTGTTGTAACTTATACACAGTACATACAGGACCCATATACATGCATCAATGGAGAGGTGTCAGAGTGAGGGGGCTGCTCCTGACAAGCGCCCCAAGCAGTTGGGGGTTTGGTGCCTTGCTCAGAGGCACCTCGGCAGTGCCCAAGCGGTAAACTGGCACCTCTCCAGCTACCAGTTCACACTCAGTTCTTGGTCCATGTCGGGACTTGACCCGGTGACCAAGCCAACTCCCTACAGACTGAGCTACTGCCGCCCCCAAACAACAAACAATACAACACAAAATAATGACTAAAATTGTCCAGAAATCCTTACAGTACTGCATTTAGCATTAAAAAAATATGCTCAAATCATAACATGGCAAACTGCAGCCCAACAGACAACAACAGCTGTCAGTGTGTCAGTGTGCTGACCGGACCAAATTGCATGTGATTATAAAGTGTGGCATGCCTGATCATTTTCATTCACATATCTTGAGGTCAGAGGTCAAGGGACCCCTTTTAAAATGGCCATGCCAGTTTTTCTTGCCAAAATTTAGCTTCCTCCGCGACAAGCTAGTATGACATGGTACCAATGGACTCCTGGTGTTCTAGTTTCATATGATACCAGTATCTTCACTCTAGCTTTAAAACAGCTTGCTACAACCTCCGAAAGATGGATTGCATTAATGGGTTAAAGAAATTGGTGGCAAAATTTGCATTAACGTGTTATTATTGCATTAACTTTGACAGCCCCATTAATAATCCATGAAATGCTTACTGAGTTGTTTCCTGTTAACACCTGTCAGCCTGCATTGTTATTTGAAAATTAGATTTCTGATATAAATTCACAACAGTTCCCAAATTGTAGGGGAATAGTAGGAAATTGTGTCAAAGTTTCACAGAAACTTAATGACGAAGCTGTAATTAACATTTAGGATCATGCGATGCTGTTTTGTGTGTTGTGTTTCATAGTTACCACAAAGCAGCTAATAAAACTGTGTTCAGGAATTAAATGATCAGGTCATCAGATGATTCAACTGCTCTTGTCTTTTTAAAACACTCTGTGTATTGGCCTTGTTTGTCACATCCACTGAGAAATGGTTCATTTATGACTTGACACATAATGCTGTTGACAGTATAGCATGTTTCAGTATGGTGACTGATGGTGATGGTGACTACAATGGCTTCTTGTGGCTTCTCCAGAGTCGTTAATTTTATGGTTCAGAGGTCACAACTGCTAGTGTCGGTGTTAGAGTGCTAAAGGTCAGGGCTGACTGACAGGAATTACTGCTGTTGGAGAAAAACTAATCTTGATACAGATAATTAAATGTCATAATCATATTATCCTTAATGTGTAGGTATTTTTTTCAAGTGAAATCTGACTAGTCATGAGTAATATCTGAATATTAACAAAATAGGAGTGATTTTTAAACAATGCATTAAACAAAAATGTTATTCAAAGCACAACAAAAAAGAAACATCTTACTGTATAAGCTCTTCTGAAGTCCACAAAATACATATTGAATCAGCAGTTTCACCAGTTCAGAGCATATTTGAATTTCCATTTAACAAAGCAAAGATACCTCCTCATTCTTATCCTGTTGTTGTCTTCAGTTTGCCAAATCCGATCAGCAAAATTCAGAAACAGGACTTTTAACAAACAAGTACTAAGTGATAAATCATAAGAGCAATGACACAGTTTGGTGAAATAAGTTTAAAAGATCAGAGGTGTTTAAGTCAATACTACATCTGTTCTGAGGTCAGAATATTGATTTATTATTTTGTAGGAAATAATGACAGAAATGCTGACTGAAGCAGACTCTAGCGGAGTCTTTGCATCAGCATAATGGCCAAATAAATTTGAGGAGCATCATTCACGCACTCACCACACTGCAAGCCAATGGAATCACTGTGAAAGAGTATTACAGGTCCCATATCATGCTCACTTTCAAGTCCGTACTTGCAGTTTGTGTTTCTAAACTTTGAACACTTTGAAGCTCAGAGGACAGTGGTATATAAAAGTGATAGAGTTCATTCTCAACCCTGCCGTCAATAATGGATCAGATGTATTTGGCCAGGAGCGTAAGGACATTGTTAATTATTTCAAAACACTAATCTGAATATGCAGATCTTTAAGCACAGATAATCATAAACCAATGTTTGTTTTTGGGTGAAGATAAGTCTCTGGAGGATTACAGACTCGAGTTTTAGTTGAACAAACATTTCTCAGAGGCAGGGCTTCTTGCCAGATATGATCACAGAGTTAAATCAGAACAAACAGAGGCAAACAACTGCTGTAGATAAAATAACTTTCCACCCCATCGCTTTAATTGAAATCTCAGTTTATTATCCATTAGGAACATGACCCACAAATCTGATCATCATGCTCTGATTTAATCCTGCTGTTGTTGGTGGTGAGGATGATGATGGTTGGATGTTGTTGTGAGTCCTCCTAAAGAGGCTGTTGCAGATGCAGGTAATAGAGCTGAAAGAGGGTGCTGAATAGCAATTTGCACCTTTGTAGGGGTATAAGAAAATATCATAAATATTGAGTATTGTGATATTATTTTTTGTGATACTGTATTGATTCTCTTAATAGTTTATATACCTGCAAAGATGAACTCAGTCAATACTTCATTACCTCTGCCAAGGAGGTTGTTTTTGCCGGCGTTTATCTGTCTGTTTGTCTGTGTTCAAGATAACTCAAAAAGTTATGGACAGATTTTGATGAAATTTTCAGGGTGTGTCGACAATGTGAAAAGGAAGAACTGATTTAATTTTGGGGGTGATCCGGAAGAAATCCTGGATTCTGGATCACTTTGAAATTTTCGTTAACATTGGGGTCAATGGGACCCAAAACATTGTTTGTCAATATCTCTGGTAGCTAATTGTTGCCCAAAGCTCATGAAATTTGACTCAGGGATTTACAATGTGTACTTCTATCAAATCCCAGAGGCTGATCCAGATCTGATCCAGATGGCGGATTTTTAGCAATTTATATAAAACAAATGGGGGTACCCTTACATTTTGGCCTACTGTGCATTTAATATTAGAGGTAGAGATTTCTAACAAGCGGCATCATGTAGCTGAGACAATTCCACATCTGAAGTATGTCAACGAATTTGATCTAGCTTTAATAGATTAGAAAATAATCAATTAGATAATTGGGGGCGGCAGTAGCTCAGTCTGTAGTTGGCTTGTGAATCGGAGGGTCACCGGTTCAAGTCCTGACATGGACTTGCTGGTAGCTGGAGAGGTACCAGTTTACCTCTTGGGCACTGCCGAGGTGCCCCTGAGCAAGGCACCAAACCCCCAACTGCTCGGGGTGCTTGTCAGCAGCAGCCCCCTCACTCTGACATCTCTCCATTAATGCAGGTATATGGGTCCTGTTTGTGCATGTATGTATTTCAGGTCTGTATGTACTGTGTATAAGTTAACAACAGAGTGAAAAAATTGAATTTCCCTCTGGGGATTAATAAAGGTTCATCTTATCTTATCTTATCTTATCTTAATACTTGAGGAGATAGATCCAGAAGAAACCGCCAGGGGGGAAACTATGGTGCTTAGCGGAGGTCTGCGCTCTCCAAATGCTTTTCTAGTTTAATCTGCAAAGATATGCACCCTCTCAGTGTACGTTCCCACTCAAAGTACTGCTATAATGTTGGATGTTATAGGGACTGTGATAACTGCAAATGCAGATCCCACTGTTGTGATTGCATAAAAAGTATTTTATTTTTGCAGATTTTATACCTATGATGGTGTGTCCTTTATGTTATGACAGTTTTCCTAAAATTAGACTTGCAGTATATCACTTTGCTTACAGTATTGCAATGTAACGCAGTATATTAAATCATGATCCCTGTATCATGATACATATTGTATTGCCAGATTCTTGCAATACACAGCCCTACTCCTGGGTGAGTTAGACCAAGGGATGCTACTTCAGGGCTCAGCTGATTGGATGGTGACGGTGTCTCTTGAAGTGATTTACAGCTGAGTGAAGAAGGAAAATATGAGCGGACAATCAGACTGAGAGGAAGCAATGAGAAGCATTTCTTCAGTTGATAGCGAGAGCTCTAAGCTTTACCATGTTAGCTATCTCTTGTTATTCTTAGCTTTTATTCAGGGCTTCAGTCTGATATTGTTTATTCAGAAAAAAAACCCCTACCCATTATAGCAGGAATTGCTCAAACAGTTTATTTCAGATAGAGATACAGCAGTGTGAGAGATGCTGTCTGGAATGCTCCTTACTGCAGTAATATGACTTAGCTTTTCAAGGCATTTTTTGATAAAAATACAGTTTAAAGGTGTAAAATTTGATATCCAGAACATTAATACAGTAGCAAACAACAATTTTCTATGTAAAGATATAGTGAAGTAATGTCTACCTGAGCAGAGAATGAAGTCTTTCTCCCTCTGTGTATGTTGTAATCAGAGTTTGTGTATAATTTGTTGACATATAGCCAGGCTGGTTGTGCATGCTTTTAGTGCATATTTATGCATGTAAGTGTGCCCCACTGGCTAGCTCACGGCTGCCACTTTGCCCTGCTGTCATAAGGCGGTTACAGCTGATAACGCCGTCCAGACTGTTTGCTCTGTCAGCAGAGAGGAAGTGTGCTGAGCCTTCTTCTTTTGATATTTTGACCTGCACCGCAGTATTTTGTTGTGATCAAAAGTATCAGCAAACTTTAAATGGCACCAGTTTGTAAAGTATAAAAAGCTCTAATTGTATTTCACTTTCAGTAACCTTGACCCCCCCATATTCCAAGCTAAATAGTAACTAAAACTACTCCATATCCAGAGCATGATTATACTTTAACAGCAAACAACTATTTGCTGTGTAAAGATATAGAGGAGAAATGTCTACCTGAGCAGAGAATGAAGTCACTCTCCCTCTGTGTGTGTTGTAATTTGAAACTTGAGCTTCGCCATGCTTTGTTGACGTTGCCGGGCCGTGTGTGGTTTTAGGACATGTTTTTGCATGTGAGCGTGCCCCACTGACTAGCTCATGGCCACTGTTCTGCGCTGCTCTCATACAGTTAAAGCTGGTAACGCCACCCCAACCGATGGCGCCCCCCCCCAGGTTAACACTGAGCTCTGTCAACACTGTCACCATTGTTTGCACTGTTAAGCGCCGTTATCACCATTTGATGCGATAGTTGCCATATTGAGAGCCGTTGAGAGGCAATAGAAATGCTCCCAATAACGGATTTAACACCTTTAACAAGATTAACAGCCACCATAATCTACAGCCATGCTAGCAGCGCTGACAAATCAAATTGCTGACTAGAAGGAGAAAGTAAATCCAATATTCACTCTCCTTTTAACCCTGTTTAGTTCAAGCTGGTAAATGCTGGACTATGTTTACCATCTAGTTGCTAACTGTGGCCATCTATGTGGTGCTGGGGATGTAGTGTATATACTGTAGTGGGTATATCAGAACTGTTCATCGGAGCTTTCACTGCTGCCTGGTGCTAATGAAAGAGAAACAATACAGTAAAATCGTGGGTCTTTAAACCAAAACAAGGAGCTGAAAGATGCTATGAATCTACGTTGAGCTGAGGGGAGCTGCAGAGTCGGGGATTATTCTCTGTAAATCCGTCACTATGCTTGATCCGTTATTCACATTACACATACTGATTGATTCATATGAGAATATTGATTGTCCCAGCTTTAAATATGTATACTATTTAACAAATATACATGAAAAAAGTATGGGTTCATTAGTTCATTAGTGATTTAGCTAGAGAGCAAATTCAACCCAGAAGATGAAAAATGAATACAGCAGGTGTAGAAAACAGACATCTTAGCAGCAGCATGTAAGAAAACATCTGTCTTCACCAGTCAGTTTACATATAAACGGCAGCATAAGCAAGTACCAAGATGTTTCATTTTCATCTGCCACAAGCAGCTGAGTGTGCTCCTGGGTAAAGTCAGCCGTGTAACTCAGACCAAACCGTCAATAATTGGTCGTCATAGGATTTCCATCAAAGAGGCTTGAAACTCAAAGGGACTGTTCTGTCTTCTGATTTAGATCCTGCACATCAGAGTGTGAATATTTTATATGAGTCGAATTCGAAGGGAACTCGAAATAAATCACCTCACCTCCCAGTCTATCGCCATGGTTAGCAGAGCGTCTTTGAAGTGCAGCTATATTCCCTGCACATCAAATGCTCATCAAGGAGCCCGGCAGCAGTAACATTAGCCTGTGAAACACCAGATCAGGGTCTGATGTGTTCGCTCCCATCTACACGAAGTGAGATAGCTGCCCAGAGGAGCACAGGAATAATGGAGAGGTGGAGAAGGTTACGCTGTGCTTCTCATGTGCAGCGGTGTCTGCTTCAGCCGGGAGCTGCTGATGATTTCAAACCATGAATTTCTCACATATTTTGAGAGAAAACGAGCCTCCTTGATTGAATCCATGGTCAAAAATGGGCTCCATGAGGTGAAATAATTCTCTAGTGTCAGCTGAACTGCAGATGTGGTGGACGGAGTCAGACTAAATGGATTTTCTGCCAGGAGACAAATGTACAGCATAGGGTTTCACTTCAGAATGACGCTCCCTTATAGGCTATATGTGTGACTTTGGTTATGAATAAGTTATGTTGAAATTACAGACAACCAAGTGGTCTCTCAGTATGAATATTAACATAAGATGTCGAAGACGAACAGGGATGATGAGGGCGTCAGTCTGACAGTGACAGATGAGATTTTCTTGTCTGGAATCTCTGAGATGAGAGATATGGGCAGAGAACATAATAATGTTATTTTAAAAGTAATTTTCTGGAGTGACTGCAAAGCGCTGTAGATGACCTGGGTTATAGATTATGTTAGCTGCATACGTATCACGATCACATAAACAATCAAGTAAAGGTTGAGCCCTTACTGTGAAGGCTGTGAAATAAATGAATACACAAATACGTAAAAAAAAACTGCATCTTAAGAAAATGCATCTATTCATACTACTACTATTACTGTATTGCGAATCGCCATCCAATAAAAACTGTTACAGCTGTGAGTGACATAGTTTAGCTTTATGTTGTGGCCAATGTGTATGTAAATAGCTCACTGCCCCCTCAAGACTGTGCTGGTAAGATGTAGCCCAGTGTTTCCCATTACTTACCTAGACCCGCCTCAGTTTCTGAATGAACTGAAAATACTTGTACACTTCTAAACGGGGTCCGACGATGGAAAAGGGTCATGTCCCCAGATCCCCCAAGAGGAGTCCCACGTCCACCCATCACAGACTCACAAAATCCTGTAGGAAATGCTGGCGCACTAGCATGTTGTAATTTGTTGCAGAGCAGTATTGCATCTTGTCAATAATTACTACAGCAAGAGCAATAAAAAGTGATTTGGTGACTTGATGAGATTCACAAAATTTGGGCACCCACAGGCAAAAACATAAATCAGCACCTATGTTTAGTTGCATGGATCTGTTCCAGTTTATGAAATGTGAATATTTTTGGTTAGATTAAGATAAACTGAATAGTTTAAGGTTTGTTGTTTGGATTAAACACGACATTTGAAGATATGACCGTGGGCTCTGGGAAACTGTAATGTCCATTTTTCACCGTTTACTGATGTTTTATAGACCAAACGTGTCATTGAGAAAATATTCACAGATTAATCCATAATTTAATTGTTAGTTTTGGCACCAATCGACCCGTGTGTAACCAGCTCCAGCAGCATTGAGGAACAAGTTGCTGTTGACTGCAAATGAATGTTTCCATTTATACACATTATTATGTGCAGATAAAATTGAAACCTTGCTTTATTGAAATGACATTTAATACAATAGTCCTGTTATACAACCGGTCTCCTGAAAAACATATGTTTATAAAGTGTTAATTAGGATATAGATAAATATTGTCTTTATAAAAATCTTGGTGGACAAAACCATCTTTCAGTGGACTGCAATACATTTCTAAACACCACTGCCACAAAGCAAATTACCATGAAGTCCAAACAACTAAACGCTGGCACACACTAAAAGACTTTTCAAATCTTTACATTGTCGAAAATGTGAGAGACCCCACACATGACATGTTGTGATAAATTTAAGTTTTCTTCCTGTAGTGTGTGGTGATCAAACATTTGGCCAAAACAGTACACCATACACCAACTGATTCCATTCATGACTAAAAAGAGTCCTGACTGAAAAAAACAGAAATCTTCATGCTAAAACGTGACTTCAGTGTAAACAAACACGGGGGACGACGGGCAGAATTAATGATGCCAGTTTTTGTGCTACTTTGTACTGAAAATTCACAAAGAAAAAAGAAAAATATTGGATGAAATCATGGAAACATTTTAAATAAACACACATCAAAACAAGTTTGCGGCCACAAATCAACAAGTTGGTCCTCCATTTCTGAGGGCTGTCTTACTCCTACTTCATGCTTTGTGTTTTGCATTAGCTCATGCATTAGCTGCGGCTTGATTCCCAGTTGGCTGTTGTTCTTTCCCACGTGACTGCGTTGTCAGCTGTCCTTGGGGTTCCCCACACACAACAGGATGCCCACTCATTAATACTGAACCTGTTTAATATTTGCAATTTGAAATGAATGCGGCAGAGATGGACTTCCAAGAAGATTGGGGGGTGTAAAAACTCTTAACATACCTCACCACAGGAATATGGGCAAGATATCAAAAAATCTGGGCTTTGCTGACCATTATCAGTAGGGGGAATCAGGCCAAAAATTGGCTTGATTCTCATGTAGTGTGTTGCCAGCATAAGGTAGTGGTCTCAATAGTCTAATGTTTTGGCAGGCCTCTCGTTTCACATTGCATCATATCTTCGAACTGCCTTTATTTTCTTGTATATCTGTACAGAGTGGTTTTAAAACATCTGCACCCTGCAGGAAAGCCTGAGGGGGGTCACAGAGTTTACCAGTCTGTGGTTCAGTATGTGGTTGGTTTGTATTTTTGCCGATTCTGCCTGTCCTCATGCCACCTGCTTGCAAACAAGAGCTAACAACAAATGCATTAGTTCTATTGATTCGCCTTAAACATGTATGACCAGACGATGTGTATTTACAGCCTGCAATATGTTGTTTCCACTGTGGGTTCATAAAAGTTTAAAGGAGATCGGAGACTCTGAAAACATTTCACCCGTGAAAGCTCACAGAGTGAAAACTAAAAGGGAGAGAAGATGCCTTGAGGATCACGTATAAATCTGATTTATTGTACATTTGCACAGTTGAAGCTTCAGGCTGTGCTAAAGCGAGTTCCTAACAAGAATTTACTGCATAAATTGACATAATGCACCCTGTTATTTATGATCTATTACAACATAAAGAGTATTATTTTGACCTATAACAGAAAGTAAAATGAAAAGCAGGAAGAGTCTTCAATTTATTACACTCTCATACTGTAGTGGAGGAATCTGTGAAACAAATCATGTATAAATATCCTTCCTCTGGCCCCTAACAAACTCTCCTCTCTGCTCCACTCATGCATGGCCCGGGAGAATAAGCAGTCCTCTTAATGACATAGTAAATTGGTGTTGTCAAGAATGCAAATTCAGCATTAATGGGGTGTGTATTCCCTCCTTGTAAAGTGGCTGTTTTTCATCATTATGCTCATGGAGTAAATAGCTCTTTGAGTAACTGAAATCCATCAAGATCTTAAAAGAGTCACCAGGTTAATGTGGTGAAAGCATCACGTAAAAAAACATATCATTCTGACAGTTCACTTCCCTTTCAAACACACATCAACGCACTACTCTCCAAAGTCAGAGCAAGAATTGGTTTCCTGTACTGTAATGAAGCATCCTTTTCCCACTGTACACCATGGTTAAGATGACCGTTCTCCCAATCTTGGATTACGCTGTCCTAATCCACAGATTTGCAAAAATCTTCTCCAGCTCTGTGCGTCGTACACAAACAACAAGCCGACTAATTTACACAGATGCATGCACTAAAGAAAAGTCCACATTTCTGGTTGGAAGGAGAAACACATCTACTTTTAAACATTATGAAAGACTTGGATATCAACAGGTTTTTGCATATGCACAAATATGGCAATGCCAATCTCTTCGAGAAGGTGGTTGAAGGAGTCAAAGAGAGAGGCGGAGTTTTACGACAGAACACGTCCGCCACCTGTTATGTTAATCGGAGTATACAAGGCTGGTTAGTAGTATTGTCTTTAGGGCTAGTACCTTAATATTCTGTGCATGTAAACATAGCCAGTGTAACCTGTGTTCTGTAGTCAACTGGCCGTCACTACATACCAGGCGTCCACTGGTATCAGTTAATTTATAAAACTCACATTGGCAAACCCCTCCATATTTCCATTCACTAATCAATGTCTCCAACAGTAGCTGCAATTTACGTTCCAGCAAATTTATTAGTAGGGTCATTCCTAAAGTCTGCACCTCCTTTAGTCGTCATTCATTCCAAATTGCTGCTCCTAGTGACTAGAATGAGTTACTAAAGATGATAAAACTACACACCCTCTTTATGTTACCCAGCGATAATTTCTGATCACTGCAGCTGCTTTTGAATGTGCTTCTCTTGAACACTATGCATATTGTATATCTATTGTTTTATATGCCGTATATATTTTGATGTTTTAATTTAGTCTAATGTTGTGTTATTGCACTAGTTGTCCCTGACATTTATATGTTCTATGTTATAATGTCTGATATCGACTTATATCGTATATCTTGTATCGACTGGCCCTCCGCTGCTGCCTCTTGGCCAGGTCGTCATTGTAAATGGCAGTTGCTTCTCGGTTGACATACCTCCTTAAATAAAGGTGAAATAAATATAAAATAATAAAATGGGAGATCAACCAAAAGTCCCATGATAATATTAATATCAATCTACACCATGTCTGTAATAGTTAATCCATGTTTCATCACATAAATATTAGGGTTGTCATAGTTAATGTGATAATAACGTGTTAACGTAAATTTTCTTTAAGGACCCTAATTTCTTTAACATATTAATGCAACTTGCGATATTTAGGCTGTAGTGGGCTCAGTTTTAAAGCTAGAGTGAAGGTACTGGTATCATATGAAACTAGAAAACCTGATGAAACTGGTACTGGTACCAACCATACTAGCTTGGTGAGAAGAAGGCTAAATAATGCTCCAAACTTGTACTAAATTCTGGCAATGAAAAAATGACACAGTCATTTTCAAAGGGGTCCTTTGACCTTTGACCTCAAGATATGTGAATTAAAATGGGTTCTCTGGGTACCCACAAGCGTCCCCTTTACAGACATACTCACTTTATGACAATCACATGCAGTTTGGGGCAAGTCATAGTCAAGTCAGCACACTGACACACTGACAGCTGTTGTTGCCTGTTGGGCTGCAGTTTGTCGTGTTATGATTTGAGCATACTTTTTATGCTAAATGCAGCACCTGTGAGGGTATCTGGACAATATTTGTCATTGTTTTGTGTTGTTAATTGATTTCCTATAATAAATATACTGTACATATGCATTTGCATAAAGCAAGCGTATTTGTCCCCTCATGTTGATAAGAGTATTAAATACTTGACAAACTGTGGACAATCAAGTGATTAATCGCAATTAAATATTATGATCGATTGACAGCCCTAATAGATATTGTTACCTACTTTTGTGTCTCTATACAAATTTCATGGTTATCTCAAACATCAGCAATTAGTGCTGTTTTTGTCGTCAGTACTAAACTAAAACTACATCAACCCAATCATCAAAATAAAATTATTTGTCATCACAATCGTATGGATTACAAACATTTTTTTTAATTTTCTCTGAGATCTGATGTCTGTGTTTACAGCTGTCTAGTGTCGCAGTGTGTTCATCTTCAGCTGTTTGTCTTGATGCAAATCATCCAATCGTTGATTTGATTTTATGTCCATTGATCTGAGGAGAGAGGACCACCTTGTAATCACATTACCATAATCAATTATGGCATGTTCATTCATTATGTCAGGTTGGCTTTCTTCCTTCAATATTGCTTTGAGACAATGTGACACCAGCAAATAATCACCTTTAAGAAACCTGAGGATTCCTTACAGAAATATGTGACAGATCAGAAAGTGTTTGCTGGTGTGCAAAAATAACCTTTTAATTATTTCATAAATTAAACTCATTCTATTTTACTGCTGTGTTACATTGATAAGAGACTCAGTAGGTGTGGCCACGTGAAAGTGCTCTGAAATCTAGTTTTGTTTTTCTCCTCTCTAACAACAAATTCAACACCACTGCAGATCTGTCTGTTTTAGTAAAGGACCTTATAACTCAGATGTGCCCTATAGGTCAAGTATTCAGGTTTATGTTGCTGACTCAGTTCTCAGTCAGAGTATGGCACCTTCACATCTCTGTCACAGTTTCCTGAACTTTAAGTTTTATATTAAACTTTAAAAATTTGAGTCCTCATGGCAGATTTTCACAACAGAACACCATCGGCAGAAAAGAGCATCGATATTGGACAGACTGTGGATTATGTTTAATGAAAAACTGTTTTTACAACCAACACCACTGTTGTCTACAGCATCTGCACATGGATAAGCAAATGTTACACAAATTATCTATCAATGGTCCTGAACTCTAATATCCTGCAGGGAGGTCAGACCCTCTCCACAGCTCGCTGCATAAAGTGCACATTACGTCCTGCATTGGTGCAGGGTGTTGGTATTGGATGTAAATCGTGAGATGCAGCATTGTCCAACACTGTATCAACATAATTTCAAGTGATACCGGGCTGAATTTATCAAAAGAGACCTGAGTGCCACAGGTTTCAGGGAGAATCACACAAAATAAGAAGAGACATAGTAACAGAGGCTGATTATATGTTCTGCTGGATTTAAGGTCACACAATCTGAAGTGGTCAGTTTTGTGAGAGTTTTTTTTTGCCTCTGAATAGCAGATGTAGCGCAGATGAGATTTTACACAAGCCAAGGTTGTGGTGGGGAAAGTAAACACGCATTAAATGTAGAAAGGAAATAGGTTATTATTAATGGCACAACATAAGATCACTGTAACTCAAACAAATAGTGGAATTTGTGTTCATGAAACTTGAATTTGAACTTTGACCCTCATCACTACAGGCTGCAACTACACTTTCCTTTGTTTGCTGAAGACATTTAAGTGTGTGTTTGGCTGCTTTTACCCATACACTGTATACAAGACATAATCACTGTGACGTCAGCCATTGGTTGGTGGACTGCCATTTTGAAGCCTCAAGTTCGGCATTTTGGTCGTCGCCACCTGTGTTTTTGGCTGTCACCATCTTGGCTTCTTGCAACCAGAAGTGACACGGGAGGGTGGAGCTAATTACACTTGAATGTTGAGTAAGGCAAAAAGGTTATAATTAACTTTCATGAACTGAAAATGCACTGTGAAAGGGTTAAAGTTGTAAGATGAAAATGTGGACATCGCTCAGACCTGTCAATCACAAGGTAGCCACGCCCTAAAGCATACCCTGCTTTATGGTCTATTTTACTTGAAAGGGGACCATAATTTCCTAAATGAACATCATGCTGTATTGAAGAAGACTTGAAACCAGCGATTGAGACCATAAACTCATGTTTACAATGTTTACTGAGGTAGTAAATCAAGTGAGAAGGAGACTCATTTTCTCATAGACTTCTATACAATCAGACTTCTTTTAGCAATCAAAGGAGTCGCCCCCTGTTGACTATTAGAAAGAATGCAGGTTTAAGGCACTTCAGCATTGCCTTCACTATTCAGACCTGGAAGTTGCCCACTGCTTTTACCTCAGTATTAACATCCACATACAATGTCTCAGTTGGGAACGAAACTCTCCTCTCTGAAGCAGCATCATTTTGGGATTCAAGCTGTTCTAACACAACATTTAGATAAAAATCTGTCCACGTCCTGATTTGATTTCATTATTTGTCACCTGTATTGTGCTGCCTCAAATGTCCAGTCTGGTTACTCATAATATTGAGAGGTGTTTCCATGTTGTATTGAGGCCTGTTTTTTTTGGCCAAGCACTTCTTGATTCAGTTTGAGTTGTGATTTAATTTTATTCTCTAAGATGTTTTTCACGTTTGGCTGTTCTTCACCAAGAGATCCAACATTTTGATTTGTTGGACTTAAATCATGTTGATGTGTGTCTTTACACATAAATTTTATGGGGTGCTAACCCATCAAAGGGTACTGTAGAGGACATGAGGCCATAATAAATCTACAGCATCTCTCCCCAGCTGACGGAAATGGGAAAGGCCTGAGAGTGTGAGAGCAGGTTTGTGTCTGATGTCAGTGCTCTTCTCATCTGCCAGCACTGATGCGTCATTTAATCAGGAAGACCATACTGTGTCTTTCCATGGGAACATCTAATACATCCAATTTCAAACTGTGACATATTTTTTTTAGGAATCGCTGGTGAAGAAAATCAATACAAAATAGATGGAAGATGAATTTTGGACTGTTGCTATAACTATAGAGGTGCTAAATTACTTTGGCTTTGAGCCAGTTTCATTACTCTGAGTGTGCAAAGTTAAATATCTCGAATACAAATGTTCTGCTTATAATAGATCGAGTCTAAAAAGTTTCAATTATTTAAAGTGTAACTTCACCCCCAGATCTGAAAACAATGTTATTATACACGGCTCTTTCACATTGAAGCAATGAATCTGGATTTTTTTTTTTTCAATTTCCAGACATCTTTTGAAGTCATCTGAGGCAGAAAAATCAGTCAGTAACTGTCCAGTCAGCTGAGGATCTTCCTCAGCAGACAGGCAGGACAATCTAGGAGCACAAATATCAAGTTAGCCAACGGCCTGGAATACAAGTTAGTCACAGTCAAAGTACCATGTTACATAGTGTATAGGGATGCTAAAGATTTGTGACAATAATGAAAAATGAAAATAGCCAGAACAGGTTCAACATTACTTGGCATAGATTATCTTTGTCTGTACCATTATGGATGATGTGTTTCTGCTTCTCCCCACTGTACAAAAGTGAAGTCAAAATATCCCGGAAACGGGAGCAGAGATTTTGACGTCATGTGGAGCCTGAATCTGCGTAATAGGGATCAAGGTCCAAGCCAGGCATGGCTGTAGCTTGCTAGCGTTGCTAGCATGAGCCACCTAGCTGCTACGTTAGCACCACATTAGCTGTTTGACTCTCTATAACTACATTTATGGTAAAATTGACACATTCTATTACACATCCGTCTTGTGACGGTTGTGGAAAGTTCCTCCTCTCTCTCTCTCTCATACAATTACTTTACCCAGAGCAGCTGTCAATCACAGCTGTCAATCATGACGTCCCACCCCCTTTTTATAGCCTCAAATAACTCAGTAAAACCAAACTTATCAGACAAAAACTTAAACACACATCAATGTGATAAGAGCTACCTAAAATAATATATTTGACGCATACTTTGACGTTTTAATTGGGCCCATGTCCAATCAGTTAACACGGAGGGCGCAGGATTTATGGGCTATGCTGCAATCAACCACCAGGCAGAGATTGAGACGTTTTTAATTTTTTTTGTGGAGCTGTCATCTTTGTACAGTCTGTAATCTGTACCTTCGCAACTAGCTGTTTATCATCTGTTTTTTTAATTTTACAATTTTAATAAGGTCCTAGCTAACGAGGCATGTTTCATCCCAGGCTAGATGCTAACTAGCTAACAGCTGTTAAGGGAGGAGGAGGGAAAGAGGGAAGGTTAAGCCACAGATGAAAAAAGACAGAGGAAGAGATTGAGATGAAAAAGTAGAGGGGTGGTCTGTGAAATGTAAATCTGTACAGCCAGTGTAATATATACTGCACACACGGCCTTTGATGTATATTAGCCACAGGCATGAGCCTGTGAGTGCCTGCTGCTATTATGGTAACTATAGTAACCTCCCGAGCTGATACAAGTGATGAACATGTCTGCCACACAGCAGGAGTTGAAGGTACCATGTTCAGTTTGGTTATCGGGTAAATCAGAGGTGTAATTAGCAGAGTTTACAGAGTTAAACTGTATATATCATGTAACAGGGAAATATTTCTTTATTAAGATTCACATGAGCAACATGAGTAACAACAACACTTAATTATTTTTTACAGTATCTGTCCTTGTTTATATGCAAACACACTGCACTAATGCATTAATTTCATGATTTATATTTACTTCTATACTTTTACTCAAACACTACAAGAGACTGTGCTCAGCCTCCACTGACCTCTCTGCATTATATCTATAAATATAATAATATGTATGTAAGCTCTTCTCTTCACTATGGTGCTCTTTAAGAAACTGGATAACACTGTATGAATGTTAGAAAGAAAGAAAGAAAGAAAGATATTCCTTTATTAGTCCCACAGTGGGGAAATTCAGTTTTACACTCTGTTTTTCACACACAGTACATATACATGCGTCAATGGAGAGATGTCAGAGTGATGGGGCTGCTCCTGACAAGCGCCCAGAGCAGTTGGGGGTTTGGTGCCTTGCTCAGGGGCACCTCGGCAGTGCCCAAGAGGTAAACTGGCACCTCTCCAGCAACCAGTTGGTCTTGGCCCATGGTCTTGGTCCATGGGGGTCTTGAACCCTTGACGTCCGCGTCCTAACCCAAGTCCTTACAGACTGAGCTACTGCCACCCCCAATTAATTATGGCCATAACTCACTTTATCTACACATCCATCTGTAAATACACAATGCAGTTTGCATTATATTATATAGGATTATATATATCAAAGGATTTTATTGTGGTTTGTAGTTGACTTTTTATATGCTGGAAAAATTAAACAGTGGGGCCAAAATACACTTTATATTAGGGGTGGGCACGGTTCGGGTAAAAAAATTTAGTAAAAATGTATTAATTCTTTCTAAATATCACAGTGTCACTTTTCTTTTAGACAAGAAGTCCAGTCATAGGATGTGATAATGAACAAGTGTTTTGTTCTTTATGTTAGACTACTGTTGTGAAGACAGACAGTTGTTGACTAATTTTGCCGAATCAATGAAATGCATGTTTAAACTGAAGTTGGAGATTGGCCTTCTTGCTGTACCATACCGAACCAAAAACCATGACCCCGAACTGTGAATTTTATGAACTGTCCCACCCCTACTTTATATATAATTATACGTGTTTATCTTTTAATTTGTATTCTTTAGATTTCTTTTTCTTTTCCTTTTTGTTTTACTCATATTCTTTATCATTATTCCTCATCGCACAATGACATTTTTAGCACGGACTCAAGAGTATGCCCGGTATTTTACTACACATATTTGACAAATAAAGTCCTTCTTGAATCTTGAATATATTCTTTAGACTTTCCCAATCAACGCTGCATTCTCTTTCAAAGGACAACAGCTGACTGTACTTTATAATGTCTTAGAGATAATTAAGGAAGAAAACACCTCAGATATTCAAACACTGTTAGATATCATCAAATGTCGATTGTTGTTTTATTATTTTGTGTTGTAATTACATTTTTATGTGACTCAAACTGCCTGTTTACCAGTTTAATTGCCCCAAACAGCTAACACAGATTTTACATTTTTTTTTTGTAATGCTTGCAGCAGGAATAAAACAGATAGCAGCAGGGTGATGGATGGCACAGCAGCTCAGGTAAACACCCCCGCAGAGATAACAGCCCCTGCCAGCTTTTGATGTGCAGATGCAGATGCTGTGATGGACTCCTTCAGGAGGATGTTCATCAATGTGCTTGTGGCGCCAAACCAATTTTTGTCCCATGTGCATCAAATCAAGGCCTCTGGGATTCTGTTACTGCTCAGAAGTGTAACAAAAACCACATCCTTTTGGGTTTTCATTACATACTCAAATTTGCAAGAGGGTCTCATGTCCCTGGCTCAGATTTTGTGTGTGACAGCTCAGCATCAGGATCCTTTACATCTTCACAACACCATTACCAAGAGAGTGAATGTGCCACCTAAGTACCTGTGTTTATCAGAGACATTTTAGAAATGATGATCTGGTTCAGCAGGCACAAAACCATCTTGCTGAGTAAATAGCTCTTTCTTTGCTTTTAAGGTTCACAAAGCTGGAGAGCCTACTGCTAGTCTAAGATATGTGTATAAGCTCAGTTCAGATCTTTATTGTCTCACACGAGGAGATTGTTTTTGCAGCAAGGCAACATAAAAACAGAAACATGAAACATAAAACATAAATGCAGTAAAACACACTAACACAGTTGAACAAAAGCTGCAACACAAAGATGACAAATAAGAGAGTTTTTAATGCATTGGACTCAGAGCTGCAACGATTCAATTAATCACCAAATATTTTTTTGATAATTGATTAATCAGGTCGAGATATTTTATAAGACAAAAAGTCTAATTTCTCTGATTCCAGCTCCTAAAATATGAATATTTTCTGGTTCTTTACTCCTCTATGACAGTAAACTGAATATCTTTGAATTGAGGACAAAACAAGACATTTGAGGACGTCGTCTTGGGCTTTGGGAAACACTAATCAACATTTTCCACTTTTATATATTCATTTTATAGGCCGAACAACTCGATTAAGGCAAGGCAAGGCAGCTTTATTTGTATAGCACATTTCAGCAACAGGGCGATTCAAAGTGCTTTACACAACTAATCAAGAACATTAAGACATAATTAAAACTGTCATAGAAACGTAAAAATAAGCTAAAATAAAGGCTAAAATTTAAGCTAAAATAGAGTATAAAAACACAAGAGTAAAAGTTATAGTGCAGTGTGAAATAATCTTAATTTAATGAAAGGCAGCAGCAAACAGGAAAGTTTTAAGCTTTGATTTAAAACTTTCTGAGAGCTTGTTCCAAATATTTGGTACATAAAAACTGAATGCTGCTTCTGTGTGCTTAGTTTGGGGACACTAATCAGACCTGATCAACACGACCTGAGAGGTCTGGAGGGTTCATAATATAGCAGAAGATCAGAAATATATTCCAGCCCAAAACCGTTTAGTGCTTTGTAAATTAATCAACAGATTAATCAATAATCAAAATAATTGTTAGTTGCAGCTCTAATTAGAATTAAAAGCATTTACTGGGATATATGGGACAGATGAAAACTTGCACTTAATTTTTGGAAATCTGAATCTCGGACCCAAATGTGTCAAAATAATCATAAAATGTTGAGTGAAACCTCCAAAATCTCTGCAGAATTTTCTGTAAATAATATTATAATAATTAGATATTAATATTATTGTGTATATAGCAAATGACAATTTGTGTTTTAGAGAGAGAGCTGGAGAGAGAGTGCTGTTGTTCATCTGCAGATGATAGTGAACAAGAGGGTTCATGAACCTGGATGAGGGAGTTCAGGCAGGTGGCTGCTGCTGTACCAGCGGCCACCATGTAAGCGAGGATTAGTGACTTGAACTGGATGCGAGCAGCAGCACAGAGCTGGTGGAGAGTAGAGCTTATCTTAGTGAAGCCGGCGCGAGGTGCTGCGACGGCTCTGCCACGAACAGCGCGCTGAGCATAAATGCCTCTGTGCACGCTTGTAGTGCACGTGTCATCTACAGAGGCCTGCCAGCTTCATGAAAAGTGAGCTGTTGTTGAGCTGTCTGGTTGAAGACCTGACATTTTGGATATTTTCCAAAGGTTTGGCTGTGCATGCAGACATGCTGCCAGTATATAGGTTGCAATATACAAATAGTGAAACTTAACGATCAGGCTCAAAAACACATTTACAAAGTCATTTAGTTTGCCTTTCTTTGGAGCTGTTATTCTCTTTCCTCTTGTTTTTCAAGTTTAAATGAATTGACATTCACAGTGATTGTGAGCACAGTATTCATGCACTCATTAATGTTTGTTTCTGGCAATGCTAGTCAAAAGTGCACCTGTCATGTAAGGGCATATTGATTATATATGTGTTTTCTATATATTTTATATCAGTATACTGAACTACGTGACTAACACGACACTGGCTTGTGTTTATATCATTTCATGATGCGCTTCATATGATTCTCTTGTAATGGCAAACAGAACCTAATGCATTTTTCTTGGGCTAAATTGTCATTCTTTATAAACAAGTCGCCCATGTTTGCAAACTGTCCCGTATTAAAAACACTCCGAGTTGTTATCTGATTCAACATTAATCATAATGTTTGTGTTAGTGGTCTCGGTATCATGCGGCTCTGTTGGCTGTGAGTCAGTGTGAATGACTGAGGGTCAGACTCATCTGAGAGGACAGAGAGGGGGCCGTGTGCTGCAACTCGTATTGTACGTTATCCAGATTTTTTTTCGTTACTTACCGGATGATGAATTTCCAAAAGCAAAGACGAGGACTTCTGGGAAACAAATGAAACATCAGACTGAGACTGAGGGAGGACAGAGTATGCTCTGTCTATTCTCACAACAGTGCAACACACCTCAGAGTGTAAATAATTGATGCGATGCCTCACCTCGACAGGGTCAGGAGCAGGGAAAATATTCCCTCCAGCTCAACCTGCCGATGCATCCATCTCCTCTGTGTTAACACTGACAACTTATTATTTCAACTTATTATTTCTACCCAAGAGTCCGCAGTCTGACCTGTTGGGCTCCTGTTGGACCTTGTTCTCTCTGAAGAGGCAGTGCAACCACATGGCGTATTGGTGACCCTTTAGAAACATGCACAGTTATGATTAATCTCAGCAGATGGAGGCTAATAATGAGAAACAAGAGGCAATTTTCCGCTTGATCTATCTACATGCATGTTTCATGTTGTGTTGGTACAGATTTTAGCCCCCAAGTAAAGAACATGCATAAGTTTGACCTTTTCTTGACATGGTGAGCGATGCAGCTGTCTCCATGTTATACTGCTACAGGGCACCTCCACTGAAGTGTTCACATACAGTAACATAAAGCTTACAGGCACTTGCAGATCTGCATAGAAACAAGTATGTACATGGACACACACGCACACAAACATAAAAATGTATCTCTCAGCTGTCACACAGACACTAGCCACACAGCAGGCAGCCGCCGGGTCTGAAAAGTGAAGCCAATGCTGAAGTGCCTTAAACTTGCATTATTTCTAACAGCCAGCAGGGGGTGACTCCTCTGGTTGCAGAGAGAAGTCTGATTGTATAGAAGTCTATGAGAAAATGAGCCTACTTCTCACTTGATTTATTACCTCGGTAAACATTGTAAACATGAGTTTATGGTTTCAGTATAGTTTCACCCACGAGTCTCCTCTTTACAGACATGCCCATTTTATGATGATCTCATGTAGTTTTGGCGCAAGTCATAGTCAAGTAAGCACACTGACACGCTGACAGCTGTTGTTTGTCATTGTTTTGTGTTGTTTGTTGATTTCCAATAATAATTATGTACATGCATTTGCATAAAGCAGCATAATTACCCACTCCTATGTTGATAAGAGTATTAAGTACTTCACAAATGTCCCTTTAAGGTACATTTTGAACAGATAAAATACATATTTTTTATCGATTGACAGCCCTAATAGATATACACCTACCTGTATATTACTACAGGTGTAGATGTGCTTGTATTTGTGTTTTGTCTGTTTTGTTTTCCTCTGTAAATTTGTTATCTGTTATATGGAAAACTGGACTGGTGTCAACATACTTGGCCAGTAATTAAGATTTTGATTCTGATATTTGCTACTAACCATGTCTTTGAAATAAAGAAAAAAACTCCCCCCGCTGCATAACTTAAAAATTTACTGAAGCAGCTCTTGCCAAAAGTGTATGAACTCTGTACTCAATATGGATAAAAGTGTCCACCAAATAGTGCTAACTTAAGCACAGTTTCATTGCTCTTGTAGATTGATCCCCTACCAGCAACACTCTCATGACCTTTTTTAGTCAAAGCCACGGGGAGATGCTGCTGCCCTGATCAATACACACTGTAACAAGGATGTAGACAATTAAATGCTGGTTGTCATATAGGCAAGACCCACCTCTGCTAACAATAGTATATGTTCAGTAAATCTCTGTTCGGTGGCTTTATCAGTTGATTTTTTTTTCTTGAAGATGAAATGATAGTGAGGGCTCATGTTTGTTTTTTCTGTTTAATTTGCCATTTAAACGTTTATTTCAGCCATTTGTTGAGTACATTTGATTATACCTTCTGCCTTGCATCTTCTTTCTGGCTTTTCCCTTTCCGGTCTTAATATCATCATACTGGCAGCCATGTTTCAGCAGACAGCTATGGACTGTGAGTCATATTACAGATACATCCACAATTACCAAAAATGTCTGTGTTCTGACTTCTGTTGCAGTTCAGTTGTGGCTATAAATTGGTTAACATAATTAACCACTTACAAGGTCAGCAGCTGCTGCTGCTATATTATTGACATAGTTCAAAATCAATGCAAGACTAATTATGTTATTTCCCTTTTGAACGCAGAGTAGTTGAGAGAAGAATGGGGGACTGAAACCCATCAGACGGGTAATTATCGCTTTCTGTACACCTTACACTGTTGTTAGGATTTCTGTAAGATCTTTATTGATCTAAAAACAGATATACTCATAGTCACCCTCTGGTCAAACCAAGAGGATAATTCTTTTAACTACTGAAGAGTAATCTGTGAAAATTATGGCCATTTCCTGGCCATTTTCACTTTCCTGAAAAACACATCAAGTGTGAGATTACACTCAGTGTTTATAGTATCTCAGTGTGAGAACTGGCAGGGCTGACATTCAGGGCTGCAGGACAATTTATAGCAAACGAGGTCTGGCGGACATGCTATAAAAATGAACATCAGTGTGGACGTCCACTACAACCAAGCTATATAACATGACACCGTACATGAAGGGTGATACTGTGAAGGGCAGCCACACTGGTGTAATTATTTGTTTGGTTCATTTGGTTGTCTTATTCAATCTGCTACTAATGTATGTTTTAATTTAAAGGCTACTATATCAATTACACTTAAACTAAAGATAATACGCCCCATTCATCATATATGTGTAAAACTGAGAACACACAGATCTGTATTTGGATTATGACTGCCGTTATTCTTCATTGTAACTCTTTACTGGTCCTCAACACACAAATGGGATTTAATCAACTACAAAACAGGTTTATTTACCCTCTCATTTACCCACAGTAACTTACATGGACAATAAAACACAGCACACACACTGTTGCTATTTATTCTCAGGTCTCTCCTCCCTGCAAACAGGGATCATTCATTAGTCCCTTTCACATAGCCTGTTCAAACCGGGACTGTTGCGCCGTAATGCTGCCTCGCTGTTCTGTATTAAAGGTACAGAGTAAATGCATTTAATTGGAGTAGGGATGCAAATTTTGATGCAAATTTTGAAAACAATTTCTTAACTGATAACTGACCCTCGTTAACTGATTATTAACAGTTAACTGACAAGATTTGTGCCTTGCATACAGCGGTACGCCAGCTATAGTTTATGAGCCCAACAGACAACTGAGTCAACAGTTCACCATCAGGAGAGCTACTGCAGCAGCCACGGTGCTGCGTTCACTGTCCCCAGTTCACCGTCCAGGAGCCTTAGCAGCCACGGTGCTTTGCCAGTATAAGTCTCCACCACACATTTATATGTGTGTGTTTGTGTTATGTTAGCGGCTGCTAGCTGCTGCTAAAAGTTCCACACTCCAGCTTTAAATAATTAAAACTTGAATCAGGACACCGTATTCAGTCAAAACCAGTCGCACTGCCCTCTGTTTCCGTCACCTATTTTAACTTAATACAAAAGCTCACTTGCTCACATGTTGTCAAACACTTATCCAGGGCCAGGTTGTGGGGGCAACAGCTCAGCAGAGGATCCTAAACTTCCCTTTGACTGACTGGGGGATCTCGAGGCGTTCCCACACATAACCGCATGTAAAACCACAACTTGACGTTCATTTAATTGTCCAGGGTAAATTCTGTCAGGTATAGCCGTCACCGGTTTGAGGTGACAAATCAGCTTGAAAAGGAAAACACTCTCCTAAATAGCAGCAAGTAAAAACTTCATCCAGAGAGAGCTTAACTTACCACTCTTGCATCTTTTGCCTCTCTCATCTCTTTGGTATGTTTTGGTGATATACTGTAGTTCTCACAGACTGTCCAGACTAACAAACATGATCGTTCTGTTTGCAGTTGTTGTCACTTTACACAATTTCTGGGAACCAAAGTTAATATTTCAAACTCCTGCTGCCATTTTTGCTGTCGTAGTCACTGACACAGGAAGTTGCCCTCCGAGCTCTAAACCTCTTATCTACAGATTTGCGTACACAAATGTCATCTATGCCTTCAGATGTGATGGAGTGCAGACGGCCTCCAGTGAAGTGGGAGGTTTCTTTTTCATCTGTGATGCAACAGATTGAAACCACACATTAGGAGTCAAAACAGCCACTCTCTGTTTATATTGAAGACTTTTGCTGCACAATTTGTTGTTTAAACTGATGATAGCACACATTATTTAGCAGTTAATGTAATTCCATAGTCATATTTATAAAATAAACACCAAAAGCCCACACAGACACATCATAGCCTCTTATGCCTCCACTTGGATGTATGATCGGAAACGTTTATCCGTGTTTGAGGCTCATCTGATGGAGACTTTTTCTCCAAAAAAGCCCTGCTGACTGAAGGGAACTGACAAAAACTGAAAACCTGCACTGAATGATGATGTTATCTACAAAAGGTCTAACCACACACACTCAGTGACAAGATCCCACCACAGGAGTCTGGGAGAGTTGAGAGCTGAATTTCAAAAACGCCTCAGTAGCATCTTTGCTATAAATGCAGAGCCTCCCCCAGCCCTGTTTCCATTTAGACCACCACTTCCCCCCAAGTCTGCATACTCTAACTGAATGTGCCAGGTTTTACTAAGTCTTCTGAGGCAGTGTGTGATGGCTCAATTATCGCATCAGCCTTTGGCAGAGATTTGAGAGGTAGTAGTTGTAAGAAGTACTTAGCCATGGTCAGTGTATTACCTACAGTAGATGACGGTTGACACACCCCCAGCTTGGAGAAGCCACCTAAAAGAGAGGCCCACCTAAAAAAAAAAAATTATATCAGCTTAAGTGTACTCTATATTTAAAATATTTTCTCTGCTTTACCTTGCTGTCAGAAAGCACCTTCTGACAGGGAAGCCATTATCATGTATGCTCTCACCAAAGCCTCTAGACTCCATAGAATTTTTTTTTTTTTACCTCGCAATGCATGGGAGTTGCTGGTCTACCGCTACCTTGGTTGGTTAGTTCGCTTGTGTTATTGTGTGACTTTGGTGAATCCGAATTGAGGCAGCGGTAGACCGGCAACAAGGTTAAATTACTTTTCTGGAGTCTGATGGTTTTGGCGAGAGCTTCAGTTCCCTGTTAGAAATAATGTATAGTTGCCTCACAGCAAGGTAAGCTGGCAAAAATATTCTAAATATAGTGTACAATTAAACTGCTATTGTTTTTTAGTTGAGCCTTTCTTTTAGGTGGCTAAAAAAAAAGGTTTTGTGCTGGCCCTGTCCGCAGCAGTACCTTGCTTTGCTTCCGTGTGGTAACTCCTGTGTTTTTCCACACTGGGCATGTGCTGACCATCATCTGCTCTAGGTAATACCCCATACAACCCCACCTCAAAACACTCCAACTGTCCCTTTAATGGCTGAGAAAATCTTGATCATCTGAGAACCAAAACCTTGTCTCCTCTCCTCGTGGCAATGTTATTGATGTTTGGTCATTAGGAAGACAACTAGCTCATTTGATCCATCAGCTAAAACCCCGGTGTGCCTACCACCATCCAGACTAAATTGGATGTGGCTTATCGACTTGCTATGGTTACTGGTGCTGAACTCACAATTACACTGTGTGTTTGTAAAGCTGGATGGTTGAGAGGAAGTGAGACATGCTGCAAACTGATTTTAATGGATTTGTCGGTTACATAAATGACATTGATCGTGAACGGGCAGTCCCAAATGAAGCGTACTGTATACTTAAGCAGTGATATGACTACAGCAGAAGGTGGAAGTGCCTGAGTGAAACATTTTTCTCTCCACTGACAAAAACCATGCGAGTTCGGGGGAAATTTAGCTTTTGTCAACGGCCCAAACGCTTTGACTTCACATCAAGTGTTTCATTATTCATTGGGAGAAATACTCTACCAGCCTTCAGTTGTTGCTATAAAAACCTCCAACATCGTCACTGCTGGGAAATTCTGCTCTAAATAACACTCCCTCATTTATTGGCAAATATCCTCTTTACAAAGCATACACTTGAAGCATAATATCAATCATAACAATATTCTGTCACCACATTCATACATTTCTTTTTGTCATCTTTAAATGGTGATAGTTTGTTCTTCAATAAAAGTGGTTCTGAAAGCCTCTAAAATCTTTGAGTAGATGTTGACAGTAAAGAGAGAATATTTCAAACTTGTGGACAGTAGGTGGCAGCATTAGCTTCACCTGTAGTCTGGTTACTCCAACTAATGAGAGGTCATTAATATGTCTACATCTGTTACAGAGGAATATATGCCAGCTAGAATTAGGAAATTATTAATGCAGATTACATCTGCAGTTCTCAGGGCAGTGACATTTGGCAACTGTTGTCTATATCAAAGCTAGGATTCAGCCTGAAGTATACAAGTTTCAAAGCAACTTTTTTATCACAAATAAGGTGTTTGGTGTTTTTCCTGCAGAAATTAAAATATACAGCATCAGTTTTGTCCAGTCATAGGCCTCCAAACAAAACTAAATTAAAACAAAACAAATACAAACATAAAGACAAAGCAAACCCAGTATAAGATAAATAAGATTACAACTGATGTTCTAGTAAAATAGGCATTAAAATATTTCATGTAAAAATCGTGTTAATTATTCATGATTTGTTTTTAGAACAAGTTGTTCCCTGATAGTTGAATCTCTGTTGTTTGTGCGCTGAATGGAGATACCAAGTGTTGATTCATCGGTCATGATTTGAGATTTCAGGTACCTCCGCTCTTCGACTGATTTCAACCTCAGCCTCGAGGCGCACACAAGAAATTTCAATTCTTCTTTGGATGCTATTAAAAGACGACAGAAAAAGATGGAAAATGAACAGTGAAATCAATACTCTGTACGCTTCACATCCAAGCATGAGGTTACAGTTTATAACATGCAACTACTTTTCTGAAATGATACACTTTCTTGGAAAAAAACAAAAAGGAGCACAATCCATACAATCATTCCTCCTCTCATTTCTTCATGAGCTGAGGCGGGATGCCAAAATGACTGCAATAAAGGCAAGTCAAGAGCAGAAAACTGGTCAATAAAACACCACAAACCCAGCGTCTTACAGCACCATTATTAATGTCACTGACTCTTTAGAGATCCAAATGATTAACCAAGAGCCAGGTTTGTGATTCAAAACTAACCCTTGGACACTTGACCGGAAATTTAACCGCCTGCCCCAATCTGACCTGCCGTCCCATCCAATTAAACACTTCACCCATCAGAGGTGCCTTTTCCCCGGACCACGCACAGTCATTAGTGATTTGTCTCCATTTAATTTCCATTTGCTGCAGATGGGCAGCAGAGGGATTCAGAGATATTATGTGAATCCTGAGGAGAGGAGGTGCAGCTTGCCACGCAGGATATGGCTGCATGAGGTGGCATAAAGGGGTTTTAGGAAACTCAAATTCCTTACTGATGGTAATGCAGTCGGTAGGTGGGAATTAGTGGTTAATAGCTGGTTTAATACAGTTTTAATGTGATAAAATGTCAACCAGCTTCATGTGCCAAATGAGCTGTTGTATTCAAGCCATCATATTAGTTATTTATATTTATCTACCTTATTCTTTTCCCCCTCTTAATATATATATATGAATAATATAAAACATACAAGGAAAAACAATGATTAAATCGAAATACTGCATGTTTGACGAAACCTCTGCTGCCATGCCTGGGCAGAAAGAACAAACAGAGGTGCAATGAAATCCCTCAGATGTCGACATCAGCTGTTAGAGGGGAGAGGGAGGTGATTAAAATGCAGATGTCTGGACCGGCTTGGGCCAGATCAGGCCAGATCTGGGGGCAAATGGTACACTGAAGTGAGAAAGCTGAAACTGAGTAACTTGAAAGTGGATTCTGGGAAAACTGGAGTACTTCTGATGAGCCATCTGTTGGTCTACTCTGCAGAAATACTTTGCATTTTTTCCACAACAAAAACACTGACAAGATGCATGGAGCTATTAAATCATCTTCCAAGATTTTTTTTTAAAAAGATATTAGCGTGTTTGTGAGAATCTATAAACATTTTTCCAAGAGGGTAACACAGAGAGTGACTTTGGGAGATGACATATAAACAGTATAAACTATCAGGGATTTGTTGAGCAAGTGCAAATGGAGGAATATGCCCAGTGGACCTCACACAGATGTGGTCATGCAGCAGGGAGGTGGGGGGGTTGTGACATGGGTGGACATGCCACAACCCTCTACAAAGTTCACAGCTTGCAACCACTGCATACCTAACTCAATCCTGGTCTGCTATTCTTCCTGGCCTGGCTGTCCCTAAATGTTCCCTCAAGATAATTGCCACTGCTTCTCCAGGCCAGATTTGTCTTCATTTTGACAGACGTGCCTTATTATGCAAGGTCAAATATGTAGTGTGTTGTGTGCCTTGAAAGTAACGTGTTAGAAATTAAATCATCCACTCTGTTTCCTAAAACGTGTTGCCCGAGAACTTGAAAACACCAGTATTTTTTTTTATAACCCTCAAGTGCACATTGTAACTCATGTGACGTCCCACACAGCTCTGAGATTAGATATAACCTTGTACTTGCAAAGCACACAGACACACAAGTACTTTTCTCCTCTGATTAATCATTAGCGAGTCCAACGTGTGGCATCTGAATCTCCTTCACAGCATTCCCACCATAAAGCTCGGCATGTGAAGTGAGCTGTGGTTGAGTAGAGAGACTGCGGTGCATTAAATACCAATACATTTTTGCACCATTTTCTGTTAAACATTTACAAATAGTACAGCTTCCTGGAAAACAGTTATTTCCGAATTTCTTTTGTGTATGCCAGTACTTGTAGTTGTGAACACCACACTGTGCCTCCCCAAGAGAAATGCAATAAAACTCACCAAAACGTCATAAACGTTAATACTTCCCAGTAATTATAGTATTTTTGCTTGAAATGCACATAACCAGGCATCTGGCTGGCTTTAGTTGTGCCAAATGTTGATAATGGACAATGGACTGAGCTTTAACTAATATGACATACTTCCCTGTGAGAAATGGCCGCTAGTAGCAGTAATGACACTAACCTGGCCTAAGTCACTAACCTAGTCCTAAGTTTGTACGAATGGTGTGAATGACCTGAATGCTACAGTGTCCCACAGCAAAAATGGGCAGCAAGGGCCAACACACAATGTTTATCACATAACTAGTGAAACTTCAAAATATTAGATGCCTGCCATATGTAGAAACACACTTTGGTTCAGTGTGAAGATTTTTTTTAATTCAACTTTCAGCAGTATTATTGTATGGATGCATTCAAATCTCTAGAATATAACAGGATGACGTACTAGCTATGATGGTAAGTAAAAATGATTTAGTATATTTTGAGGCTGTACAACTATGGGCCATTTAAAAAGTAAAATCATTTTATCAGTTGCAGTGGAAGATGAAGAGACTCAGCCGTTCACACCTGTCAGTCACTCACCACCTAACATCTGTTTTATACATTATATTCAGAGAGATCATGACCAAGTGATGGATTTTCAATCCAAAACTGTCAGCCTGGCTTCTGTATCATACCTGAGTTACAGCT
This sequence comes from Pterois miles, assembly GCA_947000775.1. NCBI lineage: Eukaryota > Metazoa > Chordata > Actinopteri > Perciformes > Scorpaenidae > Pterois > Pterois miles. The sequence goes on along the minus strand of CAMQGK010000171.1, from coordinate 7,719,594 downwards.
AACTGACAGCTGTCAGAGTCACAGGCTGAACAGCTACGCAGCATGACATGTGCCTATCGATTATTTATTATTGATCAGAGAGCCTGACAATGTCATACAGACGTAAACAAGTAACATAATGCCCTGTCAAAGCATAAAGTGGGTATTTCTTCCTCATCCAACACATTATTAAAATACTGATCGTATTTTAATTGTCATCTTGGTTGTTCTGTATGTTATTCTGTACAGATCGAAACTTAGAACATAAGTGTTTTCATTTACAATTTCTGAAAATTAGTGTACAGTAGATTTTCATCACTTATTGAGAGAGCTGAAATAATTCCACACTCCCACAAACATCGGTACCCCACCAGTGTTGGATGTTACTTACAGCGGCAGCCAGCGCTTGCTCCAGGTCTTCGATGATGTCTGCCTCATCCTCCAGACCCACAGAGAGTCGGATGAGTGTGTCACTGATCCCCAGGACAGCTCTCTCTTTTTCTGGCACTGATGCATGGGTCATAATCGCCCTAAATTGTGGCAGGACAGTGACACTTACATGAGTCTTAAACAGAAAGACATCCTGCTGTTGTAATAGAGATTAAAGCAGAGACAATGGAAATAAAGTGAAGAGAAGCTGATAAGGATTTCTCTTTTTGATCTCTGCTGCCCCCTTGTGGTGCTACTTGCAACATTACAACATTAAAAAGTTTCAGTTTTAGGTAAGAAACCTGCTGTGCAGGCTAAACAGTAGGCAGACAGCAGGTCCTGATCTGGTATCATCTGCTACCCTGACGTGTGCATATGAACTTGCCCTTATAATCATCACTTACGACCTCTAGAATTGTGTGGTGGTGTCTGTTTCTGCAGAGACCCTGCAGCCCTCTGCAAGCATTTTCTATTTCCCTCTTATTTTGCTATGTTTGGGACTCTTGAGTATCAAGTGAGGGTGTAACCCACAGCCACTAAGCAGGGCATGCAGCCCATTCAGGCTGTTAACAGACGCTTTGTCACACCCCTAAGCGTCTGATACCAAACCACAAGTCCCTCTTTAGCTCCGTCACATACAAAGCGGTCATATTTGGCAGATGAGAACAGGTTGTTACATCGCTGTGAGTTTTTTTCACTGTCTCTTTGTCTTTTTCCTCTGTTGTGTGCTGTTCTCGGTGTGTCAGTTTAACTGAGGCACACACAAATCAAACAGAGAAGCTACATTCATTCAAAATCTGGCAACGTGACACCTTTCCGCAGGGTTGTGCTAACAACCTTGTTTATTTTGTTGCCTCTTACAAAAGTCTATGAAGCATAAACAAAAATACAGGATCTGCAGCAGCACATACAGTATCCTGAAGCTGTCTGCCTCCTTAACACTACAGTTAGTGCTACAGGCCATTTGGCAGGTTAAATTATTGTGCAATAATTATGTACAATAATATTGTACAACATTTTTTAATACACTTGAAGCACTTTATCTAGTGGGTTGTTTGATGCCAGTTTCCTTAATGTTAGTGCTAGTGTTTTATTTATGGTGTTCTTATGTGTTGTATATGTTGATTTTATTATTATTTCATATGATATCTGTTTTATACTTTGATCAGTGTATTATGTGTTTTATGAGTGAGTGAGTGGCTTTAGTAGATTTATCTTTAAGTGTCACCAAGACAAATTCATGTTTACATGGCAAAGTATTGAATATTGACTCATAAACTTGCACATTAATGTTAGAATTTGGATTGTAATATACTGTATATATAATATGTTGAGAGTAAGATGCAGGTATACTTACGGATGTTCTGCTAAACTTTCATAACCACCAAGACTCTCAGCTACAGCAAACAACTGAAATAAAAAGACAACAGAAGACATGACGAGAAATATAGTGCAGGATATACAGAAAGTAATGTGTACACCACAATATAAGGAGCTGAAAAATTAAGTCACACACCCGATAAGTAACCAACTAGAGATCTCCCCAAAACATGGTCATATTAATTGCTTCCATTTTGTGGTTCAGACCATTTTCAAACATACCAACAGTGAGCATTTGGAGGTCTGTCAGCAAAATACAATCTGTTCTTGTGACATGAACTGAGGCATGATTACATTAAATAAAATTACTTTAAACAGCTTCATGTTGCTTAAAATAAGCAATCCGTTTACTGAGGACACTTTCCAAGGTTACCAGATTTAATGATTTTGGGATGCACTCAAAAGCAGTCCAGGTTAAATAAAAATGTGCTGCCAAATTACTTTGAGGTTACTGAGGAAGGCGCTGGCATGCTCAAGTTTCCCTTTAATGTAGAAGGTGATCATCCCTGGACATCCGGTGCATTGTCTCTTCATCACTTCATGCTGAGGGTGTGAGGGCAGGCCTATGTCGTGAGAAAGGAAATATGAGAAACAGTCAGGTGGTGATTACAGGATGTTTCTATCTCACTAAAGCATGGACAAATGTGGGTGTGATAACAAACACGATTCGTCAATTTGCATTGCTGATCGTTATTTTCAACTATACATGCACAGACTTAAAGGGGAACAGTGTGTAGCATTTTGGGGGATCTATTAGCAGAACTGGAATATAACATTCAGAATTATGTTTTTATTAGTGTATAATCACCTGAATCTAAGAATCGTGTTTTCGTTGTCTTAAAATTAGCCCTTCATATCTCAAGACTTTTTCCCATAGACTTAAATTTGGAAAGAGACACGTATTACTCAGCAGATTATTTTTTTTTTTTTTTAAGATAAATGAACTACCCAGTATGAACCCACTATTACCTCTTATTTAAACTATTCGGTCCTAAAAGTTATGAAATGGATTAATAGCCAAATCCACAGTTATTTTCTTCCTCCGTTCATGTGAATGTGACCCAGACCGCAGCTTACTTGAAGGCCACCGTCTCCGACATACTTGCGAAACTGCGGTGACATGAGCTGCAGAGTGCAAAACTGTGGTAGCGCCAGCCACCACCTGACTTCTGTTGCTCCTAAAGTGGTGTTATTATGGTAAAGATGGCCTCTGAGCAAGATGAAGGGCGTTCCCACGGTTTTACACTTGGCAGCTCATGTTACCATAGTCTCAGAAAGGGAGGAATGAGCAAAGTGGTACTCTGCTGCAATGTGCAACCACTCCACTAGATGCCACCAAATCCTACACACTCTTTCCTCCTCCTTTGGTTCACTGCTATTCAAACAACGATAGGCATCGAAGCAGCGATAAAAGACATCAAAATGCAAAGGTCAGTGAAATCTGCCAGCAGCTGTGAATGATTAGCAACCCTTATATAACAAGGTGAAAGGTTTGTGTGAGAGCCAATCAAGACCACAATTTGTTTCTGCTTTTTCTGCAGCATGCTGCTTGTGAGAAGATGAAACATTTGCTCATGAGCCCTGGTTTGTTTGGACTTTGTAACAAGTCTGCCCTTAGATTAGATTTTTGACATTTTTTCATAATCGGCATCGGCCGATGCCTGAGCATATTTAGCTGATTAGCAAACAGGCTCATCAGCGGGCAGCCCAGTGTTGTTGCTGTAGAACATTTGTGACTTCGCCCCTTGTGTCAATCAAATTGTCGTTCTACCAGCAGACCCCAGTAGACGTAGCAGTGGGCTAACCTTTGCAGGAGTGCACGAGAAGAACCACGTCCTAACGGGGAGAAACCATGCAGACACAAAATGCAGATTGACAGACCATAAAAGTCGTTCAGTAAATAATTACTTAAGTTAAGAGATGTTGTGTATCGTTTATTATTAAGTTGTTATATTTTATCACATGGAGGAAAAAAGAAAGCCAGTCAAATATATCAGCATCATATATCGGCCATCGGCTGTCCTGATTCTGTAAAAAAACGGCATTGGCCATGAAAAAAAACCCATCGGCTGACCTCTATCTTAGATGGCTCTCTGGCATTCCTCCACACACCATGCAACTAAATAGTAACCTTGTGTAAGTTTTGGCAGTGATGACGAACATGCCTCAACAATATGTTATTACGAGGGCTGTATATCAACTACATTCCAGTGCTGACAGATTACCTGGGAGTAACCTTACTCAGACATCAAACATTAAAACATTAGCTATGTTAACTTGCGCCAAATTTCTCAAATACCTGGTCTTTCTCTGGCAGAGAAGTAGTGAAACACAGACACATTATGGACGCAGAACAACCTAATTCTACCACTACAGTGGACATGAATTGATGTGTGATGCCTCGCGAATGTGTTCTAGTGGCAGGAAGTTGCTGACATAACAAAATTCAACCAAAGCAGGTTAAAATAGTTGAAGGTTTTAGACCAAAAACCCTCTCTTTTATGCTAATCATTTGATTATATCTGGCTGCATCAATATCTTTACATGTGTATCTTATAGAAGAAGAAGAAGAAGAAGAGAATTCCTTTATTAGTCCCACGGGGAAAAAAAAATTTTTTCTCTTTTTTTTTTTTTTTTTTATTTTTTGTTCACCCCAAAAAAAAAAAAAAAAAAAAAAAAAAAAAAATAAAAGATTTAAGAGAGAGGGGGGCCCCCCCCCCAACCCCCCCCACAAATTGGGGGTTTGGTCCCCTCCTCGGGGGCCCCCCCCCCGCCCCCAAGGGGGAAAGGGCCCCCCCCCCCCCCCCCCTTTCCCCCCCCTTTTTTTTCCCATGGCGGGACTTGAACCGGGGACCCCCCGGTTCCCAAGCCAACCCCCTACAGACTGAGCTACTGCCGCCATATAATACACGTATTATATGTGATCTTAAACATAAAGTTGGGTGCACACTAATGCCTAGTTAATCTTTTGTTTGATATATATTTTAATCTAGTTGAAGTGTGTTACAACCCATTTTATGTTGATTGTGAACCATACATAAATTAACTCATTTTATGACACATGCTCAGAACCTATAGAACTAATTTCCTGATAATCAACTCTGTTTACAGGTTTCATCTGTGCTCGGTAATTGTTCGATTCATTTTAATTCAGTTGACCAAGTCTTATTCAGTGGTTGATATCTTGTGTTTGGTATGTATTTGAAAGAGATGAAGCCCAGATTTCAAATATGGAAGAATTAATCATCCTGAAACAAGTCAATTAGTTTAACCTAACAAAGGAAGTTTTACTAAAGAATCAGAATAGTTTTTCAGGTGGGAGGAGAATCCTGGTCTCCTGCCAACTATACGCCGCACCCCCTTTCTCAACTGATAATAAGAAGCTTCACACAGCTGGACGCGGGGTTTTTGGGGCTTCAGGCTCCTCGGGGTGGTTCAGCTCTTAGAGCTGTGCCCCTCTGCATTTCCCCCCTCCTTGGGCCCATAAACCAGGAGAGAGAGGGAGGGTGAGAAAGAACACTCCAAGGACACCAGCTCTTCGTCCTGAGGACTCAGGTCCGACACCTCACACCCGGCTGATACCGGCACCCAGCCTACCTGAAAGGAGGCTCTGAACCTTTGGACTTGATCCAGTCCGGCTAAAGAAACGAATGCTACACTGTCTCTCTGCTGGTCTGAGCCTATTTATTTACAACAGTTTGTTGTTGTTTGTTGTTGCCGCTCTGCCCTGACAGGGCCGCTGTATCTACGTGCTGGTGAATCCCAGCCTTTGTGAAGAGAGACTTAAAGAAAGACTTTAGGTCCAGAATCTTTTGGATCTAGTGACCCATCCAGCTCCGAGGAGGGGGGGTCTGAAGAAATGGCACAGAGATGCCTCGCCAGACAGAGAGAGACGAAGATGGAAACATGCATCAAGGTGACATGCCAGCCATCCAAAAACGAGGGCGTCCGAGGACACCAAAGAGAGCCACTGAGGGAGAGGAACGAGCCAAGCAAGTTCGATGACTAGACTAATGAACCAATTCATAGTCAACTAATAACCAAGATCAGTTACAAACTTAACAATTAATATTAGACACAGGAAGAATTAGGGAATCCATCCACAAACTCTAAACCTGAATTAGACCACGTCTAAATTTATAACATGAAACTGATTCTCAATCTTCCCTGGTGCTTCTTAAACTCTTTGTTTTGTTGTATGGTATATTAATACCAAACTAAATTTAGTTGATTCACAAACATTAAATCCAGTCAGAGAAATATCAGTCACTGAATTGACCTGGTCATGTCGAACTTGTTTCTATCCATGAATGTTCCTCATTTGTATTTGCTGTATTCCTTCAATTATTCTTTATTCGATTTTATTATTGTTTTGTCATTCATTCAATTATATTCTGTTTGTAGTGTAGTCACGTAGTTAGTCAAATAAACACTTTATAAAGTACTTGGTTTTATATATATATATATATATATATATATATATATATATATATATATATATATATATATATATATATATATATATATATATATACTATTCAAATCCCTGTTCACAAGGCCAAGAACTCTGGAGCAACCCTGAGATTATGAGACTTAATTGATTAATATCAAATGTAATTATTTTTCCCTGTTTTTAAAAAACTAGGTGGCGCCCAGGTAAATCCTGATATTGAAGTTAACTGTATAATATCTGAAGTTGAGTGTCACCACTTTCCTTCACATTTTCCGTTAATTTGTCTTACAATTAATAATTTGTGATCATTAATTGTGAATATGAATTTTGACATTAATGATTAATTGTTAATCTGCTCAATGCAATAACGCTACAAAACATAGATAGTGATTAATTGTTAATCTGCTCAATGCAATAACGCTACAAAACATAGCTAGTACCTGGAAAGATAACCCGCTCCACTCTGGGATCCGCCTCTAGAAACTTGGCAGCAGCCATGCCGTTCTTGAAGTGTCGCTCCATCCGCAGATGTAGCGTCTTCAGTCCTCGGTTACACAGGAAGCAGTCGAAGGGAGACGGTACACAGCCCAGAGCTGAACCAAAATCACATGGGGGAAACACCAAAGAGGTTACAAAGCCTCCAAAAACCCAGATCAGGCAATAAACGCATAAACAAATACTTCTTTCTGGAGAGGTTTTAAATTGGTTAAGAACTTTGGCCTCAGGAGCATGTTTGGTTGATAGATGAGTGAAAGTAGGTTGAAATAACCAGTCCACCCATATTGAGCATGGCAGAGCAAGACATGAGGTGAATATATGACACTGTAACTTTCTGAAATCTGTATTCTTAAATTACACCTGATGCCAGAGACATAACTGGTGAAACTGGTTTGTTGTTAGATAAATGACTTTAACAGATAAGACAAGATAAGATATTCCTTTACTGGTCCCACAGTGGAGAAATTCACAACAATAACTCACCTATCAAGATGTCAGCTGACTTATTGTTTCAGCACTCATCTTCTGTTCAGTGATGTCTGTCAAGGCAGGCACTCTCTGATCTAATCCGATGACTGGCATTTTGTCAAAATATGTGGCCAACGCAGACTGCAAGTAGTTTAACGTGTTGTTTTTTTTCCACTCACCATTTTGCAGGAACTTCAGTCGCTCATACAGATCGTCCCGGTTCATTGAGGCGAGACCCATCACCACATCACTGTGACCTGTCAAATTAAAAGGTAAGGTGTTCAAATACAGTTTACTTTTATTTGTTGCAATTTTCATCACATCTAGACAGCAATCAATTAATCATTTGCTCTGACAAAAAAATAAAAACCATCTGGTATCTGTGGTTGTTGGGGGACTGTGATAAACCTGTCCAATCATGTAATTCGGCCAATGACATGGTTTGATTGGATGGGTTACCTGTTTGCGCACACTCTGTCCGTGCACTCATGGTGTAACACCAGAGTCTTCCACAACCTGCTAGCTTGACAGCTGTGAGTACTAACAATAGACTTGTTCCTTGTTTATGTTCATTATATGTTTGCATTCATAATGATCATTTTGGGGGAGTGGCTTTGGAAGGAAGCCTCCTCATTCCTCATTTTGACACAACGACCTAACAGACCAACATTTTGGTTTAGATTATAGGGCTCCCCGATTTTGGAAAAATAGCTAATTGTGACTATTTTAACTGATAGTGCAACTGTGATATGATATTGGAGGGAATGATCAGTTTTACGTAATTATTCTCATTTTCATCGAAAATCAATAAAATGATTATGATGTGAATTTTGCAGCAATATGTACCAAACAAAGATGTTTTCTTAAGTCTGTAGAATATGATGTGTGAGCTAGGACATCTCTGTAGCACCACAGTATTTAATTATTATTAAAATGGTATTTTTATTCACATTTCACAAATACTGCGATCTGAAAATTGCAGTAGACCATATTGTGATTTCCGTAAAATTTTGATTAAATGTGCATCCCTATGCAATTTGAATGCTTATGCTTGTAGAATGGGAAAATGTAGCCAACCTACCGTTCATGTATTTGGTTGCTGAATACATGCAGATATCAGCTCCTAAAGCCAAGGGGCGCTAAGAATGCACAAGACAAACACACAGAAGTTAATCAATGACTTTTTCCACATCAACTGGAATTTGATAGCAGGAAATTACACACACCTGTTTCAAAATCAAGAGAGCATGAAGTGCACATCTGTCACTCTCACCTGGAAGTAAGCAGACATGAAGGTGTTGTCCACGACCACCACTATGTCTTTGTTGTATTTATGGGCCACCTCAGAACAGGCCTTGATGTCAACAACCTTCATCGTGGGGTTAGTGGGCGTCTCGATCCACAGCAGCTACAAGAAGAAGCAGCATGTTTAGGGGGTTGCGTCAAAAATGTGGCAAACACAAACACTCAGCGGCGGAAAAAGGCTTTGTTATCACAAAAAGTGATCCTTCAGCATAATATTTCCAGTTTGCCCAGAGTTAACCAGGTTGTCCAGTTATACAAAATATAGATCAGCCCAAATACAACTGTGAAAGACAAACAGCACTTTATTCATATCATCCTTTGACCTACTTTAGTGTTGGCCTTCAGAGTGGCCTTCAGCAGCTCTGGTTTTGTGCAGTCAGTAAAAGACACCTCCAGACCAACTTCAGCAGCAATTCTTTGGAAGTAGCGGTTTGTGCCTTTTCAATTGAAAAAGTGAAACCATGTTAACATTTCCATAAACAAAATCTGTGGTTCAAAACCAGCCGCTTCCACTTTCACACCAGCAACCATTTTGGTTCCTAATGGCAACATTAATGGCTGCATCGTGTTTTTCTTCACAGTTACAACGCGGTGTCTCACCTCCGTACACGTCGTCCATGCAGACGATTCCGTCACCCGCCCTGAGCATGTGAGTGATGGTCACTGTGGCTGCCAGCCCCGAAGCAAGAGCAATGCCTACAGGGGGAAAACCCCAAAATCCGTTTCATGTCAGAGGAAACAGATGCTGCACATTGCAGACATTTCCTCCATTATGATTGAATGATCGAATTTGTTAAATATGGCATTTTCATAGTCTTACTTACAATACTTTCCACCATCCAAAGCAGCCACGGCCTTCTCAAGACAGTTTCTTGTAGGGTTTCCACTCCGGCTGTATTCAAACCCCTACATAAAAACAAGATTTGAAGACATTTAAGCCACTTAAACCAACATCTATATTCTGTGCAGGCAGGTTACCAAAACAGAGGTGTGCATAAATACATTTTCCGCTTTTGGATAGCCAAGTCCTGTACTACGAAGCAGGATTTGGGGTTAGCAAGGTAATTTAATTTTTAAACCTGGGTTTTCAGTCCTACAACGGTAGTTCACTTCTTATCAGGGTGGATCGCCATGATAACTTTTGCTGAACACCTAACCTGCTCTGGACCAGGTTGTGTTTCAGGTAAGAATGCAAATCATAAAAGCCCTACTGATGAATCAGAGCTCAGTGCACAGATTGTATGATAATATTACATAAATACGAAACAATGTAAGTCATATTCCAGGCTAAAAGTAACACAGTTTAACCTGACAAGTGCAGAAAGGACAGGTACCTCTATGCTGCGGGTGCTTACTGCTTTGAATTATGTTTTTTTTTTATGTACTTTTTTACTTGCTCTCAAGTCTGTTTCACACCGCCGGAGTCGGGGACGCAGCTGAAAGAAGAATAGTCATACAAGTCACATCATTACCCAAGGGTGTAAATGCAGTGTAATCTATTGATCCATTTTGAAAGTTTTTTTATAATATTACTGCCCCAGGGAGGCAAGCTGGGTTTCACAACACACCATCCATGCCTGTATTGGCATGCTACCATTACATGCAGGCTACACCAGTGTTGACATTGGCTGTAGGTGGATTATCAAGTGGGTGTGTGCACAAGAGTGAAAACTGAGAACCACCATTTAACAGGGTAATTATGAGAAATGAATACATCACCCAGTAATTAGAGCTTGTGCATTAAAGTTATGAAATTTTTGAGGGGCTCACAATGTTCGAAAACTCACGAAAATTAACACGCACTTCCGAACTGGTGAAGAGAATCTTTGACAAGTTTCCGCGCTACAGGAAGTCAGACATTTTGGATTTTGTACATTCATTTTCATTTTACGAACACCTCTGATGACTTTGGGAGGCACAAAAACCCACAAAACTTTCCACCAATGAGAATTCATAAGGACTATTGGCGAAAAGACAACCACGGTGTTAAGAAAATCCGACTGCACTTTCACTGGACTTCTTCCAACTTCTCTTCGGATATGTAATATTTATTTATGCTGATTATTTGTTAATAAACAGTTTGCTGTATGTTGACTGTTCATTTCATGTGGTTCCTGTTTTGTTTTTTACTTAGGTATTTGTTACATGTTTGAAATAAATTAAGTCAAATGAAATAGTTGTCACTGTCCACTCACATTAAACATGAATCCAAACCAGTATACGAGTGTATGAAAATAATATGCAAAATAAGCATATTGTTTGTTATTATGAACGGACAAATGTTGCGTCGCTTTAAATGCTGCGTCGCTTTAAATGCTGCGGTCCCAAGGACTTGTGGGATGTTATTCTTTTCTTTCTTTTGGTAAAGGATGGTGCAGTTTATCCTATGCTAAAAGGAGATAATAAAGGAAGCACTGAAGCACCTTTCCTAAGCATTTAGAGTCAGTGTGGACACATGAAGTGATACAAGACTAGAAATACATCATTTCTAGCACCTAACACTCCACACAGGAAATAACAGCTAACTCGTGTGTGCAGTGTTTGATGTTCACAGAAATGCAGAGCTGCGTCAGCCAGCGTCCAACCGGTACCTCCGTCATGTGGGAAGGTGAGAGGGCCCATTCATCGCTACTTGCAGCTTTAATTTACTGTTATAATAAGTGTAATATGAATGCGCATGAATGTGTGTACAGATGAATGTATGATGTATGAATGTGCAATATTCACAGTACATAGTTATTTCTAGCACATTTTATTTTTTGTTCATATTTTATATATTTTACACTTTTTTTTTACAGTAGTATGTAACTTTGTAATAGCTATAGCTTTAGTTATACACCCACTTTATCTTGTACAGCAAGCCAGCACATCATTATTTCATTTGAATACACACTGTTTGTATCACTTGAGTGACAATAAAGTCTATCAATCTAATATGTAACAACAATATGTTAAATAATTTAAGTCATTTTTACTATTAAGAGATCTGCTGGGTTAATACAAACGTAATGCAGTTTTTGGAGTTCTACGAAGGTGGAAGTATTAACCACTTCTGCAAGAGGGTTTGTGTAGTCTCGCTGCGAACAAGTACTGTATGTATAGTGGAAAAGCAAATATGTTGCATAAGCTTAATTAAAGATTCTAGTCTTAGTCTCTAATTTGAATATTTCTGAACCATTGTTTTGAGAGGTAAAACGAGTTTTGGTATGGTGAGCTTGAGCAGAATATTTGAGAAGTGCAGCTAAACATATCAGTCGGATGATCTACAAAACAAGGTCAGGAGATCGGCGTGAGTTGGGTATTTCTTTTAGGAGAAACTTAAGACTACTCATTCTCCTCCACCATGAGAAAACCTAAATGGCCTCTGCTCTCAACCACTATTTGTTAACAATTAAATAACTTGTGATTTGCGAGATAATTCATGAATAATTGAATCACTGAGTAATTATCAACAGAGACAAATGGCAGTTGTGTAACTGCGCTTGCAGAAAAATTCCATACTACCTAAATTACACAGAGTGTGACAATAACAGGAACAACTGGATTTGTATCCATATAGACTGGCTAGTATGGATTTCATGGTCTCTGGGTAAGATGATCCTTTTAATACAGACTCACTTTTGACTGGCAAAGCAGAAGAACATTTTGTACAGAATGGACTAAGTCAAATCAGTTTTATTTGTATAGCCCAAAATCACAAATCATAATTTCGCCTCAGGAGGCTTTAAAATCTGTAAGGGATACAACACCCTTGTCGCATAAGGAAAAACTCCCCAACCAAAAAAATCCCCAAAACATTGTAAAAAAAAAAAAAAAGAAGAAACCTCAAGAAGAGCAACAGAGGAGGATCCCCCTTTCAGGGTGGACAGACAGATGTCATGTGTACAGAGAAACAACATAATGAAAATACAGACAATCCATATGAAAAAAAATGAATACATATAATGTGAACATAATGGTGTGAGAGTTAGTATATTAATGTTTTATGTTAGCTGGACATCATTCAGTATATACTGTATATACTACATATTACCTTAAGATAAGATATTCCTTTATTAGTCCCACAGTGGAGAAATTCACATGTTACAGCAGCAAAGTGGATAGAGCAATATACAAGAAGCATCGATTTTTAAAAAGTATAATACAAATAAAATAATATATACACAGCAGAAAAATAAAGCTAAATATGTCCAGCATATTAATAAATAATTGCACAGTTACTACAATTAAACAGATGATATAATTGCACATATGAGTTCTTAAACATAAAGGTGTTATATAGGTTTATTGAAAAGACATTGTAAGCATCCTTTTACATCTCTAGGTGTAAAGCATGAAATTAAATAAATATAATTATGTAATGAAGTTCGATGTAAAGTTAGCGCTCATTTACCTCTTTGTGTTTTAATGTTTTCTTATGTGACTTGGCTGCTTTAATAAAGCAGGCCCCATAGTAGGCAACGGAGTGATTCAATCTTGACTAAATCTTTAAAAATATATTCTGATAAAATGTAAAATATATAAGACAGAGATGAGAGTCTATCTTTACTGACACCGTGTTTCTATGACTCAGCTGACAACAGCTGAATATGCCTTTATAGCCAACTTAAATCCTCGTGCTGAAGAGGTCTGCTTTACCACCGGCACGTGCATACCCACCGGACGATTCCCACCACCTCCCTCCCGCCTTGAGTAACCACGGAATAACGGGCTACTTACGGCGTGATTTCCTGGTCCGAGCTGCTTGAACGTGGTAGACAGGGAAATCGGCGGCACCACAGCCATTGACTTCCATTGCTCCGGCTCCTGGCCGACGTGAATTGCCTCTGTGGCGAACGATTTGTACGCCGTGCTGAAGCCGGCGAACAGATCGCTCTGCTGGACTGGTTTGTGATCTTGATCCATGGCAATGCGGTCCCCGAGGTGTGCACCACAGTGGACTAAGGATGAGTAAAGATTCTAGGGAAGGATGAAGCAATTTAACTGGCCGTGCGCTGCGCTCGTCCCTGTGAGCCAATCAGCGGCCATCAACAAGCGGAAGAAGGCGGTGATTGGTGGTTCAGGAGGGGCGTCCAACTGACGCATCGCTGCACGTTGTTTAGTGTGTTCGGTTTCAGTGTGTGGTGATGCAATGTTTCCTGTCGTTTGAGTCAGTGAGGTTACACTTTTTACTCTTTTCTCCCATCAAATTACACACTTACTTCATAAAGTCAGCTATACTGAGTGTAATAAAAAGCTCTCAAAATGATAATTGCAGTTCTGTAATGTAAAACAGCAAAAATGAGCATTGAATTTTGTACATTTTTTAAGGCTGGTGGCACATACATCAGAGACTTTTAACTGTGTTTCCCTTTTTGAGCCATAGGGGGAGGAAGTGCTCTGTTTGACACAGTGATATCACTAGACTAAACAAATATTCACTTGAAGGAAAAACATCCAGACTCCCTGGATTAAATGACTAAACGGCTATCACCCTAACATCCAGAGTCATGAAATATCTCCAAGAGGACATTGCTGGACCCCTGCAGGTTGCCTACCAGGTAAACAGGTCAGTGGATGATGCAGTCAACATGGGACTGCACTGCATCCTGTAACAGGGATCCTGTTTGTGGACTTCAGTGTTCAACACCACTGTCCCAGACATCCTCCACCCCAAACTCACAAATGTCCCGACAGACTGGAGTCTGCTCACCCTGCTCTTCTCCCTCTACACCAACAACTACACCCACTCTTGAAATTTGTAGATGATATTTCAGGTTTCTGGAATCCATCACCTCCGAGGATGTCAAACATAGACACATTCAAAAAATGCCCAGCAGAAAGTTCAACCTGCCGTAGGAGCTGCTAATACAATACACTGTAATAATCCACTGTGTGGTTTGATCAGTCTAGACAGGAAGAGACCGCAACAGACAATCAGGACTGCAGAGAAAATGACTGGTGCCAGCCTGCTCTCCAGACACCTCCAGAGTCAGGGTGGGCAGGTAACATCACCACAGAGCCTTCACACCCTGGACACAACCTGTTCCACTGTCTCCCCTCTGGTAGGCGCTACAGAGCACTGTACACCAAACGCAGGACA